>OY998253.1:34786142-35986142 GCA_963922045.1 Persicaria maculosa | reverse complement strand
ACCACCAGAGACTCCCGATTCCTCTAGGTTCTGAAATCTGTCGATAGAGCAAGCACCACTTATCCCGATTTCTCAAGGTAATCCCAATGTCACGCCTAGGGATCACGTCGCTCATCACTTCATTTATGAAATGTACAAGGCAAGTGACAGCGAGGAAATTGAGTTCACCAAGGAAGACGATGTCACAAGTGATGACGAGCTCGATCTTGGAGTCGAGACGATGAGCCCTTATAAGGCACAAACTGAGTTGAAGGTCCTCAATGTAGAGGAGGTTTCCTCTGTGACAGAGAAGCTCCTAAATCTCAATGCACGCAAACTGTTCGACGAAATGTCAGTTGCACCCAAGCAGTCCAACGAAATGCCAATTGCACACAAGGCGTTCGATGAAATGCCAACAAGGATGGTTAGCAACAAAATTGATGAGCACATCCCACTGTAGAGCTTACTGGCAGGTAACTCCCTCGTCAATCGAGTTAATCTACTTATTTGTGGCAAATTGTTGAGTTTCGATCCGCGAGGAGAAATGGTTTTGCCCAACGTTAATATACGGGATTGCCTATGGATATCTGATGAGTTGAGCAGGGGTAATATTCCTTTAAGTTCTAAAACCAACTGTTGTATGAGGTCCCTATCAATTCTTCAAAGATCTCTTGACCCCAGGGAAGAAGAAATAAGGGCTGTACTTGAACCTATTCTAGAGGGGATTCAATCTAATGGAATAATTCCGATAAGTTTAGTTCCTGCTGGATTTTCATACGCATCACTCATCTCCTTAGACGTTACTAAATTAATGGTTGATGCATATGGTTGTATTGATATTTCAATTTTTGATCCTAGAGGAGAGTGTTTGATGGCTGCTATGTATGGCTTGCTGGAGGAATCACCTATGTCGGTAAGTGACAAGCTGATTCCTACAAAGGAAACCTTCATTTTGATCGCCCACAAGGCACTCGATGAAATGTCTGCACCAATGTATGGCACAAATAGGAAGGAAGAACACCCTTGGGTTGAGAATAGGATTGAGCTGATTGTTGTAAGGGTTGGGTTAATTAGTTTGTTTCAATCGCAACTTGTTTTTGATCCCGGAGGTGCAACCATGATATTTGAGGTTAGTATTTCCTCGGGATGTTTGCCAATATCCGTTGTTGCAGGGCTGCTAGAGAACTCTCAAAAGATGGTGGAGTGTAGTGAATTACTGGCGCTCAACTTGGGAAGAAGTTTAGCTCAGAGTGCACAAAACTGTGATGGAGGGGTAGTCGATAAGATTGCAATGCTGAAGCAAATTGCAAAGGGAGATCAGGACACCAATCATGTGACCTCAGATTTGAAGCCAAAGAGAACATGGGTGCTGCTATTGTTAAATCCACCTAAGGAAATGATGAAGGAAAGTACTGATTTTGATGTTCGAGTTTGGGCAATCAGTGCCACTTATTTGGTTTTCGATCCCGGCGGCAACCATTCAAGGGTCATTAGGAACTGCGACATCCTCAATGCGACCGAAGTCGAAAGCAGAATTATACCTCAGTTGCGGCTTATCCATGATCATTATTTCTGGTTTCTTCAAGCTCTCGGTGTGATAGTGTTCACAGACAAGGCTGATCCGGTAAGCTATTCGGTGGGAAGAAATTTTAATTTTCATAGTTTGGACAACCTTTTACTTGCAGCAAATATGAGCAAGAGGTGTGAACTTGCAGTCGAGTTAGTCCTTGTTGGAAGCACTCATAATTTGGCATCTGTTGTGCTGAAGAAAGTGGAGCTGCCAAGTATTAACGAGGCACGTGACATAACTATGACAGCTTGGTATCCGAGGTTTATCAACTGGATTTTCTCACTTATAAAATGGATTGCTGCTGATGGGTTCAAGATAATGATAAAGGAAGGTGATCTCCATGTTTCTATCAATACTCTTCATGTTATAACACTTATTTTCGACCCCTGAGGTGTTCATTCAAGGGATCATTTGGCGACTGCAGCTGCGAGTATTCAGCTATCACTGGGATTTTTATGGATTAGACAGACAGATGCTACTCCCCTCATCTTCGATCCCGGTGGCTGGTGGTTAGCTAATGCTTGCTGAATGAAGCTTATATGGGTATTGCTGCCATATTGCATTGATCATTGAGGACAATGATCTTTGAAGAGCGGTGTACTGATGCAGGGCTAGTTAATGGGTTATGATTTTATTTTAATAGTGAACCCGGTTCCCTTTATGTTTTATGTGTCGATTGTCAAACCCGGTTCAAGGTTTATATATGCTTGTATTTTCTAATTTCAGAATCAACTATTGAAAATCAATTCCCTTCTTCAACATCTATCTCTTCCCTCTCTTCTCTCAATTTCTGGTGGGTTTTCTCCCTACACATCCACCACTATAATATGAAGAACTGATTTCGGACCTCCCGTCCCTAATCGGTTCCACAAAACTATGAATCTGCATCACAGCGAGTGCTGCAACGAATGAACTGCAACTGCCTCCCTCTTGGTCACCCTCAGCCTCTCCAGATCCCCTAGGTTTCCGATCTTGTCCGCCACACCGATGAACTCGAACGGCAACCCTAGCTTGTCGGCGAAGTCCGACGGCCTCTTCCCGGTCGCCTCCAGAGAGTCCATCGAGGTCCCCAACCCCGTCAGTGTCTCGAACGCCTCCTGGCTCGCCTGGTTCGTGGTGAAGTGCGAGAACTTCACCAGCGGGCTAATCCCGTTGAACACCTAGAAGGCGGAGACGATCCTGTGCGAGTAGAGGGAGTGCATCGATGGGAGGGAGAAGCCGCAAAAACTCTCACCTCTTGGCGAGTTGTGCAGCGATGGTAAGTGGAAGAAGGAGAAGGAGCGGGACAGAGACGGTGAGATCTCTCTGATAGCCACGGCAGCCATGGAAACGGAGGAGGAGGAGCGAGAGCGGGGGAAGAGACGATTTTGGATCTGAGATTGAGGGGGGGCGGTTTGAATCTGAAAGTAGGGTTACAAAATGAAGATGTATACTTTCCTAATATTTACAAAAGTGTGTATATTTTGCTAATTTGGCCGAAAATTTGCGCCTTCGGCGCAAATTTTCTCTTAAATGAATAGGTAATTAAATAAATGAAACAAGGAATAAAACAATCCCAAATTCCGAACCCTTTTATATAGAACAAACCGGACCCAAATTTTCCAAACAAACAGAACCGAGCCCATTAAATCCCCAATTCAGATTTGGGAACAACCGAACAAGTTTTAGGACCAAATCGATTTTAAATGTTGCAACCAAACAAAAGGCACAACAACCCCAGCCCAAATCCTCAATCTGACCAAAACGAACCGGATGGAAAAGAAAAAGAGAACCGGTCCAGGAAAAGAAAGAAAAGAAGGGAGCCGGACCCGTTGAACCAACATCCCCTTCTTCCTCTTCAACCCTCGCCCAGGCTCCCCTCTCTCATTTCCGACCTCGCCCTCGCCGGAACTCACTCTCACCCTTTTTCCGACAACCAATGAACAAGGAGGGACCCAAAAATGAACCAAGGAAAGAGGAAAGAGGTTCGAAGGGCTCACCGAGGGGCTCGATTCGGATGGCTTGCTGGAGTTCGATTGGGCTTCCCGGCGACTCGGGGAAGCTCTTCTCGGACCTGGGTTGAAGGTGGGGGTGAGAAAGGTGAAGCTTTCTTTGGTTTACGATCAAAAGAAGAAGAGGAAAGCTTACCGGGAGGATCGGACCAAAACATGGGAGGAGGAAAAAGGAGGAGGCTCGCCGACTTTGGGAAGGCTCATGGGCTGCTCTTGCTTCGTCGAACGTCGGATGAGGCATCGGATTCGGAGGTGCTCGGGCTGCTGCTTGAGTCAAAGGAAGGAGGGGAGGTGCAGGGTCGATCCTTGTATAATAGAGGCCCGGGGCGAATAAAAACTAACGGCCCTAATAATTTGAAATTTATAATAATCACCAACAACAGGTTTGAATGACTTAATATTCATATCATTTATGAAATAAAACAAAGCTCAATGTTTACAATAATAATAGGGATAAATTGACACTAATAGAAAAATTAGTAGAACAATTCATAAGCAACATTTCAGTAGAACATCTTATAAAAAAAATCAGTAGAACATAGCAGCATCCTTCAGTAGCAGCAGTAGTTCGTAATCAGCATAACACTTCGGTAGAGCATTGTAACGAATCCTTTAGTAGCAACAGTAGCAGATCCTTCACAAATATCAAAAGGAGGGGCAAACATGTTCTTGCTCAAAAACTCCTAATCTACCAATATTAGTGCATTAGGCATATCAACATTATCATCCAAATGTGCTATATCTGTCCAATATAATTTTATCAATTGCCCATATAAAATATGAAGAAATAGGACCGGGTGAATCAATTGCCCCAAATTGAATCATTGTTGGCGTGCTAATGTGGATAATCAAAATTGCCCCAAATCAAATTGAATCAAAATCTGCAGATTCTTACTCTTACCGGTTTGCATCAATGACGACGCCGACCATGGAGACAGATCCGGTGGTGTCGGCGTGCCGCGTGCGACCGACGTTGAAGGTAGATCCGGTGGGCGGTGGTGCCGTTGGCGATTGGACGACTGGTGTTTGAGCCTTGGAGGTAGATCCGTTGGTGATATGGTGGCGTTATAAAGGTATACAACCGAGAACCTTGAAATTGAAAAGGCCCCTCTTCTCCTTGAATGCTATACGAGGACTCCAATGTTGAAGAACGTCTCTTCGTCTTCTGATTCTTTGAATCGCTCATCTCCCACAACTCAAGCCTTCAATTGAAGTAATCTACAGCTGCAGTGTTGCACGCGTGACATGATATTCAACTTTCAATGATTTTTTCCCCTTTTCAATTAATAAGCGTTTGTATTTGGATTGGACAATTGAGCCATTTATTTCTACGTGGCTGGGCCTTTTATTCACAAACTTACTCTTTTATATGGATGTATATATACCTACTTAAAATTTATTTTGGGCGCCATAAATTTTTGGGCCCTGGGCAGATGTTGTAGGAGGAAATCGAGACTTGCAATAAAATATAAATAAAGTACAGCAAACCAGATTCCGTCCCTTGCAAATAATTACAAGACTTCCTCCCGATGCAGCACTGGGAAGTCAGGATCGACCCACGAGGAAGCGTGTCAGCGGAGAAATCTCACAGAAGTCGACAACAGGGGTCCTCGATCTCGAGTACAGTTACTCGATAAAAGATCGGACAGTCGAACACGGCGCAACAGCTCTCGTCAATTCTGGTCGATCTCGACAAAGGGCTACTCGAGATCGAGTAAAGTCTTCGTCAACGTCAGGTTGGCTTGGTCGATCACCTGCACACAAAAGCTACGGCGATGCTGGATCGAGAATCAGTAACTCGAGGTCGAGTAGTGCAATTCGAGATCGAGTAAGGGCAGAAACTAAAACGAAATAAAATAAAGAAAAGTGCTTTGGGATTCGAACCGAACTGTATTGAAAAGACTTCCAAGATTGGGGTTTGCAACAACGATAACCAAGCATGCATAAGGCAGAAATAAACAGATAATCATGTGAATCGCATTAAAGGACTAAGCTTTCGCCTTTTCCAACAATTAGACAACTCTTTCAAGAAACCCTAATTGTCTCTACCGATTTTATGTTTACAATCCAAGTTGTTAGCATGGACCTCCATTAGATGGGTAATAAACACATAACAAGTAGTAGATGCTTAAAACATGATAAAAGTCGGATCTTTACCTCAAACACGCAGGGCTATCGTCAGGCTCGCCCCAACCCTAGAAGTGGGTGGACTACTCGCGCCTCATCGCAACCTCAAACATTGATTGATGAAAAGAAACTGGCATTAAATCAAACTGAAGAAAGTACAACCGAACAAAGCCAACTTGCTCTCGCTCCTTTGCTCCACTCGGCCTCCCTTTCTCACTCTACTACTACTTCTCCTACTGAAATTGAATGCTTAGAAATCAGCCCCATGAGCTTTATTTATAGGCTTCTAAACCATGCTATTCAAGGATAGAAATATCTATCTATATCTAAAAAGCTTAATGATAAATAAATAAAATTAAAGAATTAAATTTAAAAGGGAAATGAAATCTAAAATAGGTAAGTCTCTTTATGTTGATAGATCTTCTCTTCCATGGATAGTTTGTTGATAGATGTAGGATAGATCTCGGCCATCTCGGATTCCTTCGGCTCCAAGGATTCCCAAACCGTGTAGGACAGCCAAACCGCGTAACGCGGCTTCTCGATCTCGACGAAGGCTCCTCGAGATCGAGTAACATGGTCGTCGAGTATGGCTGGCTGGCTTGGTCGAGCAGCTGGTGCTCGTCATGGCCCAGACCTTGGCTCACAACTTTCCTCGATCTCGACAAACGTTCTCGAGATCGAGTAGATCTTTTTCATCGACTGGGTGGTCTGGTGTTGTCGAGTAGTCTTCCTCGACACTGGCTCGGATTTGCGCCATGGTGATCCTCGAGATCGAGTTAACAACTCGAGATCGGGTAAGGTTGGCTTGGCGTCTCCGTCCTCGGCTTCTCGACTTGTCACAACTCGTCGACTCCGGACATGGCATCACAGTGTTGTCGATCTCGACTAGGTAACTCGAGATCGAGTTGGCTTCCGGGAGTTGGATTGTCTCTGACTCAGTTTCTCGATCAGTGCTTAGTCGACAAGGCCTGTGCTCGAATACCTTCGTCGAGATCGAGTAAGATTACTCTAGATCGAGTAAAGCTGGGTTCCTATCCTTGCTTCTTGGTTTTCTCCCGAAATGACTCCATATTCTGCAATATTACACATAAACTTATGTAGATCTCCATTTCTGACAAATAAACATATACTACATAAATTCGACATATTCCCAACCCGAAATATGCAAAATGTATAGAATATGGAACTAAAATATGCATAAAGACATGGCTACTTTAGAGACATCAAATCACCCCATACTTAGACTTGCTTGTCCTCAAGCAATAACCAAACAATAACCAAGACCTATACAACACATCTTAATTTCAAGTCTTCGCCATCGTCAAAAGCAACATCTTAAGTAGTAGCAATGTAAGACAAGTGATTTTAACGTCATCACACATATATGAGCGATCCATAGGCATAGGCAATATAAATCCAACCTCACAGGGATAATGTGTTTATACTCAACTCTCAATGTGTTTAGGCTATGTATATCAACTCTCAACTCAATTCCATATACAATCTTATAAACATTTCAATTTAAATATAAATCCACTTCGCAACCAATAATGAAAATGCAACAAGAATTATCAGGAGGACTTCGCTCAACAGAAGTCTTCAAAGAAGATTCCATTCGGCGGGGTTGTAATGGGGCTTGGTAAGAAATAATAAGGTATGGAATTATTTGGCCATGTGGTGCTTAATAAAATTCGGGAATCAAGACTCCTAAATCTCCAACACAACTCAACCAAACCATAACTCTTAATCATATGCATCAACCAAACTCTCCAATTTATCTAAATGAAGTATGTAACCTTTCAAACTTCCTCAACCTCTCCAAAGTATGTATCTTGCAAATAATGAAAGAAATAAGGTAAATTTGGCTCATGCACTTTATTCACAAACATATGTACTTTTTCTCTTCTTTTTTTCGATTTTTTTTTTCGATTTTTTTTTTGAACGAAAATAAAATAAAACTAATGCTAGTGCATTTATATGGTGAGCCAAAAATCCTTTTACATAATATGCATAGCAAGATAAAAACATAAAACCAACCCATATTTCAATAAACTTCAAAAAATCCTTCTTGCTTGAAATGCAACATAAGCTCATTCCTTCCACAAACCATCATTCCAACCAACTCTAAGTCTTAATTCCCAAATGGGGGTCAGGCTCAATTTGGCTAAGGATAATTTTGTGGAGTTTATAATAAAAGTCTCAGGCTAATGTTCTGGCTTCAAGCAGGGATAATGCAAGGTAGGTAAAGAGATGATAAAATTGGCTTAAAAGGTGCATCCATCATTTAATTCTCATTCACATAAACATATAAATGCATTGGCTTTGAATAACTATCACAATATTTAGAGATGCATAGGAAGAGTAAATACACTCAAGAAAGTAGAGGGATTTTTAATGTTCTCCCTATAAGGCCAAAATTCTCACTAGGCCAAAATTCTCACTAGGACATTTTTTGTTGGATTTTAACCTTGAGCTTAGGATCATATGTGCTCAATTTCATCACAAGTTCACAATCCACATAAAAACAATTTCGAGGACTTAGGCTATACCTTCCAAACATGCCATAGGGTTTACATGATCAAGTCAGTCATTATTTATCATCATAGGACATCTAAGTTAGGGTATACAAACTAAAACAATGCAAAAATTAAATATGCATATTTTTTTTTCGACATTTTCTATATATATATATATATATATATATATATATATATATATATTATGTAACTAAAAACGAGACTAAAGTATGACACAAGACTAAATGCATAAAATTTAAACATGAATGCATAAAAATTTAAAATTTCACCATGTAAAACCAAAAGTAAGACTAAAACATATAATAATGATAATGAGCTTTTCCCCTACCCCATACTTAAAATTTACAGTGTCCCCACTGTATAAAATCAAATAAAAACAAGAGTAAAGGAAGGAACTCACAGGATAACACATCGAGGAGGGCAGAACAGGTATGTCGAGTACAAAATCTTTGTCGATCTCGAGTAGTGCAACTCGATCTTGAGGTGATTTCTGCGTCCAGTGGCTTCTGAAGTCGAGGAGCTTCTGGTGGCTTAGTCGATATCGAGTTGGCCTACTCGAGATCGACAAGTTTCTGGGCTGCTCCTCCTTGTCGTTGTCGACTTGGCCTTCGTCGATTCTGACTGTTTTTCAGGGACTTCTTATTCCACTTTTCGCGATGCTTATATGCTTGCCGGCCTAAAAGTGTTAGATTGCACACAAAAACAAGACTATCCACATGAAGTATTCTAAAAGACATAAAACCAAAACCAAAAACCAAAAACCAAAAAAGTTTAAAAGTCCCAAAATTCATAAAGTTTTATATACATGCTCTAGATTTTAGAGTCGCTAGGCCGACTTCTCCGTTTGCGCTCAAGGACCATTAGTGTGGGGCCCGCTCATGCTTGGCCCTTCTCCTGGATCATCTAGGTCCTGTTGGTAGTATGCAAGCTCAGCTGACAGGTGGTTGATGCAGGTGGTTGCTTGCATCATCTCCCTTCTCTTTCTTCTTCTTCCTTCCAGCTCTTAATTTCAGCAGATTCTCTAGCCACGGGGCCTTACCTCCCCTTAAATTATTGATAAATTTCTTAATGGACTGAGGGGGAGTAGAATTCATACCTGAACTTACCTTTTCCGACCCAAAACAGAAATCTTTGGGCTTGGGGCTAGTCGATGTCGAGTACTGCTGGTCGACCTCGAGTACAGGGACCCCATACTTAGGCTCTGGGCAAGTCTGTGTCTCAACAGAGGAAGTCGTCATCGACAAAGGCTTGTCGAGATCGAGTAGCACCGTTGTCGAGATCGAGGAGGATTGGTCGATCTCGAGTTGGCCTTGGGTGGTTTCCTCCGTTGATTTCTTGGTCCCGTGGTTGCTGATGGTTTTTACCTCTAGCCATGAAATTTCCTCTTTTGTAGGGCCAAAAGAGAAATCTAAAACCTCATCGCCTATGGTGAAGGTGAGCGATCGATTCTTGACACTAATTTTGGCATCTGCAGTAGCTAAGAATGGTCTACCAAGAATAATAGGGCTAGTAGGATCTTCAGCACAGTCTATAATAAGGAAATCTGCTGGAACAAAGAATTTACCAACCTGGACGGGGACATTCTTAACTATACCTGTAGGGATGACCACTGTATTGTTTGCCATGTATAGTTTGGCATCCACAAGCTCTATGCATCCTATCTTTACCTTCCGCCAGATTGATAGAGGCATGATGCTCACACTTGCTCCTAAATCACACAGAGACTCATATTTGTATTGTCCAAAACCCACAGTAACATAAAACTTACCAGGGTCAGGTCTCTTTTCAGGGAAGTGGAGTACTTTGCATTCGCCTGCGATCTCTGAGATGGATCGCTTCTTGCTCAGGATTTCATTCAGAAATTTGACACATCCAGGCATCTCTTGCAGGGCTTCTGTAAAAGGAATAGAGACATTCAGTTCTTGCATCATATTAAAAAATCTGGTAAACCTACCTGCAGTGGGATCTTTCTGTGCTTTTGAAGGAAAAGGCAGGGGCTTTTTCTGCTTCGGAGCCAGATCAGACGTCGGAGGTGTTGCAGAGTCGTCGACGTCGGCCAGGTTCTTCTCGATCTCGACAAGGGGCTCCTCGACATCGAGTTGAGTTGTCGACCTCGAGTTGTCTGGTTGTGCAGTGGAGTCGAGCTCAGCTTCTGGTCTGTGTCGAGTAGATTCTTGTCGAGGTCGAGTACTCTTTCCTCGAGATCGAGTAAATTTTTTCCTGGGTCGAGTTGCTGCTCTGCCTTGTCTTGATGTTTCCCGACCTCTGGCTCGTGTAATTGATGCCCACTTCTGAGTTTGATAGCTGCGACGTGTCCGGTTTTCCCTTTAGGATTTGGTTCTGTTTGCCCAGGGAGCTGTCCGGATGGCCGTGGGATCTGTGCAGCGATTTGACCCATCTGCGTCTCTATTCCCCTTTACCAGATGTCCAATTCTCCAAATTTTGTAGTGATGTTCTGGAACTGGCACTAGTACAAAAAACCGGTTTTACCTCGGTTCCGTGTGCAAGCTTTACCACGGTTCTGAACCGAGGTAAAAGTGGCTATGGTAAATTTGTTTACCACGTGATTAGAACCGTGGTAAAACAGTCGACCCGTGGTAAATCTGTATGGAGTCGTAGACTTTATGAACCGTGGTAAATGTGTCAACCGTGGTAAATGGGTTGTGTAGTAATTGTTTTGAACCGTGGTAAATTTGTGAACCGAAGTAAAGATGCATGTGGTAATTGTGTTTTGAACCGTGGTAAAATTTTGAACCGAAGTAAATATGTATTGTGGTAACGGTTGCGTGATTATTATAATAGCCTATGCGAGATTTGAACCCACATCTTTGTGTATAAACACATCGCTCTACCATTTGAGCTAATAGGCTTGCAACTATATGGAAAAAAAAACTTAAAATAAAAAACAATTAAGTAAACAATTAAGTACTTCCATTTGACAAATCATAATCAAACACAACTTTGACATTGTACTAGCAACCAGTTGCCTTCGTTGCAGCAATTGTGCTCCCATGCCATAAACCGATTCCAGAAGAAATGGTGTCTGCTAATACAGATAAAAAGTAAAAGAGCATAAAAAATGTAATCACATTCACAACAAGGAAACCAAACATATCAAACACAAATCCCCTGTACTAAACTGTACAGTCGCCAAACTCCCTTATTTATACTAACCATCCACTTTGATGCTTCTAACTAACTCTTCTTTATTCATCTAATTTAGACTAACAGTGGTGATCCCCTGTGATGCACCCCTACTGATCACTCTATACCTTAACAGAAAACACTTCAAACTCAATGCACAACATTGAGAGGAAGAATAATATATCAAGCAAACAAAGAACAAATAAATTTCACCGGAAGACGAATGGAGAAAACTCCAAGTAGCATGACCATGCCAGTGACTAGCCCATAAATCTATTCCAATGGGCCAATGGTGAGAAAAAAACTCAACACCCCCACACTCTTTACAAAATGCAATAAACTCACGATACAAAAATCTTTAAGGTGGCAAGGAGTAAAACCTGTAGCCCCATCATATTTACAGCAGCAGCAGGGTTGTCTGCATTCTGCAGAGCCTCAAAGAGTTCCAAAATCACAGAGTTCCGGTAGTCCAAGCAAACCTATTGATATAGACAACTTAAACACTCAGAAGGTAAATACAAAACAGTATCTAGTCACAGTAATACCGAAAATGGCACTTAACCTTGAAAACCTCCGTGTCATCTACGTATGTGAAGTTGATTATATACTCAAGACCCATCAAGAGAGCAATCAAGAGAGCAGCGACATTTTCTTGACTAGATTAAAGGATTCGGATGTGAGACTGCAGGTAAAGTAAACTTACATCAATAAGGGCGAGCAATCAACATTTAAAGGAAACCAAAAGAAAGCACTTCTGCAGCAAAAGAAATAACTAGTACTGTGCAGGTTGTGAGGGCAAATAGATTTTCTCACCAGACCTGATTATTGTAACTTGTAAGGAAAAGACTTAACCTAGCAAGCATATTATTACTCATAGAATAGCTTGAGTGATTGCTCTTCATCTTATCCTATGCTATAATTCCGATGAACTCAGCTTCCACACATCTCAATCAATCAACTGGAATTGGAAAATATCCCCAGAACTAGAAACCATAAATTCAATCAAGACTATCCAATACATATAGTAATAGTACCCAAGACAGAATATGTGTGAGAGGAGCAGTGGTTATTCGTAACATTAAGCAAACATAAGCAAACAACATCACCTTACACGAGAGCAAATATGAAATGTACTGTTTTATAAACAAGAAAAGGCATGGAAAAGACAAAGTACCATTTCTAGTTTCTTTCATTTGTTCGTGTTTTTCAGGATCAACATGTTTCTCAAAAAGCGACTTTATCTGTTGCCTCCAGTGATGCTTTCTCATCTTGGCTTCCCTTGTTTTCAGTTGCACCACAATTAACTTTTGTACATCAGAATGGGAACAGAGGACTAAATTATATGCAGGATGATCAATATCTGCAGTGGTACAAAAGCACTGTCAAAATATGATCCATAATATTTAACTGATACACCTCAGATACAAACAACACAGTTTATTAATTTGCAGCTTGAGAATGTGTTTCCGTCTCCTCCAGATGAAGAGATGGAAATACAAAGAGACAGAAATAAATGAACTTCACTCTTAATAAATCAATTATGGTCTTCTATTATTTTTCTGATTGAAAAAAATTCTTAACAGTGCAGCTATGAAAGTAATGTCTTGAGATTGGTAACAGATGATGTAATAAAACCAAATGCATATTCACCAATTCGAGGATGTCTTATGATGGCTACTTCCTTGAAGGCCTGAGTGTTCTCATCTGTACCAGTTAAAAGAATATTCCCATCAATATGGAGCTTACATGAAGTATGCTCACTAGGGAAGCTTTTGTAACCTTCTTTGATAACACTTTATTCCAGTGCATACAACATTTCCAGCATATCGAAATACTAATTTTCAAGTGCACCATAAACAATTGAAGTATAGAACTTAGAGACATTCATGTGCAATAAACCAAGAGAAATCAAAGGAGACTGACCGCTTTTCCGTCAAGAAAGCATCGGCAAAAGAAATCTGGACGAGGCCGCCCAACAACGTCTTTGATTGAATCCGTCACGACAGCGGTGATAAGCATGGAAAACAAAAGGCCTACACAGAATGTATCAACTTGAGACAAGAACGGTTTAGACTAATTGACTGTATCCCTATTCTCGAGCGCGAACCAGCAGCACACAACATCGAGTCCTCAAAATCAAGGCAAGCTCCGACCCAGGTGGAATCGAAGGTCGATGGCGATGGAGAGAAGTCGGGGGAAGATATCAAGAACAGGGCGATGGCAATTGACGGTGCCGCGGTGGTTGATTAACGGCGAAGAAATTCGATGGCGCAGGATCTCACCACAATCGGCGACGGTGAAGGAGGAGAGGAGCAGGAAGTGCCAGAGGGAGAGAGGAGGGGCCATGGAGAGAGCTCGGGAGGAGATTTGGGAGGCGAGCGATGGAGAAGAAGGCTAGGTCTGGGAACGGGAGAATTGAAGCGCCGGTTAAGGGTTTATACGTACGGTTATACTACTCTTCAAAATTTACCACGAAATAAAAGGAACCGTGGTAAATATGATGATAATTTACTTCGGTTCTTCAAGAAACCGTGGTGAATTTGTCGACTTTGAAAATTTACCGCGAAATTACACGGAACCGTGGTAAACGTGTAAACCTTGAAAATTTACCACACGAATACACGGAACCGTGGTAAAATAAGTGTAGCCAAAGACCATTTTTCCACTAGTGTGGTTGTTGATGGTGCCCTGATTCTGACGCATCTCCTCAAGGATCAGCTGCAGATCATCCTTCTTTTGATCCCTTTCTGGATGTCCTGGAGCTCTGTAGGGTGGGGGGTTTCTAGGAGGACCTTGGTTCCACTGTGGTTGATAGAACCTTTGATCTCCCATATAGCGATTGGGACCTCCAGCGTAGGCTGCCTCTTCATGTGTCTCTTCCATTCTGACTTGCTCAGTGTGTGGGCACTCAGTAGTGGTGTGCCGCTGTGATCCGCATTCGATGCAAGGCTGATTGACAGACATATATTTGACTTGCTTGAGGAGCTTGCGATTCTGGTCTCTGTAGAACTGCTCCCTGACATCTGGATCAATCTTCTTTGTTGGCTCATAGAGTGACATAGATGGTGCTGGCCTGGCATAGGAGTTCTCCTCATAGTTTCCAGTAGACCCATATTTGTTGCCATAATTGGTGAGCTTGTCTAGCACACCCCAGGCGTCAATTGGTGGCATCGTTAGATACTCATAGCGAGTATACTGGTTGATTCTGTCCTTAGTGACTTGATCAAGAGAGTTGAAGAAGATCTCCTGAATGACGTAGGGTGGCTGTCCATGAGTAGGGCAAGATCGCAGCAGTTCTTTGTAGCGTTCCCATGCCTTTGCTAGCGGCTCCCCAGGCTTCTGTTTGAAGGCGGTGATTTTCTAGCGGAGGAGTGCTGTCTTGGCGGGTGGGAAGAATTTATTCAGAAACTCTTGCTCTACTTGGGCCCATGTTGTGAGTGATCTTGGTTTCAGCCCTTCAAGCCACTTCAGTGCCGGCCCAGCGAGAGACCAGCGAAAAGCCTTCATCTTGACATATTCCAGAGTTGTACCTTCAGCAAGAGTACGGCACATGTCAGAAAAATTGGTAATATGTTCAAGAGGACACTCGTTAAATTTGCCATAAAAAGCATTATTATTAAGCTCTATAAGAAATTGAGTGCGAATTTCAAAAGAGTTTTCAGGGATAAGAATCGCCGATTCAGGCACGACGAGAGTTGGATGCATATAATCATCTGCCGTGGTTGGGTACTGGGCAAGATCAGCTTCTGTTTGCTCCCTTGCTGCTTTCTCAACGGCGATAGCAGCATCTTTAGTGGTCAGTTCCCTTGTAAGCCTCTGTATCAGCTGCTCTTGTGTTTCTGCGGCAGCCATGGCTCTTTTCAGTCTAGCGTGGGCTTGTATAAGACGTTCTGGGTTGTCTAAGCCGTCAAACTCAGGTGGTTGACAAGAACGGCGCATACACCTGAAAAGTAACTCAAAGTAGACATGAGATTCAACTACCTAAGGCGTGGATGATTGCTTCCCCGGCAACGGCGCCAATTTTGTTGTAGGAGGAAATCGAGACTTGCAATAAAATATAAATAAAGTACAGCAAACCAGATTCCGTCCCTTGCAAATAATTACAAGACTTCCTCCCGATGCAGCAGTGGGAAGTCAGGATCGATCCACGAGGAAGTGTGTCAGCGGATCCTAGGCAGCGGAAAAATCTCACAGAAGTCGACAACAGGGGTCCTCGATCTCGAGTACAGTTACTCGACAGAAGATCGGACAGTCGAACACGGCGCATCAGCTCTCGTCAATTCTGGTCGATCTCGATAAAGGGCTACTCGAGATCGAGTAAAGTCTTCGTCGACGTCGGGTTGGCTTGGTCGATCACCTGTACACATAAACTACGACGATGCTGGATCGAGAATCAGTAACTCGAGGTCGAGTAGTGCAATTCGAGATCGAGTAAGGGCAGAAACTAAAACAAAATAAAATAAAGACAAGTGCTTTGGGATTCAAACTAAACTGTATGAAAAAAGACTTCCAAGATTGGGGTTTGCAACAACAATAACCAAGCATGCATAAGGCAGAAATAAACAGATAATCATGTGAATCGCATCAAAGGACTAAGCTTTCGCCTTTTCCAACAATTAGACAACTCTTTCAAGAAACCCTAATTGTCTCTACCGATTTTATGTTTACAATCCAAGTTGTTAGCATGGACCTCCATTAGATGGGTAATAAACACATAACAAGTAGTAGATGCTTAAAACATGATAAAAGTCGGATCTTTACCTCAAACACGCAGGGCTATCGTCGGGCTCGCCCCAACCCTAGAAATGGGTGGACTACTCGCGCCTCATCGCAACCTCAGACATTGATTGATGAAAAGAAACTGGCATTAAATCAAACTGAAGAAAGTACAACCGAACAAAGCCAACTTGCTCTCGCTCCTTTGCTCCACTCGGCATCCCGTTCTCTCTCTACTACTACTTCTCCTACTGAAATTGAATGCTTAGAAATCAGCCCCATGAGCTTTATTTATAGGCTTCTAAACCTTGCTATTCAAGGATAGAAATATCTATCTATATCTAAATCTATATCTAAAAATCTTAATGATAAATAAATAAAATTAAAGAATTAAATTTAAAAGGGAAATTAAATCTAAAATAGGTAAGTCTCTTTATGTTGATAGATCTTCTCTTCCATGGATAGTTTGTTGATAGATGTAGGATAAATCTCGTCCATCTCAGATTCCTTCGGCTCCAAGGATTCCCAAACCGTGTAGGACAGCCAAACCGCGTAACGCGGCTTCGGATACGGCGCTCCTCCATCTCAACGAAGGCTCCTCGAGATCGAGTAACATGGTCGTCGAGTATGGCTGGCTGGCTTGGTCGAGCAGTTGGTGCTCGTCATGGCTCGGGCCTTGGCTCACAACTTTCCTCGATCTCGACAAACGTCCTTGAGATCGAGTAGATCTTTTTCATCGACTGGGTGGTCTGGTGTTGTCGAGTAGTCTTCCTCGACACTGGCTCGGATTTGCGCCATGGTGATCCTCGAGATCGAGTTAACAACTCGAGCTCGAGTAGGGTTGGCTTGGCGTCTCCGTCCTCGGCTTCTCGACTTGTCACAACTCGTCGACTCCGGACATGGCATCACAGTGTTGTCGATCTCGACTAGGTAACTCGAGATCGAGTTGGCTTCCGGGAGTTGGATTGTCTCTGACTCAGTTTCTCGATCAGTGCTTAGTCGACAAGGCCTGTGCTCGAACACCTTCGTCGAGATCGAGTAAGATTACTCTAGATCGAGTAAAGCTGGGTTCCTATCCTTGCTTCTTGGTTTTCTCCCGAAATGACTCCATATTCTGCAATATTACACATAAACTTATGTAGATCTCCATTTCTGACAAATAAGCATATACTACATAAATTCGACATATTCCCAACCCGAAATATGCAAAATGTATAGAATATGGAACTAAAATATGCATAAAGACATTGCTACTTTAGAGACATCAGCAGACGGCCAGCCTGCCCTTGCTTCTGGACCGGCCCTGATGAGGTGTGGTGGCGTCTGAAATTCAGAGAAACAGGCATACAAGGAGGGGCTTGTCGTGGAGTATGGTGGTCGGCAGTGCTCGTAGAAGGAAGGGGCGGTGGTGACGGGGCTGATGGAATAGAGGAGGAAGGTAAAGAGAGGTGGCGCCGTGGTGGTGGTGTGGAGGTGCCAAGGAGGAGATGGGCTGGTTGTGGGTGTGGTTTGGGTTGCAAATGAGAGGAGAGAACTGAGAGTATTTTTGGAGTTGTTTGGATTGTAAATAAGAGTAAAGAGGGGAGATGTTTATAGGTTTTTTTGAAGACAAATTGAGGGAGAGGAGAGGGGATTCCTGTGCAATGGCGTGGGAGGAGAGCAACGACAAGGATTTGTTTGACCTTTTCCCAAATATGGGTGAGACAAGGGCTTGAAGTGTTGAGATATCGTATCTTTGTGTAATTAGTTTTGATTTTATCCTTGTATAGCAAGTATTATATCTTTGTAAGTTAGGATATAACCTAGTTTAATCTAGTTGTTATGCATATATTCTCTTCAATTAATCAATGGAAAGCACACTTTTGCCTCATATCTTTCTTTACATGGTATCAGACTTACCGATACTCCTAAACGTCTAACCCTACCGCCGACTCTCCTACCGATCCACCATGGCCGCCGCCTCTCCCCCTGCCCTTACCCCTGCCTCGCCCTACTACTTTCATCCTTCTGATCACCCTGGCCTTACTATTTGCCCTGTGATCTTGCGTGGTGAGAACTTCCCTAAATGGAAGATTGTCATGCTCAATGCTTTCTCTACCAAGTTCAAGGATGGCTTCCTTGATGGCACCATCAAGGAACCTGCTGCCGGCTCTACTGATGCGGCTTACTAGAAGCACGTCAACTCCATGCTAATCGGGTGGATCACTCAGTCTATCAAGCTTCCCTCCGTTCTAGCATCACATATTTCGCTACTGCCAAGGAACTTTGGGATGATCTTGACCAGCGCTTTTCTGTCGGCAACGGTCCCCAGACCCTTCAGATTCGCTCTGAAATCGCTTGTTGTCGTCAGGATGGCCAATCAATCGCTGCCTACTTTGGTCGTCTCAAGAAGCTCTGGGACGAACTCACCACCTACACCGCTTCCACTTCATACACCTGCGGCAACGCCGCTAAGGAGCGAGAGGTTGAGCGAGCCCATCAATTTCTGATGGGGCTCGATGACGCCTCCTATGCCACCATCCGGTCTACTATCGTGGCTGAGGACCCGCTTCCGCCGCTCAACCGTTGGCCATTTAGGAGGAACATCTCCAAACCATCGCCAAGGACAGGGACGCTCGCTCGGACTCACTGGCTATGGTTGCTCGATCTCAGTCTCACCCTTCCTCGGGTAAGACGGACAAAAGCGGCCTCCTTTGCACTCATTGTGGCCGGTCCGGCCACGATGTGTTGTCCTGCTTCAAATTAAAGTCATCGGCTTTCTAGACTGGTGGAACCACGGCAAGGGCGTCATTGACCCCACTACGGGCGCCCCTCCCCCTGCTCTCGGACGAGGCCGTGGCACTCCTACCTCGTCTCCTCCGCCTTCTTCGCCGTCCAAATCCCTCACCCGCGGCTCTGCTATGCACGCTGCCCTGGCCAATTCGGCTTCCTCTTCGACTTCCCAGCCCATGACTTCTACTGATCGTGACACATTCGGCTCTCTTGTCTTTGATGTCGATTGGAATCTTCTCTTCGAGAAATTCAAGGACTTCCATGCTAAGTCCTCTACTGATCGCATGTCATGTATCCTCTCTACCTCTTGGATTCTCGACTCTGGGGCGTCGTTTCGCATGACAGGCGATGCCACCTTGTTTTGTGATCTCAGTGACATCCTGCCGTGCCACATTCGGCTCTCAAATGCCATTGTTTCGATAGCTACACAAGCTGGCAACCTTCGTCTCTGTCCTGGAGTAACTCTATCTCATGCCTTATTTGTTCCGGGACTTGACTGTCACCTTTTATCATCTGCCTGTCTCTCTGCTGAATTATCTTGCCTCATCATCTCCTCTGATAAGCTTTTTGTGATACATGACTGCATTTCGAGGACACTGATTGGAGCGGGTGAAGTCCGAGATAGGGTGTCCTTGCTGCGATGGCTTACTCTGCCTCCCTCTCCTCCCCACGACCGCTCTTGCCACACTCCAGTCGCCGACTCCTCCACTATTTGGCATCAACGCCTTGTGCATCCTTCACATCATTTAGTCCAGTCCTTCCCGAGTATTTCCTTTCCCATTAGTACTTCTTAGGCTACTTTTTGTTTTTAATTAGTTCATTGTGACATTTGGGGTCCTTATCGTATCCCTTCCACTTGTGGTGCATCGTATTTTCTTACTTTAGTTGATGATCATTCTCGCACTAATTGGGTTTTTCTTATGTATCATAAGTATGAAGTTTCTTCATTACTTCGCAATTTTTGTACTATGGTTCAAACACAATTTCATACGTCTATCAAGTGCTTTCGTAGTGATAATGGCTCGGAATTCATAGCCCTCAAGCCATTCTTTCGTGACTATGGCATTCTATTTGAGTCCTCCTGCGTTGGCACTCCACCGCAAAACGGTCGTGTAGAGCGCAAACACTGTCAAATTCTTAATGTCTCTCGTGCTCTCATGTTCCAAGCCTCCTTACCACAAAAGTTTTGGGGCGAATGCGTTCTTACCGCCTGCTATCTTATCAATCGCACCCCGACCACCCTTCTCAAAGGAAAAACTCCCTATGAGCTCCTCTTCCACAAGTCTCCTGATTACTCTCACCTGAGAGTAATCAGGAGACTTGTGTTCTTACCGCAAAAGTTTTGGGGCGAATGCGTTCTTACCGCCTGCTATCTTCCACAAGTCTCCTGATTACTCTCACCTGAGAGTTTTCGGATGCCTCTGCTACTCTACCCGGATCCCTCGCAACACTGACAAACTCGCTCCCCGTAGTCGTCGTTGCATCTTTTTGGGTTATCCACTTGGTCAGAAGGCCTGACGGCTCTATGACTTGGAAACTCATACCTTCTTTACCTCCCGGGACGTAGCATTCCATGAGCACGTCTTCCCTTACACACAACCATCCACCACCTCCGCATCTCCTATCGAACCCTCTACCGAACCCCCTTAGCCCCTCACTTATGATGATGATGGTCAGGCTCCTGCAGCCACTATCGGACTTAGGGGGAATCCGCCTCCACCTCCTCCTCTACCTGCTCGTCGCAACACTCGTCTCCCCCAACCCAACACATGTCTTCGCGACTATGTGTGTACAACCGCTCGATATTGTCACCCTATCTCGCCGGATCCCTCTTCGATCTCGTCTTTGGGTACTCTGTATCCTTTAGCTGATTATGTGCATTACGGTAACTTGCCGAGTCCCATCGATATTTCCTTGCAGCCGTCACTAGCACACCGGAGCCCACATCCTTCCGTGAGGTCGTTTAGCACCAGCACTGGCGTGATGCGATGAGTCTTGAGATCGATGCTCTGCATCGGAATGGGACTTGAGAGGTCGTCGACTTGCCTCCTGACAAGACTCCTATCGGCTGAAAATGGGTTTTTCGAATTAAATATAAGGCGGATGGCGGCATTGAGCGCTACAAAGCTCGCCTAGTTGTGCTTGGCAATCGGAAGTTGAAGGTACTGACTATTTTGAAATCTTTGCTCCGGTTGCTAAGATGGTTTCTATTAAAGTTTTCTTGGATGTGGCTGCGATCCGTGATTAGGAGCTTCATCAAAGGGATGTCCACAACGCCTTTCTTCATGGTGATTTACATGAGGATGTCTACATGACCATGCCGCCTAGCTTCGTCAAGCTCTTTATGGTCTGTCATCTTCATAAGTCTCTTTATGGTCTTCGTCAACCTCCTTGCAACTGGTTTTTCAAGCTCGCTTCTGCTCTCAAGCACTTTGGGTTTGTCCAGGCTTACGCCGATTACTCGTTGTTTTCATTTCTGCGTTACGGGCCGCCGACATTGTTCTTCATGTTCTCATATATGTGGACGATCTTATCATTGCCGGCAATGACTCCGCTTTCATCGCTCGCTTCAAGGCCTTCATGCTCTCACGGTTCCACATGAAAGATCTCGAAACTTTGAAGTATTTCCTTGGCCTTGAGATCACTCGCACTCCCGTCGACATTTTTCTGTCTCAGCGCAAGTATGCTCTCGATATTCTGACAGAAACGGATCTTCTCGCTGCTAAACCCGTGTCTTTTCTGATTGAACAGAACCACAAGTTGGCTTTGGATACCAGTGCCCTGTTCGATCAACCGGAGCAATACCGTCGGTTAGTTGGTCGATTGATTTACATCACCATTACTCTCCCAGAGCTGAGTTACTCTGTGGACACATTCTAGCTGAATTTATGGCATCACCGATGGTAAACCAATGGCAAGCAGCCCTTCGTGTCGTCCGTTACCTCAACAGCAGCCCAGGTCAAGATATCTTCCTGTCATGATGCAATGATCTTCAGCTCAATGCTTATTGTGATTCTGACTATGCTACATGCCCTCTTACTCGTCGATCATTGACGGGTTTCTTCATCATGCTTGGCGAGTCACCCGTCTCTTGGAAAACGAAGAAGCAATCCATTGTTTCTCGTTCTTATGCCGAGGCGGAATATCGTGCCATGGCTACTACTACTTGTGAACTTGTGTGGCTCAAGTCCTTTCTTGCGTCACTCGGGGTCTTTCACCGCCAGCCCATGCGCCTCTGGTGTGACAACCGGGCTGCTCTACATATCGCCTCTAATCCGGTCTTTCATGCACGAACGAACCAAGCACATTGAGGTTGATTATCATCTGATTCGTGATCATGTTCAGGCCGGCACCATCGTCACTGCTTACGTCCGGTAATCTCTTCAGCTGGTTGATATACTTACCAAGGCTCTTGGACACGGCTTGTTCCAAACACTACTTCGCAAGTTGGGCATTCGAAATCTCCATGCTTCAACTTGAGGGAGAATGTTGAGATATCGTATCTTTGTGTAATTAGATTTGATTTTATCCTTGTATAGCAAGTATCATATCTTTGTAAGTTAGGATAGGACCTAGTTTAACCTAGTTATTATGTATATATTCTCTTCAATTAATCAATGGAAAGCACACTTTTGCCTCCTATCTTTCTTTACAAGAAGGAGATGGGTGTGGGAGGTATTTAGCCCAAATGGGAAAAAAAAGAAGCTGGAGAGGGGTGGATGTTGTTGCAGCTCTTGTTTGAATCGAATGGGATAGGGAGGGTGCATGGCTGATCCGAAAAACACCAAGGGAGAGGGGAGGAAGAGAAAGTGAAAGGGTTGTCCAAAAAATAATATCCGGGACAAAACCTCGAATCCCCCTCTCTCTCTCCCTTATCTCGAATCGATTCAAAATAAATTAAAATTTTCAAATCCAAAATAATATATTTCATGTATTGATCGATAAAATAATAAATGGAACTCGTAAAATATTTATGTCGGAATTCACTCCGAAAGAATTAAAATGAAATTACTTTGGTCGAGGATGGAAATTTTGAAAATTTTCAAAATTATTGAAATTAAATCGGAATTGAATTGGATTTGAATCAAAATTTTATAAGATAATTCCTTGAAAATTTCGGGTCTTTATAGTTTATACGCTCTTCCCTAATTGAGCTTATGGATCTTAACACAAGTAACAAGCTAACCCACATATGGACAAGCTAAGAACATTTAAGTTATAAAATTACACTCATCAGGTTTATATTTGCACTTTGAAAAACTGAAATTGCACATTTAAGTTCTAATGCCTGAAGTTGTCAGTTGAGCTCAGTAGACTCCTTTCCAACCTTAAGTTTCACGGTGCATTTGGAAGAAGAATGTTAAAAGATCATATGAACATGTAAATGAATTACAAACCTTCAGATTACCTGAGAAAATATGTTCCTCAACATAATAAGTTGTGAATCAGACTGCTGATTTTCAAGTACATTGAGATCCATTGCAAAGTCATTCATGGGTTCATCATCCATTCACAAATTCATTACGAGTCTCTTATTTATTTCATAAAAAAGCATCATAAAGAGAACTCTTCCATGAAAACAAACTAAGTAATTATTTCATGGCTATCAATTATCAAACCCTTACTTTTCAAAAAGGAGTACATCTGAGAAAATAAATAAAAATATTTCCCTAGTTAATTCAATCTTTGCACAGATTAGACCCAAAACATCATCAAAATCAAACTGTAACCTTCTCATTCAGAATCAACAACTAGTAATAGAAAGCCTTATCAATCTAAATAAAAATTTCTCCCTAGTTAATTGAATATTTGCATAGACATACGACTTGAGGCAATCTGTAATAAAAATTCCGTTGATGGCTTTACACTGCTCGAAGCACCTATCTGGTTCACTCAATCAATCGTTGGGACAACCAGAGACAACACTTAAATATTACTATCAAGGTCTTGTAGCACCAAGGAGTTCCTCTTCTATCTTCCTCCATGTTTCCCATTCTTTCTTGTGTTGGTACGGGAGGAAGATGCCACTGCTTGCTTATGAGAAAATTCAGCCCCGCTCCTACTAGCTGTCTGATGAGAGGGTTTCTCGACCAAATAAATATCTAGTCAAGATCCCTCTATAGTATAGGGAGTCAGGTTCGTCCTCAGGAGAGAAGTCAGCGGTTCTAGTTTAGTGTTTCGGGGTTTGGGAATAGAAAAAAAGGTGTACGGTTGTTGTTGATGTCGACTAAGACTTGGTCGACATGGAGGGATGTAGAGGGAATGGTGATCGATGTCGGGTGTCTATGCAGAAACTTTAAAATAACGAAATAAATAACAAAGGTGCAAATTTCCAAGGTTAAAGATCACCACAACAATAAACATATGTGTAGATCATGAATCACATAAAAGAGCATGCTTTACATAAAAAAAAATCAGCTTTTGCTAATTCCAACAATTTAGGCAAATTGACTTTCGTAAATAAACCTAATTGTTTCTACATTTTCTTAATTAGGATCAATAAACTCTCGAATAAAATCCCTAATTACTATCCAAGTTTGCAACATGAATTCCTTGAATTCTCATCCAAGGGTTAAGTATAAAAGTAGATGATGATAGAAACACAACTAATTATGAATTTATAAATCAAACACACATATCTATCGTTGGGCTCACACCAACCCTAGAAGCGGGGAATTAGAAACAAAGCATTATGAGAATAAACAACTTTAAATTAAATCTAAAACTTACAACCATTTTCAATCTCTTCCTTCTCCTCCTCTCGACTCTCCTCTCTCCTTTTCTAACTATTTGCGTTCGAAGACGACTTGGCTTGAATGAATAAAATCCTAGGCCTAGGGCATTTATTTATAATAAACTAATCCTTGCTAGCCAAGGAAAGCTATTAATAGAAATAATAGAAATATGTTTATCTTCTATCTAAATCCTATCTATGTAATTGCAAAAGATAAAACTTCCAAAATAAAATAAATATCCAAATAAACTCCCTAAGGTAAATAGTAAAATACCAATAAGTAATATTCTATCTAAAAAGATATGATAAAAGACCTCAAACTTCGTGGCTACGTAAGTCTTCTCCAACTGGGACTCTTCAAAATGCGTCCACGGCAATCGTCATTTCCAATCGACGTCGAGTGGAGTCACTCGACATTGAGTGCTTTCACTCGATTTCTACTGAATCTTCATAATTTGGTCGTCATAAGGTAGTCGATCTCGAGTTGCTTGACTCGATCTCGACCTCCTTTCAGCGTTTTTAGCATTCAGCTCCGTCTTGAAACGCACTTTTCCAATTCCTCGTTCATCCGATTGATGCATATGAATATGCGTTGGAATGCTCTTTCTGAGAAATACAACTCTCATGGAGACATCAGAACTTGATTCAAAACGATGAATGGCGAAAAGTGTGATTTTCTCCAGATGTACCATTATTAGGAGGAAATCAAGTCAAACAAATATAAAGATATAAATGCAAACCGAATTCCAATTCCACGCAAATAAAATACAAGACTTCCTCTCGCTGTAGTGGAAGAGGTCAGGATCGATCCACGAGGAAGCGTGTCAGCGCTCGCCTAGATAGTGTTGTAAAAACAGCCCCTAAAGTTGACCAAAAGCCATTCGATATCGACTGGAACAGTCGACGTCGATTCAAGAAGTCGATTCCTAGTGTAAAATCTGCAAAACAAAGACAACAAACTCGATTTCGAGTGGAAAGGACTCGATTTCGGGTAAGTCACTCGATATTGACGGGTAGGGTCAATGTCGTGTCTTCTTGCAGAAAAACAGTAACGTGCAGAAATAAAAGTAAATGTAGAAAAAGTGCGTCCGAAGAATATAAAGATGGAATCGAAGAGTATGAACAGAAAAGCGCAGGTTTGTGTTGATAATATCAATAAACTTAAGAAACTTCCAAAGCCGGTGAATTTACCACGATGATAACCATATAAGTATTATGCCAAATTCATACAATATATATGTTTTTTATCAAATAACTTTCGTTGTTAACAAATAGGAATATAGAGGCTCTCGCATAAACCCTAACGGTTACTATCCCAATTTCATAATTAATCCAAATTCACAATAAGATCACTTTCACTTCAATATCATAAATACGGATCACCTACTACCCTCGTAGAAGAATTATTCAAATAGGATAGAAGATGAATAATGTATAAAGATAATACCTTTAAGCGTATACTCACATGGTTATCGTCGGGCTCACCTCGACCCTAGAAGTAAGGTGACTACTCGTTCCTCGTCATCATAGACATCATCATCGTTGGAAAGAAATAAACTTGGAATTGAAATCAACGTCGAAGGATTACAACTGAACAAGCCACAATTGCTCTCGTTCTTCACAACCCACTTGGATCCTCTCCTTCTCTCTACTTTCTGTTGCCTAAACTATATAAACACAATTGCTTGTGTGCTGGAATGATTAAAAAACCAGCCCCTAGGGCTTTATTTATATGGCTCAATCCTTACTACACTATGAGAGAAAATATCTATCATCCTACTAAAGATAAATCTTTCCTAAATTAAATAAATAAAATAAATAAAATTCCCCTAGGTAAAATAGAATTTAACCAAAGAGGATAGAAGTTCATCAAGGAGAGATAAAAGATCTTCACTTCGTGGCTAAGTAATCTCCCTTGAATTCGGATTCGTCAAAAACGTGTCAGACCTATCTGCAATGTCACTCGATATCGAGGGTAAGGACTCGATATCGAGTCATCCCTTTTGTCTTGAGTGATGAGACTCCGATGTCGAGTGTTTTGGTAGGTGTCGAGTGATGCTCCACTCGATATCGAGTCATGGGGTAGATATCGAGCGTCTTGGTCAATTTTTGGCTCAAGTGTTCTTATGTGGACTCGACGTCAAGTCATCTTCAGTAGATGTCGAGTGAACTTTAGTAGATTTCGAGTGCTCCAACACTTAGCTTGTAAAGGCTCGGATTTTGAAATCCTAATTTTTCGGAAAAAGAGGATTAGAAATGAAATTTAATCAGTTTTAAAACTCGTTTAGCGGATTCCGACTGGAATATAAAATTTGACGAATAATTTCAATCCTTTTACCTTGAAAAATCAAGTAATTATCGGATGGTGATATTCTTGTCGTTTTTTTTAAAAAAAAATCTAATTGATCGAGAGAGCGAGAGTCGGAAAAACTAACACTTGAAAACTAATTGCGGGATTTGAATTTCGCGTATTTGGGAGTTGTTTTCGAGTAGTTAGTTTAACCAAATTCCACACGCAACCCCGCACCAACTCCCTCACCTTACCCTGCAAATTGAGCCCATCCCTGTCTATATCAACCCGTCTCCTACTCCATCACTTTCACCTCACACCATCCCGCCCCTCATCTCGTTCCAACGCCGCCACCGCTAAAAGCTCCTCAGCCTTAGCTCCTTCTTCATCACCACCACGCTACCTCAGTCATCGCCGCCATTAGCCTCCCTGCCATCGACGTCAACCACCACCGCAGTCGCTTCCTTCTCCTCTGTTTTGCCGAGGGCAAGAGCCCTCGACCACCACACGCCCACACCTTGTCCCTCCTTATATCTTGAAGAGCAGCAGCAGCAGCACTAGCCTGCCTCTCCACCGATGTCCACCGCCATCCCGACACCACCCAGGAGCCACCGGAACCGTCACCGTTTCCCTCCTTCCCCGGTTCGAGCGCGCTTCGCCGCTTCGGTAAGCCGTTCTACTTTGTTTCCGATCCAAACAACTCTCGAGCCCTACCATCATGCTCACCCATATCCGGCGCAGGTCCGACGAGCCATCGTGAGCCTCCGACGATGCCCAGAGCTCCGATCGAGAGCTCCGAAGTCGCGAACTCCTCGGTGAGCTCCCAAGCCTTCCTTTCTTTCCTCGATTCAAATTCGTGATTTATTCAATGTTTAGATTAGTTGGGAATGAGCGAGGGCTGGGTGTGGGGCGATCGGGTGAGCTCGAGCTCCGACAAGCTCGAGAGAGGCCGAGACCGCGAGAGGTGAGGCTAAGTGAGCGTCGAGAGCGAGCTGGGGCGAGAGCGCGAGCGGGAGAGGACGAGGACCAGCGGGCGAGCATGAGAGCGAGCTGGGGCGAGAGCGCGAGTGGGAGAGGACGAGAACCAGCGGGCGAGCATGAGACGCGAGCTGGGAGCGATGTGAAGCGTGGCAGGCAAGCTCGAGAGCGGGAGCACGAGACGGAGGCAACGTCGAGCAGCCATGGTCGGCGGGAAGCTTCATTTGAAGAATGAAGATGAAGCTAATGTGGCATACCATGTGGGGCCACCTCCTATTTTGTTATATATAGAACCAATTTGGGGATTATTTATATGGGTTCGGTTCGGTTCGAGTTATCCGTTTATTATTTAACTAATTAGCGGTATTAAAATTATTATACACTATTATTTGAGGATTTAAAAGATAAAATATTATTTCGGGAGAATTATAAGGGTTGATTTATTAAATAAAAATGGTCGGGATTTTAGAGAATTTGGAAATAATTTATAAAAGTGTCAAATAAATGAGATTTAAAATATCATGTAATACTATTTGAGATTTAAAATATATTATTGGGACTTCAAGATTTATAAAGAATTTGGAAAAGAATTTAAAGGTTGGAAAGTAATTTAATAAATAAATTCAAAAGGGAATTTGGCGAGTATTTTCAAGGGTCGGAATACTTAACTATTTAAACAGGGATTTGAAACGGTTCTGAAACTAACTTGGGAATAAGACTTACTCGATGACTAACTAGCATGATAATATGATCGTTTGACTAACAGTATGATATGTATGACTAATAGCATGACTTGTGGTGAATTATTATATGAGATTAAATGTTGGATAATTATGACGATCTAGTAGGATTTTATATCACACAAATTATGTCTTATGATTTTGATGAACTGTTGAGGTATATGCGGATATGTATATGAACATGCAGAATTGGTTGAATGATTTATGGAGAACGATGTGGTCTTGAGGAGCGGATGGTGCGATGAAATGACTTTCATAATATGTTACTTGTTCTTATGATTGAGGTGTGCTTGAGTGCTTAATAGTTGGATGTAGACTTATGTATATTCCATTATATACTAGGTGATACTCTGTGATTGTGAATATTGTGTGCTGGATTATCCTATTGCCGATCTACTAGCCAGGTAAGTACCTCCGGGGCTTACACAGTAACCAGTACCTCCTGCCTGATGTGTCATATAGTATGTAGGTGTTGCATATGCATAAAAGCATGTCATGTAGTATCATGCTTAGAAATTGCACTTACGAATGAGCATTCTTATTCTGTATGCGTTTGAATACAGAACGGCCATTATCTGTGAGTCCTAGAATCCTTAATAGGGTCATAGGACAGTTCAATAAAAATTGTCTTTGTATGGATTCTTACTTATTACTTTCTATAATCCTAAATACAAGTTCATTCTAATGTTCTATATCATCTATTATCATAATATTCTTGCTCCTGTTTAGCTTCAATAATTTCGATAATCATGTGTTTCCTTATGGGTGTAATTTTCTGTTCACATTTTCCTGTCACAAAAATTGAATTAATTATACAACCAGTGTGAATGATGATATAGTTTAATTTATGTGTGCAGTAACCCTTTGTCCCATTCACCTTCATCTTCTAGCCACCACCACTAATTCAGGTCTCCATACACTTTTGACCAGCATGTGATGTTGATTTGCAACAAGAAATGAATCTTATTTTCATGTATTTCATTTTTCACGCACTTGTTAAGGACCATATTCATGCCTAGATTGATTGGGTACCAGCAGCTTGTAAAGGAGATAAATGTTTGAGTTTGGAGTATTGTTAAGGACCATATTCACGCACTTTTCACCAGCTTCATTTATTTCATTTTTCACGCACTTGTTAAGGACCATATTCACGCACGTTTCACCAGCTTGTTAAGGACCATATTCACCGAGCAATATAATACATTTCTTTTAGACCAAGATGATATATGATGATTCCTTTTCGGCCTTGCAGGATAAATGTTTGAGTTTGGAGTATTTTTTGTTGCAATTGCCTTGCTTACTTAGTAATTCAATCAGTGTTGTTCTTTATGCCTTTGATCAATAAATCAAGTCGTGTTTTGGGGATTAGAGTGTGTTGTTGCAAATTCGACTATTCTATTTATGTTAGCTAACCTTTTTTTCATGTAAATACTAATAGCACAATACTTTTATGTTTACTTCATAGGTTGTGGAAGGTGATTCAACTTGAAGATGTGTGCTAATCTGCTATAGTTACAATGAGAGTTAAACAAAGGTAACCACTTTTAGCGATACAACCCTTGTTCTTCTTTTGCTTATGATCAATAAATCCAGTCATGTTGTGGGCATTACAATTTGTTGTTGCAAAAATCTTCTTTTATGTTTGTTCTAGCTAACCATTTTCTACTAATTCCATAGGTTGTGGAAGGTGATTCAACTTGATGGTGTGTGCTAGTCTGCTAGAGTTAAAGAAAGGTACCTTTTTCACACTTTATTTCTCATTGATACAAGTTTTATTTACTCTGATAATTGATTTTTGCCATCGTGTATGTTTATTTAATCTATCTTCATGAATTCATGTAGTTCATTATATGTGCTTGTGTAAGTTCTTTCTACCTTACGAGTCATATCCATTAGTTTATGCCATTATTCTCTCATATTAGCTAATAGAAATAGCAGTCATTCACAATCAGAAGGCAACTTATATTTTATGAATTTCTGAAATCTGGATTTTCTGAAGCTGAGGCATAGTACATGCTACCTACAAAAGCTGAGGAAAACACAAGTATATTGGTGAGAAATGAATTTCTGAAATCTGATTTTTCGGAAATCTGATTTAATTTAAACATGTTAGAGTTTCTAAAATCTAGTTTTTCTTAAATCAACAGTACCTATTAAGGACCCAAGGCAATGGTAGAGGGAATGCTAGCTGATTATTCCTCTTTTTTTCTTTCTTTCTGGAATGCTAGTTGAATATTCTTAATTCTGGAGCAGTCCATCCCAGTGATGACTCTTAACCGTGAGAAGCATCTCATGTCCCATGTTATAAGTTCCCTTTTCAAATTGTTCATCTTTTGCCTCAAAATAAGTTGTCTGATATTTCTAATGTACCTCCCAAATGCTCTCAACTTGCTCTGGGTAGATTGCCAAGTTTTTTTTTCATGGTTGTTGTTAGACATGGGCATTTTTGCTGTTAGACAAGTTAAGACAAATCCAAGATTATAATTTATTGATTTCAATTATCTCTAATTTCCAGTTTATAGTATATAATATACTAGAACCGAACCGATGCATATAAGTGTTGCAAAAATCAGTTGCTTTAATTCCTCATTTTCCCACTTTCGAATTTTTAGGCATTTTTTTTCCACTTTCCCCATTATCTAGTTTAGTTGTTGAATTTGTGATTTAAGTTTTGTTATTATTAATTAAGAGTGAGATGCTTGCTTCTTGTAGGTTCTATCAGGCTGACATATCCATGCTCATCCATTTTTTTTCCTCCAAAAATGATTTATCCTTGCTCATCCATTTTTTTCCTCCAAAAATGTCTCTGCAGTTGGAGCTTTTACAACCAAAGGTTCAGACTTGCACTTTGAAGAACCATGGATAAAGATAGAGAAGAAAATTACAGATCTTGCCATTTCTCATGTGTCAAGTGGAACTGTTTGAGTATCAATATATGCTATCTGGCTACTTATTGACATATTATGTATATTTATTGTATATAAACAATGTATTTTTTGACATTATATTTTGTATGTAAATTTTGTAAAATTAATGAAATTTTAGTATATAGGTAAATTGTGGTTATTATTTAATTTTTTTTTTTAAAAAAAATATTGGACTTTTTAGCCCGGGTCTAAAGAATCCGGGCTAAAAAGCTGTTTTTTTTATTAAATTTCCCCACACTTTAGCTACGGCAGCTAGCCGTCGCTTAGCCGTCGCTAATTTTCTTGCTACGGCTATTTGCCGAAGCTACCAAATTTTGCCACCCCGGAATTCGCCACCCCTCTATTTGCCGTAGCTAAGCCGAAGCTAGATGCCTTTTGCCACCCCTTGAAGGCCTTTTGCCATGGCTTTTTGCCGAAGCGAATTTCATTTTTTTTATAGTGTTAGTCCACACAAGTCATGATATTAGTCACTCAATCATATCAACATGCTAGTTAGTCATCGATCACATAATTTCCCAAGTTAATCCCAAAAACCGTTTCACAAGCCAAGTTACCGATTAGAATATTCGACCTTAAATGCTTATGAAATTCGTTTCCCAAAACTCCAAATCAGATCTTTAAGTCAGTCCTTGAAAACCCCAAAAGCATTGAAAACGAGTCGCCAAAACGGTTGTCTAAAGCATCGAGAAACGGAGTCAAAAACCATTGGAAAGGGAGCCAGTCATGGCCGTGAGAGAGGCTCTCGCGCCCACGAGACTCGGCGCCTCAGAGGTCTTCACGACTATGAGCATCTCGTGTCCGCGAGATCTCGAGTCGCGACCGCGAGTCTGGGGTCCCCTGCTAGGGCATCCCAGATCTCCACCTCGTCGTCGCGAGTCACCCCTTTCGCGACCTCGAGTAAGAACCCTAGACAGGGTGTTCTTCCTCGTAGCGGCGACAATGAAGCTAGATCCTTAATTCAAGCTCCATTTGTGGCCTTTTTTGGTGTTGTTAGTCCCTTCCCTTTTTCCCAATTTCCCCTAGAGTTTCCAGACACAGGTTAGTAAAAAAAATTAACTCAAAAAACTTGAGGATTTGAAGAGATTTCTCACCAAACTCCTCCTTGTATCATGTTTTCTCCTCCCAGGTGACTCTTAATGCGATTTCGGGGCTGAATTTTTTGGATCCGCTTGTCGGGTGAGTAAGAGGAGTTAGTTTGAGAATGAAAGAGGAAATTTTGAGAGTTTGAAAGTGAAAGGAGGAGAAATGGAAACATATTACCCTTCCTTAGCTCAAAACCGACCAAAAGGACTCTAGGGGATCGGATCTTGGATCTCTGGGCTATTAAGGCTTCTCCTTCCACTTAGAGGACTTCAAGGGAGTGTTGGAGGAGCTTGTGTCGTAGCCATTGGGGGGAGAAAGGGAAAAGAAGCATGCTTGGCTTGCTTAGGTTCAACCAAGGAGAAGAAAGGTGCTTGGCTTGCTTAGGTTCAACCAAGGGAAAAAAAGCGTGCTTGGAGCTTGGTGTTCTTACTCGTGGTTTCAATGGAGGAAAGGAGAAGAAAGGTGTTGTTGTCGGGGTTGTGTGATGACGTTTTGGGGATGAGGGGAGATGTTGGAGCTGCTGAGCTTTCATGGAAGGAGAGGTGAAAAGTAGGAGCTTTGAAGATAAGACTCTTAGGACTTTTGGATAATGTTTTATGGTGAATGAGGTAGGGTTTGTATCTCCCTTTGCGGTGAGACAAGGGATCACTAAATCTGATTTTTAAAGAGCCAAGGAGGGCTTTTGGATGGGCCAACATGTGAGGGGCAAGGAGGAAGATAGGTGAGAGTGTTTTTAGGGTTTTCATGGCTTTTCTCCAAGACTTTGGATAAGATTTGTGTCTAGGGTTGCATCCTTGGGTTTTTTTCTCTTGGATGTGAGGAGGAGTGAGTCAAAGACTCATCCAAAGAGTGACATGGGTGGTTTGGGGGAAGGAGAGATGGGATAAACATGCGAGTTGTCTCCTTCCCAAAGGAGAGGGTGCAAGAGAGGAAGGAAAGAAAAGTAAACGTGGGATAAACATTGCCTTACAAAGAGAAGAGCCCACTATATGCCAATATTTAGTGTAGAATTCAGGGGGGAATCCATCAGGGTCGGTGTCTTGTCCTCAGCCATACTCTCAAGCGTGTTTTTTTATTTCAGTATTTATGGGAGGCTTGATTAGTTTTGAGTTTTCCTGTTGTGTATCTTGTGAATATATATTTCTAATTTTGTCTTGAGAGATGACATTTTGTTGGTTTGTGATAAATCGTTCCGCCATCTCATTTGTGATTTGCTCTGCTATTTCGTGTGGGTCATTTAATATAACACCATTTTTTGTTTCAAAAGAGGAAGTGTTTTTCATAAAGTTTCTTATTTTAACTGTTGTTTGATAGCATTTAGTGTTTCGATTTGTTAACTGCAAATGTTTGATTTTGGCTCTTTGTTTCCATAATTGTAGCTATAATCTAAGATTTATTTTCTTTTATTTTCCAATCTTGCGAGTTTTGCTTTATCACAAGTTGTGGTGGTTCGCTAGGGAAGATTCACTTGGAGATCCATAATATCTTTATCCATCTTTAGAAGTTGTTTGAAAATAGTATTCTAATGGTTTTTGCACCATTCTTTAGTTTTTTTAGTAATCTTTATTTTTGAACTAACTTATAACCAAAGAACCTAGATAATTTATTTTGCCAAACTCTCTTGACTATTTTTTGATAGTGTGGATTGGTAGTCCATGCCATTTCAAATCGAAAAGGTGAGCCTTTTCTCACATCTGGATTGCCTATTTGCATCGTTATTGGGCAAAGATCTGACCTTGAAAAAGGATGGTGTTGAACTTTAAGATTGTTAAATTTAATTGCAATGTCTTGGTGGACCAGAACCCTATCTACTCTCTCATACATGTTAATACTGGAATTGTTATTTTTCCTCCACGTAAAGGGGGATCCTGTGTAAGGTATGGTGGGAAGATTAAGCTCGTCTTTGACATATTTTAATCAGCGAAATCTAGCAAGAGTTGGACAATTATCCCCGATTTTTTCTGTATCATTTTCAATGTCGTTCATATCTCCCATTATTATGACTGATAACATATGTGTTTGGACTAGTCAAGATTCGTTCCTAAATTTCAGATTTTTCATTCTCCCTTGTTGGTGCATAAATAAACAGTAAAGTTAATTCACAATTATTGATGGTAATCCTGAACATAATATATCTATCATTTTGTTCTATTATTGTTGCATTGTCCAGAGTTTTGTTATTCCTTGTTAATGCTCATATGCCTCCACTATAGCCATTTGATTTAATGTAGAAGGATTTATTGAAACCAGCACCCCCGAATCTGAGCATCTAAGGGAGGTTCCATAGTTTTCGTTTCCGCTAGTGTGAAAATGTCTAGTTTGTTTGCTTGCCTTACGTGGTTTATTTCTTGCCAAAATAGAGGACACTTTGTCCCCCTAACATTCCAGTAACCAACACTAATCATAACACTTATTTTAACCTAGCCAAGGGCATGTAGAGTTAGCATTTGTTATTAGCTGTGGTTTTGAATTCGTGTTACAATTTAGCAAATATCCATTTTTAGAAGGTGTACGGATCAATGATAATACTAGATGGTAGAGTACTAAGTCCTAATGGGACTCACGTAAAATAAACTTTGTGAATATGGAGCCTTGTTGGGACTCATAGACTAAGATAGTTGTGAGTATGGAGCCCTGTTGGGACTCACATACTAGAATGGCTACGAATATGGAGTCCTATTGGGACTCACATATTATCATGGTTAGGAGTATGAATTTCTCGTGGGACTCACATACCGTTTGTGAATCAATAAGACTCTCACATTCAATTTTTAAAATTACAATATAGTATAAGATAAAGACGTTGATCATACAAGTTCGATATATAAAGGTTAAACGATAAATCGTCTTTGGTCGAACTTTGACATCCTTGGAACCAATGGGGCCCGATTGGGGCTCTCATGAATTAAAGGGAGAGCCGTAAATAATGGTCAACATCAACACCCAATGTTTAATGTAAGTTGGGTTTATGAGATCTGATAAGGGCTCACTTGTGCAAATAGAGAAATGAGATGCAATCCACTTGTTAATACAATTATAAACAACTTTGATCAATGGCATGCAAGGGCTAGAAACCCGCAAATTGCTTCACCTATCACTATTTATCATAGAAATAAAAATAGCATTCCAATTCCCACTGTATAGATTTTGGCTTTCTATGATCCAACCCTTAAGAGTTATCATAGTTGACTCCAATAACAGACTTGTAGTTGCCAAACCTAGACATGCAAAGGTTCTCTAAGGGCCCGTTTGGTATCCATATACGTATATCAGATATCAGATAGGGGTATGAGATATCGATATCATGGATATGGGTATCAAATCTGATATCCGATATCCAATATCTTGTTTGGTATGTTTTAGATATGGGTTTTAGATATCAATTAAAAAAAGTCTTTCTACCAGTGCTCTCTCCCCGATGCCTAACTCGCACCAGCCCAACCCCGCCTAAACCTCCAGTGAGACCCTACTATGACAAGACCCCAATTACCCCCACCCAGCACCTCCCCCCCCCCCCCCCCCCACTCCCTCACTCCCCCACCCCATCCCCGCACCCTCTGCAATTGCCTACCCAGAAGACTACCCAATCGACCTCAGCCCTAGCCTCGCCCCAGTTTCCCCAGCGTCAGACATCAAAGGTGTGAACAAGTTGTTCTGGATCAATTTAGGAGCGGAGGGAGGTAGCAAAATCGAAGGCCGGGACGAGTTGGGACTAGTGGCGGCGATTGAAAGCGGAGTAAGAGGGAGGCAGCAGTGAAGCGATGAGGAGAAAAGAAGAAGAGGTCGTATTTTGATATCCTATGGGTTAAATTGGTATATGGAATTGGAAAAAAATACAAAGGAAGGGAAATATGGGTATATCACTTTGATATCTATATACCCATTTATCAAATACTTGACATCAGAATCAAACGGGCCCTAAAATACTTGGAATCTTCAAGTCAATAGATAAAGTATGCTCGTTATAATTGAGTTCAAAACAGATTGAGAAGGAAGAGACGAACCTAATGTGGTGAACGATGGGCTTACGTCGACGATTGGGTCGGGGTCGAACATGGCAGCGGTGATACATAAGACGAGGATGGTGGCACCTGGGTTGGAGGCAGTGAAACCAACGACGACGAAACCTGTAGTGTGGGCGAATCAAACAGCCACGGAGACGTCGTCTAACCCGGGTCGGGAAAGAGAAATTAAGATGGAGAGGGAACAGGTGAGGGCAAGGAGGCGCAACTGGGGAGAACGAAGACGAAGGCAGAATCGTCATCCACCAGGGCTGCGACAAGCACGTACACCTCAGCCCATGCCTACCCGAGGCTTGCCATCGAGGAATCAGAAGGTGACCGAGGGGGTGAAATAGAGGGCATGGTCGAAGGGGGTGAGAAGGAGGCGGAGGGAGGAATGGGGTCAGTGGAGCCGAGGGCTTAGAGAGGGAGATGGAATGAAGGGGAGAGGGCGGCGCATTTGGCAAGTAGGTTTTCTTAGAGGTGTTGATTGGTTTGTGTTGTATGTATGCAAGGATGACGATGCACATGATAATTTCAATAAGATTAGGGGTTAAAGTTGAACTTTTTAAATGAAAGGAATGTCCTCATTTTCCTATAAAAAAGGATAAGAGTTCACACAATAATTTTAATTACTAAATGACTTTGTATTAAAGAATATTACTAAAATCTTATCACATTATGAATATTTAAAAAAAAATGACATCTTCTTACCTTTCATAAACTGAAGTTGCTCTTACAAACAATAACTTAAATATTCTATTTTGGCCTTATATTTAAGAGGAATTACAAAAGGTCAACAATTAGGAAAATTGCAAAATGACAGCTTATTTGTAAATATATAATAATTCATTTATGCCCCTTATTTATGAAAAAAGACAAAAATGTATTTACTCCAAGGAAGTTGTAAAAATGCTCATGATAGCTTCCATACTTTCTTTTGACTTTGTCTTTGATGCAAATTAAGAAAGAGGGAATTGTAGTAAATAACTCCCAATCCAGTTTGGTTTTGCATGCCTAACCCACTACCCGATTCAATTTGTAAGGGTTAGACCCCCTCCCCTTAAACATTTGCAAGCTAACCGGTTGAAAGAAGGGGGGTGAAACCGGTGGTTGGGGGTAATTAAAGAAGGGAGAGAGCGAACTGAGAGGGAGGAGGAGAGAGAGGACGGTTTTTTAAAAACCTGCACTTCAACTGTGTGTAAAACAGAGAGGAGGGAGGGCAATAGGCAGGAAACCGCCATTCGAGATAAGAAATCGGAGAGGAAGAAAATCCCAAGGAAGAAGACGAATCTGCGAGTAAGGAGAAGAAGAAGCCGGCGGTTTGCAAGCAAGTAAACCCGACAGCGTTTAGAAGACCACCCCGACAGCGTTTAAAATAGAGGGAACGACGGTTTTCAAGTAAGTAAACCCTAACTCTACCGATTTAGTACCGATTGCAGAAATTGAAAGGAGGAGGGACCAATTGAAGAACCTAATTTGTTTGCCATGGTTTGCAATTGGATGAAAGGGTGGAATATCCGCCCCTGTCATGTATGAAGTAACCGGCGTCAAGTATGAAAACAATGGGTGGATATGTGGGAACGGGGGGTGTTCGCGACGGGGAGAGAAGGGAAGTACCATTGCCGTGATGATATGGTTAAGGCCATGAATGGGGAAGCAAATTAGGGGAAATTTACACATGTATTGTGTGAATTTGGGAAAATTGGTGAAATTGGGGTAATTGGGGAAATTGGTGAGATTGGGGAAATTAGATAGATTATTATAGATAGAGGGAAATTGGGGAACGTTGATGTGGGTTCAAAAATTTCAGGAACAAGTTATTCGGTGTGATTACTTTTGTAAAACCTTCAAACATTGAATGTAAATGCTGTTACATTCTATCATGTCATGTTTTGAATATTAAGTTGGCATTTTTAATATTTCTCCTGTCATGTGAATATGCAAACTTGCGCGACGTATAATTTGTGGAAGCTATAAAATGCTTACAAAGTTTTCTCTGAATACGGTGACATTTGATATGGTTAGGGTAGAAATTTACTTGGAGTGTGATAAGTATAGGGTGGGATATGGTTTCTGTCATGTTATAATGCTCAGGTGACATGTTATATAAACTTACCGTCATGTGCATTGTGACTGGTGTGATGATAATGAGCAAATGTTTGCAGAATGCTAATGTATTGCTCCCCAACCTGCAGGGTATCAAAGAAGAACATGGCTGGTTCAGCAGAAGGAAGGATTACGCAGACACCGACAACAAGCGAGGTATGGTTTGCGTAGTGTCGAACAAGGGTAGAGTGTTTTACAGATGAGTGGCTCTAACATTCCACCCCACCATGCAGGCGATATATGTCGTCCCCGAGGACCGGCATTTCAAGTGTCGATGCAATCAATACGCCCGACCCCAAGTCCTTTTAAAACTCGACCGTAACCTGACCACCTCAGACTGGAACCGTTTGTGTGAAAGCCAGTTTGGCGGCATTGCGAGGCTTGGTTCCAAAGTCGAGTTCTCAGCATAGCTAGTCTACTACGTTTTGCAGCGGCAGCTGCGGTCGAAAAAGTAGCATGAAACCTGCTACATGATCCAGGGCTCCATAGTCCGGTTCTCCATCACGGAGTTCGCGCTAGTGACCGGACTGAAGTGCTCGTCAAACGTGCTGCGGACCGTGGACACTGAGACGGACAAGGCTGCCTGCATAGAGTTCTTAGGGGTGGAGAAGATGAGGATGGAGGACTTCGAGTTGGAGTACAAAGTGGCGATGAAGTCCGAGCGTTCCCCCGCCAAGCGCTTTAAGTACGTGCTCATAATGCTGGTGAAGGGGGTGCTCTTCGCGAAGGAACCCCGTAACTATATTCAGGGGTGGGTTGTGAACATGGTGTCTTACACTGAGGCGTTCTTGTGTTACCCGTGGGGGCGTCTGTGCTACGAACGAACCCACCAGTTCCTCTACCGGGCTGTTGAGCGCAAGCTCTAACACGGGGTCAGCGGCTCTCGCCCGTCGTACTTGTTCGCCGGCTTCCCCCTTGCATTCCAGGTATGTATAGGAAGCTCACTTGACAATTATTTATTTATACTGGACACTTAGGCATGGTCACTGGGCATGGTCACTGTGCAATGTAAAATGCAAACTGAACACGATTATATGCAAAGTGTCCACATGTCATCACTTGGGTTTTTTTTTGTAGCTGTGGGTGTACGAGGCTCTGCGCCCACCGTCACAACCGCTGAGGTAAGCCATCTGACGCTCAGTGTCATGTGAAGTCCGTTAGTTGTCATGTCACCAACGGTGTGCTGTTATATATCAAGACCGGGCTAATGTGGTTGAGGTGTTGGTTGAGGGCTCTAAGACTGAGGCGAAAGGGCCTAGGGACACGGCAACCATCTTTGAGCCAGAAGCACCCACCACACGGACAACCCGTGAGGTAGGTCGTGTTACTGTTACTGTCATGTGATGTGACATATCTGTCATGTTATTTGAAGTTTGTGTCATGTCTACCAACATAGGAGGCGCATGATAAGGTCGTCGTTCCCCTTCAGCGTAAGGGGGGAAGGGGGAGGCGAACGCCTGCAACGTTCGATGGGCACGAAGTCACTCAGCCGGTGAAGAAGCCGCGGGTTGAGAAGGGGAACAAGGAAAAGGCGGGGGTTGACGAAGTCACAAAGGGGGTCAAGAATCCGCAGGTTCCCAAGGGGAAGAAGGCCGTTGTGGGGGTTGACGACGTGGCCTTGGGCCTGGCGACCAAGGCCGACATCGACGCCTTCTCCGTGTGGTTGACCAGCGATGAGGCCGAAGGGACTGACCCCGCACGTACAATGTTGGGCACCCTCCTGCAGAGGGAATTCTTCGAGGTCCTCAAAGTGCCAAAGCATATGGTGGGATCAGAGGTAATGTCCGCTCACCCGTGCTCCGATAACATGACAATTATGTTGTTGACTGGATACGTGTTCCTTCTTTGCAACATATCGACCAAGTATGCGGCATTCTCCGAAAGAAGGTAGACAGTGAGTCGAAGTACGTAGGCGTCGCCGTCGTCGACCCCTACTTCGGGGTACTGCTGCAACGACATACCGGCATGAACGTCGACGAGGAGTTGAACTACTACTTCAGCGGAATGTTGTCTGAGCGGTGTCCGAAGCCTTGGGCCAGCATCGATCGCGTGTTGGCCCCCTGGAATCTGAAGGATAATCACTGGGTTGCACTGGTGTCCACCAAAATAGCCATGTTGAAATGCACCTTTTAGCTCCATATTCTATACACTTTGGATATTTCGGGATGGGAATATGTTGAATTTATGTAATATATGCTTATTTGCAAGAAATAGACGTCTACATAAGTTTTGGTTTAAAATTACAGAATTTGGAGCCATTCCGGGACAAAACCAAGAAGCAAAGACGGAAGCTAAGCCTTACTCGATATCAAGTACTTTTACTCGATATCGACCAAAGAAGTCCGAGCAAAGCCTGGTCGAGGAGGAGCTGATCGAGGAACTGAAGACAAAGCCAACCTAAGTCCAGAGCCTTACTCGATATCGAGTAAGTTACTCGATATCGACAAGACCTAAAGCCATACCTGGAGTCGAGGAAGCAGCACCTGATCGAGAAGCCGAAGACAAAGCCATACCGAGCAGCACTAACTCGATATCGAGTAAATTACTCGATATCGACAAGGCATCTACCACATGTCCGAGCCAGATCAGGGAGAGGTTGCTCGAGAAAGCCAGGCCAGCCAAAGTCGACGACAACATTCCTCGATATCGAGTACTTTTACTCGATATCGACCAAAATTCTCCTGGGCCGCGTTACGCGGTTGGGCTGTCCGATTCGAGTTGGGCTTGCTTGAGAGCGAAGGATTCCAAGATTTATCAAGTCCTATCAACATTCTATCTATGGAGAGAAGATTTATCACCACATGAAGATCTTTAGATATTTAGATATATTTCCTTTTATGATAAATGTTCCTTTTATTGAAGTTTTATCTTTATTATTAGATAGATATAGCATGAAATTGCCTAGTAAAGGGAAGTCACAATGAAGTGCATTATTTTATAAAAACCATGAAAGGAGGTAAAATTTGAAGTTGCTTTTGACATGTTGCATGATAAGAGGATGTAGGACTTTATATTTCCATATAATGCTCATATTGTTATATTCCTAGCCTTACCTATGCTTATGCATCACAAAAGCCATATTATGCCTTATTTCAATTATTGATCCACATGATCTAAATATTGCCATTCTTTACCTTATTTCCTATCCGGAGATTATGTTGAGAATGATGTTACATTATGAAGATTGTTATATGGTTGTTGTGTTATTATCATATTTGGAGTTGGGAAGGAAATTATTTGAAATGTATGGAAAATTTAATGAGTGAGAAAAAAATCCGATCACCTCAGGAGATAAAGGTAGATCGACCCTGCTCGCTGAGATAATAGTTCAGTGAGATGGGACAACAGGTGAGGAGTCCGACGCACTAAGTATCCGGGGCCAATCATGACACCCATGTTTGCGACTCGCGAGAAGGCAGTGCTGAGGTTAGAGAGGTAAAAGCATTATTATTTATAAAAGCATTATGGAAGGTGATGAATCTTATGAAGAAGGGATGTGGTATGAAAGTTTGGAAATAATCCATTTCCCCAGATCATTAGCACCACATTGCCAAATATTGCCCACCTTTAGCCTTTTACCAATCTACTCCTTATTGAGCTTAAATTAAAGTCCTCTTGATTATTAATGCTTTGTCACATAAATTATTTTTGCATAACCCTCCTTTTATGAGTAGATGTTGCTTTTAATTGCACATGTATGGATTTGTGACATAAAGTACCTTTTCGAGGATGGTAATTGATTGCATGGTTATATAAGAATGAATCTATGATGTCGAGAGTTTAAATTTTTCCCCTGAATGACCATCCAAGTTATTGCTTGGGGACAAGCAAGCTTAAGTATGGGGTGATTTGATATCCACCAAAATAGCCATGTTGAAATGCACCTTTTAGCTCCATATTCTATACACTTTGCATATTTCGGGATGGGAATATGTTGAATTTATGTAATATATGCTTATTTGCAAGAAATAGAGGTCTACATAAGTTTTGGTTTAAAATTACAGAATTTGGAGCCATTCCGGGACAAAACCAAGAAGCAAAGACGGAAGCTAAGCCTTACTCGATATCGAGTACTTTTACTCGATATCGACCAAAGAAGTCCGAGCAAAGCCTGGTCGAAGAGGAGCTGATCGAGGAACTGAAGACAAAGCCAACCCGAGTCCAGAGCCTTACTCGATATCGAGTAAGTTACTCGATATCGACAAGACCTAAACCCATACCTGGAGTCGAGGAAGCAGCACCTGATCGAGAAGCCGAAGACAAAGCCATACCGAGCAGCACTTCCTCGATATCAAGTAAATTACTCGATATCGACAAGGCATCTACCACATGTCCGAGCCAGATCGGGGAGAGGTTGCTCGAGAAAGCCAGGCCAGCCAAAGTCGACGACAATATTCCTTGATATCGAGTACTTTTACTCGATATCGACCAAAATTCTCCTGGGCCGCGTTACGCGGTTGGGCTGTCCGAGTTGAGTTGGGCTTGCTTGGGAGCGAAGAAGTCCGAGATCTATCAAGTCCTATCAACATTCTATCTATGGAGAGAAGATTTATCACCACATGAAGATCTTTAGATATTTAGATATATTTGCTTTTATGATAAATGTTCCTTTTATTAAAGTTTTATCTTTATTATTAGATAGATATTTCCTTCCTTGATTAGCAAGGATTGGAAGCCTATAAATAAAGCCCATGGGGGTAGTTTTTCATCCAATTCAATTCAGAAGCTAGAGAAGTAGTTCCACATAGAAGTTTAGGAGTTCAAAGGTTTTAGGGTTTTGGCATTCAACGAAAGTTGGGGTGCCGAGATTGTAAAGACTTTGAATTTAGTTAATGCAAGTTATTTCTTTTTAATCAATGATGTCTGCAATTGCAATGAAGAGCGAGTAGTCCACCCACTTCTAGGGTTGGGGTGAGCCCGACGATAGCCCTGCGTGTTTGAGGTAAAGATCCGACTTTTATCTTTTTTTGAGCATCTACTACCTTTTATGTGTTTATTACCCATTCAATGGAGATCCATGCTAACAACTTGGATTGTAAACCTAAAATCGGTAGATACAATTAGGGTTTCTTGAAAGAGTTGTCTAATTGTTGGAAAAGGCGAAAGCTTGATCCTTCGATGCAATTCACATGATTATCGTTATTTATCTTGCCTTATGCATGCTTGGTTATCGTTGTTGCAAACCCCAATCTTGGAAGTTTTCTTTCATACATAAGTTTATTTCGGAAAAGCCTTGTTCTTTATTTTCTTTCGTTTTCGTTTCTGTCTTCCTCGATATCGACCAAAACTGGTCGACATCGACTACTGACCTTCGATCCACAAGATCGTTGTAGCTTCTGGTTTGTAGGTACCCGACGTCGACAAAGGCTTTACTCGATATCGAGTAAACTCTCCTCGATATCGACCAACCACCGGGAGCTGCTGCTGCTTGATTCGACTTTTCCGATCTTCTGTCGACTAACACTAGTCGAGATCGAGGTAATCTGTTGTCGACTTCTGTTCGTGAGATTTCTCCGCTGCCTAGGATCCGCTGACACGCTTCCTCGTGGATCGATCTTGACTTCCCACTGCTACATCGGGAGGGAGTCTTGTAATTATTTGCACGGGATGGAATCTGGTTTGCTTTGATTTATTTATATTTTAATTGCAAGACTCGATTTCCTCTCACAACAAATTGACGTGCACCGAAGATCGACATGGCCGAGTGGACTGTCCATGTGTATGATCCGGACACTCGTCTGACTCCTGAGCTACATTTGCCCGCCCTTCTGAAGCCCTTCACGCACACCCTGCCCCCGCTGATGAATGTCCACCAAGAGCTGCACGCCAAACATGCAGGGAAACTGCCCCAGCCGTTCAAGTACAACTGTGTGAAGGGGATCACTTAGAACAGGCAATCGTAAGTCGTCGTTGTCCATCTTTCGCATTATAGTGTAATTGCTGGGAATTTGGTTTGACACATTTACTTTTTGTGATGCAGAGGAGACTCCGGCCCCTACGCTATCCGTTTCATGCAGATGCTCGCATTAGGTGACCGCGTATTCAAAGGGGTGGACGACGCCTTTATCGATGCCTACCGCCTAGTCCTCTGTGTTGCCATCTACCATTGTACCTTCCGACCCAGCCCCGATCCTCAGTAGTCATTGCCTCCGTCTCCATTTACAAGAACAATGTTAGTTGTACAGTTGTGTGGACAGTTGTTGGTCGCTTGCACATTTGTGTTTTCATTGGATTTTATTTGGTTGACTTTGGTATCGACGGTATGTTATTTTGGGAGACCTAGGCCTTAGGTTTTGAAATTATGGTATCATGTGGTTTTTGAAACTATGTTGTCATATAGGTCGTACGATGGTCGACACTTATATTTTTACGTCGTTCGCATTTCCATTGAAACTGACAATTACAACATGTCATGTCCAAAATATAACCTGGCATGTAAATATTACTACATGTCATGTACATACTGAAATAGCTGAACCCAGGCCCAACAAGCCTTAATTACAAAACACGGTTTAAGTGCATACTTAAATGGAAAAGGTGGAGCGTAAACCTTTCCGAAGATGTGAGCCCTGATTACAAAAATGTGGTAAATATCTATTGTCATGTCTTAACCATAATATGTCATGTCAAAAGATGTACCTGTCATGTAATATCCATATGATCGACCAAGTATGTCGCGAACGGTTACTAGGTGCGGCGCTGCTTCGGGAACTTCCTTTCCCACTGGGACGGGTACCGCGTTGTCTTCGGCCTGTCAAGGCGTGCCTTGATAAGGGGGGGGGGGAGGCAAGTCTCATTGGTGATCGCCTGGGGTACCCTCCAAGTGTCTCGCGGCGGGACTGGGTAGATCACGTCCTTGTAGCATGCACGCCACACGTCTACCTTGTACAAGTCGTTGACAAGCGAGTACACATCCACCCCGTGCAATTGGGATGCTGCGATTACGTGCGAACATGGGTGCTGGTCGACGTTGAAGCGTCTGCAGCTGCATAAATGTCCCGTTAGGTTTACAAGCCAGGTGGAGGTTCCCTTGCGTACCTCGAACTCATGAGGACTCAGCTGTCTGACGACCATGGAAAGGGACTGGACGAAGTTTGCTCTGATGGCATTACCAACCCAGTCGCTTACGACTTTCCCCTGGGCGGACCTTATCTCCCTATGTTTGGCGAACCATGTGCCGACGGTCTCAAGGATGGCATCTACAAGGGTTTTTAGCGGCAAATCCCGAGGATATTTGAACACTGAGTTCAAGCACTCGGAGTTATTAGTGGTTGTGATGTTGTACATATTCCCGGTGTAGAAAGCCCTTGCCCAGTTGCTGAACCCCACCTCCTTGAGGTATTGGCCCGCTCCGGGAACCCGTGCACAGAAATCTGCGTACAACGACTGGAACTCCTCGTATGTGTAAGCTCTACACATCGTCATGAATTCGTCTTGCATGCCCCCGCACTTGAACTGGAAACGGACGTTTTGAAATAAGTGTCATGTGCATATGTCGTGCTTCGCGAATACGTAGCTATCCCGTATGCCCTTTAGGATGCTGATGTGGCTGTTAGATACCCACACCAGATCAGTCTTGTCTTCAACGACACATAACATGTGCCTGATGAAGAACCCCCAAGACCCATCATTCTCGCCGTCAATCATGGCGAAGGCGGCAGGGTATATGTGGTGTTTAGCGTCTTGTGCGGAAGCAAATAGCAGGCACCCTTGAAACTTCCCCTTCAAGAATCCCCCGTCCACTGATATATCCTGGAGAAGAAACATCTTGAGGCGTTAGAGGTGTCATGTAGAATCGAACAGATGTCATGTCTTGTTATTGTGAGCATCATGTTGAAAGTAAATGCGCGTCATGTTACATTTACGGAAGGACTGACCTTTCGTAGGTGAGGGATAGCCCTCCGCCACACTCCAAGACCCACAAACGAATACTTGAATCGCCCCTCCATGTCGCGTTCTATCCTCGTGTACATCCTAGGGTTGGCCTGCTCCACCATGTACATGTACGAGTACATTCTCCAATAGCTTTCCTCGTCCGTTCCGTACACGTTGTCCCTCGCACTCAGCCGGGCTCGGCGCGCCTTCCAGTAGCTGCATGTGACCCCCAGCTGCGACTTCATCATGGACTGCACTTGCTCCGGAACCAGGGGCTTCTTTGACCCTACGAAACTGCACATGCCCATTCACAAACACGTGTGTCCAGTTAAAATTGTTATGTGTCCAGTTTCCATTTACGTATGTCCAGTGTATATCGGTTGGTGTCCAGTTAGAATTGTTGTGTGTCCAGTTACTACCTAAGTATGTCCAGTTTATATCGGTTGGTGTCCAGTGTAATTGAGGAAAGAGTCTAGTTAAGCCCTACGTATAGGGTGACATACCTGTCGACAAGGCGCCGCCCCAGCGTGTATGTCGCACTGCGCTTTTGTCTGACTGCCTCGTTCAGCCCGCACGTGTGCTCATCCACAAGCTTTCGGATCATCCATAACCCCGTTTCCTTGTAAGTCGAAGCCCGACATGACCACTTGCACTTGGAAGCAGCGCACACTACAACATACAAGATCGTCGTTGACTTCTTCACCTTCGTCGTGAAGCACCGAGATAGACCCGCCCATGTTACGAGTTCTAGCACATCCTCATTGCTCTGAAACATTTGTCCCTCTCGGAGCTTAATACCGCACTGAAGGGGATCCAATGGGTTCCCCGCCACCATTGGTTCACTTTCAGCAGGCTTCAGAAAAGCTCTCGACTTCCATTTTCCTCTTTCGTATGCTTCCTCGACTTCCCTCACCACTCGCTCCGCCTCATAATCCCATGACCAAGACTTCGTCGGACCAGAACTACCGTGCTCAGGTTTAACCACTTTTGGGCTTGCATCATCCTCATCGGAGGAGCTACCAAGGTCAATGGCTCCATCTTCCATGTCATTGCTTGCATAAATGACCTGCTTCCCACGTTTAACTACGTCGGCATTCTTTTCCCTCTTCGCAAACTCCAACTCCAACTATTCACTTATCCCTAACTGGTCAGAAGTTTATTGTAACTGGACGGCTGTTTGGGTTCACTAGACATCTGTTGATTCCAACTGGACATCCGTTTGGTTTACTTGGACAATTTGTGCTCCCAAATCGTCGTCTTCTTCATCAAGCCCCAAGGGGGGATCCGTCTTTGGGTGATCTTCTTGGGTCACGGGCGGCCCAGTTAACAACACTACAACATCCTCCACCCCTGGAGAAAACAAACCACCACCGTCTGAGTCATCCATTGTCGATCATTGTGTTTTTGCCACGTCTCCACCAACCTTGCATCGCAGGGAGACATTGAGGACGATAGGCCAATTTCGTTCTCCAGACAGCCCGTTTACAAACTTGTAGGCCTGCAAGTCTTCGTCATCCCCGATAGCAAACGGCCTGGACCATTCCTTCTTTGGCTTTACATATGTGAGCTCCACATCATTCCTCCACCCATCGACATTAAACTTGTCCATCAGCTGTTTCTTCAGATTTACATAGTCAATCATTTCATCCCCCAGCAAGGCTTTCTAGCTCCTTGACCCCGTGAAGACCCAAGTGCCGCGTTCACACGCCCACCATCCTCCAAACAATACAGTGATACAAACTGATGATTTTTCCCCTATTGCATTACATAGGGAGACAAAAAATCATTTTTACTGCAGTAATTACATATAAACAACAATTACCATACATAGAGACAACACTTACCCATTTTATATCCGACCAGAGGAATGTCCAGTAACTTCCAATACGTGTCCTGTGGGTAGGATATAACTATCCAGTGAAAAGTAGTTTCGTACAAGTCAACCGTTTACGGAACTCAAGCCCACTTGCTTCTTCTTCAATGGATTCTCTCTCTTTCTTCAGATTTTGTGATTAAATGTGACGCCCATCAGTCCTCTGATGTCCTTATATAGACCCTACATCATTGGACACCAACCCTTTTTCTTCAAATCCCACGCTGGCCATTCTCCTTCATCAAGTTCAATTTCCCCTGCAATTCATTAATGGAGACTAATGATTTCCGTCAGAATTTCTTCAATGCTTATATACCCTCCCCCTCCCCCTCCTCCCTCCTCTTTCCCTTCTTTTGTTTTGGCGCCATCGCTAGGCGGGAAGCATCTGGCTCCCTCCTTTTACTATAGCTCCCATTCCAATTGTTCTCTCTCTCTCTCTCTCTCTCTCTCTCTCTCTCTCTCTCTCTCTCTCTCTCTCGTCAATAATCCTGCATATTTTCTCCCTCTCTCTCTCACACACACATTCTCTCTCTGTGTCTTTTCTTCGCTTTTCTCTCTCTCTCTCTCTCTCTCTCTCTCTCCCTCTCTCTCTCTCTCTCTCACACACACACACACACACACACACTTGTCCAGCTGTCGAACCCACAATGTCCAATCTCCCCCTCATGACCTGCTACCGGTTGCACCCAAAATCCGGATATCCGGAATTGTGCAAATCTTTTTTGGATGGGGTTAGACATGCAAAGATTTCCCCCAAAAGGGTTATTTATGCAAATCCCCCATTAAGAAAAGTCTTAAATACATGAAAATTGCAAAAGTTTTCCTCTAACATTAGTAACTCATTTTATCTCTTCATTTAAGAGAATTGACAAAAAAAATATCATATGAATATATCTCACCTCATATTAAAGTTAAATTATAAAAGGCTATAAATCTATGAAAAAATCCGGATATCCGGAATTGTGCAAATTTTTTTCGAATGGGGTTAGACATGCAAAGATTTCTCCCAAAAGGGTTATTTATGCAAATCCCCCATTAAGAAAAGTCTTAAATACATGAAAATTGCAAAAGTTTTCCTCTAACATTAGTAACTCATTTTATCTCTTCATTTATGAGAATTGACAAAAAAAAATATCATATGAATATATCTCACCTCATATTCAAGTTAAATTATAAAAGGCTATAAATCTATGAAATTGATAATAAAAAAAAGATCTTTTTAATACTTGCTAATTCTGAAACGATCTTCCTATCCTAAACAAATATAATTTCAATAAATTATTTTTATTTTTTAATGTAAGAAATGTAGGAAAAAGGCCTTTTTAGCTCTTCATTAATTTAAGAAAAATTATCAACAAAATCTAATTTTAAGGCCATACTAGTAGAATATATTCTCGCGCCATGATGCAATTTTTTAAACTAAATTTTTTAATAATATAAAATACTAATAAAAGTTAAGATAAAATTCATAAAAATCTTTTACCATAAATGTATCGTATAAATATCTCAAAAAATTATTTTAAAAAGATCTCATTTAAAAGTATAATAAATAAATATAGATATTTAAATCACTCAGTAAAGAAAATATCATTGTAACTTTGATTAAATGTGATGCCACATCATTAGAAAGGCTTATATATATTAAGTAGTATATATAGATTAGATTTACATGTAGATTAATATTAAGCATTAGATTATATTAAATTCAATATGTTGAATTAAACCTAATAGTTAGTAAATATATTAAAAATAAAAGGAAAAATGTGATTGGTTTAAAGGGAAGGAGAAGAATAACGAAAGAAAAAAAATAGATTGATTTAAAGAGCTAAAGAAAATAAATTTGAGTTAAGCCTAATAGCTATATTATATTGAATTCAATGTTTTGAATTAAAATCAATAGTTAGTAAATATGTCAAAAATAAAAGAAAGAATGTGACTGATTTAAATATATAGAAGGAAGAATAAAAATAATAATTATAGAAAATAAATAAAAAAAGTTACTGATGGTCTATGTGCGTCTGTCACATTCGTTGCTGCTCGGTGAGGAATGAAAGAGGGAAGTCGGCGGTGGACTGATTGCATTTTGCCGTTTTGTGCTGCTTGTGTTGAGTACTTTTTGATATTGCATCTATCCCTAGTCCCTACATTCCTATAACCATTCTACATAAATTAATACACTGGCAATTTTGTCATTTTATTTTTATTTAAAAAAAAAAACCTTATATCCACAATACACCAAACTCTTTATTGTGTTATACATATTAGATTTTTTTTTAAAACAATCTCCATCTCTTCTACTTCCATAACCCTCAATTATTTTTATTAAAAATAATCTTCACCCTTTAATAAAATAACATTTTGCCAAACAAGGCCAAGACATCTAGGCATCCACCCGCAGCCCCATCCAGTAATCCACCCTTAAAAAAATAACCGTGTGTATCGAGGTATCTCCTTTTTTTCGGAAGAATGGTTCCTTGGAGGTTCGTCTTCATAATCCACAGGTGACTCATGTTGTGTCTTTGGCCCACGGTGCTACTCCTGGTAGTGCTTGGCTTCGTCCTTCGTCTAGTTATCATCTTATTCGGATCAGTTGTGTTTTGTTTCACTTTGTAGAGCCCGTTTGCATGTACGTTGCACCTTCCTTGTATTTTTGATTTGTTTTTGACGGTTTTCTAACTGCCGACTTGTCATCCGTCGAGATCCAGACATGTCTGATCTTGAATTTTTACCTAATAAAAAAAAAACAGTCGCAGCCTCGCAGGTCATGAGTTCGAACCGCGAGAAAATGTTTCTGAATCCCTTATCAATTATTTTCTCCCTCGTTGTTTTTGCGACACTCGACTCTGACTCTGCAGCAGCAGCAGCTTCAGTGTTAAGCAGCGCCAACAGATTCCTTGTCTATGTGCGTTTGCCATATCGCAAGATCCAAAGTTGGATTCGGACACCTCCGCCACCAATTTCGCCCTTATTTATTCAAACCCTCTTCAATTCACCGCCTACCTCCCCAAATCAACCATCAGATGGTGACTCTAGTGGTGTCGACGACGGCTGACCCGGCCTCCAACGGCCCCGCCACCGCCCTTCTCGCCATGCCCGGCTGGAAACCCGGTCCATCTTTCCAAGTCCGGACCTTTTCCCCCTTTCCTGCTCTCTCTCCCTCTGTGAAATTTTTTTCATTGAATTGCGGCGAGTTTTCATCTTTGTAGGGGATAAGGAGTTTCTTGAATCAAGGGGTGAGGCTACTGCAGCATGATCGGAGTATTGTGGAGGAGGACGATCTTGACCGCCGCTGGGAGGAAGAGGTCGTCCATGGCGATGAGGTTGTTGATAACGTCATCTTCCTCAGCAAGCATACCGCCGTTTCCAACCGCCCTGCCCTAACTGTCCACCCCATTGGTACTGAAAATTTGAAAATTACACTTCTTTCGATGTGCATTTGTATGTATGATTTCTGTTTTGCAGCTTGTTGATTGCTGTTATGTAGCAATGTATCTTCATTTTATGGATCAGATAATATATAGGAATTTGGTACAAAATTGGCCCTGGCAATTTAGTGTGCCAATTGTATATTGATGGATCAACTGGACTTTTACTAAAGATCTAGTTTCAAAATTTGAACTTTGAGATGCCCTAGTTTTGCAAATGGCCTATTATATATTTGACGGATCCGTTTTTTTTTGTGTGATGATTTGGAATGAATATTGATCATGGACAGGGATTCCTCATTTGAAAGATGGGGAGGTGCCTCCCCAAGGAGGGAGACCGGGATGGGCTGCACCTCCTGATCCTCGGATGGCGGCTTGGATCAAGCTCCTGAAGAACATTGCTGAGTCTCATAATTTAGTTCCTGAATTTGAGGTGGGAATTACTGTATTAGTAAGATTGCTTGATTTTTGTCTTGCTGATTTTAGGTCAATGTGTACTTGTTCCAAGTTATTCTAATGTATCTTCATTTGTGTAGATTACCATGGAGGCTACTCATCATGGACCCGTTACAAGTAAACCAACTATGTTCTTGGAGATCGGTGAGTGCTTCCCTTTTTAACTCTTGCAATTAGACTTTGCTTCTGCAGGAAAGATTAAATTAGGGTACAATACTCAGTGGGTTGCCATATCTTATACATTATTGAGGGAGTCGGGTTAATTAAGAATAGTTGATGTTGAATCTGGATCGGGCGAATGCTATGGTTAGTTAGTAAGCTTGAGGGAACTCTTAGGTGATCTGAGTATAACGAATGCTGTCATTGTGCTGAAAATCGTAATGTACAGAATTATGGAGATCTCATGCAGATTCTTTTGACTACGTAGGTAGCACGATAGAATGCTGGGTAAGAGAGGATGCTGCATTGGTTATGGCTCAGGTACAATGTCCTTCTCTAGCAAATTTTCCTAGAGTTGAGTTTGTGTCCAATAAGTTTGTGGTTCAGCAGATTGTCAAGGCTGATTTCCATCTTAAATTGGTCCTGAGCAAGCAATTCCTACTTCTAAGTTCTAATTGATCAGTAAGTTATCATTTTTCAACTATTTTTCGTTGCTTGCAGCTGGTGTGGCAAGGACTTGGACTTGGAGGTGCTACTCCTGTGGGTGAATGGAACAGGTAAGTTGTTTTGTTCTTGCCCTTCATTTACCTGATTCCATGATTTCCACTGAAGTTTTATAATTACCTTAAAATCAAGGATTTCCTCTTCTCTTCGCTTTAGCCGTCAGAACATTGAATTGATCTGATAATGCATCCCATGCCTTCTATGGAACTCCAATTGTGTTTTCTGTCATGATTGAACCAGGGAGTATGATACAAAGAAGGTTCTACTCGGGATAGGAGGTGGACATTATGTACCTCGGCATATGGACATAATTTGGTAACTTTTTACTACCAGTCTACCCTTGTAGGGAGTGAATTGAAATGCATTCATTTTCTTCTTCTGCTCCTTCATTTTCTGAATGCTCAAAGTTTCTCTTCTTTTAGCTTTAAGCTCTTTGCTTGTCTGTTTCGGATAGCCTATCGTGCGAAAGCTATTGCAGTATATAGCATTCCAATGCCATATTCAATTTTATAATTACATAATAGTTAATACGCATAGATTTCAGAAGTTCTCTTGGAGACTTTTATTAAATTATTTTAAAATATTTTAAAATATTAAAACTTATTATCAATTTTAAATTAATATGCATAGATTTCAGAAGTTCTCTTTGGAGACTTTTATTCAATTTTAAATTAATATTTTTTTTGAACTTTCAATTTTATTAACAATTTAATTAAAAAATATTTTAAATTATTAAAACTAATTATCAAATATAATTAAAAAATTAAATTAAATTTTTTATATTGATAAATCAATTCAAATTTTTAATATTTGAAGTTATAGGAAAAATATACTAATAGGCATGAAGAAAGTGATGAGATAGATTATTGGGAAACCTGGTAAGGAGGGAGAAATGAATTGGGAGGATTGTGAATAAAGTTAGTGGAAAGTGGGGTGGATGAATAAGGAAAAGGGAGAGAAAATTCGGGGCACCCTATCATTGGGGGTGCTCTTAATACTATTCTTGGATGGATGAATATGATAGTTAGATAGACATATGTAAGCATGTTTGGATGCACACAAAAAGTCTTTTTATTATACCTTGTCACTTTGTCAGCATGCTTTTTAAACTTGCATGATTACAAGTTACCTTATAAATCTTGATAATATCTCTTGTGAGTTAAATGCATCATATAAGCACAAGCACAATGTACCAAATAGGCCCTAGCTAAGTCGTCACTTTGCTAACTTACACTGATAACTTCTTACAGGAAAAATAACATATGGGTAGGCCATCTGCTTTCTGGGTATTCACTGCCAATGGATGTTCCAGGCTCGTCAAAAGCGACGAATGATACAAAAGATATAGATGGAACATGGAAGCAATCCATTACGGTTGCATATGAGGCCACAAAAGCATCTTATCCTGGAGGTGAAATCCTGGCTCATCTTGATCAAAAGTAAGCCTAGTTTCCCATTCATGATAGAATTTTAGGCCCTTAGGTTTCGTATGCAAGTTGTTTCTCAATCTACTGACTCGTCGGATGCAGGAGCTTCAAGAGCTGGCAGAAGAACGCAATCGTAGCATACTTGAATGAGCAGAACATCAAAGTAGGCAAGCCAAGCGACTTCAACTAATCTTCGGTTAATCAACCAATCAAAGCAACTCCCATTTGTTTCATCGACCCTTCGTTGCAAAAAATTACTGCGTAATTGCTCGATAGATATCGGATGGTAATGTATCACCTCATCAGCAGCCATGGTGTAGCAGTTCAGTTTTGTTTTGATGGTTGTTTTAGTGATTAGGTCATGGTGATTTAGCCCCTACAATTCCAATTCCTGTCCACACTTTTATAATGACTTAAATAATTATGATTACGCAGAGAATTAAAAAGTATAATCATGAGGTCATCTATACTCTATACTATTTATATAAATATAAAGTTGGGTGAAGCCCAATTAATTGTAAATATTAAATGCTTAAAAATTTGTCTAATATATATTTAAAAAATTAGAATTAAATATCACAAAGTTGTTGTAGCTTAATGGTTTGTGGGTTCCTATTTGTTAGATCTAGGATTCAAATCCCCCTAATTACACCATTTTTCATGTCTTTTATCTATTCCTTTTGTCCCATTTTTTTTAAACAATTTCTTATATAAGTGCAATAGATAAAAATAATAGAGAACATGAAAGCATGTATTTCTTATGTTTAATGTTATTTAATGGTTTCTTATATAAGTGCAATTAAATAAAAAAAAGATTAGATCTAGCTTATTGCTTTTAGGTATTAGCTATAACCCTTTATGTCAAGTGATCAAATCTCCTTAACGAAATCATTTTAACTTTTGTTATTTTTCATACATTTCATCTACTCCCTTCATCACATTTTATTTATTGTTACATTAAAAATTTAACAGTGGGGCAATTAAAGAAAAATATTTTTAAAAAACACTATATTTTTTTATGTTTAATATTATTTTACGGTTTCTTATATAAGTGAAATTTAAAAAAATACATATAAGTTCAATTAAATAAAAAGACCAGAGAGCACAAAAACATGTATATTATTTATGTTTAATATTATTGGATGAATACAAATACTCAGTACCTAACTTTGTATTCTTCTAAAACATTCATCTAATGAGACATAAATTTTACTCTTCTTATATTTCTTTTCTCCTTTTTGTAGGCAGATTTTGTTTCAATTGATTTAAGCTTTAATATAAGGAATATGCTAATAGAATCTATACTTATATGTTACCTTTCTTTTTCATTATTTACAAAATAAATATTATTTACATATTTTTTATGTGTAATATTATTTAACGGTTTCTTATATAAGTTAAATCAAAAAAATAGATATAAGTGCAATTAAATAAAAAGATTAGAGAGCACAAAAAATGTATTATTTATGTTTAATATTATTGGATGATTACAAATATTGAGTACCTAACTTTGTAGTCATCTAAAAACATTCATCTAACGGGACATAAATTTTACCCATTTTATATTTCTTTTCTCCTTTTCATAAGTATGTTTTGTTTCAATTGATCAAAGCTTTAATATAAGGAACATGCTAATAGAATCTATAATTATATGTTACTTTTCATTTTTCATTATTTAAAAAATATACACGTCGTTCTGATTAGATTAATGTTGTTAGAAGTAATATATATATATATATATATATATATATACACACACACGTACATATATATACATAAAACTTTATGCATATTAATTTAGTTGTCATCACTTCAATTAATTTAAGTTTTCATATAAGCAACACGATAATAGAATCTATAATTATATCTTACTTTTCTTTTTCATTATTTAAATTTTATTTTTGAAATAAAGACATGTCATTGTGACTATATTAATGTTGTTACAATTAAGAAAAATATATAATTCTATGCACATTAATTTAGTGATCATCAATTGCCAGAATAAAATTTATATTTTTCAGAAGATTACAAAATATATTTGAAATTTTCATAAATTGATTAATTCTTTTAAATAAAGTATAAAAATAAATTTGGGTAATATTAAACATTATAAATCATTGATTAGGTAACTTACCTATTAAAACTAATATTGGTATATCAAATATTATAAACCAGGTCTAATAAAATGAATCAGTATAAAAAACAATGTCCCACGCGAACGCGGGCGAGAGGAGACCAGTGGGAGCAGGGACGAGTATCCAACGCGAGCAGGGCAGCTAGCGCGAGCCGGCCGGCGCGGGTGCGAGCGAGCCGACGGGAGAGGTCGAGCAGCGGGCGCAGGAGCAGATTCCTTCTTTTGAATTAGGAGGAAGAGGATGGCGGACGTGGCTCATGTGGGCCCTTGGCCTCTTTGGATTGTGTTTTATAATAAACCGAGTTGGGATTAATTAGCGGGTTTGGTTCAGTTCGATTCGGGGTATCCGTTTATTATTTAACTAATTAACGGTAATTGAAATATATTATAATAGTATTTGAGGATTTAAAAGATAAATTATTAAATTTTGGGAGAATTATACGGGTTGATTTATTAAATAAAAATGGTCGGGATTTTAGGGGATTTGGAAATAATTTATAAAAGTGTTAAATAAATGGTATTTAAAATATCATGTAATACTATTTCAAATTTAAAATATATTAGTGGATTTCAAGATTTATAAAGAATTTGGAAAAGAATTTCAAGGTTGTAAAGTATTCTAATAAATAAATTTAAAAGGGAATTTGGCGAGTATTTTAAAGGGTCAGAATACTTAACTATTTAACTGAGATTTGAAACGGTTCTGAAACTAACTTGGGAATAAGACTTATTTGATGACTAACTAGCATGATAATATGATCGTTGTACTAACAGTATGATATGTATGACTAATAGCATGACTTGTGGTGAATTATTATACGAGATCAAATGTTGGATAATTATGACGATCTAGTAAGATTTTATATCACACAAATTATGTCTTATGATGTTGATGAACAGTTGAGGTATATGCGGAAATGATGTATATGAACATGCGGATTTGGTTGAATGATTTATGGAGAACGATGTGGTCTTGAGGAGCGGATGATGCGATGAAATGACTTTCATAATATGTTACTTGTTCTATTGATTGAGGTGTGCTTGAGTGCTTAATAGTTGGATGTAGACTTATGTATATTCCATGATGTACTAGGTGATACTCTGTTAATGTGACTACTGTGTGCTGGATTCTCCTGTTGCCGATCTGCTAGCCAGGTAAGTCCTCCGGGGCTTACTCAATAACCAGTACCTCCTGCCTGATGTGTCGTATAGTATGTAGGTGTTGCATATGCATAAAAGCACGTCATGTAGTATCATGGTTAGGAATTGCACTTACGAATGAGCATCCTTATTCTGTTTGCGTTTGAATACAGAACGACGGTTATCTGTGAATCCTAGAATCCTTGCTGGGGTTACAAGACAACCCAACTCCATCGGGTTTTGTCCTGAGTCATTCGAGTCGTTCGAACACCTTTACTATTATCAACATTATTATTTTCTTTTCGCAAGATCCACGATATTATGATGAGATTTGAGATGCTATCGAATCGAACTGGCCAGTCTCCACCCTACCTGGAAGGGGGGTGGTGATAGAAGATACCACTTGGTATTCTTTGTTAAGGCCTTAATTAATATTCTGCATATATGAATTATGAGCATGATAGTGTGGTTAATATTTCAGTACTGGATGAAGGCATCCTTTATTCTAGGTATAGGCGTATTATATGTCCTCAGTGCGGTCAGAGGACCCGCGGACGAACTCTTGGCCTGACTTGGTGGTATAGTTTCAGGTACCCGATACACTGCTTGATTTTGTGCTGTTATGACGGGGTCCATTCATATGGCGGAGAGTGAGTGTTTGAAACCTGACTTCACCATATTCATGCTTTTGGGATTTCTCCCTACTTATATTCTGTTTTGACCCGGCTCTGCCGTGGCGCCCGTTGTATCATTTTCAGAACTTATGCCCTTTGCATGATAAAGGATTTTCCGCGTTGTAGACTTAGGACAGGTACAAGGGTTTACCCCGGGGTCTCCAACGGACCTTTCGGATTTGGGTGCGAAATCCCACTTTAAACTACACATCCCTCGAAACGTAACTCGAGAATCATAATCCCGGGCCGTTACAAAGGTGGTATCAGAGCTGAGGTTTTGCAATCCGGGTACAATAGGTTGAAGAGGTTTTGAAAATCGCCCAATGTTTTCAAATGGCTTTGGAAAATATTTTATAAAGGGCAAAATGAATTTAATTGGACTTAAAACCTAAAATGAATAAAGGGGAAATAATCTCGTGGGTAGAGACCCAAGCGGTAGACATCCCTTATGGATGTAGAATTCGGGGAACGGTAGGCAAAATACTAGCTTTTATTTATAGATGGGTCTAGAAGACTCTAAGGAACACCACGGAGGTTGGAGTGTTAAGTTAGGAGGCCGTGAGGTCTTTGCCCCTCCGGTCAGTCGTCCCTCGAAGGACGGCATAGATTGTCTCTATGCTTACGTTTATATATATATATATATATATATATATATGTTGATTGCTTCCGTGATGAGTGCTCTATTGTGCTTAGGATAGCGAATTAATCATGCGTTGAATAACTGTGCAAATGGGATAGTGGGAGAAAACCTTGTTTTTGAAACCAAGTTGTTCGAGAAAGTTTGAAGTTTGAAGGAGTGGACGTCGATTTTTCAACGTTTTCACTCGGATTCGTGGTTCTGCGTACACATCGCCCGCCGCCCCTGCCACGACGCCCGCCGCCTCTACAGCGAGCCCGATTTTTGGTCGTTTTTGTGGATTTTTATCGGTTTTTCCTCGAATTACATTATGTTTGTCCCTGCAATGAAGAAGCCCTATTTGCTAACTTAGGAAGAAGGGGATCATTGGCTCAAGCTTGAAGAGAGACGGTATGAATCCACCATATTCTTTTATCCCCCGACGTTGAAGAAACTGGGAATTTATGAGGAGGTCTATCGACTCCTGCGAGATGGGGGATTGGAAGATTTCTTGGATGTGTCTGCTTATACATATCCAGCATTAGTGAGAGAATTCTTGGCCACCTTGGATTATCGTTCTGATATGGAGATTCGTTTTCAGCTGAGGAATCGGAAGTTCGTGGTGACTAAGGATCTCATTACACAGACTTTTGGTGTCACCAAGTGGCCTGCTGATGCCAGATTTGTAGATAAGTTAGATGCTCGGAATCCTCTTGATATGTGGAAGGAGGCTATAACAGAGTTTCCTGATTATGATGAACAATACCACGAATCAATGATTACTCATCCTTCATTGAGTTGTGTTATTTGGTGCTCTGCAACTCTTTCCTAGGTGTGGAGAATCTGTCCGTTGTTATTATGAGAGCCTGGAGCTATATTTGCTGCATGACTCCGGGAGGGGTTTACATCCCTGACTGGGTTCAACTATTCTTGGGAAACTGTATGGAGGTGATTAGAGCTACTCATGTGAGGCCGTGGTGAGTTATTGTTTTCGGACGTTTGATATCGCTGATTGCTCAACGAGTAGGTATCTGTCTTGATGATTTGACGCCTCTCGACGATAAGAATGTTTACAATCTTTCCAGCCTGCAATGGTGGGAGATGACTGAGTGGGCCCAGCGACCGGATAGAACTTGGTGTTTTAAATGGATGTCGGGACTAGGAAGGAAGCATCACAATTATCTGCCTGCGGATATACCAACAAGTTTCCATTAGATCCTACGGAGAAGAATTGGGTAAAACGATTGTCTGTTATTAATAATGAGGTCACCGACGACGAGGCTACGGATGATGAGGTTGCAGCTGATGAGATTATTGATGAGGATGCTGGTGTTTTACCTGCTGAGATTACAGAAGCTGCAGAAGAAGTTGAGGCCGTCGAAGAGAAAGAAGAAGTTGCTGAAGTAGACGACGAGCCTACATTTGCTACTTTGATTGATATTGAGCGCCGATTTGCTGATTTTGAGGCGAGGACTGCTGGTAAGCTCGCCAAACATGCGGAGAAGCTCTCTAGTCTTCAAAACGCCGTGTTGATTGCCCTTCAGCGGTTTGGGACCCAGACCCCGCCTTCACAGTAATTGGTCAGTCATTTGCTTCTTTCAAACCCTTTATTTTTATATTTTCATTGTTCTTTTTTTTGTGTTTCTATGCATTGAGGACAATGCAACATGTAAGTATGGGAGGAGGGGGGGGGGGGGGGGGGGGGGGGGAGATGGAAGTAAATTAGTTAGGATAGTGCATGTTTGAATTTCTGTTTGTCTTTGAATATTTGCTTTAGAGTCTTTCTTATTTCCTTTATGTTATTTCTTTTATGTTATAGAAAATGTCAAAATTAAAAAAAAAAATTGAAAAATGTCGAAAAAATATGGAAAAAAAGTGAGTCTTGTTTTGTTATTTTGCATATTGTGTTGTCAAGGATACCCATCTTAATTTGAATTTGTCCTAGCATGATCTTATAAATCCCATGGAATTCTGGAATGATCTGATCTTATCTTGAAAATTGGTTTTTATGTGAAATATAGTTGAGCATATATAATTGAACATGTATGATCTAAGTTTGGGATTATGCTTGAAATTCAACAAAAATTTGTCCCAGTGAGATATTTTTGGCCTTATAAGGGATACACCTTTATTACTTTTGCTTTTTTGTGTGATATACTCTTCCTATGCATTTATCATTGAGTATTGCCATGGTTATCTATTTTCAAGGCCAATTATATACATGTTCAATGCTTGATAAGTTCAAATGATAGAGGCAACCTTTTAGCCACATATTTATCCATATCTACCTTATGTTATATCTTGCTTTGAAGCCAATTTGAGCCTTTAGCCTTTTTATTGTTAGCAGCTCCACAAAATTATTATTCCTAGCCTCTGATGAGCTTTACCCTTATTCTAGGGGAATTAAGATTTTGAGTGGGTTATGGAATCTATTTTGGAGATTGAGGAGAATGAAGCTAAAGTGTGATTTTATGGTTTATGGTTTTGAGAAGATGTAATGTTATGTGCTTATTTAGTCCCTCATGTATATGCATTTGATTTTCATGTATTTTGGCTCAAGAAAAAAGAAATAAAATGCTTGGACCTAGGGAGTATAAAATTCACCTAGGAGTAAAAGTAAGTAAAAAAATCCGAAAAAAAAAGAAGATGAAGAAAAAAAAAAGAGGAATAAAAGAGCCATTTATCTTATTTTTGCATAAAGAGGATGAATTGGGATTTATGTTGGTTATGAGATACATTGGTTGGGTGTTAAGATTGCACTATATGTACGATGATGAGATGTTGAGATTTGAGATTTTTGGAGTTATGAATGATATTGAGAGATGTTGTGTATTTGTGAGCTTGAATTATTGAGTTGGTTTGTGTTATGTTGGGAGTTTTGGAATCTTATTTTCCCGTAAATTATAGCATCGCATGACCAAATACAATTCCTTGCCCTTATGTTCTACCAAGCCCCATTACAACCCCGCCGAATGGAATCTTCTATGAAGGTTTCCATTGAGCGAAAGTCCTCTTGATGTTTTTATTTTTACATTGATGTATCCGGTGGAGATTTTGTGATATAATGTTAATATTTGAGTTGATGCTTGTATATGGAATTGAGGTGAGTGTGTGTTTAAAGCCTAAACACTTGAGAGTGAGAGATACACATTTTATCCTTGGTAAGGTCGGTTTTTGAGCATGCAAGCAACTTGATCCCATATATACATGTTATAACGTTTATATGTTTGGTTATATTTTCACTATTGATAATGTTGCTTTTGATGAGTAAAGTTGTGAAAGATTTCCTGTGGGATGTGTAGATGATGTTTTTCCTTATGGTTGCTTGAGGACAAGCAAGAGTTAAGTGTGGCGATTTGATCATGCATATTTCATATAGGCATTATAGGTGTTTCTTATTGCATTTAGGTATTGGTTTTGTTATGTTTTGAGTCTAGTTCCGTTTATTGCTTGTGAAGTATTCAAGTTCGGAATCTATGCCTTTTTAGTGTTTATTTTGGAGAATTACATTCCGACCTTGGATGGACTTTGGGAAGAGCTTAAGAAGGATGTTTTGGAGTTTGATGGGAGATGAGGAGGAGCAAGGAGGCACGGCATTGGAATTCGTTGAAGGAATTTGAAGAACGTCGAGCACTGCAGAGACAGCACCCCGCCCCTTGCACGGCGCCCGCCGTTCACCCAGATGTTGGAAACGCGGTTTTGGATCCGAAGACTATTATTTTATATGATTTCCTATTATTTCTACTAGGGTTTTTGTCAACCCTTGAGGGCCTATTTAGGTTGTTTTTCAGTTTATTTCGCCGGTGTGTGGCTATTGTGTGAAACTATGAGCACCATTAGCGAAAGAGAGAGAGAGAGAGAGAGAGAGAGAGAGAGAGAGAGAGAGAGAGAGAGAATTGTCCTATGAGTTGCTAAACTCATAGTTTCGCCTGTGATTCGAAGACATGGTTGTTTAGATTGTGAGGATTTGAGTTTATTTGATTATTCATGTTCTTAGTTATCATCTTGTGCTAAATTTATATTTGGGTTCCTTTCTATGCCTGATCAACATGTTAGAAATTGCATCTCTAGCTATGAATTCATTGTTGTTTTCTCGATAGCAAACAAAAGTATTGATGATAGTGATGTCTCTTTGTCTTTGTAGTAGATGATTTCAGTTGATCTATGTTGAGGATATTTGATTAAGATTGAGTTCGGTATGCGCCTATTAGTCTTGATTGAATAGAGTCAATGTGCCAATTGGTCTTGATTACTTGAGTTCTTAATGCTATTCTTTAGTGATATTGAATAAGATGAGTGAATCTCTTCGGATCTCTCAACTTTAGTCAAGTAGACCTAGGAATATAAATAATTGGTAAATCAATCCGAGGACCATGAATTCCAAACATTATCAGTGAATTACAGATGAAGTGTTCTTTTTATCTTGATATCAATTTGCTTTGTGATTTGCAATCTAGTTACTTTTACATATTTTTTACTTGTCAAAAAGATTATTGCTTTGCTTTAAGAGTGCTTGTTTAGAGTTACTGAATAGGAAATCGTTTCTCCCTGTGGGTTCGACACCGGACTTCATCGCTATACTAGTAGTTATTTGGTTTATCAAGTGATTGGTTGCCTAATCTATTGGTTGTGTGTTTAAGTTTGGATTTTATTACTATTTGGCAAAGGGCGAAAGTGCCAACGACGTTCGTCCCGCACCAGCTTTGATACGTTTGGAATCCCCGATCCTTTGCCTGTGGGTTCAGGATCAAGAACACCAAACTTGTTGATGGCCCGATCTTGCAATATTCTTGCTATCCTTGATGTTTACAAGTAGTTACAATAAAAGAGTTCGAACTATTGCGAAAGAAACGAAAACAAACAAACAAAAACTAAGTAAAAGACAAAAAAGGAAACAGCAGCAGCGACGGAACTGTGGTGGCGACGGATGCTGCGGGCGCAGCAAGCCTGCTGCGGCCGCTGCCAGCGACGGCTCCTGGGTTCTGCAGCGACGGATTCTAGGTTCCAGCGACAGTTTTTTCCAGCTTTTCTCTTCTTTCTTGTGTTTGGTTTTGTGTTTGGGATTAGGGTTTGGTATCGGATGATTGATGAATGAACAAGAACATAAATTGATTGCGAAGGCTTTTGGATTGGGAGATTGAAGAACCTTTTTAATCCTAAAAATGGTTCCTCAATATAATTTCCAATCTGATTTTTATTGAATGTAGAACATGAGTTTAAATAGACAATATACCAATTCTATCTTGTGCAAAAGATAGAGTTTTGGTAACTGAAGATAAATCAAATAATCTAAAGATATGTAAATCTTTCCTAAGATAAATAAAACTAACTAAGGATAGAAAATTAACAACTTGGTGGACAAGAATTATATCTAGAAAAGATATAATTATTTCCACATTATTTTCCTAAATCCATACAATAATTAAATCTAATTTAATTAAATAAATTCGAAAATAATTAAATAATTATCTAGAAATTCGTCCAAACAGTGACAGCTGTAAAGATGATGAATTTCGGCCATTCTCGAGGTCGATTCTGGAGAAACCTTCAACAGCAAAGTTGTAGATCGTTTTGTCGTCGTTCCAACAAGGTATGGTACGACCTCATCCGATAAATATGGACTCCGAACGACCCATTTTACTGAGACGTCGATATGCTGTCAACCCATTAAGAACGAACTCAAACTTGAACATTAGCTCACCTTACTCCTTTGAAGCTTGTTCCATGGTGGAGCCTTCTTCCTCCTTTTGAGGATGACACTCTTCGCCATCAATGGCCCTCGAATCGGTCTTGAGAGCTCGTCTGGATCAAGATCATTGTTTGACCCACAGAAGGCCATCTTGATCCACATCATTCTCCCCTTCTTAGCTTCGATTCGTCCTCGAATCGAGTCGTTGATGATCAAAGGGGAAGGAGCAACCACCAAAAAGTAACTTCCATGACAATCAACTTGAGATGGCGCCAGCAGAATTTGACGCAAAGGAACCTCAAAAACAACACCTGTCATAGGGAACATTGAGCAATCAAGAGGAACAATATCAATAGGCTCAATAACCCTATGAACTTCAGAATTCTCAACATTAGGAACATTCTCAAGAGGTACAATAGCTAACACAAGAGAAGTGTCCCCAACGTCCTCATCGTTGTCGTCAGAAGCAACCACATCATCTGGCGCAGCACTGCAGTCCACTTGCAGAGCGATTTCGGAGGTCTTCCCGGGAGAGTCTTGCAGCGTGTGACCTACCGTTGGAAAGCTTGTCGAGTCAGCTTCGCAACAAGACTGAGTTGACTCAATTCCGAGGTCGGAGTCAACGGGAATCTGCGAAACAAAATCATCGCGCAATGCAGTCTCTTGGCCAACGAAAGTATCCGAAACAACCTCCTTTACCTTCCCGTCGGCCGTATAGTCAAGAAAAATCACGCCCACATCGGGGGAGGATATCTCCAAGATCTCAGAGGTAGGTGACGCGTGAGGCTGACTATTAAGAAGTTTCTGAATATAAGCCTTCCTCCAAGCGTCATCAAGCCAATTAGCTTGCCGTTGGGCCGCTTCCTCCAACTTTCGTTTTCGTTCCTCCTCAACTTCTCGTTGTTGGAGAAGCCAAATCTGACGGAGGCGACGTTGTTGTTGTCGTTTCTCCTCCTCAATTGCGGCTTGACGTTGACGCTCAAGTAGTTGTTGTTGTTGTCGATGGGTCTCTTCTTGCCTTTGAAGCCAAAGGTGACGCCTGTGTGCCTCTCGTTGTCGCTCTAAAGCTTGTTGTTGTTGCAAAGCTCGTCTCTGCAACTCTCGGCGACGTTGTTGTTGTGCAGCCCATGGATCGGGATCATCATCCCAATCTCCCCAGATAACGTCAACCATTGAATCAAATCGTAAATAACATCAAGAAAAAAAACAAGAACTTGCGAAACCTACGGCTCTGATGCCACTTGATACGTTTGGGATACCCGATCCTTCGCCTGTGGGTTCAGGATCAAGAACACCAAACTTGTTGATGGCCCGATCTTGAAATATTCTTGCTATCCTTGATATTTACAAGTAGTTACAATAAAAGGGTTCGAACTATTGCGAAAGAAACGAAAACAAACAAACAAAAACTAAGTAAAAGACAACAAAGGAAACAGCAGCAACGACGGCACTGTGGTGGCGACGGATAATGCGGGCGCAGCAAGCCTGCTGCGGCCACTGCCAGCGACGGCTCCTGGGTTCTGCAACGACGGATTCTGGGTTCCAGCGACAGTTTTTTTCAGCTTTTCTCTTCTTTCTTGTGTTTGGTTTTGTGTTTGGGATTAGGGTTTGGTATCGGATGATTGATGAATGAACAAGAACATAAATTGATTGCGAAGGCTTTTGGATTGGGAGATTGAAGAACCTTTTTAATCCTAAAAAGGGTTCCTCAATATAATTTCCAATCTGATTTTTATTGAATGTAGAACATGAGTTTAAATAGACAATATACCAATTCTATCTTGTGCAAAAGATAGAGTTTTGGTAACTGAAGATAAATCAAATAATCTAAAGATATGTAAATCTTTCCTAAGATAAGTAAAACTAACTAAGGATAAAAAATTAACAACTTGGTGGACAAGAATTATATCTAGAAAAGATATAATTATTTCCACATTATTTTCCTAAATTCATTCAATAATTAAATCTAATTTAATTAAATAAATTCGAAAATAATTAAATAATTATCTAGAAATTCGTCCAAACAGTGACAGCTGTAAAGATGATGAATTTCGGCCATTCTCGAGGTCGATTCTGGAGAAACCTTCAACAGCAAAGTTGTAGATCGTTTTGTCGTCGTTCCAACAAGGTATGGTACGACCTCATCCGATAAATATGGACTCCGAACGACCCATTTTACTGAGACGTCGATATGCTGTCAACCCATTAAGAACGAACTCAAACTTGAACATTAGCTCACCTTGCTCCTTTGAAGCTTGTTCCATGGTGGAGCCTTCTTCCTCCTTTCGAGGATGACACTCTTCGCCATCAATGGCCCTCGAATCGGTCTTGAGAGCTCGCCTGGATCAAGATCATTGTTTGACCCACAGAAGGCCATCTTGATCCACATCAAGCTTGGCAGTGTCCCAATCGAGCTGATCTCCGGAAACAAGGACATCAGCAGAATAAGCCCGCAGCTCCAGCCCAACAGCTAGCCAATGTTGTCCAGGACAACAAACGACAGATAGCAATGATCACTGAAGTCAACCATGTGGGGGGCCAGGTCGATTGACTCTTGGACAGTGGAGCTACTCGACACTTCTGCGCTAACAAGGACCTGTTTGTTGAGTTGGAGGATGCTACAGACATCGACCAGGTCTACATGGGCAACTAGAGCATATCTCGAGTGCTTGGCAAAAGGAAGGTGAAAATCAAGCTCACCAAAGGGAAGTCTCTAACCCTAGTGAATGTTCTTTATGTTCCTTGTCTACGCCGAAACTTGATAAAATGTGGTTTTCTTGAGATAACTGGAATTAAGCAAGTGATTGATGCTGGAAAAATAGTTTTAACTAGAGCTGGCAAAATCTGACCCAGCCCGAAAACCCGACCTGACTCACACGAACCCGAACCCGACCGAAACCCGAAAATCTAGAGCCATCCGTAACCCGAACCCGAATCCGAGACCGACCCGACCAGAACCTGACCCGACTCGAAATAGACCCAAACACAAATAAACCCGACCCGACTCTAAACCCGACCCGACTTTGAACTCAACCCGACCCGACTTGAAATAGTTATTTAACATCAATATTTTAATTCTTGAATGTTAAATGGTTTTTTTAACACAAGTTTATGATTATACTTTTAAGGAAAAATAACCCAAAATAATACCAACTGCCCACGGTGAACAAAAAATAATACGAACTTTTAAAATTATAAATTTATATACAAACTATAACCAATTAAACCAAATATGATACAATGACCAAAATTCACAAACAAAAAATTAATTTCGGCAGAAGTCATAATTAACAATAAATTTGGGTTACAAATTGAAAAATAAAGGAATTGTTCATCGTCTCCTACATCTCCTCGATTTGTGCGTCTCCGACCTTTCATCTTCGTCTTCCCTGTACCTTCCTTCTAGATTTTCCGCCTCCGCCATCGTCGCTTTTGGTGTTCGACGATCTACATTAAGTATGCCTTCTTCCGCATCAGCAAGACCCAATTTGCCGACTTCGATGTCTCCGGGCGGGTGTGCACATTAGCGATGTTGGTCGCAGGCGACGCCAAGGAGCCCCTCCGCTTCCCGTGCACTGCGCCGAGCACGTCGGGACTAATTTCATTCACAACTTGGTCATCCCCGCCAACAAATCCCAGACTTGCCCCTTCCGAAGGCCTGTGAAAGACCAGATCGAGGGAATGGCGGAGGCGTTAAAGCTTCCGAATGTACGGGGAAGACGATGACGGCGCAAAAAATATGAGAGAGCTTGGAGACGATGAATAGTTCCTTGGTAGTTTTCAATTTTAACCCAAATTTATTACTCCATCCGTCCTTCAATATATGGGCTTTTAGCATTTTGCACAAGTTTCAATAAAACACTTTACTTTTAAAAAAGCATCATCATTGCACTAACTTTTTCATAACTTTTATTATTTTTTAACACCCACTACACATTTTAACCAATCAAATTATTTTAAAAAGTCAACAACACACAAACCAATACAAATCATTACAACTTCCTACCTAGAAAACATAAAAGTCCATCTATTGTTAGACAAAAATTTACCTCTAAAAATCTATGTATTATTGGATGGAGGGAGTATTAATTATGATTTCAGGTGGACGGGTGACGGGCCGACGACGACTATTGCTGGCTGGAGGTAGCCAGACGGGCAGACGGCACTGACGGGCGACGCCGCAACGGGCCGACGTTGCTTTTTGATGAAACTATTCCCAATTATTCTATTTCTCTCTCATTTGTTTATAAAAAAAAAACTCATTTCCCTCCCTCATATGTTAAATAAAAGATCATTTCCATCCTATATATATATATATATAGTCATACTGTCATATGTTAATCATTGGTGTATATTTGTATAATATAAGTTAAATAAGTAGTGGTGTAGTAGTACAATATTATACTCTAAAGTCTAAATTATAATAATAGAAATAGCTCATTTAGACATGGAAGATAAATAGATAATAATTTAATAAGTGTATAAGACGATAAGTGTATAATATTTGTATATGTTAATAAGTGTATGCATTTGTATAAGTTAATATTTAATAAGTTAATAGTATATACTATTTGTATATGTTAACAAGTGTATGCGTTTGTATAAGTTCATACTTATATAATACTATACACCAAAGTATAAATAAATGAATATTCAATCGAATAATTTAAATTTCAAACCCCAATCTTAATCTCAAATTCAAACCCCAATCTCGATCTCAACATTTATCTTAATCTCAAATCTCAAACCCCAATGTTAATCTCAAATCATGATCTCAATCTCGATCTCAAATCTCAATATCGGTCTCAATCTGAAATCTAGATCTCAAACCTAAAATCATTATCTCAATCACAATCTCAACATTTAACTCAATTTCAAATCTCAATCTTGATCTTAATCTTAATCTCAATATCAAATATCGATCTTGAACTCAATCATAAACCTCGGTCTTAACTTGATCTCAAATCTCAAATCTCAAATCTTTATATAACTTAACCTCAACCTCAAATCTCAAATATCAAATATCAAATGTCAATATTTGTCCCAATCTTAAATTTCAATCTTGATCTAAATCTCAATCTCAATCTCAAATTTCAAATCTCAAGACTTTAAATACATTGAATATTCGAATCCATCGAAGATGAAGTATTTATAAGTTTTATTTATAATTTTGGTTTATTTAAACGTGTTTATTTTTATAGGTATAAGTATAATAATTCTATTAGTTTTCATAACTAAGTGTTAATTCTATTAATTTTCATAAACCTAACTCTTTAAGGGTTTTTTTCACCTAAAAAATTCTATTAGACTATTAGTGTTAATAATTCTATTAATTCTAGTAGTTTTCGGTTTTTATAAATGGATTTCTTTTTATAAATATAAGTATAATAATTCTATTAGATTTCATATTTATGGTTATCCTATTTGTCCATATTCCATAATTTGTATGAATTATGATACATGATTATTTTTTGGTTGAAAGAATTATTTATATCTAAATCAATAATTTTGTAGCTATAATTTTATTTTTATCTATATTATTATATTTTGATAGAATTAATTATTTATATCTAGATTAATTTGTTAAAAACTAATAATAATAATGGAAAAAAAAACCAATGGGCCAAAAGCTAAAAATGAAATGGACATTGAAAATGAAATGGGCCAATGATATAGTCAAACCACAAATAAGCACATTTGCAACTTGCTAGTTAAAATAAGGTTAAATCATAAATGTACAATTACTTTGATTTAATTATAACACCGATCAATTGGTTTAAATGTTTAAAAAATGATGATGTTGCTGAATACCGTATTTCTGATTATGACTTTTTTGAAAATCGGTCGACAACTGATGAGTCAATGACAATAAGTGTATTCAACCGAGTTAAAATTACATATTCAAGTATTCAACCGAGTCAAAATCATTTATTTTAAGTAAATTACATATTTAAGTATTCAACCGAGTCAAAATCAACCTAATTATCCAAACGGGTCGAATATGATTCGACCGAAAACTCAAACAAACTACACCCACTTTGATTCGAAACCCGACCAATCTAAAATTCATTATGACTGAACCCGACCCGACCAGTACCCGAACATAAAATTTACCCGAGCTGACTCGACTCGTTAATGACTCGACCCGAGCAAGCCTGACCCAAACCCGACCCGAACGACTGACTTGTCAGCTCTAGTTTTAACCAAAATGGAGAATTTTTAGCAAAGGCTTATAGGGTTGACTTTCTGTATGTGCTTGACACCATGATTGAGAATAATGAGAATGCATCTACTTCTGCTTATATTGTTGAGTCTACTGATTTATGGCATGCTAGACTAGGACATGTGAATGCGAAATCCATATGTCCATTGCATGATATGGATTTGATTCCTAGCCTATCCAAACATGACCATAGCAAATGTGAAATATGTGTTGAGGAAAAATTTCATAAACAACCTTTTAAAACGGTGTATGGAAGGACAACTGAATTGTTGGAGTTAGCCCATTTTGATTTGGCTGATCTTAAAAACACAAAAAGTAGAGGTGGAAAGCGGTACTATATCACATTTGTGGATGACCGTTCTAGATATACTAAGGTATACTTTCTTAGGTCTAAAGATGAAGCAGAAAGCATGTTTTATGTTTATAAAGTGGAAGTAGAAAACCAATTGAATCTAAAAATTAAAAGAAATAGATCTGGCATAGCCACGAATTTGGCAACGAATGATTGTGGCTAACCGGTTTCGCCACGAACTCAGCAACGGTCGGGCCATTCGTAGCCATATGCCTCGTGACTAACTTTGGGACGATGTAGCAACGGAAAATAGCAACAATCTCATACCTTCGTGGCTAATTTTGTGGCTGGGAATGACATGTGAATGTCGTGACTGTGGCGATGACGACAGCGTCAAAAATGGTCATCGCAAATGTCGTGGCTAATTTTGTGGTTGAGTTCGTTGGGGGGAATAGGTCATGGGTATTGCTGGTTCCGTGGCTGAGTCATTGCTATGGTCGTGACTAATGGCAATTATTTGGCTTACGTTATTGCGATTATTTGGATGCGCTATTTATATGATAAAGATTAAAAAACACAACATCATACACATAATGTACAACTAATGAGTCCAAATACAAAACAAAACATCATGCACATAATGTACAACATCTAGAAATACTACACCTAAGAAAAGGCCAACACATCTTAAGAATCTAGACACTAGTTTGAGAACTTCTGCCTTGTTCTTGCACACAATGCTTCACACTGGACCAGCTTGGGATTGAACTGCAATGAGGGCAAGTATCCATTTTTTCTGCCTAAGTATGAAATTAAATGGCCCTGTTCAATTACAAAAATATAAAATACAAATCAAATACTAAATTTCATAAATGGCATATTGAATAAGTAAATAAAAAAAATTAAAATAACAAGTTTATAAACAAAGCCATCAAACATATACAATGCATCGATTCAAAATAACCCATATCCAACCTCAATTAGGCCAAATTCAACACATACACACTAAAACAAAAAGCTCGCAACTGTCTAACCATAAGTACCAAATCAGTAAAAAAATCCCAATTTTTTACTCTTTTATTTCGTATTGTATATCAACCGAAGAGAAAGACAAGCCGGGGAGAGAGAGAGAGCGCAGAAAACTTCGCCTGCCATGGCTGCTCGCTCTTCATCATAGCATGGCTATCGTCGGGCTCACCCCGACCCTAGAAGTAGGTGGACTACTTGCTCTTCATCATAGCAAAAGACATCAATAATAAAAGGAAATAACTTTGCATTAATGAAACTAAATAAAGCTTGCAACCGATCGAAGCCAACTTGCTCTCGCTCCTTAACTCCCTTCGGCCTCCACTCTCTCTCTTTCTTAATTATCCTACTCGTCTCTCTAGCTTGGAATTAATAAAAAAAAACTAGCCCCATGAGCTTTATTTATAAGTCTTAATCCTTGCTAATCAAGGTAAGGAATATCTATCATCTATCTAAAGATATAATTCTACTTGGAAATAAATAAATCTAGTTTAGGTAAACAAGATAAATCCTATATGGTAATTAAATGTTCCACCGTTAGGATAGATAAAAAGATAAAAAGATAAAATATCTAAATTCTTCATGTGCAAGGAATCTTCTCTTGGAAATATCTTCACTCGGAATTAGGTAGACTCGGAATCGATTCGGATCCGTCACTGCGTAATGGTCAATATCGACCAAAGCTGGTCGATATCGAGTCATCTTCTCAGCTTCACTTCAGCTTACTCGATTTCGGCTACTGGCAGAAATCTCGAGTGGTTTTAGGTCAATATCGACCAGTACAGGTCGATATCGAGCTGGCTTCTTCCGTCCTTGTTTACGCTGGTCATTTCGAGTCGATCTGGAGATTTTCGACCAAAATCTGGTCGATATCGAGTTGGCTTAGTCGATATCGACCACTCCTCAGTTCTTGTTCTGTGCTCAGCTTTGCTTGATGTCAGGTGCTCTTCCGTATATTTTTGAGCTCCTTCAGTAGACATCAAGTGCTCTTCCAGTCCTTCTTGGTTTTGCTCCGATTTAACTCCAAATTCTGCAATATTAAACAGAAACTTATGTAGACCTCTATTTCTTGCAAATAAGCATAAACTACACAAATTCGCTATATTCTCAACCCAGAATACATAAAATGATAGAATAAGAAGCTAAACTAGATATAAACACATGGCATAAAACAGTGACATCAAATCACCCCATACTTAAGCTTGCTTGTCCCCAAGCAATAACTTGGATGGTCACTCAGGGGAAGAATTCAAAACTCTCAACATTATAGATTCATTCTTATATGTCCATACAATCAATTACCATCATCGAAAAGGTACTAATGCCACAAATCCATACATGTGCAATAAAAGCAACATCTACTCACAAAAGGAAGTTTATGCAAAAACAATTCACGTGACAAAGAAATAATAATCAAGAGGACTTTAATTTAAGCTCAATAAGGAGTAGATAGGTAAAAGGCTTAAGGTGGGAAATTTTTGGCAATGTGGTGCTAACAATCCGGGGAAATGGAGTATTTCCAAACTTTCATACCACATTCCTTCTTCCTTTGATTTCTCACCTTTCTCTCATCACTCAATGCTTTTTTCAATATTATGTTTTTACCTCTCTAACCTCAGCACTGTCTTCTCGCGAGTTGCAAACATGGGTGTCATGAATGGCTCCAGATACTTAGTGCTTTGGACTCCTCACCTGTGTGTCCCATCTCGCCGAACTATTATCTCAGCGAGCAGGGTCGATCTACCTTTATCTCCTCAGGTGAGCGGATTTTCTTTCACTCATTAAATTTTCCATATATTTTCAATTTCCTGCCAAACTCCAATATAATGATATATAACAACACAACAGCCATATAATATCTCCATAATGTGACATCATTATCAACATAATCCCCGGATAAGGAAATAAGGTAAAGAATGGGCAATATTTAGATCATTTGGAGCATAAATAATGTAAGGCTCATAATATGGCTTTTTTTGATGCATAAGCATAGGTAAGGCTAGGATATCAAAAAATGAGCATTATATGGAAAATATAAAGTCATCCATCCTCTTACCATGCAACATGTCAAAAGCAACATCAATTTTTACCCCCTTTCATGGTTTTCAAGAAAATAATGCACTTCATTGTGACTTCCCTTTACTAGGAAATTTCATGCTATATCTCTAATGAATCTAATTTTGCGTCGTCGAGTTCAATTTAACTTCCATGACTCTTTTCTTTGAACAATTTACAAGCTTTGGGAGATGTCTCATAAAACTTTGAGTTTAGCAATTAAGCACAAAAATTAAAAATCCACTCGAAATTCACCATGTAAAACAAAAAACAAGAATAAAATATAAAATAATGATAATGAGTTTTTCCCCCACCCCATACTTAGAATATACAGTGTCCCCACTGTATGAAAATCAAACAAAACAAGGGTAAAGGAAGGAACTCACCGAATAATGCGTTGTAGGGTCGAAATAGGGCTGTAGTAGATTGCCAGAAGTCGATATCGAATAGATATAGCTCGATATCGACTGCAATTCGTCGGATTCCAAGTGATCAGATGGTAGAAATTGGGGGCTTTGTTCGATAACGACCAACTCCCTCGATATCGAGTACGCTTGGTTGAAATCGACTTGCTCTAGATTTTAGAGTAAAACCAAAAGTTTTAAAGTCCTAAAATTTAAAAGTTTTATGTACATGCTCTAGATTTTAGAGTCGCTAGGCTGACTTCTCCGTTTGTGCTTAGGAACCCTTAAGGTAGGGCCTTCTCGTGCTTGGCCCTTCCTTTGGATCATCTAGGTCCTGATTGTAGTATGCAAGCTTCGCTGATAAGTTGTTGGTTGCATAGTATCTCTTGCCTTCCTTCTTCTTCTTTCCAGTCCTAATCCTGCACAGGTTATAAATAAGAATATCGAGTGACCTGGTCGAAATTTTCCTGACGACTGCAGAACCCAGAAATCGACTGGATTTGGTCGATATCGACTAACCTAGGTCGATATCGAGTGAATCCCTTAAGGTCGACATCCGACGTGAGATATCCGCTGCCTGAGATCCGCTGACTCGCTTCGAGGATCGAACCTGACTTCCTTTTGCTACATCAGGAGGGAGTCTTGTAATTTTTTGCGTCGGCACGAATCTGGTTTGATTTATATTTATATTTATTGAACTTAATTTCCTCCCTACAACAAATTGGTGTCGTTTTCGATGAAGCAATCATTCGTGCCTTAGGTAGTTAGATCTCACGTTTTGCTTGAGTTACTTTGCAGGTGTATGCGCCGTTCTGGTCAACCACCTAAGTTTGACGCCTTAGACGATCCGGAACGCCTTATACACATCCACTCTAGACTGAAGAAGATCATGGCGGACGCAGAAACACAAGCCCAGACAATTGAGAGGCTTCGGAGGGAACTAGAAACCAACAATGCTGCTCTCGCCACTGAGAGAGCACACGCCGAGCAGAAAGCTGAACTGAGGAAGCAGGCGGACTCTGAGCTTGCCCAATACCCTACCACTGTTGAGGATTACATGCACCCGACTCTTGTCGTGCCTGAATCGGCTATTCTAGTCTCTCCTAATAAATTTGAAATTCGCACTGCCTTCCTTATTGAAATTAAAAATAATGCTTTTCAAAGAAGATTTAATGAATGCCCTCTCGAACATATTACTACTTTTTCTGACATGTACCAAACTCTTGCTGAAGGTACTACTCTTGAATATGTAAAAATGAAAGCTTTTCGTTGGTCTCTTACAGGTCCAGCATTGAAGTGGCTTGAAGGTCTCCCTGTGCGATCCCTCACAACATGGGCGGAGGTTAGGAATGCATTCCTCAACAAGTTCTTTCCTCCCGCCAAAAACAGCGCTCCTCAAACAAATGATTACAGCTTTCAAACAAAAGCCTGGGGAGCCGCTAGCACGAGCAAGGGATCGATACAAGGATCTACTGCGATCGTGTCCTACTCATGGGCAACCACCATATGTGATTCAGGAGATTTTCTATAATTCTCTTGATCTAGTTGCCAAGGAAAGGATCAATCAGTTCACGCAGTATGAATACCTCACGCAGACACCAGCAGAGGCATGGGCTACTATCAAAAGGCTCACCAATTTCGACAACACCTATGGGGCTCCTTCAAACTACGATGAAACCAACTATGCCAGGCCAGCCCCGTCCATGCCCCTCTATGAGCCTCCTAAGGAGATTGATCTAGATGTCAAGGAGCAGTACTACAGAGATCAGAATCGAAACTTCTCAAGCAAGTCAAGTTTCTTTCTGTCAACCAACCCTGCATTGAATGTGGCTCACAGCGGCACACCACTCCAGAGTTCCCACATATAGAGTAAGTCAGGATAGCAGAAACTCACGAGGAGGTAGCTTACGCAGGGAGGTCCCAATCGCTATATGGGGGACCAGCGGTTCCATCAACCACAATGGAACCAAGGTGCCCCTAGGAACCCCCCACCATATAGAGCTCTAGGACATCCAGAAAGGAACCAGTGGAAGGATAATCTACAGATGATCCTCGATGAGATGAGGAGAAATCGGGCAAAGCCGCAGCAATCTACAAGCGCCATGGAGACCCAACTCCATGGCCTCAATACACGACTTGGGGAGATGGATATCTGGAAGAAGAACATGGAGACCCAAATGAGTCAACTCGCGCAACAGATCCCAAGACCAGCCGGAAAGCTCCCTGGGCACACAGATCCCAATCCTAAGGGGCAATCCGGACACGTCACTGCTGCAAAGCTCAGGAGTGGTCGTGAACTGCACAAACCAGAGATCGGAGAAGCAAGCGACGAAACTGGACAACAGGTCGATATCGACCAAACATTGGTCGATATCGACCACCCTCAGGTCGATATTGACCCTGCTGCACTAGAAAACTCAATTCCGACCCCAGCAGTCGAAATCGACCAACAACAGGTCGATATCGACCAACATGTGGTCGATATCGAGTCTCCTCAGTCGATATCAACTCTTATGCATCACCTCCGACAGCTGATTCCGCTCCGAAGTAGAAAAAAATACTTTCTTTCCCTTCCAAGGCGCTGAAGGATCCCACTGCAGGTAAGTATAAAAGCTTTGTTAAGATGCTTCAAGAACTAAATGTTTCAATTCCTTTTACAGAAGCTCTTCAGGAGATGCCTGCATATGTCAAGTTCCTCAATGAAATCCTTAGCAACAAGCGATCAATCTCAGAAATCGTCGGTGACTGCAAAAGGATGGACTTCTCTGAGAAGAGACCTGACCCTGATAAGTTTTCTATTACTGTGAGATTTGAACAATATAGATATGAGGTATTGTGTGATCTAGGTGCAAGCGTGAGCATCATGCCCTTATCAATCTGGAAAAAGGTGAAGATAGGATCAATAGAGCCTATAGATGCCAAGCTATACATGGCAAACAATACAGTGGTAATCCCTACAGGTATGGTCGATAATGTCCCTGTCCAGGTTGGTAAGTTCTATATCCCCGCTGATTTTCTTGTTATAGATTGTGCGGAAGATCCTACTTGCCCTATTATTCTTGTTAGACCTTTTCTGGCTACTGCAGATGCCAATATCAACATCAAGAAGCGACTGCTCACCGTTTTTTTTTGATCTGAGCGAGTGCAGGGGATGAAGAATGAGAAGTCAGGGGAGCTCCTATTCAGATGAGAAATGAGGAGAGGAGGGAGATGATGAATAGTGGAAGTGGGCGGCGTGCAAGATGGGTAAGGGAGTATTAATACGGATTACTAGGAAATTACATAATTCTTTTCCTATTCGTTAAATCATAAGAATTCTATCCAATTTAATTACAACTTGCAACCCTATAGATTTATTCGAATTGAAAACACCAAAATGATTTCTCAAAATCGTCTTAATATACTTCTAATAAAAAAATTTATTTCAAAACTCTATAAATTATAAAACTGCATAATATATTTAAAATTAACCTTACTAAAATTATTTCATAAAAATTTCAATCATATTCTAAATTTATAACATGAGTTAATAGTTGAATGGTGTAGTTTTAATCAAAATTTGAAAATTCTAGGCATTTATTGTGTCAAAGAACGTTCCTAGGAAGGGGAAACTATTATGGGGTCTCTCTCTATGTGGTCGATAATAGTTGATAATGTCCTAAAGGATAAGGTGGATTGTTCATGCACTGGAGGGAATGGATGTGTGGTGTTGTTTATTGCTTATCACATGAAAAGTTGTTGTATTGTTCTAAGTTTTTTCAACACCAAAATGCGGGAAATTATAGGATAGTCATCAAGGACATAAGTGTTTTGGTGATTCTAAAAATATTTGTACTTAACATATACGAAGAGCTTTTCCATAGATACTGAAAGGTTATGTTCTGAAGGAAGTTACGAAAGCCTTAAGAAGATGGAGTATCCAAGATGGATGTCCTGTGTGAAGATCTGGAGCGTTCCTGAGTTCATGAAGCACGTTATTGAAGGACACGATTGTTGAATGACAAGATGAGAATAAAGAGATCCACAATGGGCTCCACAACATATCCCTATTATGTATTGTTGGATGATGTAATAAAAGTGTAATTTAGAGAAGATTGAAGATCTCATTGGTTGTGGGAAGTATCAGTAAGATCGTACATTGGGAAGTATCAGTATCGTACATTGGGAAGTATCAGTAAGATCTTATGTATCCCTCATTAATAAAAGAACTAGACCAATTTATATCCTCCGGAAGATAAAGGGAGAGGTTGATAGTGGTTTTTATTCCACACTACACGCTTTTAGTTTAGATAGTGTATTTTTACCATAAATAGTGTATTCTATATTTGTTTTTGTTCTTTATTATGCCTAGTTTATCTAGTAGCATGGACACAACCTCTATAGAGGTATAACACTGATTTTGGAAAAAGAATATATGAAGTCAGTTACATTTTATACATATATATATTTATGGTTTACTTCAAATGTAAAAACTCCTTAACGTGTAAAATTTGCTTATCGCGTAAAATTAGCTAATGGGCCTAATTTAATTAGTAGAATGTCTGCCCCCCCTTGCCCCCCCTTCTCGGACCAAATTTTTTTTTTTTCAATTTTTTTTTTTTGTGTCCCAGAATTTTTTTTCCGTGTTAACACTTTCTGCTGTGCAGGTATAACTTGCTGTTGTGCACATGTAACATCTTATAGTGCAAATATAAGTTTATTTTGTGCAGACATAATAATTCATTATGGGGTAAATAGGTAAATGTGCATATTTCAATTATAAACTTTTATAATTGAAATATGTTTAATTTATGGGTAAATTGGTAAATATGTCTAATTTTATGGGTAAATGCACTTTTTCCCGTTTTCGATACCTTTTGTGCAACTGTGAAGTGCATTTGTGGAACTGTGAAGTGCATTTGTGCAACTGTGAAGTGGATTTGTGCAACTGTAAAGTGCATTTGTGCAACTTTAAAGTGCAAATATAAGAACATAAAGTGTGAAATAAAATTGTAATGTGCAAATTTAGAATACAAGTGTGCAAAAGTAGGATACAATTGTGCAAATTTCAACTACAATTGTGTAAAAGTAAGATACAATTGTGCAGATTAAGAATACAATGTGCAAATGTAAGATCATAATGTGCATTAATAAGACAAAAGATGTGCTTTTGAAATCGATGTTTTAATTTTGTTTTTTTTTTTACTTTTGAGAGTTTGAGTTCACCTCTCGGATAATTTAGGTTGATAGATGTAAGTTTGAAATCGATTTTTTTACGTATAAGCTTTTAAAATTAAAGTGCATAAATAAGATTAAAATGTGCATAATTAAGGTTAAAAAGTGGGATTTGAACCCACATCTTTTGTGCAAATGCACATTGCTCTACTAATTGAGCTAATAGGCTAAATTATGATTTTTATGCTAAAATAGAAGAACCTAATCGACCTAAAGCATATTGCAATAAAATTCTAAAATTCAATTAGCTCATGATTCACAAACAATTTGACAATGCTATAAACATGAAATTAGCTCCAAATCAACCCAACAACACAACCATATCATAAATTTCAGTCAATTAGGCTGTTGGCAAAAAACCTCAAATTCTAAAGCATATCGCAATTTAAAATTCCAAACTTCAATTAGATCATGATCCATAAACAATTTGACAATGATATGAACATGAAATTAGCTCCAAATCAACCCAACAACACAACCATATCATCAATTTCAATCAATTTGGTTTTTGGCAAAAAGCCCCAAATTCCGCTCCTAAATCAAAACCCTAGATTTTCAATCTCAACCTAAATCATTCAAACAATCTAAATAATTGTAATAAACAATTTTAGGGTTAGAAATCATACCAAATTTGAGTTGAAACAAAGAGAAAATCCGGTTTTCGAAGGTATATCGAGCCAAACACTTCGAACAGGTCTGTCGGGAGAGATGGGCTCGGTGTGAGCTCGGCTGGGCTCGAACCATGGGGGTTCTGGGCTCGGGGGGGTGCGCCTGAGGGAGGGGGTTCGAGCTGGTGGGGGCTGGTGGCCGGAGGTGGCTCGTGGGTGGCGTGGGAGGCCGACGAGCGAAGATACGACGTGAGCCTTCGGATGGGCAGGGTGGGCGCGTCTAGGCTCGAACCAAGCCAAGTCAGGGCTCGGGGGGTGCGCCTAGGGGTTGGCTCGAGCGTGGCTAGGAGGTGGTGGCCGGAGGTGGCTCGACGTGGGGCTGGAGGTGGCTCGACAGGGTGGGTGCGGGGCAGCGGGAGACCGAGAGAGAAGCCACTGTTAGCGCGCGTTGTAATTCATTAAAAAAATAAATGTTACACGTTAAGTGGATTTTACACGTTAAGGAGTTTTTACATTTTAAAGCTTCCCTATATATATATATATATATATATATATATATATATATATATATATATATATATATATATATATATATATATATATATATATATATATATATAAGTCAGGGTTTAAGTGGGGTTAGGCTCTGTCGAACCACCACCCAGGGACATCCTTGGGACGAACAACGACGAATGGTGTGTAAAGAAAAGCTTGGCCATCATGTCCACCATAATGTTGACTTCACATAAAATATGGGATATGGACATCAAAATATACGGACTCTTACCATCGCCTATAATTTGCTCATCCCATTGCAACACGGACCAAACAAGGCCACAACCACCCATAACCATTATTTCATTTGCTTTCTTACATTCCTCCATGTAGATATTTCTTATGATAATATCACGCAGTTTCCCTTCTCTGACTAAACCTTCAGCGAGAGTTAATACTCTCTGAGCAGTGCACCCAGTTTGAATCTTAGTGAAAGAGGGCATAACCAATTCTTTGTCTTTAATGATAAATCCTACATTCATATTCGGGCCTTCTGCCACAAATCGATCGGAATCCATCCATATAGATGTGAAGAAATCATGTTCTTCTGCTTCTATTTGAGTGAGAACATTTGGTAGATAATTTACACTCTTGATTCTGACAAAAGTCGAAGACTTTATCGGAATTGTTGTTGTTACCACTTTGGTACCTTTTGAGTTAGAGGGTGAAAGCTCTTTGATTATGACAGAATAAAAGGCGGATTGATTACGATAGAATAATAGATGTAAATTAACATACCTATTTATCATTCCTCAAGGTGTAAGCAATCCGCCTTTTATTCTATTGTAATCAAAGAGCTTTCAACCCCTGACTCAAAAGGTACCAAAGTGGTAACAACAATAAGTCTGATAAAGTCTCCGATTTTTGCCAGAATCAAGAGTGTAAATTATCTATCAAATGTTCCCGCTCAAATATAAGCAGAAGAACATGGTTCCTTCACATCTATATGGCTGGATTCCGACGGGTTTGTGGCAGAAGGCCCGAATATGAATGTAGGATTTATCACTAAAGACAAGGAATTGGTTATGCCCCCTTTCGCTAAGATTCAAACCGGGTGCACCGCTCAGAGAGTATTAACTCTCGCTGAAGGTTTAGTCAAAGAAGGGAAACTGTGTGATATCAGCATAAGAAATGTCTCCATGTAGGAAGGTAAGAAAGCAAATGAAATGATGGTCATGGGTGGTTGTGTCCTTGTTCGGCCCGTGTTGCAATGAGATGAGCAAATTATAGGCGATGGTAAGAATCCATATATCTTGGTTACCCTAAAATGTATCATGCTTGAATGTGTAATATTGAAGGATTTCTTTTTCTATAATCTTTTATAATATGATTCTACACGAGAATTAAATTTCCTTGAATGCCATTGAACATTGGTAAGCAAAAGAATCAATTCAAATGTTGATTGTTTGAGGTTTTGTCACCTTTGCACGCAAACAAGGCCCAATAGTTCAAGATATTCTTGACATGATAACCCATGATATGAATTTCGGCCCTCCGAAAGTTCGCATATCGATAACATACTGTGATGTAATTCCCTTCTTTTTATAGCTTACTTCCCATTTGAATATTAATTTCATATCCATAAGATCATGGTTTATTTTGAATGTATATTAAAAATAAAGGAATAGAATTAAAGCATGCTTGATTGTTGTTTAAATGGAGGAGACTATGTAACACCCCTTCTCAAAACACTGAAGAGATGTTGCAGCGCCAGCAATTACGCAGACTTTAATGTCTTTGTAACCGCCTTAGGCTTATAGGGACATGCAACCATGCTCCCATAAACAAGATGATAAAATACAAATATTAAATAAGTGGAAGACTTAAATATAAAATAATGTTCTAAAATAAAATAAGTTACCCAAACAAAGGGGTCCAAATACAATAACTGAAATAATGAAATAGTAGCAGCGGAATGAATAAATTAAATCCCATAAATTCTAAAAGTTTGTACCTTAATTCAAAACACAATAAAACTGAAAACAATGAAATTCTTTATTCTTCAGCACCTCAAGACCGTTTAACCTGTGGATCGACGGCTGATGTGTAGTATGCAGACCAGGGACCCCAACCGTCCAAAGGAGAAAATAGGACGGTTAGTCTTTTTACGACTAGCAAGTAGCAGAAAGTAAAATGTTCAAGACTCCGTCTACCACCCATTGACCAAAAAAGGGTATTGGTGATTGTAGACTAAAATATGAATTATGAGTAAATATTTATGTGGAACCTGACTCGTTTGATCAAAATAAAATAAAATAACCGGATGATCCAAAAGGACCGAGTGTTTGAATGGGATGCGGATCCGGAGATCCTAGGGAATCATATTCCGAGTACGGAAAGAATATGATATAACATCACTGAAAGTGGGTCACCTATTAGTAAGTAATGTACAACAATAATAGTAATAACACAATATACACAACATTATCGTTTACTTAGGACGACTGGTACCGGCCTCGGCCGCATATACTGGGCGGATGACCTACTACCCTTAGGTAGATGTACCCATTCGAGAGGTGAGACGTTTATAGAGCAAGGTATAACCGAACCTTGACCTGACAACAACAACAACAACAACAACAACAACAACAACAACAACAACAACAACAACAACAACAACAACAACAACAACAACAACAACAACAACAACAACAACAACAACAACAACAACAACAACAAAATGGACAAATCATGCTTTTTAGGAAGTTCGGGCATCTAATATAATTTTCTCAAACCATAGGGTCAAATTATAATTACCCGAGTTGACATGCTATGTGAGATTAAGGAATTGATAAATAGCAACAAACTGAACTAACTTGCATATTTATCATAAACTCATAGCATGGAACTTATAATGGACACAAAAAGCAATAATTGCGTAAAAGGCACGAAATTTGCAGAAATGCACTGATTGAACCAAACTACTTGCCTTAATCCGACGAAATGCTTATTCGTGGTTGATCAAAATAATTTGATAATAGACCTGAGATTTTACAGAATTAAATAGGGTATTAGTAACTTTTCAGAAATTACGGAAACGGCACCGTAACTTTTAAAAAGTACAAAACTTACCCTTGCTTTTCCCAAAAGCCAACCCGATTGTGTACCCCAAAATCTCATGAGCTATAAAGGCTGTAAAATGCTCCAAAACAGTAGGTAGGTTAGATTAAACATCGCATACTTATTCGAAACTCGACAAATTGCGATGAATAGAGCGGATCTTACCCAAACGGGACTCGGAAACGTCCAAGGTTCGAGCCTATGATCCCTTGATATGATATAAATCTGAAAAGGAATGATTTTGGTCAGATAACAGCCCTTGGATTGAAGGAAAGAAAGAAAAACGAACATAAACCACGTTTTTCTGCACAACAGAGACACTGCTCACAAGTTAAGTTCGAGGCTGTGGTGCGATCGCCTCAAAGAAGTTATGAAGGAAAGGAAAAATGGGTTCCACAGAGGATGTTGCAAGCTTCCTGATGAAGTCGGCTTAGTTGGCGCCGGACCACGGTGCTAGTGATGGAGAAGCCAGAAAGTAGGCTTGTTGAACACTGTTCTACAGAAACTTCCGACGCCGATTTGGACGTCTTTCCGGTGAGCTGCTGCGTCGAGGCTTGCACGGTGGTTGCCTGGGTATTGGAGGAGACCAGTGGTGGCGGCCTTCAGCCCTGGTGTCGCCGGAATCTCGGTCGAGGGTGATCGGAGATAGTTGGTAGATCGTGCTCTTCGGTCGCTGTTTGGGGGTTTGTAGAGAATGACTGGGAAGAAGTTCTGGTAAGAGGGTTAAATGGAATAGAAGTCTGCAGCGTTCTCTTTCAGTTTCTTAATTCGGATCCCCTATAGATAGAGATTTGGGGTTGGAATATTTGGCTAAAGATCACTAGTTATCAATTAGTTAAAGATAGAATTTTGTTTAAAACAAAATCCGATCTCCTTCTCCCGTGTTCAGCGTGAAGTTGCTGGAATCCTGGAATGCTGTTGTGGACTTGGGCCGTTGTGGGCTGCTTCCATTTATGTTGGTAGTATGTACATGTGTATATATAACGTAGTATATATATATATACTACGTAGTATATGTACATAGACCTAAATACACATATATTCTATGTATATAACATATATATAACTAGTCCACTAATTTACCCATAAATAATATATAAATATTATTTGCGAAGCTTTAATTTATTTAAATAATTTAAATAAATTAATTTCCCACATTTCACATTATAAAATGTGAAGTAACTATTTTACGAACTGGACACATTAAAATAATAGAAATAAGAAGTAATTCCGACTTTTATTTAATTAAATTCTAAAATTAAATAAACGGAAATACGAGGGTATTTCAGACTACCTGTTGCTGAACAAAAAGTCAACATCAATAAACTAGTTCAAGCCTCCTTTTTTTACCTTTTCTTTCAAAAGTAAAGTAAACTTTCAATTAATAGACTGATTTGGAAGGCTTGGTTAATGAAGACATTTCAGCATGTGGTTTGGTCGATTCAATAATTTATTAATGTGTGGCTTTTTTTCCAAGAAAAATGTTGGCCTTCTCTCTTTGCCATGGAAAATGTGTTGCTTGGTAATGTCTTAGTCAGTATTTACTAAGGTGTCAAAGACGTCCAATGAGTTTTAGAGGCCCTGTGCAAGTATTAAAATATGAGGTCATCAATACTATTATTTATGAATGATTTTTTTATACATATAAAATTGTATTTCATGTCGAACTATTATATTAGTATTGTTATGTAGTCAAGTATTCGAATTCTTAAAACATCAAATTAGTTTTTAGAAATATGAACTTTTTTCAAACTAAAATATTCATTATTGGGAATTTTTATAACAAAATATTTACAATTATTTCATATGATATTAAAAATATTAAGAGTATCATCTTACAATATGAATCATAATTTTTTATTATGATTTTTCTGAAATATGTTTCTCTGATTATTATAAATATTTTTTATTATGATTTTTTATGGATTCTAAATAATTTTATTTACCTTTAATTTGTTTGGAGGTTTAAAATATTTATGTTTTATTATTTTATTTAATAACCCCATTGAACACAAGGGACAAAATGAAATAGAGAAGAGAATAAGAAAATTATGAAAAATTGGAAATAAGGATTAAAGAAAATACGAAATAAAGGAATAAGGGAAAAAGAAAGAAAAAATAGAAAAGAAATTGAAATATGGAAAAGATGTAGCGAGAGAGAATCAAACCTACATCTTTTAAGTTAAGGGGGAGCGGCAAAGCGCACACCAATTTTCCATTGGGCTAACGTGTATTGTGGTTTACAATATAAAACTTTTTCTTTTCATTATAAAATAGAATAGCTTTTTAGAAAATTTAGAGGCCCCAAAATTTTCAAGGTGCAGTGCGATAGCACACTCTGCACTTGCTTAATGGCCGGCCCTGATTTGGGGATACAGGGGAGAATATGATGGAAGTCATAAAATATGAAAATCTAAAACTACAGTTTGGAGGTTGTTTTTTAGATTTATTATGAAGTTGTGTTGAGTTCGTATCTACGCTATATATACGTGGATTTATTCATCTAGTAGGCTATAAAAAGAAGGGAATTACATTATAGTATGTTATCGGTATACGAACTTTCGGAGAGCCGAAATTCATATCATGGGTTATCATGTAAAGAAAATCTTGAACTATTGGGAAGTCTTTGCCTGCAAAGGTGACAAAACCTCAAGCAATCAACATTTAAATGGATTCTTTTACAATATGATTCTACATGAGAATTAAATTTCCTTGAATGCCATTGAACATTGGTAAGCAAAATAATCCGTTGAAATATTGATTGTTTGAGGTTTTGTCACCTTTGTAGGAAAAGAAGGCCCAATAGTTCAAGATCTTCACATGATAACCCATGATATGAATTTCGGCCCTCCGAAAGTTCGCGTACTGATAATATACTGTGATGTAAATCTTTTCTTTTTATAGCCTACTAGATGAACAAATCCACGTATATATAGCATAGATACGAACTTAACACAACTTCATACTAAATCTAAAAAACAACCTCCAAACTGTAGTTTTAGATTTTCATATTATATGACTTTCATCATATTCTCCCCTGTATCCCCAAATCAGGGCCGACCATTAAGCAAGTGCAAAGTGTGATATCGCACCGGACCTTCAAAATTTTGGGGCCTCTAATTTTATTAAAATGCTATTCTATTTTATAATGAAAAGAAAAAGTTGTACATTGTAAACCACAGTACATGTTAGCCCAATGGAAAATTGGCGTGCGCTTTGCCGCTCCCCCTTAACTTAAGAGATGCAGGTTTGATTCCCTCTCGCTCCATCTTTTCCTTATTTAAATTTCTTTTCTATAATTTCTTTCTTTTTCCCCTATTCCTTTATTTCGTATTTTCTTTGTTCCTTATTTCCAATTTGTCATAATTTTCTTATTCTCTTCTCTATTTCATTTTGTCCCTTGTGTTCAATGGGCTTATTAAATAAAATAATAAAACGTAAATATTTTTAAACTCCAAACAAATTCAAGTTAAATAAAATTATTTAGAATCAATAAAAAACTAAAGTTGGAGAAAAATATTTTATAATGAACAGAGAAACATATTTCTAAAAAATCATAATAAAAAATTATGATTCATATTGTAAGATGATACTCTTAATATTTTTAATATCATATGAAATAATTGTAAATATTTTGTTATAAAAATTCCCAATAATAAATATTTTAGTTTTAAAAAAGTTAATATTTCTGAAAACTAATTTAATGTTTTAAGAATTCGAATACTTGACTACATAACAATACAAATAGAATTATTCAACATGAAATACAATTTTATATGTATAAAAAAATCATTCATAAATAATATCGATGACCTGATATTTTAATATTTGCAGAGGGCCTCTAAAACTCATTGGACGTCTCTGACACCTTAATAAATACTGAGTAAGATATTACCAAGCCACACATTTTCCATGGCAAAGAGAGAAGATCACACAATTTTCTTGGAAAAAATCCACACATTAATAAATTCTTAAATCTACCAAAGCTCATGATGAAATGACTTCATTACCCAAGAGTCTTTCAAATCAGCCAATTGAAAGTTTACTATACTTTTGAAAGAAAAGGTAAAAGAATGAGGCTTGAACTAGTTTATTGACGTTGACTTTTTGTTCAGCAACGAGTAGTCTCGTCCATTTAAACAACAATCAAGCATGCTTTAATTCTTTTCCTCCATTTGTAATATAGATTCAAATCAGGTGCACTGCTCAGAGAGTATTAACTCTCGCTGAAGGTTTAGTCAAACAAGGGAAACTGCGTGATATTAGCATAAGAAATGTGTCCATGGAGGAAGGTAAGAAAGCAAATGAAATGATGGTCATGGGTGGTTGTGTCCTTGTTCGTCCCGTGTTGCAATGGGATGAGCAAATTATAGGTGATGGTAAGAATCCATATATCTTGGTTGCCCTAAAATGTATCATGCTTGCATGTGTAATATTGAAGGATGTCTTTCCCTATAATCTTTTACAATATGATTCTACACGAGAATGAAATTTCCTTGAATTCCATTGAACATTGGTAAGCAAAAGAATCCATTGAAATGTTGATTGTTTGAGGTTTTGTCACCTTTGTAGGCAAAGAAGGCCCAATAGTTAAATATCTTCTTCACCTAATAACCCATGATATGAATTTCGGCTCTCCGAAAGTTTGCATACCGATAACATACTGTGATGTAATTCGCTTCTTTTTATAACTTACTTCCCATTTGACTATTATTTTTGTAAAGGCTCAGATTTTCATATCCTAATTTTTTCGGAAAAGGAGAATTACAAATGAAATTAAATCGGTTTAATAACTCGTTTAGCAGATTCCGACCGGAATATAAAATTTCACGAATAATTTCCATCCTTTTACCTCGAAAATTCAAAATAATTATCGGATGAATATCCTTGTCGATTTTAAAAATCTAATTGATCGAGAAAATGAGATTCGGTGAAACTAACTTTCATAAACTAATTTCGGGATTCGAAATTTACGTATTCGGGTTTTAATTCGGAGTATTTAATTTTGACTGATGCCCGTAATTAATACCCATCACTTCCTCAGTCAAATCCTTACCTGTTCCCAGCCACCCTCCCGCCTAGCTCCTACTGCACCCCTACCCTTGTGCATCTGTAAACCCACCCTCCGGTCCTCTCTGCTTCTGTACGCCATCTCCCCCATCACTTCACACCTCTCCTAGCTTCTTCAAACTCTTCAACTCTTCCCCACTCTTCTGCAGCACTCCATCACCATTCACCGTCACCATCTCACCATCACCACCGTCGCCCTCCATCGATCACCATCGGCACCAACGCCACCCCTTGCTCCTCCCTCCTCGGAACCCCAGTAGCAGCTGCAACGTCCCTCAGACCCACCACCGGAGCCGCCACGAGAGCCACCGCAGCCCCATTCTCTCATATCCCCTGTTTGAGCGCGAACCAACCTTCCGGTAAGCCGTTCTCCTTCGTTTCCGATCCAAATCATTCTCGAGCACCTCCATCACTCTCACCCATGTCCGAAGCAGGTCCGATGAACCATCGCGAGCCACCGACGAAGCCCAGAACTCCGATCGAGAGCTCCGAAGTCGTGAAAAAACCCATCTCGGTTAGCTCCGAAATTATTCTCGTTTCGATTCGTTTTTTTTAGTCTTTTTCGACGCTTAGAATAACTGGGAGGTGAGCGTGGACTGATTGTGGGACGTTCGGGTGGGCTCGAGACCTCCAGCGAGCATCGAGGGCGACGAGGCTGAGCGAGCTCGAGAGCGAGGCGGGCAGCGACCGCGAGGCAAGGGAGCTGGGGCGAACAGTGAGCTTGAGAGCGAGGCAAAGGCGAGTGATGCGTGAGTGCGAGCAAGAGGGAGCTCCGGCGAGCTTGATTGGCGGTGAGCGAAGCGAAGCCGAGCAACGAGGAGAGGCCGAGCGGTCGTGAGGCAGAGCAGCGGGCGAGAGAGCAAGCAGCAGCGAGCTGAGGGCGCTGCTGGGCGAGTCCGAGGTGAGGCGAGCGCTGGTCGCCGCTGGGCAACGAGAACGCGAGAGCGAGGCAGACGTGAGCGCTCCGAGCAGCGACCATAGGCGCGGCTCCATTCGAATTCAGGAGGAAGAAGGAAGCCGACGTGGCTTGTGGGCCCCTCCTCTTCTAACTTATATATATATATTTGTTAAACCGGGTTGGATTTTTATTTGTGGGTTTGGTTCGGTTCGGGTTTATCCGTTTAATTAATAAATAAATTAAAGATATTTAAAATAAAATATAATATTATTGGGGGTTTAAAATATAACATTATTTGGACTTGTAGATTTAGAAAGAATTTAGAAAAGAATTTCAAGGTTGGAAAGTGATTTAATAAATAAATTAAAAAGGAATCGTGCGTGTATTTTTAAGGGTCGGAATTCTTAGCTATTTCATTCGGATTTTGAAGCGTTTTCGGGACTAACTTGGGAATTATGTGATCGATGACTAACTAGCATGTTGATATGATTGATTGACTAATAGTATGTTGTTATATGATATGACGATAAGTTAAAGCATAATGAGTTATATTGAGACCTTGCGATGAAAAATGGGATGAGTTGAAATCATGATGATGAAATATTCATTGCGTGAACTTATATGGAAATGTGTGTGCTTGTATGGTTGAATAGATAGACTTATATTCTCATTATGATTACTAGGTGATCTTAAACTGTATGATTGCTACCTTGATGTTCTGCACCGCCAGGTAAGTCTCTTCGGAGCTTACTCGGATTGAAATAGAGCTATTCCCTGCTTTATGTGCATGATATACTAGGTTCTTGCATTCATGATCAGCATGCCATGTAGTACCATGCTAGGTTGCATCGATCGTTGAGCATTCTATTTCTTTATGTGTATGTAAATAGAACGGCCGTTATCTGTGAAGTAACTAGAGTCATTGCTAGGGTTATAGGACGACCTAGTCTCATCGGGTCCCGTCCTGAGTCAATCGAGTCATGAACTTCCTTATATTATGAGATGCCTGCGGGCTTTATTGTGGGGCGGGTTAGGCATGCGTGCCGCCCGATTATGATGGAATGCATTCACGAGCTGGCCAGTCTCCGCCCTATCGGAAGGGGGTGGGGGTAGGAGAGGGATATACCACTTGGTATTCTGTGCTAAGGGCTTATTATTATTATACACTTGATCTTAGGAGCATGTTAGTGTGTTAAAATTCCGCCATGCATCTAGAAGCATCTTTATTAGGTATAGCGTATATGTGTGCTTAGGGTCGGGATGCAGAGCTAAAGTGGGCATCGATCTGATCCCGCCCCCTACCAATTTTTTTAGGTATTGGTTATGCTTACTACTATTGATGTTGATTTGACTCCATGACCGCGGGGTCTAACATGGCGGAAAGAGAGAGAGTTGAGATTCCAACTTTACCAATTTAATTACGGTTCGGATTTGAATGGTTGATCATGTTTTGACCCGGCTCTGCCGTGGCACCACCTTGTATTATGCTTTACTTCCGTTATTTGTGTGACCATTGGTTTTCCACGTTTAGACCTACGACAGGTACAGGGGACTTCCCCCGGGATTCCAACGATCCCTTCGAACTTGGTTATGAAATCCCACTTTGAAAACGTTAGTTTGGAATTTCAAACCTTCAACCTGTGCTCGGGGCGCAAGATCCTAACGAGGGGTTTTATCCCTCGAAACGTAACCCGAGAATCATAATCTCGGGCCGTTACAAAGATGGTATCAGAGCCGAGGTTTTGCAAACCGAGTATGATAGGTTGAAGTGGTTTTGAAAATAGCCCAAGGTTTTCAAATGGTTTTTCAAAATGTTTTAGAAAGGGCAAAATGAATTTAATATGGCTAACTCAAATGGACTAAATATGAACTTGACTTAACAAATCCGGGAATCAAACAAAGGGAAACGAAGGGGTAGTAGAGGCGCTAGACCATCCCTATTGGATGTAGTTGGGAACGGGTAGGCAAAATATAGCTTGTTCTTTTACAGGTGGACTTGAAGACTCCAAGGAACCTGAAGATCATCTCTGTGATTATAGGCACTATATCCAATTGGGCCCGAGGGCGATCCTCCTCGAAGAGGATTATATTAATCTTGTTGATTGCTTCCATGCTGAGTGCTATTGTGCTTAGGATAGAGAACTAATCAGTATGCCTTGACTTGAATCATGTGTTGAATAACTGTGCAAACGGGATAGCGGGAGAATACCTTGTTCTTATGTCATTGGAACTCCTGTCTTGTCGGAATAACTCTTCCATAATTCAAACCCCTGATGATTCTGACTCCGTCAACCGTCCCACCAAAACATTTAAGCATGTTAGCAAGGGTTGAAGAGCATCCGCTCTCCCCGTTTCGAGTCCTGTTTTGTATCCCACCACCAATGCTTCTATCGAGTCTCATACCTTAGGTTGGTGTCTTCCACGGAAAAATTTGGGTCGGTCAACTAGCTATTTCCGGGGGTGTGTCGGATATGGAAAATTCATGAGTGTTTTAGGGAGGGTGATCAATTAAACAATTTCGAGTTAGAAGTGATTTGTCTTATGGAGTTATCCTTCTCGATTCTTATACTGGTCAACTGTGTCTTCTTACCACGAGAGTCTAAACACAAATCATACCCTCTCATCTCGAAAACAGTGTGAATGTCCTTGTGTCATACCGAGCGGGTCATACTAGAGTCCCACGAGAAAACGGGGTGATGAGTCGGTGATTGCCCTTGGAGAATTCTGTCAGGTTATGATAGTAGCCCACCTTGTGATTGCATGACATGATGTGTTAGTATATTACAGCATAATTTGTCATATATCTTGCATGATTACATTTATGAATGAATATATATACCGAATGTACGAATCCCCATGATAGTTACTCTCCATTAAATTAGGTCCATGATAGTGTGGTCAACCCTCTTGTATGAGTATCCTGTGAAATAAATTCCTAGCATGTTAAGTTGACCAAATTGAACCTCGTTGACTATGTACTTTCTTAATGAGTGTTTGTAGTATCATGTAGGATATAAATCTCCTAATTATGGACCATCGTGCAATTATGTGTCATACTTGTCATACTACATGTACATGGTTGTATTTGATGTGATAGTTGCTATGCCCAAATGCATCTTAACATGCTTATGTGTTCACTTAAAGTGAGTAATGAATCGTATGTGTTATCCTATAATTCTCATTATGTCATATATAACTCATCATGTATATGTCTATTGTCGGTTTGTGCATATATGATCTTAATATATATATCGAGCATGATTAGTGAATGAGACGATAGGTTGCTAGCTTGTTCCGCGTGCATGAAAAGTTGATTATATGAATATGCTATGAATGTATAGATCGATATCCCTTGAGATAAGTACATGCTAGTGTGGAATGACGTGATAATGATATTCATGAGTATTATGTGTTTGTGTGTCACAATTATAACCTCATAGAATACCCTAAGGACATCGTTGTAATCCTCGGGTGGGGATTCTATCTTGGTCTCGTTGTCCTTAGTCCTAGTGCATGTTTGAAATCCTTGAGAGTGTGTGTCGTCTGCCATTGTCTCTCCCCTATCTCCATAACTTCTAATCCTTGTGATCCTTCAATGAGCTCTGACATGAAAGAGAAAAAAAAACTGACGACCAAGTGGCATTGGAACGACATAGCGGAAGCGTGGTGGGTCCATGACCCCTAGACTCAAAGGACGACGTCACCGATGACAAATAGGATGAATATGCTTTCAAAACGGCATGCGTGCACAAGATTCTCCCAGTTGACTCAAGGAAAGGCGTTCTTCATTCAATCGTGGATTCTTCTTCATCAATCGGAATTGGCGTAGTGCGATGGGCCTAGAACTGACTTAATTCGATGTGTTAATACTTGATGTGATGAACTAGTGATAAATGATTGCTTGACTAACTCGTGCTTGTGATGATGTATCATGATGCTTGAGTGTACTGATTTGCTAGTAAATCGGTTATAGGATATACAGGTGGTGATGTTTCCTTCTTGGGCTTGAGTCGAGCGATTTCCTCTGTGAGACGGGTCGACAAGTGGCAGGTATATTGAGGTCTTCGAGTTGGGTCATTGGTCGTGTGAAATGAGGTGCAGGGAGGACGCGTTAGCTTGGGTAGAGCCGAGTGAGTGGGATTAGTCGAAGCTAGTGGTCTGCGAGTATAGTTGAGTTTCTAGGTAGGTCTTAGGTGAGTAGTGGGATTAGTGTGGTAAGATTCCGAGGGAGAGGTCTTCATCAGAGGTAGTGTGGGGAAATAGTAGTTGTGGGTAGTGTAGTCCTAGAGGTGGATAGGTGAGTTAAGAGCAGATCAGCGGGATTCTTGAGAGGATGTGTTGATAAACGGATTAGTGTGCCAGGAGAGAATGTCTAGATAGGCTAGGAAGAATCGTGGGCGGCGTTGAGAATGGTTGGCTGAGGAATGTCTAAGGAATCATAGAATTTGGGACTAGGTGGTACATGCGGTGATTGGGAGTAGTCTTGGTATAGGATGAGGTTGATGAATTGCTAAGGAGGAATAGTATGAGGTTGCTTGGGAAATTATAGATCTTGGATATTAGGTTGTTCATATCAGGGATGTACATGTGATGTGTATTTGGGAATTGTTTGGATAGAATTGGTAGTGCTTCGAGAATTCAAGAGTGAAGGATTTCTAGATGCGTGGTTGGAGGATTTTGGCATAGGGAATGAACCGGGATTTTTTTTTTTGAAGCGGTAAATTTATAGATAGAAATTTCGTAATTACAAACGAAGGCAGCCCTACGGCCTGCCATAGCCCGAACACAGGATTCGAGCCCTAAGTATACCCAAAAAATAGCTACCCAAAAGAATCTCAAAAACCTCTGTAATCACTCATCTCTCAACACCCCTTTCGATCTCGAGTCCTCCTATATCCCTGTCGAGTTCAACAACCCTCGCAACCACCTTCTCTCGGTCGGTGTTTTGCCTTTGCACCTGACCGAGATCCGGAATTTACATGACTCCACAATCCTCATTGCCCAACAATTGGGCTTACAAGTTTCATTTTTGAAGACTACACTATTCCTATCTAGCCAAGTGTAGTAGACAAAAGCAAAAAAGACTAACAACTTGGTGTTAAACACTACCTTTCTCTTCACTGCACCATCTTCATTCCTGAACCATTGCATCCACGAAACAAGGCCACCCCCACGTTGTGGAAGGCCAATCCATTTCCACACATAATTCCTGACCTCTCGGATCACACGGCACTCGAACCACGGGTGGTGCTCCTATTCCTCCTCCTCCTTGCACAGCGGGCACATTGCAGCATCCGGACCCATCCAGTGCTTGATAATTCTCCCGGTCTTCAACCTCTTGTTCAAAGCCACCCATGTGACAAAGGCCCACTTCTTCGAATGTACACCCTTCCAAATCAAGTCTCCCCAATCCACCATGGGACTTTTCAACCTGATTTGTTCATAGACTTGGCCACAGTCCAGCCTCCCCTTAGGTGAGATAAACTGCAGATCCAGCTGTCCACTCGAGAGGACAGCAGTGCCTCTAAGCTCATTTCTAACCCCGAGAATTCCCTTCCATACCCACGTGTCATGGGCTCGGGTATCCGTTGACCAAATGTCCCCATGTTTCAGGTGATTGCAGGTGACCCAACGGTACCAAATACTCTCCCTGTTCAGTAGGATATCACCCAGCAGAGACGAATAGAGGCTCCTGTTCCAAGCACGGAGCTGTTTGATGCCAACTCCACCTTCTTCATATGGCTTCGTCACAACACCCCACGCTACCACCCCTTGTTTGCTCCCAGTATGCCCACTCCACAAGAAGCTCCTACATAAACTCTCAAGTCGGTTGCAAACAGCATTTGGCATGAGCGTATTCTGGCCCCAAAACGTGAAGAGCCCACCAAACACAACTTTAATGAGCTGAGGCCGTCCAGCATAAGAGATACGTCTTGTCGCCCAGCTCTTCATTTTTCTCTCAACTTTGTTAAATAGCGTTGCATATTCAGCAATATTCACTCTCCGGGCGTGGAGAGGGGTTCCCAAATAGGTGACGGGAAATTTCCCCTCTTGGAACCCCAGCTGTTGGATGATAGCATCCTTTTCCGATGTGCTTGTCCCAACCACATAGCACGTGCTCTTCATCACATTTATACGCAGACCCGACGCCTGAAAAAATTGATCCAAACAGCCTTAGAGAATACTAACTGAACGAACATCAGCTCGGCAGAACAGTAGCAAACCATTTGCAAAAGCTAAACTCGATAACTCCATTGCCCTACACTTCGGGTGGTAGTTGAAATCTGGGCTCTTAGTCACCTCCAGGAGCATACGATTTAGCACCTCCATACATATTACAAATAGGTAAGGAGATAGAGGATCTCCTTGCCTAAGACCTCTCTTTCCACTAAAATACCCTTCCGGAGCACCATTTATCAGTACTGAGAAAGAAGCCGAGGACACACAACCCATAATTACATTCACAATCTGAGCAGGGAACTTCAAGTACTCCAAAGCCGACTTCACAAAGTCCCAACTGACATAGTCGTAAGCTTTCTGAAGGTCAATTTTGAGGGTGCATCTCGGGGAGATACGCTTTGTACCATACCCATTGACAATTTCCAGTGCCACCGCGCAGTTTTGTGCAATTGATCTCTCGGGTACAAAGGCTCCCTGATTGTCACCTATAAGCTCCGCCAGCAAAGGCTTGATCCTTCCCATAATAATCTTGCTCACTACCTTCATTAAGGTATTGCAACAAGAAATGGGTCTCAAGTCCTTTACATAAGTAGGGTTCTTCACCTTAGGGATGAAAGAGATAAAGGTCGCATTCAACTGTCTTAAGACCTTCCCATTCTGAAAAATTTCAATGACAGCCCGACTGAAGTCCCTACCCAAGATGCCCCAGGTTTTACGAAAAAATTGGCTTCCAAACCCATCTGGCCCGGGTGATTTGTTGATGCCTATCGACCATACTGCATCTCTGATTTCCTTATCTGTTGGAAGTAACACCAGGCCCTCAACAACATCCTCAGCAACAGAAGCGCCAGCACTGACATTCGGGAAAGGACAACAGCTTACCTCAGTGCTGAAGAGTTTCTGAACCGGGATTTATGAGTGGAGGTTATTGTGGCTATTGAGGTATTTAAGGATGTGAGATGAATCTTCGAGGAAAGGCTGGTTGCTAAGCAAGGATGTAGTTGAGATTCCTAGTAAGATTGTGGGCTTAAGGTTGAGATAGGGAGATTATAAGTATGGATTTGGGAACTAGGCAAAGTAGATGGTATTGAGGACGCTAGAGGATAAGAGATTTTAGAAGGTTAGTCAAGTTGCAGTACTTAAGAAATTCAGACGAAGATGTCATATGGATTCGGTGAAAATGATGATCGGTACATAAGGGTTTAAGCGGTAGAGATTTCGAAGTTTGAGGAAGCGTGATCTGAGGCAATTTGGGGAAACAAGCGGAGTTGAGGGAACATGTCTAGGTAGAGTATGCTAGAATGCGAGGAAGAGGATCTATAGTTGGACGGCTTGAGGAGTCGTGATTGGTTCCATTTTTGTGAGATTCAGAATGGGATTAGTAGGTAGAATCAGTGGTTGGTCTTTGAGGATAGGTGCTAGTGATGAGGGTCTTGGTGATTCGTGGTTGGGAGTAGCACTATATGGGTTTCAGTGTTAGAGTTGGCCGGGAGTGACATGTGTGAGATGGTCAGTATGAGTTGGTTTCTTAGAGGTGGATGACCAGTGAGAGTGTTTAGTGGTGTGGGAAGTATGATCATGTTAGCAAGGTGATTCGAGATGTCTCTTTGGGAGATGCTGGTCAGACGGAGTCTTGAGAGCTTAGGAAAAGTAAGAGAGATTGTTAAGAAGCATCTAGATCGATCGTGAGAGCAGTTCATTCGAGGACTTGGGATTTCTCTTAAAATGTGAAGATGGGACTCGTAGGGAACCCTTAGGGTGAGGATGTGTCTATAGGGAGTCTTGGTAGATGGTCGAAGTGTTGAGCTTGACATAATAGAAAATCGGGCAATCGTGAGATCTGAGGTATAGATTTCGATGGTTGAGTGGAAGGTTAGGACTTGAGATTTGGGTATTGAAGCAAGTTTATCCTTAGATGGCTTGATGACGTAAGAGTTGGGATACCTAGTAATTGGTTAGAGATGTGGGTCTTGAATCGTGGATAGTTATGCGGCTAGAGAGATTGTATGCTAAGCTTAGTGCAATGGGGTTTATAATTAGTATTCGATTGAGTTGGTAGACCTAGGTAAGAATGACCTTGATGCGAAAGATAAGGAGTAGTGGTCGTGTCTTGTTATGGTTGATAGTTGTAGGCAGATTCCCTTGAGAATGTAACCTGGTGAATGCTTTATTTGGGGTAGTATTGTGCGAATTCTATGCTTTAGACAGTGACGATTCATTGATGTATTGTCATAGGTGATATTGAGTTGTTAGTACTAACAATAATTATCCCCTGAACTTGCTGAAATGCTAGCGTGCGGAAGTATCTGTTTGCCTCTAATGTGATGATGCTTGGTAGTTGGCATAAGTATGATGTGCTTATCTGATTGATATGATTGATGTGACGAATCCTACTCCGTATGATATTATGCTAGATATGTTTTGGGATGTGACTATCTGTGACATTATTATGAAGGTGTGATACGATTGCTATGATATATGATGCCTTGAATTGGAATTGTTAGTATGATAGAACTGAATTAATGAATTTGATTTTGACTTAGAACATAGGAAGAAAAATATGGGATTAGCCTTAGAGGTGGATGATTCCACCTCTTGATATCTAAAATTTGCTTGACTAACGTCAGATTTAAGGGATTTTGAACGGTGTTTAAAAAGAACTAACTTGGATTTAGAGGAATTGAACGTGATTGATAACTTCAATGATTTTGAGACCAAACCTTTTCAAAATAAGGACCCGCTTGAAATTTTCTAACCGAGCTTGCATTATGACGCCCCACGAAGTGGATACAAGCATTTTATAGGGGCCCTTATAAGCTGCTTGCTAAGACCTAGTGGAGATGTTGTAATGCTTTTCGAGTTATGATATTGCCGAGAAGTCGGAGTAAGGATGTGGTAAGGGCCCATATTACATTCTTGCTACGATCTATTGGAGATATTATGAGTATGACAACGGTACTGTGAGAATCTCATAGGGGCACTTATGAGGTGCTTACGGGATCAATGGCATGATCCTTGGACTCACAATTTCAAACATCATCCCCTGTTTTAAGATTATTTTAGTCTCGGGGACGAGACTTGTTTTTAGAGGTGGATGATGTAAAGGCTCGGATTTTCATATCCTCATTTTTTCGGAAAAAGAGAATTACAAATGAAATTAAATCGGTTTAATAACTCGTTTAGCAGATTCCGACCGGAATATAAAATTTCACGAATAATTTCCATCCTTTTACCTCGAAAATTCAAAATAATTATTGGATGAATATCCTTGTCGATTTTAAAAATCTAATTGATCGAGAAAATGAGATTCGGTGAAACTAACTTTCATAAACTAATTTCGGGATTCGAAATTTACGTATTCGGGTTTTAATTCGGAGTATTTAATTTTGACTGATGCCCGTAATTAATACCCATCACTTCCTCAGTCAAATCCTTACCTGTTCCCAGCCACTCTCCCGCCTAGCTCCTACTGCACCCCTACCCTTGTGCATCTGTAAACCCACCCTCCGGTCCTCTCTTCTTCTGTACGCCATCTCCCCCATCACTTCACACCTCTCCTAGCTTCTTCAAACTCTTCAACTCCTCCCCACTCTTCTGCAGCACTCCATCACCATTCACCGTCACCATCTCACCATCACCACCGTCGCCCTCCATCGATCACCATCGGCACCAACGCCACCCCTTGCTCCTCCCTCCTCGGAACCCCAGTAGCAGCTGCAACGTCCCTCGGAGCCACCAGCGGTGGTGGAGCCACCACCGGAGCCACCACGAGAGCCACCGCAGCCCCATTCTCTCATATCCCCTGTTTGAGCGCGAACCAACCTTCCGGTAAGCCGTTCTCCTTCGTTTCCGATCCAAATCATTCTCGAGCACCTCCATCACTCTCACCCATGTCCGAATCAGGTCCGATGAACCATCGCGAGCCACCGACGAAGCCCAGAACTCCGATCAAGAGCTCCGAAGTCGCGAAAAAAACCCATCTCGGTGAGCTCCGAAATTATTCTCGTTTCGATTCGTTTTTTTTAGTCTTTTTCAACGCTTAGACTAACTGGGGGGTGAGCGTGGGCTGAGTGTGGGACGTTCAGGTGGGCTTGAGACCTCCGGCGAGTATCGAGGGCGGCGAGGCTGAGCCAGCTCGAGAGTGAGGCGGGCAGCGACCGCGAGGCAAGGGAGCTGGGGCGAACAGTGAGCTTGAGAGCGAGGCAAAGGCGAGTGATGTGTGAGTGCGAGCAAGAGGGAGCTCCGGCGAGCTTGATTGGCGGTGAGCGAAGCGAAGCCGAGCAACGAGGAGAGGCCGAGCGGTCGTGAGGCAGAGCAGCGGGCGAGAGAGCAAGCAGCAGCGAGCTGAGGGCGCTGCTGGGCGAGTCCGAGGTGAGGCGAGGGCTGGTCGCCGCTGGGCAACGAGAGCGCGAGAGCGAGGCAGACGGGAGCGCTCCGAGCAGCGACCATAGGCGCGGCTCCATTCGAATTCAGGAGGAAGAAGGAAGCCGACGTGGCTTGTGGGCCCCTCCTCTTCTAACTTATATATATATTTGTTAAACCGGGTTGGATTTTTATTTGTGGGTTTGGTTCGGTTCGGGTTTATCCGTTTAATTAATTAATAAATTAAAGATATTTAAAATAAAATATAATATTATTAGGGGTTTAAAATATAACATTATTTGGACTTGTAGATTTAGAAAGAATTTAGAAAAGAATTTCAAGGTTGGAAAGTGATTTAATAAATAAATTAAAAAAGGAATCGTGCGAGTATTTTTAAGGGTCGGAATTCTTAACTATTTCATTCGGATTTTGAAGCGTTTTCGGGACTAACTTGGGAATTATGTGATCGATGACTAACTAGCATTTTGATATGATTGATTGACTAATAGTATGTTGTTATATGATATGACGACAAGTTAAAGCATGATGAGTTATATTGAGACCTTGCGATGAAAAATGGGATGAGTTGAAATCATGATGATGAAATATTCATTGCGTGAACTTATATGGAAATGTGTGTGCTTGTATGGTTGAATAGATAGACTTATATTCTCATTATGATTACTAGGTGATCTTATACTGTATGATTGCTACCTGAATGTTCTGCATCGCCAGGTAAGTCTCTTCGGAGCTTACTCGGATTGAAATAGAGCTATTCCCTGCTTTATGTGCATGATATACTAGGTGCTTGCATTCATGATCAGCATGCCATGTAGTACCGTGCTAGGTTGCATCGATCGTTGAGCATTCTATTTCTTTATGTGTATGTAAACAGAACGGCCGTTATCTGTGAAGTAACTAGAGTCATTGCTAGGGTTATAGGACGACCTAGTCTCATCGGGTCCCGTCCTGAGTCAATCGAGTCATGAACTTCCTTATATTATGAGATGCATGCGGGCTTTATTGTGGGGCGGGTTAGGCATGCGTGCCACCCGATTATGATGGAATGCATTCACGAGCTGGCCAGTCTCCGCCCTATCGGAAGGGGGTGGAGGTAGGAGAGGGATATACCACTTGGTATTCTGTGCTAAGTCCTTATTATTATTATGCACTTGATCTCAGGAGCATGTTAGTGTGTTAATATTCCGCCATCCATCTAGAAGCATCTTTATTATGTATAGCGTATATGTGTGCTTAGGGTCGGGATGCAGAGCTAAAGTGGGCATCGATCTGATCCCGCCCCTACGAACCCTTCGAACTTGGATATGTGTGCTTAGCGTATATGTGTGCTTATGCTTTACTTCCGTTATTTGTGTGACCATTGGTTTTCCACGTTTAGACCTACGACAGGTACAGGGGACTTCCCCGGGGATTCCAACGAACCCTTCGAACTTGGATATGAAATCCCATTTTGAAAACGTTAGTTTGGAATTTCAAACCTTCAACCTGTGCTCGGGGCGCAAGATCCTAACGAGGGGTTTTATCCCTCGAAACGTAACCCGAGAATCATAATCTCGGGCCGTTACAATTTTCATATCCATAAGATCATGGTTTATTTTGAATGTATTTTACAAATGAAGGAATAGAATTAAAGCATGCTTGATTGTTGTTTAAATGGAGGAGACTACCCGTTGCTGAACAAAAAGTCAACGTCAATAAACTAGTTTAAGTCTCCTTCTTTTACCTTTTCTTTCTAAAGTATAGTAAACTTTCAATTGATTGATTTGGAAGACTCTTGGGTACTGAAGAAATTTCATCATGTACTTTGGTCGATTCAAGAATTTATTATTGTGTGGCTTTTACAAAGAAAAATGTTGGCCTTCTCTCTTTGCCATGGAAAATGTGTGGCTTGGTAATGTCTTACTCAGTATTTATTATGGTGTCAGAGACGTCCAATGAGTTTTAGAGGCCCTGTGCAAATATTAAAATATGAGGTCATCAATATTATTTATGAATGATTTTTTTATACATATAAAATTGTATTTCATTTCGAATAATTCTACTAGTATTGTTATGTAGTCAAGTATTCAAATTCTTAAAACATCAAATTAGTTTTCAGAAATATGAACTTTTTTCAAACTAAAATATTCACTATTGGGAATTTTTTATAACAAACTATTTACAATTATTTCATAGGATATTAAAATATTAAGATTATCGTCTTACAATATGAATCATAATTTTTTATTATGATTTTCCTGAAATATATTTCTCTGATCATTATAAATATTTTTCTCCTACTTTAGTTTTTAATGGATTCGAAATAATTTTATTTAACTTGAATTTGTTTGGAGGTTTAAATTATTTAAGTTTTGTTATTTTATTTAATAACCGCATTGAACACAAGTGACAAATAGAAATAGAGAAGAGAATAAGAAAATTATGACAAATTGGAAATAAGGAATAAAGAAAATACGAAATAAAGGAATAAGGGAAAAAGAAAGAAAAATTAGGAAATAAATTGAAATATGGAAAAGATGGAGCGAGAGAGAATCAAACCTGCATCTCTTAAGTTAAGGGGAGCAGCAAATCGCACGCCAATTTTTCATTGGGCTAACGTGTATTGTGGTTTACAATAAACAACTTTTTCTTTTCAATATAAAATAGAATAGCTTTTTAGAAAAATTAGAGGCCCCGAAATTTTGAAGGTCTGGTGCGATAGCACACTTTGCACTTGCTTAATAGTCGTTCCTGATTTGGGGATACAGGGGAGAATATGATGGAAGTCATATAATTTGAAAATTCTAAAACTACAGTTTGGAGGTCGTTTTTTAGATCTAGTATGAAATTGTGTTGAGTTCGTATCTATATTATATATACGTGGATTTATTCATCTAGTAGGCTATAAAAAGAAGGGAATTACATCACAGTATGTTATCGGTATACGAACTTTCGGAGGGCCGAAATTCATATCATGGGTTATCATGTGAAGAAGATCTTTAACTATTGGGACTTCTTTGCCTGCAAAGGTGACAAAACCTCAAACAATCAACATTTCAATGGATTCTTTTGCTTACCAATGTTCAATGGCATTCAAGGAAATTTAATTATCGTGTATAATCATATTGTAAAAGATTATAGAGAAAGACATCCTTCAATATTACACAATCAAGCATGATATATTTTAGGGTAACTAAGATATATGGACTCTTACCATCGCCTATAATTTGCTCATCTCATTGCAATACGGGCCAAACAAGGCCACAACCACCCATCACCATAATTTCATTTGCTTTCTTGCATTTCTCCATGGAGACATTTCGTATGCTAATATCACGTAGTTTCTATTCTCTGACTAAAACTTTAGCGATAGTTAATACTCTCTTAGCAGTGCACCTGGTTTCATTCTTAGAGAAAGGGGAAAAACCAATTCCTTCTCTTTAGTGATAAATCCTACATTCATATTCAGGCCTTCTGCCACAAACCCATTGGAATCCAGTCATATAGATATGAAGGAATCATGTTCTTTTGTTTCTATTTGAGTGAGAACATTTGATAGATAATTTATACTCTTGATTCTGAAAAAAATCGAAGACTTTATAGGAATAGTTGTTGTTACCACTTTGGTACCTTTTAAGTCAGGGGTTGAAAGCTCTTTGATTATGACATAATCAAAGGCGGATTGATTACGATAGAATAAAAGATGTAAATTAACATACCTATTTATCATACCTCAAGGTGTAAGCAATCCGCCTTTTATTCTATTGTAATCAAAGAGCTTTCAACCCCTGACTCAAAAGGTACCAAAGTGGTAACAACAATAATTCCGATAAAGTGTCCTATTTTTGCCAGAATCAAGAGTGTAAATTATCTACCAAATGTTCCTGCTCAAATAGAAGCAGAAGAACATGATTCCTTCACATCTATATGGCTGGATTCCGATGGGTTTGTGGCAGAAGGCCCGAATATGAATGTAGGATTTATCACTAAAGACAAGGAATTGGTTATGCCCCCTTTCGATAAGATTCAAACCGGGTGCACTGCTCAGAGAGTATTAACTCTCGCTGAAGGTTTAGTCAAAGAAGGGAAACTGCGTTATATTAGCATAAGAAATGTGTCCATGGAGGAAGGTAAGAAAGCAAATGAAATGATGGTCATGGGTAGTTGTGTCCTTGTTCGGCCCGTGTTGCAATGGGATGAGCAAATTATAGGCGATGGTAAGAATTCATATATCTTGATTACCCTAAAATGTGTCATGCTTGAATGTGTAATATTGAAGGATGTCTTTCTCTATAATCTTTTACAATATGATTTTACACGAGAATTAAATTTCCTTGAATGCGATTGAACATTGGTAAGCAAAAGAATCCATTGAAATGTTGATTGTTTGAGGTTTTGTCACCTTTGCAAGCAAAGAAGGCCGATTAGTTCAAGATCTTCTTCACATGATAACCCATGATATGAATTTCGCCCCTCCGAAAGTTCTCATACCGATAATATACTGTGATGTAAATCTTTTCTTTGTATAGCCTACTAGTTGAAGAAATCCACGTATATATAGCATAGATACGAACTCGACACAACTTCATACTAAATCTAAATATCAACCTCCAAACTGTAGTTTTAGATTTTCAGATTATATGACTTCCATCATATTCTCCTCTGTATCCCCAAATCAGGGCCGATTATTAAGCAAGTGCAAAGTGTGCTATTGCACCGGACCTTCAAAATTCTGGGGCCTCTAATTTTATTAAAATGCTATTCTATTTTATAATGAAAAGAAAAAACTGTACATTGTAAACCACAATACATGTTAGCCCAATTGAAAATTGGCGTGCGCTTTGCCGCTCCCCCTTAAGAGATGCAGGTTTGATTCTCTCTCGCTCCATCTTTTCCTTATTTAAATTTCTTTTCTATATTTTCTTTCTTTTTCCCCTATTCCTTTATTTCGTATTTTCTTTGTTCCTTATTTCCAATTTTTCATAATTTTCTTATTATCTTCTCTATTTCATTTTTTCCCTTGTGTTCAATGGGCTTATTAAATAAAATAATAAAACGTAAATATTTTTAATCTCCAAACAAATTCAAGTTAAATAAAATTATTTAGAATCCATAAAATATTTTAGTAGGAGAAAATTATTTTTAATGATCAGAGAAATATATTTAAGGAAAATCATAATAAAAAATAATGATTCATATTGTAAGATGGTACTCTTAATATTTTTAATATCATATGAAATAATTGTAAATGTTTTGTTATAAAAACTTCCCAATAATGAATATTTTAGTTTTAAAAATTTTCATATTTCTGAAAACTAATTTGATGTTTTAAGAATTCGTACTTGACTACATAACAATACAAATAGAATTATTCAACATGAAATACAATTTTATATGTATAAAAAAAATCTTTCATAAATAATATCGATAACCTCATATTTTAATATTTTCACAGGGCTTCTAAAACTCAGTGGACGTCTTTGACACCTTAATAAATACTGAGTAAGACATTACCAATCCACACATTTTCCATGGCAAAGAGAGAAGGCCACACATTTTTCTTGGAACAAAGCCACACATTAATAAATTCTTGAATCGATCAAAGCTCATGATGAATGTCTTCATTACGCAAGAGTCGTTCAAATCAGTCAATTGAAAGTTTACTATACTTTTGAAAGAAAAGGTTAAAGAATGAGGCTTGAACTAGTTTATTGACGTTGACTTTTTGTTCAGCAACGGGTAATCTCCTCCATTTAAACAACAATCAACCATGCTTTAATTCTATTCCTCCATTTGTAATATACATTCAACATAAACCATGATCTTATGGATATGAAAATAATAGTCAAATGGGAAGTAAGCTATAAAAAGAAGGGAATCACATCACAGTATGTTATCGGTATGCGAACTTTCGGAGGGCCGAAATTCATATCATGGGTTATCATGTGAAGAAGATCTTGAACTATTGGGCCTTCTTTGCCTGCAAATGTGACAAAACCTCAAACAATCAACATTTCAATGGATTCTTTTGTTTACTAATGTTAAATGGCATTCAAGGATGATACATTCTAGGGTAACAGAGATATGTGGACTCTTACCGTCGCCTATAATTTGCTCATCCCATTGCAACACGGGCCAAACAAGGCCACAACCACCCATGACCATCATTTCATTTGCTTTTTTACATTCCTCCATGAAGACATTTCTTATGCTAATATCACGCAGTTTCCCTTCTCTGACTAAACCTTCAGCGAGAGTTAATACTCTCTGAGCAGTGCACCCGATTTGAATCTTAGCGAAAGGGCATACCCAATTCCTTTTCTTTAATGATAAATCCTACATTCATATTCGGGCCTTCTGCCACAAACCCAACGGAATCCAGCCATATAGATATGGAGGGATCATGTTCTTCTGTTTCTATTTGAGTGGGAACATTTGGTAGATAATTTACACTCTTGGTTCTGATAAAAATCGAAGACTTTATCGTAATTGTTGTTGTTACCACTTTGGTACCTTTTGAGTTAGGGGGTGAAAGCTCTTTGATTATGACAGAATAAAAGGCGGATTGATTACGATAGAATAAAAGAAGGAAATTAACATACCTATTCTATTGTAATCAAAGAGCTTTCAACACCTGACTCAAAAGGTACCAAAGTGGTAACAACAATAATTCCGATAAAGTCTCCGATTTTTGCCAGAATCAAGAGTGTAAATTATCTACCAAATGTTCCCGCTCAAATAGAAGCAAAAGAACATGATTCCTTCACATCTATATGGCTGGATTTCGATGGGTTTGTGGCAAAAGGCCCGAATATAAATGTAGGATTTATCACTAAAGACAAGGAATTGGTTATGCCTCATTTCGCTAAGATTCAAATCGGGTGCACTGCTGAGAGAGTATAAACTCTCGCTGAAGGTTTTGTCAAAGAAGGGAAACTGCGTGATATTAGCATAAGAAATGCCTGCATCACTACTAGAAAAATCAAATTAGACATCTGTTGTCAACAGATGTCTTTCAAAAAAAATTCCGATCTCTTTGTGCGTGTAGTAAAAGATCAACTTTTCCACATCAGTTTTAAGCCGATGTCTTTTCTATATTAAAACATCTGTTTTATTTTAAATATAGATACAAATTGACCCCTCAAATTTATTTTTGACATGTTCACTTGTTGTTAAAGGCTCATTAGTTTCATTTATAAGTTTTTGAAGATATCCACACCAAACCTAAATTTTACAGTTACATCACTATTTTTAAAATAGTCAATGTGTTAAAACAAAATAGACATCTTTTTTTATTATACTGGTTTTATGTATATTAATTTCATATATATAATTTGTGATTTTTAATTTTTTTAAAATAATCTATCATATAAAATATGTACATAACTGATGTGTTAATAAGATAAAGACATCATTTTAGTTTTTTTATAAAGATGTTATTGTTAGTAATATATATCAATTTATATTAACATTGTGATGTAAAAATAAATGTTACACATTGATTTAAATTATTTAGACGATGTCTATAATGATATTATCATCCATTTTTATCTAATGGTTTGATTTCATAGCTATTAAGGTACATCGCTTTTCATTTATAATCCGATACTATTTCTTTTGACACACATTACCCTTTGCTCAATATAAAATAGGCTTTTGCAAATGATGTGTACTTTAATGAACATATGCATTAAAATAAATACAAAATCAACATTTATAAATGTTTTACAAATAATAGGTACTTGAAAGATATACACAACCTAGAGACCTTGATTGTTCTCTCCACAACAAAAGAGGAAGCCGTCAAGGTAGACAATGTATACAAGACCTTAACAATCTTTGGATCATCCATTTTTATGCAATTATTCGCGATCAGTTTGCCGCTTGACAAGCACTTCTTCCTGCTAAATCGTATATAAGACAAGCAAATTACATGGGTTAATTTGGAGTGTAGATCACTTAACATACATTTCAAAATTTACATTCATTGCATTTTACACTACCACGATAAACTCGTCATAATACCTAGGTTCCACAAGTATTGGGTAGAATAGAAGCATCTCTTCTTTCCCTGTCTAGTTACAATAGCAAGATTTATGTGTTCCGGATCATGACAATTGACAACTATCAAGTTCCTCATAATCATATATAACTATAACAAGTTTGGATACTATGCCTAACCCTATCGAATTATCAAACAGAAAACAAAAGTTTTATTTCATGGATAAAAGAATTTACCATATGAATCATTGTCTTCCTCATTTTCTTGGTGGGAAGTCATTCCCTGATTGCAAGATGACATCACGGAAAACTAAGTGCTAAATTTCCATGATATGCGTAGTTGTAAACCAGAGAAATTGTGATAATCGACCAAAAAAACAAAAACCAAACCTGAAATTCGAAAAGTCTGTAAAGTGCCAAATTTCCATGATATGCGTAGTTGCATACAGGAATGCCACAAAGTTTCTAAAGTTCCAACCATCGACCATTTGAAGCAGCCTCTCTGCATTGCCATATAATCACATTTCAATCATGTCAATGGATTTTAAATCATCCCAAAGAACAAACATTCAAAGGCATAGAACAACAAAATACAAATTAATCTAATATGCACCTGAGATAATGGGTTCAGTGCAAACTCAGGCACTGACATGAACTCATCAACTAAAAGAAATCCTTTTGCATTCCGATCAAGCTGACAAAACCTCTCATATAAAGATACTATTTCTTGTTGTCAAACTGAAAGACATAAAATCACTTCAAATCATAATTCAGACATATGGATGGGGCTTGTTATTTCTATCTGAATAAGTAATCTCCCTGAGATAGTAAAGGCTCACATAAATGGTTGCAATGTTCTTGAACTGAATCAATGAACTGCTGCTAATACCTTATGAAAATAGGGAAAAAAAAAATTTGAACCAGCATGACAGTAAACATGCAATTGCGGCAATTTTTCAGTTGACAACAGTTGAACTACAAAGATCGTGGAATGCTGATATTGTGGTACATAAATGGCGTAAAATAAAATAGGAGTAAGCAAAGTAACGAAGAATCTTCATTCTTTAAATCTGAATGTGCAAGAGGGAAGGAACTCACGAGGATGTACTGGAAGCGATAGGAACTAGCCATTTCAGTATATTGTCCATTTTTGCTTAAAACTGAGACACCGAAAGCTGTGAAATGCATTAAGATTAGCTCATATTCAAAGCCAACCTCACCAAATAGGAAGTGTATGAAGACATTATCTGGAATACATTAAAAAGTGTACCTCTTCCCTATAGTCGGATGTTCTCAAACTAGAGCACATAGCATTCTTGACGCTAGTTGGCAATCAAAGGAACTCATTATGCTAACCCATCAACACCTAATCTTTCGGGAAAAAGCTCATGCCTGACTGCTCCATCTGCAACCATGGATTGATCTTTCAGGAACGAATATAAATAGAAGTAACATAAACACCATTGGATTAAAATATCTGAGATAATGCTATCTTCTTTAAAGAAAACAGTAGAACAGTTAAGATATCATGCCATGAAGATTCTACAAAGACCTCGAGATAATTCAATGATTTTGAACTTACTAATATTCCCAAATACTTCGGAGATTGTTGATATATGAAGGCAAAAATATCCATAAGGTTCTCAACAATATGAAATGAGTAATGATGATTACAATTTAGAGAAGTTGTTGCCAAAATGATCTTAACAGGTCAAAAATTAAAACCAATGCAACTAGTTTACCAAATTTGCAGCCATAAAAAAGTGGCATGTGTATAAACTTACCTCTTCCATTCATTATGACCATATATATTTTCTCTTCAAACTCGCCACAAGCCTTCTCTGATGTTTTAGTTCTGTCTGTAACACCGTGAGACTCTCTACGAAAGGAAGGAAAAGTACATTACTTTAAGCACAAGAAGCTACAGAATGAAAAACAAAGAAAGCAGAAATCCCATATTGCATTGACTCAAGAACTATATGGAAGGTTCTAAATTTCTAATCAGTTGAACTATAAAAAACACATGTATTTCCCTAATCTCCTTTAATATTTTTTTTTTCACAATCAGGGTTGCTTGCTATCCAAATCAAATATCATTATCATTTTCGAAACCAATAAGCTTCCATATCTGACCTTTACAAGGTAGATTTAAGGATTCTGCTTCCTCACGCTTGTGCTAATAGCCCTGCTCAAATCTGTCCAAAGCATTCAACTCGTGATATACCTCCTGTAGAGAAAATCATGTGAGATAATAAGCACTCTTCATGCACACATTCTATTTTAATGGTAGAACTGCAGACAAGAAACTTACTGCACTATGATAAGCCAAAATGCACAATTCCTGTATTTTAAGGTCCGCCGCTTCTTTAGTTGGTTTATATGCTGCATTTTCTGAATGCATTCTGAAATATCACAAGGTTAGAATTTATCCCAAGCTACTGAAATTAACTTCCACTTGACAAGTACACCTTACTTTGCAAAAAAAAAAAAAAAAGACATCCAAATTGTGCCATTGTGGGTCTTTACAGAGGTCTCCGAATCTAACTATTTCACAGCAAAATGCGTCAAGTTTCTCCCTGCAGTGCAACAGATATAAACCGAGAACAATGAGTAAGCATTTCAAGCCAAATTAAAACCCAAGCCAAATAGCTACTGACCAATACATGCACTGTAATATAGCTACGTGTGATGGGAAGTACAGTTTTTAGTCTCGTTCATTTATGCTCATAATACCAAGGGGAAAAGAAAGGACTGCTGGGAATGGATTAAGCGACTAAGTAGACACATTGTGGTTCCATGGATTGTACTTGGTGATTTCAATTGCATCATGGAGCTTTGAGACAAATGGACTGAGAATGAAAATGGTCGAGATGAAAAACAATATCAGATGCAAATCCAAACACAAATCACAGCAAGCAGAAACAAACCCTAGATCTACAAAAAAAAATGCATAGCCAAACAATACTAGATTTCCAAATCGGATTAGCCATACATTCCAACAAGTGAAGCAAAGAAAGAGAAGAAAAGAGAAGAGAAGAAGGAGAGCATACCTGTTGCAGAGAGAGCAAAGAGTGATGTCTGCCAAAGAGAGCGAGCAAAGAAGGCACTCCGACGAGCATGGGCTTGCAAGGATGCTTGCAAGCGGCGTTCGTTCTCTAGATCTGGCTCCATCGCCGACGATTTTATTGGCGGATGAGAGAGGACGGAAGCGAGGGTAAGAGAGTAGGGAGAATGAGAACGGAGGAGAGAGGACAAAGGCGTGGGATTTGGGGAGAAGGTGGGTAGATCTGATGTCGGCGAAGATCCCGGCGATGGAGAAGGAGGAGAAGGTGGTGCTCTAGAGAGAGGAAGAGCGAGGTCAAGGTCAGGATGGGTTTGAAGAAGACAACAAGAGGATGGAGGTGGTGAGCGGGCGAGGAGGCTGGAGCAGAGAAGAGATGAAGAGGTCGTATCTAGAAGAAGGTCGCCGGAGCGGTGGAAGGTCGTCGGAGCTGGAGGACCAGAGCCCGGAGGTGATTGAGAAAGAGGTAGGGCTGAATGGGAGAGAGAGAAGTTGGAATAGCAGGCGTGAGGAGAGAGAGGAAATTGGTAAGTGTTAGACCATGAGCAACCATGGGTTTTACTTACCTTATAGGTCTTAAAAAGTAAACCCATGGTTGCAAGCCAAACCTTAAGGGAAGAGGTTGGAAGGGGTTACCCCTTCCCACTAAGGTAACATCTTCCACCACAAGTGGCCCCCACCTTTTTATTACTATATTTATTTGATGTATTAATTATTCAAATGTATTTATAATATATATTTATTATTATTATTTTCAAATAATAATTATACCATTAATTTTATTTTATTTTTCTCCATAATTTGAGTATAATTTTTTCCTATATATACTTATCTTGACTTATTATATTGTTTGCACTTCTTTTTCATATTCTATTCTCATACATTAATGTAATTATTTTTGTTATTTGCTTATAATATAATGTTATTATTATTTTTATTTTTCATCTAATGTAATAAAAAAATATTAATATCAAGCTTGGAAAATTTTCCTTCAAATTTTGAAACCCTTCGTAGTTTTTCTAAGTGTTACAATCCCGCTCGTTTCAACTTGGAAAATTCAAATCCCCGCTCATTTTAATTTTTTTAAGAGCAAGTAATTGACATCTGTCAAAAAAAATTGTCAGTTGTCTAAATGTTTTTCAACATTACAAATTTAATAACTGATGTAACAGACTAATTTAATATCAGGTATTTTCTTGACAGACTTAAAATACGTGATGTCTAATTGTATAATTCTAGTAGTGCATGGAGGAAGGTAAGAAAGCAAATGACATGATGGTCATGGGTGGTTGTGTCCTTGTTCGCCCCGTGTTGCAATGGGATGAGCAAATTATAGGCGATGGTAAGAATCCATATATCTTGGTTACCCTAAAATGTATCATGCTTGCATGTTTAATATTGAAGGATGTCTTTCTCTATAATCTTTTACAATATGATTCTACACGAGAATTAAATTTTCTTGAATGCCATTGAACATTGGTAAGCAAAAGAATCAATTGAAATGTTGATTGTTTGAGGTTTTGTCACCTTTGCAGACAAAGAAGGCCCAATAGTTAAAGATCATCTTCACATGATAACCCATGATATGAATTTCGGCCCTCCGAAAGTGTAACGGCCCAGAATTATGATTTCCGGGTTACGTTTCAAGGGATAAAACCCCTTGTTCGGATCTTGCAATTCAGGTACGGGTCGAGGTTTCAAACTCATTTTAAGATTAGTAGAAATAGGGATTTCAAACCCTAAAAGCCACGAAGGGTCGTTGGGTACCCTTAATCTATCTTAAGACTATGTCGCGAAATTCAATTCAAATGAAAGTAAAGCGGAAGCAAAGTTAAGATACAAAGTGTCACGGCAGAGCCGGGTCAAAACCAAAACATAAGCGAATGATTACCATTTATACCAAGTTAGAGAATTAGCTAGGTTCTTCGATTCGCCAAAAGGAACCCCGTCATATAGATATCGAGCACTCAAAGTCTGCAGAAAATACCTTTAAAAGAAGAACGGGGAAAGGAGTCAGATCGAGCCACTCATGCGGGACCGGCTGTCCTCGCTGAGGCCACATAGTATGTGCTATACCTAATAAAGATGCTCAAATGCAGTACGAAAGTCAAACACACTAGCATGCTCCTAGTTATAATAATGTGGAAAATATTGTAAAGGGCCCAAGACAATGCCAAGTGGCATATCCCTCTCCTACCTCCACCCCCTTCCGATAGGGCGGAGACTGGCCAGCTCGTGAATGCATTCCATCATAATCGGTCGGCACGCATGCCTAACCCGCTCCACAATAAAGCCCGCAGGCATCTCATAATATAAGGAAGTTCATGACTCGATTGACTCAGGGTACCCGATGAGGCTGGGCTACCCTATGACCCTAGCAAAGACTCTAGGACTATCACAGATAACGGCCGTTCTGTTTCAAACGCATAAAGTAAGCAGATGCTCATTTAATTAGTGCAGCCTAAACAGGATACTACATGGCATGCTTTTATGCATATGCAACACCTAACATAAAATGCAACAACAGGCATGAATGTCCAACCTGAGTAAGCCCCCTAGGGAACTTACCTGAAGATGCAGAACAGGTGGATAATACAAGCAAGGGCCCAGATGCAAGTCCAAAGCAATCCAAAAGCAATACACACCTATCATCAAGCCATTGCCATAAGCTACCAGACCAACATTCATACTCACGAAACCCAAGTTCTCAACATACTCAAAACCAACCGATAGTAAACCCGTTTTCCAAAACCTTTCCGATATAATCAATATCAACCAAAATTATTTACTTCTAATCAAACCCATTGATAAAATCGTACCAACCATATTTCCAAACTTTCTTCTCAAAACCAACATCATTAAACTAAGACAAGAATCCCGACATTAACATTTAAACCTTAAGACCAATACTTCAAAATCATATTATAGAACAATTCCGGCATTTTATTTCAAAATCATTATATAACAAAGCCCGATATTTAGTCACCACAATAATTTTATTTTCACAACCATATTTATAAATCAAAGTCCATAATTCGTTTCAAATTTCCAAAAATCACAATTTAAAACATCGCTAAAGGCATATTCTAATTAATTTCTCTTTTAAACCATTTTATAATATATAATAATACTTTCAGAAATATATTTCCTCAAAATCGAATATTATAAGTAATAATAATACTAACTATAACAATAAATACAATCATATAATATAACCATAATGTATAAAATAACATAAGCCAATAACATAAAATAACACTTGTTCACAAAAGCCCAACTCACAACCCAAAGGATCAGCCCACAACAAGGAAGAGAAGACCCAGAATTGAGGACCCATTCTCAGACCCGGAAAATAGAACCCGACCCGGAAACATGGCCCAGCCCACAAAAGAAAAGAAAGGAATGGATCGCGTCTTCCTCAAGCTCAGAACAGATCTAGAGGCGATGACGGAAAACGGGAGAGAGAGAGAAGAGGATCCGGGCTCCTGCCGGCGGCCGCTTTCAATCCGACCTGTCCCAGGCTGCTCGGAATCCCTTTCCGACCACATCTCACCCAGAACCAACGAAACGAGAGCAAGAAGAAAAGAGGAGGAATCTCACCGAGGGGCGTCTGTTCTCGCCGGAAGGGTTCGTCGAGCTCGCCTTGGCTTGATCAGATTCAGAATCGGAGAGCTCTTGGCCTAGGGAGGATGGAAGAAGCTCAAAGTTCGGCCTTTATTGGGTTCAAGGGCGAAAGGAGGAGGAGCGAGTGCTTACCGAGCGGATTGAACCAGAACAGGGAAAAGAAGGGCGTTGGGACTCGGCGGTGCCGGCTGCTCCTTGGCGGTTCTGGGCTCTCCTGGGACGTCGAGGGATTCGTGAGCGGTGCTACTGGCGGAATGGTTTGCTATGGCTCGGTTCCTTGGCTCGCAGAACAGGGCTGCGCTCAGAAATCGCTCGGGACAAAGCTCGAGGAAAGGGGCTCGGCGGTGCTTCTCCCTGCTGCTGCAACTGGGCTGAGAAGAGGGAGGATGGAACTCGGCGGCGCCTTGGTGACTACTAGCGGCCGGAGGCAGGAGGGGTGGTGGTTTGGAGCTGAGTGCTCACGGCATAGCAAAGGGAGAAGAGGGCTTAGGGTGTGTTTGAAGCTTAAGTTTGTCTTGATGTGTGGTGGGTGAAAAGGAGAACAAGAATCAGCCTTTATGGGGTCAAAAGTGAGAATGGATAGGCGAGTCGGACGGGTCAATTGAACAAGAAGCAAGGCTTGTCTTGTTTCCAAACAAGGAGGTTGTAGGGAGGTAAGGAGTACATGATGTTTAACTACAATTGGGAGGGAGGAAGGTCACATGTATTTGGGTCAACACAAGGGAAGAATGGGGCTGGAATTTAGGTTTTCAAAGGAGAAGAAAAGACAATTGTGTGATATGGTCCCCAATTTATATTCAAAATATATTTGAAAGATTAAATCCCGCTCTCTCGATTCTATCTCAACTCGATCAAAATAACATTTTAAAATTTCAAAGATGTCGACATCCCAAAGTTTATTTCAAATCCCAAGGTAAAATGACGGAATTGTCCTTCAAAGTTCAGAATTAGGCCGGAATCCGCTTTAAGGATCTTAAAATACGATTTAACGAGTTTATCTTTTCAGTTCCGCTTTAAAAAAAATTCATTTTGATTTTCCTTTTTTCGTGAATTTAGAATTTAAAATTCCGAGCCTTTACAGAAAGTTCGCATACCGATAACACACTGTGATGTAATTCTCTTCTTTTTATAACTTACTTCTCATTTGACTATTATTTTCATATCCATAAGATTATGGTTTATTTTGAATGTATTTTACAAATGAAGGAATAGAATTAAAGCATGCTTGATTGTTGTTTGAATGGAAGAGATTACCCGTTGTTGAACAAAAAGTCAACGTCAATAAACTAGTTCAAGTCTCCTTCTTTTATCTTTTCTTTCAAAAGTATAGTAAACATTCAATTGATTTATTTGGAAGACTCTTGGGTAATGAAGAAATTTCATCATGTGCTTTGGTCGATTCAAGAATTTATTATTGCGCGGCTTTTTCAAAGAAAAATGTTAGCCTTCTCTATTTGCCATGGAAAATGTGTGGCTTGGTAATGTCTTACTCAGTATTTATTAAGGCGTCAGAGACGTCCAATGAGTTTTAGAGGCCCTATGCAAATATTAAAATATGAGGTCATCAATATTATTTATGAATGATTTTTTTATACATATAAAATGGTATTTCATGTCGAATAATTCTACTAGTATTGTTATGTAGTCAAGTATTTGAATTCTTAAAACATCAAATTAGTTTTTAGAAACAAGAACTTTTTTCAAACTAAAATATTAATTATTGGTAATTTTTTATAACAAAATATTTACAATTATTTCATAGGATATTAAAATATTAAGATTATCATCTTACAATATGAATCATAAATTTTTATTATGATTTTCCTGAAATATATTTCTCTAGTCATTATAAATATTTTTCTCCTACTTTAGTGTTTTATGGATTCTAAATAATTTTATTTAACTTGAATTTGTTTGTATGTTTAAAATATTTACCTTTTATTATTTTATTTAATAACCGCATTGAACACAAGTGGCAAAAAGAAATAGAGAAGAGAATAAGAAAATTATGACAAATGGGAAATAAGGAATAAAGAAAATACGAAATAAAGGAATAAGGGAAAAAGAAAGAAAAATTAGAAAACAAATTGAAATATGGAAAAGATGGAGCGAGAGAGAATCAAACCTGCATCTCTTAAGTTAAGGGGGAGCAGCAAAGCGCACACCAATTTTCCATTGGGCTAACGTGTATTGTGGTTTACAATAAACAACTTTTTCTTTTCATTATAAAATAGAATAGCTTTTTAGAAAAATTAGAGGCCCCTAAATTTTGAAGGTCTGGTGCGATGGCACACTTTGCACTTGCTTAATGGTCGTTCCTGATTTGGGGATACAGGGGAGAATATGATGGAAGTCATATAATCTGAAAATTCTAAAACTACAGTTTGTTGGTTGTTTTTTAGATTTAGTATGAAGTTGTGTTGAGTTCGTATCTATGCTATATATATGTGGATTTATTCATCTAGTAGGCTATACAAAGAAGGGAATTACATCACAGTATGTTATCGGTATACGAACTTTCGGAGGGCCGAAATTCATATCATGGGTTGTCATGTGAAGAAGATCTTGAACTATTGGGAATTCTTTGCCTGCAAAGGTGGCAAAACCTCAATCAATCAACATTTCAATGGATTCTTTTGCTTACCAATGTTCAATGGCATTCAAGGAAATTTAATTATCGTGTAGAATCATATTGTAAAAGATTATAGAGAAAGACATCCTTCAATATTACACAATCAAGCATGATACATTTTAGGGTAACCAAGTTGATAACTCCCTCCCTTGATGGAAAATGGAATAAATGTTTCAAGGGCTTTGACAGGATGTTTATGTCAAAGGCCTTGACGCATTAACAGTTGATGAAATACAAAACCTATATTATTTGTCCGAATATTATTTTATATTATTATATACTTCCGTTATATTATATATATGTGTTGAACTAACCTTTTCAGGAAGTATAGTTGAGATTATATCCTTCCTTATACATATTGAGGAGATCAGTTCAAAATAGATCATGGCGTTCGAAGTGTCCATATATAGAAGATCCAAGATCAAAACCTGATTCAAAGGAGCCGTTGGAGATCTGGTGTTGAAGATCCTCACGCTCCATGCTCTCATATAAAGGAAAGGAAGGAGAAGACAGATACAACAAGTACCACACACGAGTTTCATTCATTCAAGCGATCTGTCTTCCAAGTGTCTCTCCGCTAAGCGCTCAAGAGTTTGTTGTTTATTTCAAAGCCTTTGAGAGTCACTGTGAGCTTATAGGATATATTCATTTCAAGTGTTACTCGAGAGTTTATAACTCGGGAAGTTGCACTAGGCTATTGATTTGCGAGAGTTAGAGGATTGTACTAGATAGCTGAGAGAGGTGGGGCTCTTCTAGATTGGTCTAGGACTCCAAGGGAACGTGAGTTGACTAGATTGCAATTGTATAGGAGAGAGGCTTCTCGGTGAGCTATTAGGATCCTAAGCTAAGCAATCAATAAAGCCTTTGAATCCTAGGGTTGTGGAAGAACCCTAGGCGGGGACGTAGGCCAAGTTGTGCTAAACCTCGTAAACAATTACTCGTGTTCTTTACTTATTTGTTTTACCTTATTTCCGCACTTGGTTCGATTGTCTAACCTTGTGATTCAGGTTTAATCTCAAAGGTTTTGGTACAAGCTCCAAAAGTCTTGAGACTTTCTGTGAAAAACGGGCATACTCTATTCAACCCCCCTTCTAGAGTATTTCTTATTACATTGTTTTTATATTATCGAACCTTCAATTGGTATCAGAGCTTTACTCACGGTTTTTGATCTAACAATCTTGTGAGTTTTCGATCATGTCTGGTGAAGCAAGCGGAGGATTTGCACAGGGAAGGTCCACAAGCAGACCGCCACTCTTTGTAGGAAACAACTTTGTCCACTGGAGATCTTTGATGAAGATGTTTATCATAGACCAAGATCTAGAGCTTTGGAATATTATAGAGAATGGTCCGAAGATTCCAGAAAAGGAAGGACCAAATGACACCAAAGTTGCAAAGAAGGAGTCTGAATACAACCAAGCAGATCTTGAAACCATCTCCAAAAACTACAGGGCTATTAACTTACTTTATTGTGGTCTTAGCACTGATGAGTTTAACCGTATCTCTTCTTGTAGGTCAGCTAAAGAGATTTGGGACAAGTTGGTCGTCACCTATGAAGGAACGAGCCAAGTAAAAGACACCAAGATCAGCATCTTCCTTCGAAAGTATGAGCTCTTTAAGATGAAGTCTGATGAGTCAATCAAGGCCATGTTCACACGATTCACAGAAATCACCAACAACCTTGACTCTCTCGGCAAGAGCTTTACCAACGTTGAGAAAGTAAGGAAGATATTGAGGTGCCTTCCAAAGGAGAAATGGGGTCCAAAAGTAACAGCTATAGAGGAAGCCCAGGACCTCACCACTCTACCCCTTGATGACCTTCTTGGAAAGCTGATCACGCATGAGATGATCCTTAATGAAGACGATGGAGAACTTCCATCTAGCACCAAGAACTTGGCACTCAAGTCTAAGAAGGATGAGCCCAAGGATGGGTCTGATTCCGAAGATGAGGATGACGATGAGGATGATCCTTTTGCTCTTATCACAAGAGGCCTTGCTAGAATTCTCAAAATGAAGAAGCAATTTAACAACAAGGATGGATCAGAGTCTTCAAAATTTCGAGGTAAGCCTCAATACAACAAGTATGAAAAGAAGACTAAACCGTTGTCTTGTTTTGAATGTGGTGAAACAGATCATCTTGTGAAGGACTGCCCTCAAAAGATAAAGAGTCAGCCCAAGAAAGGTGACAAATGGAAGAAGAAAGCCATGGTGGCAACTTGGAGTGATTCCGACTCTGACTCCGACGATGAGAAGGCCAACATTTGTCTTATGGCCTCTGGAGATGAATCCCACGATGAAAAGCTTGAAGCTACTGTAAGAGAACTTATGGAAAGTCCAAAAGAGGTATTATCGGAATTCCTTTCCAATCTGATTGCCAATGAAGAAAAGCTTATTTCCCAAACTAACATTCTTATTAAGAGAATTGTGGACCAGGAAAGAACTATTGAGGATCTGTCTATGAGGGTCAAAGGTCTTGAAGCTTCTTATTCAGGTCTTGACATTAAAGTCAAGACGCTTGACTCGGAGAAATCTGAACTCAAGCAAGATCTCTCCTCTCTAAGAAATGAGCATCAGGACTTAGAGAACGAGAAGATCTCCCTGAATAATAAGATTCTAGACCAACAGACAGCCCTCATAAGTTTTACCAAATCCAAAGGCACTCTTGATAAGATGTTGGGTGAGCAACAAAGCTCTCTAAACAAAAGTGGTATTGGTTACAATCCAAAGTTTTTAAAGAAGCAACACATTACCACTTTTGTAAAGGCAAAAGGAAGCAGAACCTCTCCTATATGTCACCATTGTGCTAGAAAGGGACATGTAAAAGAGACCTGCCCCTATAGAAGAAAGGATCCTTATATTATTCGCAATACATTTCCTGTTCATTTGAGAAAAGAACGGATAACACAAGTTTGGGTCCCAAAAGGCACTATTTTACCAAATATGGTTTACCCCAACAATGGATCCAAATTTGCTTATTGGTCTAGCCACAAAGGTTGATGTTTGTTTTGCAGGAGATCACCAAGGTGAAAGAACACAAATGGATTATTGATAGTGGATGCTCGAGGCATATGAGTGGGAAGAGTTCTCTCTTTCATGATCTAAAGGAGCAATCCACGGGAACAATCACTGTTGGTGACAAAGGAAAATGTGACATCGTTGGTATTGGTAGTGTTGGAAGTGATTCCAGCCATAGTATTAAAAATGTCTATCTTGTTAATGGTTTAAAGTATAATCTGCTTAGTGTTTCTCAATTATGTGATAGTGGTAACAATGTCAGATTTAACAAGAAAAGATGTATAGTGTGCAGAGAAGATACAGGTGAAGTTATTTTGACTATATATCGTTACAACAACATATACGCCGTAAATGCTGATCAAGTGGCACAAGGAAGCTTAACCTGTTTAAAGGCTTTGACGGACGATCCAAAGCTTTGGCACAGGAGACTCGGTCATGTGAGTCCACATACACTACAGAAGCTTGTGTCCAAAGAGCTTGTAAGAGGGCTACCTGAGATGGACTTCAAAGGTATTGACATGTGCAATGCATGCACACGAGGTAAACAAACACGTAGCTCTTTCAAACCCAAAAAGGTTGTAAGTTCTTCTAGACCCCTTGAACTTTTACATATGGATTTATGTGGTCCTATGCGAGTCAAATCTCCCAATGGTAAAAAGTACATGCTAGTTGTTGTCGATGATTTTTCAAGATATACTTGGGTTGCATTTTTGAAAGAAAAATCAGAGGCCTTATTTGAGTTTTCAAAACATTGTAAGGAGTTGCAAACTTTAAGAAATGAGCCCATAGTGTCTATTCGGAGTGATCATGGTAGGGAGTTTGATCAGCTTCAATTTGATTTGTTTTGTGCCTAATATGGCATCTCCCATAACTTTTCTGCTCCTAGGACACCTCAACAAAACGGGGTTGTGGAACGCAAGAACCGCACCTTAGAGGATATGGCCAGGACTATGCTTTTAGAAAATGCATTACCTAAAACCTATTGGGCTGAAGCTGTTAACACAGCTAACTATATTTTGAATCGTTGCCTTATTCGTTCTATCTTAAAGAAAACTCCTTATGAACTTTTCAAAGGCCGCAAACCACTTATATCTTATTTTAAACCATTTGGCTGTACTTGTTTTGTTCATAACAATGGAAAAGATAACCTTGGGAAATTTGATGCGCGTAGTGATGAAGGTATATTTCTTGGCTATTCCACGAGTAGCAAAGCTTATAGAATCTTCAATAAAAGGACCCAGGTAGTTGAAGAAAGTATACATGTTATTTTTGATGAATGCAATGACGGTGCTTTGAGTGAAAGTGTTGCAGATATAGATCTTAACATCCATGAAGAGAACGAGGAAGGTGATGTTGCTACTACCAAGAACACAGAGAAGAGGAACATGCAGGAACCGATTCTTAACACTGAATAATTGGCCCAAGGTGTTGAAGATTCGTCCAAAGCCCTTGGTGTCCAATCCAACAGTGTTGAGACGTCAGAAACTGCTGTAACTAAACCTAACAGGACCACAGAGTCAGATGTACTACAAGTCAATCCTACCAGTGTGATGAATCAAGGAGCTGAGACTAGCAAAAGGAAATTCAAATACTCCTCATCACACTCATTAAAGGATATCATTTCTGACCCTACTTCTAGTGTTCAAACTCGTTCTAAACTTAAAGATCTTTGTGCTTTTCACGCGTTTGTTTCTCTTATTGAGCCAAAGAAGGTAGATGAGGCACTTCAGGAGCCATACTGGATCATTGCTATGCAAAGTGAGCTTAATGAATTTGAAAGGAACAAAGTCTGGACCTTGAAGCCTAGGCCAAAGCATCAATCAGTCATTGGCACTCGATGGGTGTTTCGAAACAAGCTAGATGAGAATGGTAAGGTTGTGAGGAACAAGGCAAGGCTTGTTGCTCAAGGCTACAATCAAGAGGAAGGTATTGACTACGAGGAGACCTTTGCTCCCGTAGCCAGGCTTGAAGCCATTCGCATTTTATTAGCATTTGCATCTTTTATGAGCATAAAGTTATATCAAATGGATGTCAAGTGTGCTTTTCTCAATGGTTTCTTAGAAGAAGAAGTTTATGTGGCTCAACCCCCATGTTTTGAAAGCTCAGAATTTCCCAATCATGTTTATAAACTTGACAAAGCGCTTTATGGTTTGAAACAAGCCCCAAGAGCTTGGTATGAGCGCTTGTCAAAATATCTTTTAGAAAATGATTTTAAAAGGGGGTTGATCGACAAGACTCTTTTTATCAAAACCAAAGGAAAGGACATTTTGGTTATTCAAATTTATGTTGATGATATATTATTTGGTGCTACTAACACATCTTTGTGCAAGGAATTTTCTGACATCATGTGCAGTGAATTTGAGATGAGCTTGATGGGTGAACTCAACTTCTTTTTGGGATTACAAGTTCATCAATCCAAGAAAGGGATCTTTGTCAACCAAAGCAAGTACACTAAGGATCTCTTGAAGAAGTTCAAGATGGATCAATCCAAGGCAGCCAAGACTCCCATGAGCTCAACATTGTCTCTAGATCAAGACAAGACTGGAACAAGTGTCAATCAAAAGGAGTATCGAGGAATGATTGGATCATTATTATATCTCACGGCTAGTAGACCTGACATCATGTTTAGTGTTTGCATGTGTGCTAGGTTTCAAGCTGATCCTAAAGAATCTCACCTCGTGGCTGTGAAGAGAATCTTTCGATATCTCAATGGCACTAAGGAACTTGGACTATGGTACCCAAAGCAAAAGGATTTCACTTTAATTGGATATTTTAATGCAGATTTTGCAGGCTACAAGGTGGATAGGAAGAGCACATCAGGATGTTGCCAATTCTTAGGAGCATCTTTGATCAGTTGGCACTCAAAGAAGCAAAATTCTGTTGCTCTATCCACTGCAGAAGCCGAATACATTGCAGCTGGAGCCTGTTGCTCCCAAATCCTTTGGATAGCTCAACAAATGCGAGATCTTGGCATTAACCTCAAAGGTATTCCAATTAAGTGTGACAATACAAGTGCCATATCCATCACTAAGAATCCTGTTCAGCATTCAAGGACCAAGCATATTGATGTAAGGCATCATTTCATTAGAGATCATGTTGAAAAAGGTGATGTGTCCATATCTTTTATTTCTACTGATTATCAATGGGCTGACATTTTTACTAAGCCTTTGGCAGAGGACAGGTTCACCTTCATAAGACGAGAGATTGGGATGCTTAACAAGGATGCACTTTCGTAGGGGGAGCTTTCCCTTTACGAAAGATAAACTCCACTCAGTGTCAAGACCTTTGAGAGTTATGTCAAGGTCTGCAAACTAAACAGTGGAGTACATATATCGGATCACACATTTTTGGTTAATATCTTCCTAGATATTTAATCAATTATTTTTATTATTTTTTCAAAAATCCGTTTTTATCCTTGAACCGTTGGAGATATTTTATTTTGGAACAAAATCTTTTCAGTTATCTCCCTCCTAAATATTTGGATTATTTGAAATTTGAATTTGGAAGGATTTAAATTGAGCAAGTATCATTACCTCCCCCCATTGGAACTCTCAACCGTCCCATCAATCCGTCACCCTCTCTCTCTACTTAAACCAAATCCTGTACCCGATTACTCCTCACCTCAGAAATTTTCCAAACCCTTTTCACTTCTTCATCTTCAACCTCTCAATCGCCTCTCAAGAAAACCTAACCGACTACTTCCATGGCACCCAAAACCAAGAAAGTTGTCACTCCCAAAAGACTTGGCGCCACCCCCAAGGGACGCCAGGCCACTGCTACCTCTCCCACACCCGAACCTGCTACTCAAGCCATCATCCCAGCCGTTATCCAGAGCACCATTACGGCGAGCACGGCCACGGTTCCCAAGGGCTCTCAGAAGCGCGCTGCTAAGAAACCCCTGAGTGCTAAACAAAAGGGGAAGAGAAAGATCTTGGTTGAGGAAAAGGAAGAGGAAGAGGAGGAAGACGACCTTGATGCCGCCCTGGAAAGAGATGTTGCCAGGGAAGCCGAGGAGGAGGCCTTGAGGCAGAAACAGGCCGAGGAAGAAGCTGAGCGGATTCGGAAGGAAGCCGAAGCCGAAGATGTTCCATCCGAGGTGGAGCCTAAGGAAGAAGAAGAAGAAGAAGAGGAGCAAGAGGGATCTGGAGAGGACGAGGAACCAGAAGGAGATGACGCGGGGTCCGCTGAGGACTCGGGGTCTGAGGAAGAGGAGGAAGAATCTCCCTCTCCTTCTCCTCCTCCCCCGTCTCCGAAGAAGCGGAAAGCCCCTGCTCCTGTCAAGCCTCCATCCCCCAAGCGCACCAGGAAGGGCACTGTCAAGAGTCTTGTAGCGCCTGTCAAGAGAGCTGCTCCAACAGTTGCGCGCAGAAAGAATGCAGACCCCCCGGCCTATATCCAGGTAAATCAATCCTTGCCCTCTTCTTGGTTTCAAGATGCTGAGACTGCTGGTAAGTGGGTAGACGAGTTTAGAACTCGTAAGATTAGTTGTTCTGATTTTTTAGATGTTGAGTTCTTTGAAGCTTTGAAGTTACCTTGCATTGAGCTCCTCAAAAAATCCCCAGCCTGGTAGGGCTGTGCATCGGCTCAAAGCCGAGCCGAACCGGGCCGAACCGAGCCGAACCGAAACCGAAATTCACAAAAATCCAAACCGAAAGCCGAACCGAATGCATTAGGTTCGGCTCGGCTAATTGCCGGTTCGGCTTGTGTTCGGTTCGGCTTTAACCGAATTAGGCCGAAACTAATAACTAACAGCTTAACAATCCAATCCATAATTAGTTGCTATGTTGCATTACATGGGGTGGCAAAATGGAAAATCCATAGACCATAGTTGCATAACAAAAGTACAAAATCATTAACCATAACCCATTTCCCATAATCCCATCTTCAATAGTTCAAATTAGAATTTAGAAATTAACGAAAGTTACAAAATGAGCTAAGTGCCTAAGTTCCATACTTCCATAGCAATTAGCAAGTCTTGTACTTGTAGTGCACTGATGTTGGACTTGGTCGGATGACTCAATCTCCTTCAAGCAGACAAGCTCAATTTTTCAAACTCTAAAAAGAAATAAAAGTGCTAACAATTAGATTTCATAAAATTTGTAATAAAAGTTATAAAAGTAATAGCAACTATAAAAACGAATTACCTTCTTCTACTTGTTCCGACTCTCTTAAAATTTGTATTTCATCCACCGCCACTTCTTTAGAGCCTCGATTTGCACGAATCCAATTTTGGGAGCAAATAAGTGCTTCAACAGTCTATGAACATCACATACACATACATAAGAAATGAACTGAACTGAATTTCTAAAATGTAAAAAAAAATCTGAACTGAATTTCTAAAATGTAAAAAAAATCAGAACTGAATTTCATCCACCGCCACTTCTTTAGAACTGAACTGAACTTCTAAAATGTAAAAAAAAAAATCAGATTCTAAAATCTGTAATAGAACTGAACTGAATTTCTAAAATGTAAAAAAAAACAGATTCTAAAATCTAAATTATAGAACAGCCTAGAACGGAATTCTTTTTTGCAAAATCTAAATTACAGAACAGCCTAGAACTAAATTACAGATTTACAGAACATCCTAAAATCAGATTCTAAAATCTGAATTACAGAACAGCCTAAAATCAGATTCTAAATTGTAAAAAGAAAATCAGATTCTGAATTATAGAACATAACTCAATTTTTGTAAAAACAGAACTCAATTTTTGATGCAAATGACCTAAAATCTGGAAAATCAGATTCTGAATTACTTGTCTACAACCTGAAAGGGGAGGATAAATCTTATGAAACAATAAAAATCTGGAAAAAATCTATATTATTCAAGTGATTGCAAAGCATCAAAATGCAACAGAAACTTAATTAAAGTGAGGGATTCAAGGAAACAATTCAAAAACAGATTCAAAAGCAAGCCATACCTTACCGACACCGTGGAGATCGAACTATCGAAGTGAGAACTGAAGAGTGGAGATGCCGAGAGAGAGCCGACTGGAGATTGGAGAAGCCGAGAAGGAGACTGGAGAGCCAGGAGAGGTACGAGCCGCCTCACTGCCTCAGCCACGCCGAACTGCCGGAGGGCCGGGAGGGGAGGCGAGCGCAGGAGGCAGGAGCAACTGAGGAAGGTCCGAGGTCGTCTCGTCTAGGGTTTCGCCGTTTCGTCGATTGGGGATTTTTTGGATTTTGGAAAATGAACTATGGAAAGGTTGAAACTTAAAGTTGAAAGTTGTAGACATTAAAAGTTAAAACATTAAAAAAACAATTTATAAGTTTCATAAATTAATAAGATTATAATCCTTTCATATCTATAAAAAATAAAAATAAAAAAAATAAATAAAAATTCGGTTAACACAAACCGAACACAAACCGAGCACAAACCGAACCGAAACCGAAAATCGGAAATTCAAGAACCGAAAGCCGAACCGAAAATCATCGGCTCGGTTAGGTTCGGCTCGGTTTGTGTTGGTTCGGCCCAAAAATTCGGTTTGGGCCGAATCATGCACACCCCTACAGCCTGGACCCTTCTTAACCTTGAAACTGTTTACTACTCCCAGCTTACTCGACTTTTCTACATTAACCTAAAAGCCAAAAACGACACCGATGGTTGGTCTTTGGAGTCTGTTGTCAAAGGGGTTAGAATCTCTCTCAACTCCAATGACTTCGCAGTTTTCCTTGGCTTACGTACCCCTGTTCCACCTGCTCAAGTCCACCCCTCAAAAGAAAATTGCATCATCCTAGCCCGAGCCAAATATCTCCTACCCAAAGCATCCAACAGCACCTCAAAGCAACTCACCCACTCATCCCTAACCCTTGAGGCAAAAATAATCTTTAACATCATTGTTAGATGCCTCCTACCCCGTCTTAACTCTGGCTCACTCCTTACCGACAATGCCATGGTCCTGCTCTACCGCATCCTAAATGGCCTTGATCTTGATCTGGCCAACACTATCCTTGGAACCATGGCTCATGCCAGAAAAGTTAGAAAAGGCTCTCCCCTCCCCTTTGCTACCCTTTTGACCCCTATCTTCAAAGCTTCTGGAATTGATGTCAAAAATGAAGAACAACTGCCTCATACGGGTAAGTTCGACTCTAAAGGCCTTGAAAAGATTGGCATCACTCGGTCTCCCCAAGGGACCTTGAGTCTTGCCACTCCTTCAAAAGCCTTTCCCATTGCTCCAGCTTTCGATGAACGCATGGACAACCTAGAGTTGGGCTTGGAGGAGGTTCGCCTGGATATTAAGGAGCTGCAGAAGGAGATGATGACGGAGATAAGCGGGATTTCAAAGATGCTGGAAGGACTGTGGACGAGGCTCACTGATGATGCTCCGGATGACTAAGCCTTAACCCTAACCCACCCTATCCCACCCCTGAAACTTGTTACTTTGCTGGTTTTTGGAAACGTTTTCAAAACATTTGGTAACTTTTTTGGTGACTGTTTTACCTCCGCCCTTTGTTGAAAGACAAAAAGGGGGAGATGATTGTTAGACTTTGAAAACCTCTGCTTAAGGTTCTTGGAAGACCTTGGTTTCTGATTTATGGTTTTCGGTTGGATGTTTTCATACTTTAAAATTTTTTGATCCAACATTTGTCTAACCCTTGCAGGTACTTAGTCCGATTTTACTTATGATATATCTGTTTGACTAAGCTGCAGGGATGCACAGGTTTTGTCTTTCATCAAGGGGGAGATTGATAACTCCCTCCCTTGATGGAAAATGGAATAAATGTTTCAAGGGCTTTGACAGGATGTTTATGTCAAAGGCCTTGACGCATTAACAGTTGATGAAATACAAAACCTATATTATTTGTCCGAATATTATTTTATATTATTATATACTTCCGTTATATTATATATATGTGTTGAACTAACCTTTTCAGGAAGTATAGTTGAGATTATATCCTTCCTTATACATATTGAGGAGATCAGTTCAAAATAGATCATGGCGTTCGAAGTGTCCATATATAGAAGATCCAAGATCAAAACCTGATTCAAAGGAGCCGTTGGAGATCTGGTGTTGAAGATCCTCACGCTCCATGCTCTCATATAAAGGAAAGGAAGGAGAAGACAGATACAACAAGTACCACACACGAGTTTCATTCATTCAAGCGATCTGTCTTCCAAGTGTCTCTCCGCTAAGCGCTCAAGAGTTTGTTGTTTATTTCAAAGCCTTTGAGAGTCACTGTGAGCTTATAGGATATATTCATTTCAAGTGTTACTCGAGAGTTTATAACTCGGGAAGTTGCACTAGGCTATTGATTTGCGAGAGTTAGAGGATTGTACTAGATAGCTGAGAGAGGTGGGGCTCTTCTAGATTGGTCTAGGACTCCAAGGGAACGTGAGTTGACTAGATTGCAATTGTATAGGAGAGAGGCTTCTCGGTGAGCTATTAGGATCCTAAGCTAAGCAATCAATAAAGCCTTTGAATCCTAGGGTTGTGGAAGAACCCTAGGCGGGGACGTAGGCCAAGTTGTGCTGAACCTCGTAAACAATTACTCGTGTTCTTTACTTATTTGCTTTACCTTATTTCCGCACTTGGTTCGATTGTCTAACTTTTTTATTCAGGTTTAATCTCAAAGGTTTTGATACAAGCTCCAAAAGTCTTGAGACTTTCTGCGAAAAACGGGCATACTCTATTCAACCCCCCTTCTAGAGTATTTCTTATTACATTGTTTTTATATTATCGAACCTTCACAATTTATATGGACTATTACCATCGCCTATAATTTGCTAATCCCATTGCAACACGGGCCAAACAAGGCCACAACCACCCATCACCATCATTTCATTTGCTTTCTTGCATTCCTCCATGGAGACATTTCTTATGCTAATATCACGCAATTTCCATTCTCTGACTAAACGTTCAGCGAGAGTTAATACTCTCTAAGCATTGCACCTGGTTTCAATCTTAGCGAAAGGGGCAAAACTAATTCCTTGTCTTTAGTGATAAATCCTACATTCATATTCGGGCCTTCTGCCACAAACCCAGCGGAATCCAGTCATATAGATCTGAAGGAATCATGTTCTTCTGTTTCTATTTGAGTGAGAACATTTGGTAGATAATTTACACTCTTGATTCTGAAAAAAATCGAAGACTTTATCGGAATAGTTGTTGTTACCACTTTGGTACCTTTTGAGTCAGGGGTTGAAAGCTCTTTGATTATGAAAGAATAAAAGGCAGATTGATTACGATAGAATAAAAGATGTAAATTCACATACCTATTTATCATACCTCTAGGTGTAAGCAATCCGCCTTTTAATCTATTGTAATCAAAGAGCTTTCAACCCCTGACTCAAAAGGTACCAAAGTGGTAACAACAATAATTCCGATAAAGTCTTTGATTTTTGCCAGAATAAAGAGTGAAAATTATCTACCAAATGTTCTTGCTCAAATAGAAGCAGAAGAACATGATTCCTTCACTTCTATATGGCTGGATTTCGATGGGTTTGTGGCAGAAGGCCCGAATATGAATGTAGGATTTATCACTAAAGACAAGGAATTGGTTATGCCCCCGTCCGATAAGATTCAAACCGGGTGCACTGCTCAGAGAGTATTAACTTTCGCTGAAGGTTTAGTCAAAGAAGTGAAACTGCGTGATATTAGCATAAGAAATGTGTCCGAGGAAGGTAAGAAAGCAAATGAAATGATGATCATGGGTGGTTGTGTCCTTGTTCGGCCCGTGTTGCAATGGGATGAGCAAATCATAGGCGATGGTAAGAGTCCATATATCTTGGTTACCCTAAAATGTATCATGCATGATTGTGCAATATTGAAGGATGTCTTTCTCTATAATCCTTTACAATATGATTCTACACGATAATTAAATTTCCTTGAATGCCATTGAACATTGGTAAGCAAAAGAATCCATTGAAATGAGGATTGTTTGTGGTTTTGTCACGCGAGCAAAGAAGTCCCAATAGTTCAAGATCTTCTTCACATGATATGAATTTCGCCCCTCCGAAAGTTCTCATACCGATAATATACTATGACGTAAATCTTTTCTTTTTATAGCCTACTAGATGAACAAATCCACGTATATATAGTATAGATACGAACTCAACACAACTTCATACAAAATCTAAAAATCAACCTACAAACTGTAGTTTTAGAATTTCAGATTATATGACTTTCGGCCCTCCGAAAGTTCTTCTTCACATGACAACCCATGATATGAATTTTGGCCCTCCGAAAGTTCGCATACCGATAACATACTGTGATGTAATTCCCTTCTTTTTATAACTTACTTCTCATTTGACGATTATTTTCATATCCATAAGATCATGGTTTATTTTGAATGTATTTTACAAATGAAGGAATAGAATTAAAGCATGCTTGATTGTTGTTTGAATGGAAGAGACTACCCGTTGTTGAACAAAAAGTCAACGTCAATAAACTAGTTCAAGTCTCCTTCTTTTATCTTTTCTTTCAAAAGTATAGTAAACATTCAATTGATTTATTTGGAAGACTCTTGGGTAATGAAGAAATTTCATCATGTGCTTTGGTCGATTCAAGAATTTATTATTGCGTGGCTTTTTCAAAGAAAAATGTTAGCCTTCTCTCTTTGCCATGGAAAATGTGTGGCTTGGTAATGTCTTACTCAGTATTTATTAAGGTGTCAGAGACGTCCAATGAGTTTTAGAGGCCCTGTGCAAATATTAAAATATGAGGTCATCAATATTATTTATGAATGATTTTTTTATACATATAAAATGGTATTTCATGTCGAATAATTCTACTAGTATTGTTATGTAGTCAAGTATTTGAATTCTTAAAACATCAAATTAGTTTTTAGAAACATGAACTTTTTTCAAACTAAAATATTAATTATTGGTAATTTTTATAACAAAATATTTACAATTATTTCATAGGATATTAAAATATTAAGATTATCATCTTACAATATGAATCATAAATTTTTATTATGATTTTCCTGAAATATATTTCTCTAGTCATTATAAATATTTTTCTCCTACTTTAGTTTTTTATGGATTCTAAATAATTTTATTTAACTTGAATTGTTTTGGATGTTTAAAATATTTACGTTTTATTATTTTATTTAATAAACGCATTGAACACAAGTGGCAAAAAGAAATAGAGAAGAGAATAAGAAAATTATGACAAATTGGAAATAAGGAATAAAGAAAATACGAAATAAAGGAATAAGGGAAAAAGAGAGAAAAATTGGAAAACAAATTGAAATATGGAAAAGATGGAGCGAGAGAGAATCAAACCTGCATCTCTTAAGTTAAGGGGGACCAGCAAAGCACACACCAATTTTCCATTGGGCTAACGTGTATTGTGGTTTACAATAAACAACTTTTTCTTTTCATTATAAAATAGAATAGCTTTTTAGAAAAATTAGTGGCCCCGAAATTTTGAAGGTCTGTTGCGATAGCACACTTTGCACTTGCTTAATGGTCGTTCCTAATTTGGGGATACAGGGGAGAATATGATGGAAGTCATATAATCTGAAAATTCTAAAACTACAGTTTGGAGGTTATTTTTGAGATTTAGTATGAAGTTATGTTGAGTTCGTATCTATGCTATATATACGTGGATTTATTCATCTAGTAGGCTATACAAAGAAGGGAATTACATCACAGTATGTTATCGGTATACGAACTTTCGGAGGGCTGAAATTCATAGCATGGGTTGTCATGTGAAGAAGATCTTGAACTATTGGGAATTCTTTGCCTGCAAAGGTGACAAAACCTCAAACAATCAACATTTCAATGGATTCTTTTGCTTACCAATGTTCAATGGACTCTTACCATCGCCTATAATTTGCTAATCCCATTGCAACACGGGCCAAACAAGGCCACAACCACCCATCACCATCATTTCATTTGCTTTCTTGCATTCCTCCATGGAGACATTTCTTATGCTAATATCACGCAGTTTCCATTTTCTGACTAAACGTTCAGCGAGAGTTAATACTCTCTAAGCATTGCACCTGGTTTCAATCTTAGCGAAAGGGGCAAAACCAATTCCTTGTCTTTAGTGATAAATCCTACATTCATATTCGGGTCTTCTGCCACAAACCCAGCGGAATCCAGTCATATAGATATGAAGGAATCATGTTCTTCTGTTTCTATTTGAGTGAGAACATTTGGTAGATAATTTACACTCTTGATTCTGAAAAAATCGAAGAATTTATCGGAATAGTTGTTGTTACCACTTTGGTACCTTTTGAGTCAGGGGTTGAAAGCTCTTTGATTATGAAAGAATAAAAGGCAGATTGATTACGATAGAATAAAAGATGTAAATTAACATACCTATTTATCATACCTCAAGGTGTAAGCAATCCGCCTTTTATTCTATTGTAATCAAAGGGCATTCAACCCCTGACTCAAAAGGTACCAAACTGGTAACAACAATAATTCCGATAAAGTCTTTGATTTTTGCCAGAATAAAGAGTGTAAATTATCTACCAAATGTTTTTGCTCAATTCTATATGGCTGGATTCCGATGGGTTTGTTGCAGAAGGCCCGAATATGAATGTAGGATTTATCACTAAAGACAAGGAATTGGTTATGCCCCCGTCCGATAAGATTCAAACTGGGTGCACTGCTCAGAGAGTATTAACTTTCGCTGAAGGTTTAGTCAAAGAAGGGAAACTGCGTGATATTAGCATAAGAAATGTGTCCGAGGAAGGTATGAAAGCAAATGAAATGATGGTCATGGGTGGTTGTGTCCTTGTTCGGCCCGTGTTGCAATGGGATGAGCAAATTATAGGCGATGGTAAGAGTCCATATATCTTGGTTACCCTAAAATGTATCATGCATGATTGTGTAATATTGAAGGATGTCTTTCTCTATAATCCTTTACAATATGATTGTACACGATAATTAAATTTCCTTGAATGCCATTGAACATTGGTAAGCAAAAGAATCCATTGAAATGTGGATTGTTTGAGGTTTTGTCACGCGAGCAAAAAAGTCCCAATAGTGCAAGATCTTCTTCACAAGATAACCCATGATATGAATTTTGCCCCTCCGGAAGTTCTCATACCGATAATATACTGTGATATAAATCTTTTCTTTTTATAGCCTACTAGATGAACAAATCCACGTATATATAGTATAGATACGAACTCAACACAACTTCATACAAAATCTAAAAATCAACTTACAAACTGTAGTTTTAGATTTTCGGATTATATGACTTCCATCATATTCTCCCTTGTATCCCTAAATCAGGGCCGATTATTAAGCAAGTGCAAAGTGTGCTATCGCACCGGACCTTCAAAATTTTGGGGCCTCTAATTTTATTAAAATACTATTCTATTTTATAATGACAAGAAAAAGTTGTACATTGTAAACCACAATACATGTTAGCCCAATGGAAAATTGGCGTGCCCTTTGCCGCTCCCCCTTAAATTAAGAGATGCAGGTTTGATTCTCTCTCGCTCCATCTTTTGCTTATTTAAATTTCTTTTCTATAATTTCTTTCTTTTTCCCCTATTCCTTTATTTCGTATTTTCTTTGTTCCTTAATTCCAATTTGTCATAATTTTCTTATTCTCTTTTCTATTTCATTTTATCCCTTGTATTCAATGGGCTTATTAAATAAAATAATAAAACGTAAATATTTTTAATCTCCAAACAAATTCAAGTTAAATAAAATTATTTAGAATCCATAAAAAACTAAAGTAGGAGAAAAATAATTTTAATGATCAGAGAAATATATTTCAGGAAAATCATAATAAAAAGTTATGATTCGTATTGTAAGATGATACTCTTAATATTTTTAATATCATATGAAATAATTGTAAATGTTTTGTTATAAAAAGTCCCAATAATGAATATTTTAGTTTTAAAAAGTTCATATTTCTGAAAACTAATTTGATGTTTTAAGAATTCGAATACTTGACTACATAACAATACAAATAGAATTATTCAACATGAATTACAATTTTATATGTATAAAAAAAATTTTCATAAATAATATCGATAACCTCATATTTTAATATTTTCACAGGGCCCCTAAAACTCAGTGGACGTATTTGACACCTTAATAAATACTAAGTAAGACATTACCAATCCACACATTTTCCATGGCAAAGAGAGAAGGCCACACATTTATCTTGGAAAAAAGCCACACATTAATAAATTCTTGAATCGATCAAAGCTCATGATGAATGTCTTCATTACCCAAGAGTCTTTCAAATCAGTCAATTTAAAGTTTACTACACTTTTGAAAGAAAAGGTAAAAGAATGAGGCTTGAACTAGTTTATTGACGTTGACTTTTTGTTCAGCAACGGGTAGTCTCCTCCATTTAAACAACAATCAAGCATGCTTTAATTCTATTCCTCCATTTGTAATATACATTCAAAATAAACCATGATCTTATTGATATAAAAATAATAGTCAAATGGGAAGTAAGCTATAAAAAGAAGGGAATTACATCACAGTATGTTATCGGTATGCGAACTTTCGAAGGGCCGAAATTCATATCATGGGTTATCATGTGAAGAAGATCTTGAACTATTGGGCCTTCTTTGCCTGCAAATGTGACAAAACCTCAAACAATCAACATTTCAATGGATTCTTTTGCTCACCATCGTTAAATGGCATTCAAGGAAATTTAATTCTCGTGTATAATCATATTGTAAAAGATTATAGAGAAAGACATCCTTCAATATTACACAATCAAGCATTATACATTCTAGGGTAACCAAGATGTGTGGACTCTTACCATCGCCTATAATTTGCTCATCCCATTGCAACACGGGCCAAACAAGGCCACAACCACCCATGACCATTATTTCATTTGCTTTCTTACATTCCTCTATGGAGACATTTCTTATGCTAATATCACGCAGTTTCCCTTCTCTGACTAAACCTTCCGCGAGAGTTAATACTCTCTTAGCAGTGCACCCGGTTTGAATCTTAGCGAAAGGGCATAACCAATTCCTTGTCATTAATGATAAATCCTACATTCATATTCGGGCCTTCTGCCACAAACCCAACAGAATCCAGTCATATTGATATGAAGGGATCATGTTCTTCTGTTTCTATTTGAGTGAGAACATTTGGTAGATAATTTACACTCTTGATTCTGACAAAAATCGAAGACTTTATCGGAATCTTTGTTGTTACCAATTTGGTACCTTTTGAGTTAGGGGGTGAAAGCTCTTTGATTATGACAGAATAAAAGGCGGATTGATTACGATAGAATAAAAGGAAATTAACATACCTATTTATCATACCTCAAGTCGTAAGCAATCCGCCTTTTATTCTATTGTAATCCAAGAGCTTTCAACACCTGACTCAAAAGGTACCAAAGTAGTAACAACAATAATTCCGATAAAGTCTCCGATTTTTGCCAGAATCAAGAGTGTAAATTATCTAGCAAATGTTCTCGCCCAAATAGAAGCAAAAGAACATGATTCCTTCACATCTATATGGCTGGATTCCGATGGGTTTGTGGCAGAATGCCCGAATATAAATGTAGCATTTATCACTAAAGACAAATAATTGGTTATGCCCCATTTCGCTAAGATTCAAATCGGGTGCACTGCTCAGAGAGTATTAACTCTCGCTGAAGGATTAGTCAAAGAAGGAAAACTGCGTGATATTAGCTGTTGTGAGCTGAATCTGCCATGTTTTACATTTACTTTTACATCGATTTCTGCATACATTGCATTCATTTGGGCTTAGATAGTACAGAACCTATGTAGTTTATGTTTATTTGCCAAATTTTGGAATCTACACAAGTTTCTGTTTAATTCGCAGAATTCGAGGCGTTTTACAGCAATTCTAAGGAAGGTCGAAAAAGCTCGGAAAACAGCTACAGAAGTCCAAGCTCAAAGCAGCAACGGAACCAATCGAATCAGTCTGAGAGTCAAGGTTACTCGATCTCGAGTAGACCTTACTCGATCTAGACGAACATGTCCGAGCAACCTTGGTCGAGCAAGCCTGATCGAGAGCCAGACCAGCCCAACTCCGGAAGTTTACTCGATCTCGACAAGCCCTGGTCGAGATCGATGAAGCCCAGTGACCACATCCGGAGTCGACAAGGAGAGGAGCTGCCCGAGAAGCCGAGGACGAGAAGTCGAGCACATCCCAACTCGATCTCGACTAGACCTGGTCGAGATCGACAAGCCACCCCGAGCCAGTCCGAGGAGGAGTCCTCGACACTACCACAGAGAGCCATCCTCGACCAATCCTAGTCGATCTCGAGGACTCTTAGTCGAGATCGACGAAGGCTGGAGACCAGATCCAGGCCTGTCGAGGAGAACCACCCGAGAAGACCCAGTCGACATAGCCAGTCTACTCGACCTCGACAAGGGTTGGTCGAGATCGACTAGACCCGTGAGCCAGAGTCCGAGCCTGTCGAGCAGAGAAGCCAGCCAACCAAGTCGAGAACTCATCCCTACTCGAGATCGACAAGAGTCTTGTCGAGATCGACCACGCTTCCAGAGGCTGTGCGACGCGATTTGATCAACTCTACTCGGTGCAGAATCCTTGGAGCTGAAGTTTGCCAAAGTCTATCCGATTTATCCACATCTATCATGAAGAGAAGGAGTTCTATCCATTGAAGACCTTTAGATATATTTTCCTATTTTGGATTTAATTATGTTATAGCTTTTATTTATCTTTTTAAGTTTTAGATAAAGTTTTAGATATAGATAGATATCTTCTTTCCTAGAATAGCTAGGGAATGAAGCCTATAAATAAAGCCCATGGGGCTCAGTTTTATTCATTCAATTTCAGAAGTAGAGAAGTAGTTCACAGAGACAGTTTAGGAGTTCGAAGGTTTTAGGGTTTTGGCGTTCAACGAGAGTTGGATCGCCGGGATTGTAAAGTCTTTTGAATTTAGTTTAATGCAAGTTATTTCCTTTCAATCAATGATGTCTGAGTTTGCGATGAAGCGCGAGTAGTCAACCCACTTCTAGGGTTGCGGCGAGCCCGACGATAGCCATGCATATTTGAGGTAAAGATCCGACCTTTATCATGTTTTGAGCATTTTCCTACTTGTTTACGTGTTTATTGCCCGTCTAATGGAGATCCATGCTAACAACTTGGATTATAAACATAAAATCGGTAGAGACAATTAGGGTTTCTTGAGAGAGTTGTCTAATTGTTGGAAAAGGCGAAAGCTTAATCCTTTAATGCGATTCACATGATTATCTGTTTGGTTCTACCTTATGCATGCTTGGTTATTGTCGTTGCAAAACCCCAATCTTGGAAGTCCTTTTACATTCAGTTTAGTTCGAACCCAAAGCAATTGTTTTTACTTTCTTTTATTTTGTTTTACTCCCTGCCCTCGTCGATCTCGACCAAACCCTGGTCGACCTCGACTACTGATCCTCGACCTAGAGTCGCCGTAGCTTACTGTGTGCAGGAACTCGACCAGACCCACTCGACCTAGACGAAGGCTACTCGACATCGAGTACCCTCTGGTCGAGATCGACCACCCTTAGTTCGAACCCAGACGAAGGCTACCTGACTTCCCGCTGCTACATCAGGAGGAGGTCTTGTAATTATTTGCGTGGGCAGAATCTGGTTTGATTTATTTTGTTATATTTCATACTCGATTTCCTCCTACAACAAATTGGCGCCGTTGCCGGGGAAGCTATCATTCGCGCCTTAGGTAGTTAAATCTCACGTCTGCTTTGAGTTACTTTACAGGTGTATGCGTCGTTCTGGTCAAATACCTGAGTTTGACGCCTTAGACGAACCGGAACGCCTTCTACACATCAGAGCTAAACTACAAAGAGCCATGGCGGCCGCTGAAACACAAGAACAACTGATTGCCAGGCTTACAAGGGAGCTAGCCGAAAAGGACACCGCTATCGCCAATGAAAGGGCAGCGAAGGAGCAAGAGAAAGCAGCAAGGGAGCAAGCAGAAGCTGAGCTTGCCCAATATCCAACTACAGCAGAGGATTATATGCATCCAACTCTCGTCGTGCCTGAATCGGCGATTCTAATCCCTGAAAACTCTTTTGAAATTCGCACTCAGTTTCTTATAGAACTTAAAAACAATGCTTTTCATGGAAGATTTAATGAGTGCCCTCTTGAACATATTACCAATTTTCATGACATGTGCCGTACTCTTGCTGAAGGTACAACTCTGGAATATGTCAAGATGAAAGCTTTCCGCTGGTCGCTCGCTGGACCTGCACTGAAGTGGCTAGAAGGACTGAAACCAAGATCCCTTACAACATGGGCACAAGTAGAGCAAGAGTTTCTCAACAAATTCTTCCCTCCCGCCAAGACAGCATTCCTCCGCCAAAAGATCACAGCTTTCAAACAAAAGCCTGGGGAGCCGCTAGCAAAGGCATGGGAAAGGTACAAGGAATTATTGCGATCTTGCCCTACTCATGGACAGCCACCCTACGTTATTCAAGAGATCTTCTTCAACTCTCTTGACCAAGTCACTAAGGACAGGATCAATCAGTACACTCGATATGAGTACCTGACGATGCCACCAATTGACGCATGGGGTGTGCTAGACAAGCTCACGGCATATGACAACAAGTATGGGACTTCTGCAAACTATGATGAGAACGCCTGTGCCAGACCAGCACCATCTATGCCACTCTATGAGCCAGCAAAGGAGATTGACCCAGATGTCAGGGAGCAGTTCTACAGGGACCAAAATCGCAAGCTCCTCAAGCAAGTCAAATATCTATCTGTCAACCAGCCTTGCATCGAATGCGGATCACAGAGGCACACCACTACTGAGTGCCCACACACTGAGCAAGTCAGAATGGCAGAGACACATGAGGAAGCAGCCTATGCTGGGGGTCCAAATCGCTATATGGGAGATCAAAGGTTCTATCAACCTCAGTGGAACCAAGGTCCTCCTAGGAATCCCCCACCCTACAGAGCCCCAGGACATCCAGAAAGGGATCAAAAGAAGGATGATCTGCAGCTGATCCTTGAGGAGATGCGTCGGAATCATGCACAGAACCTGCAGGCTACAAACACCATCAACAATCAGCTCCAGCATGTCAACACAAAATTTGTAGAGCTTGATATTTGGAAGAAGGGAATAGAGACACAGATGGGTCAAATCGCTGCACAGATCCCACAACCATCCGGACAGCTCCCTGGGCAAACAGAACCAAATCCTAAGGGGAAAACCGGACATGTCGCAGCTATCAAACTGAGGAGTGGGCATCAATTACAAGAGCCAGAGGTCGGGAAACAGCAAAACAACGCAGAGCAGCAACTCGAGACAGAGCAGAACGTGGTCGATCTCGAGGAGCCCGTACTCGATGTCGACAAGCCTCTACTCGACCAAGACCAGAAGCTGACCTCGGACTCCGCTGCGCAGACCAGCAACCCGAGGTCGATAACCCAACTCGATGTCGACAAGCCCCTAGTCGATGTCGACAAGCCTCTGGTCGATGTCGAGGAGCAGCAAGCTGAGGTCGACGACTCTGCAGCATCTCCGACAGCTGATCTGGCTCCGAAGCAGAAAAAGCCACTGCCTTTCCCTTCAAAAACACAGAAAGATCCCACTGCAGGTAGGTTTACCAGATTTGTTAATATGCTGCAAGAACTGAATGTTTCTATTCCTTTTACAGAAGCCCTGCAAGAGATGCCTAGATATGTCAAGTTTCTGAAGGAAATCCTGAGCAAGAAGCGATCTATCTCAGAGATCGCAGGCGAATGCAAAGTACTCCACTTCCCTGAAAAGAGGCCTGACCCTGGTAAGTTTTCTGTTACTGTGGGTTTTGGACAATATAAATATGATTCTCTATGCGATTTAGGAGCAAGTGTGAGCATCATGCCTTTATCAATCTGGTGGAAGGTCAAGATAGGATGCATAGAACCTGTGGATGCTAAATTATACATGGCTAACAATACAGTGGTCATCCCTACAGGTATAGTTGAAAATGTCCCCGTCCAGGTTGGTAAATTCTTTGTCCCAGCTGATTTCCTTATCATTGATTGTGCTGAAGATCCTACTAGCCCTATTATTCTTGGTAGACCATTCTTAGCTACTGCAGATGCCCGAATTAGTGTCAAGAATAGGTCGCTCACCTTCACCATAGGCGATGAGGTTTTGGATTTCTCTTTTGGCCCTGCAAAGGAGGAAGTTTCATGGCTGGAGGTGAAAAGCATCAGCAACCATAGGACTCAGCAAACAACGGAGGAAAGCGCCAGAACTGTACTCGAGGTCGACAAGCCTTACTCGACCTCGACAAGCGCTCTACTCGACCTCGACAAACCTTTGTCGATCTCGACCACCATCACTGAGCCAGAAACTTGCCAGGAGCCTAAGTATGGGGTCCCTGTACTCGATCTCGACCAGCAGTACTCGACATCGAGTAGACCCAAGCCCAAAGATTTCTGTTTTGGGTCCGAACAGGTAAGTGCAGGTATGAATTCTACTCCCCCTCAGTCCATAAGTAAAATTTTCAATGATTTAAAGGGAGCTAAGACACCATGGCGAGAGAATTTACAGAAATTAAAGGCTACAATGAAGAAGAAGAAAGGGAAAGGAGATGATGCAAGCAACCACCTATCAGCTGAGCTTGCATACTACCATCAGGACCTAGATGATCCAGGAGAAGGGCCAAGCATGAGTGGGCCCCATAATAATGGTCCTTGAGCGCAAACGGAGAAGTCGGCCTAGCGACTTTAAAATCTAGAGCATGTACATAGACATTTATTTTTTGGACTTTTGAACTTTTTAGTCTTTGGTTTTTGTTTTTGTTTTTTGGTTTTAGGTCTTTTAGAATACTTCATGTGGATAGTCTTGTTCTTTTGGGCAATCTAACACTCTTAGGTCGGCAAGAATATAAGGATCGCGAAAGGTGGAAAGAAGAAGTCCCTGAAAAACAGTCAGAATCGACGAAGGCCAAGTCGACGACGACGAGGAGGAGAAGCCAGAGGTTACTCGACCTCGAGTAGACGTACTCGACATCGACAAGCCCAGATGCTCCTCGACTTCAGAAAACCACCAGACGCAGATGAATCTAGTCGAGATCGAGTACCTTGTACTCGAGATCGACAAAGCACCTCAACTCGACATACACTGATTCAGCCTCCTCGATGCATTATCCTGTGAGTTCCTTCCTTTACTCTTGTTTTTATTTGATTTTATACAGTGGGGACACTGTAAATTTTAAGTATGGGGTGGGGGAAGGGCTTACTTTATGCATATTTGCTATATTTGATCATATTTGACATATATGTGCATTATTTCTTTGAATTGCTACATGGCTATTTTGGAATTCATTATTAATTTATGTGCTTACATGCATGTTTTCCAAAAAAGTTGGAAAAATGACCCCCATGAAAATTTTTGGATAATGTCATGGAAGCTTATATTGAACTCGATGATGCAAAATTAGATTCATTAGAGATATAGCATGAAATTGCCTAGTGAAGAGAAGTCACAATGAAGTGCATTATTTCTTGAAAACCATGAAAGGAGGTAAATTTGATATTGCTTTTGACATGTTGCATGATAAAATGATGGAGGACTTTATATTTCCATATAATGCTCATATTGTTGAAATCCTAGCCTTACCTATGCTTATGCACATCACAAAAGCCATAATATGCCTTATTTCAAATATTGCTCCACATGTTCTAAAATCTTGCCCATTCTTTACCTTATTTCCTATCCGGGGATTATGTTGAGAATAATGTTACATTATGGAGATTGTTATATGGTGTTTGTGTGATTGTTATCATTATTGGAGTTTGGCGGAATCATTTGAAATATATGGAAAATTTAATGAGTGAAAGAAAATCTGATCAAAGATCGACCCTGCTCGCTGAGATAATAGTTTGGCGAGATGGGACACCAGGTGAGGAGTCCGACGCACTAAGTATCCGGGGCCATTCATGACACCCATGTTTGCGACTCGCGAGAAGGCAGTGCTGAGGTTAGAGAGGTAAAAGCATTATTATGAATAAAAGCAATATGAAAGGTGATGAATCTCAAAGAGAAGGAATGTGGAAATTCAGTTTGGAAATACTCCATTTCCCCGGATCATTAGCACCACATTGCCAAAAATTGCCCACCTTTAGCCTTTACCAATCTACTCCTTATTGAGCTTAAATTAAAGTCCTCTTGATTATTGTTTCTTTGTCACATAAAAATTATTTATGCATAAACCTCCTTTTGTGAGTAGATGTTGCTCTTATATATTTGCACATGCATGGATCTGTGACACTAGTACCTTTTCGAGGATGGTAATTGATTGCAGAGTTATATGAGAATGAATCTAAGATGTTGAGAGTTTAAATTCTTCCCCTGAATGACAATTAAAAGTATTGCTTGAGGACAAGAAAGCTTAAGTATGGGGTGTTTGTTGTGAGCTGAATCTGCCATGTTTTACATTTACTTTTACATCGATTTCTGCATACATTGCATTCATTTGGGCTTAGATAGTACACAACCTATGTAGTTTATGTTTATTTGCCAAATTTTGGAATCTACACAAGTTTCTATTTAATTCGCAGAATTCGAGGCGTTTTACAGCAATTCTAAGGAAGGTCGGAAAAGCTCGGAAAACAGCTACAGAAGTCCAAGGTCAAAGCAGCAACGGAACCAATCGAATCAGTCTGAGAGTCAAGGTTACTCGATCTCGAGTAGACCTTACTCGATCTAGACGAACATGTCCGAGCAACCTTGGTCGAGCAAGCCTGATCGAGAGCCAGACCAGCCCAGCTCCGGAAGTCTACTCGATCTCGACAAGCCCTGGTCGAGATCGATGAAGCCCAGTGACCACATCCGGAGTCGACAAGGAGAGGAGCTGCCCGAGAAGCCGAGGACGAGAAGTCGAGCACATCCCAACTCGATCTCGACTAGACCTGGTCGAGATCGACAAGCCACCCCGAGCCAGTCCGAGGAGGAGTCCTCGACACTACCACAGAGAGCCATCCTCGACCAATCCTAGTCGATCTCGAGGACTCTTAATCGAGATCGACGAAGGCCAGAGACCAGATCCAGGCCTGTCGAGGAGAACCACCCGAGAAGACCCAGTCGACATAGCCAGTCTACTCGACCTCGACAAGGGTTGGTCGAGATCGACTAGACCCGTGAGCCAGAGTCCGAGCCTGTCGAGCAGAGAAGCCAGCCAACCAAGTCGAGAACTTATCCCTACTCGAGATCGACAAGAGTCTTGTCGAGATCGACCACGCTTCCAGAGGCTGTGCGACGCGGTTTGATCAACTCTACTCGGTGCAGAATCCTTGGAGCCGAAGTTTGCCAAAGTCTATCCGATTTATCCACATCTATCATGAAGAGAAGGAGTTCTATCCATTGAAGACCTTTAGATATATTTTCCTATTTTGGATTTAATTATGTTATAGCTTTTATTTATCTTTTTAAGTTTTAGATAAAGTTTTAGATATAGATAGATATCTTCTTTCCTAGAATAGCTAGGGAATGAAGCCTATAAATAAAGCCCATGGGGCTCAGTTTTATTCATTCAATTTCAGAAGTAGAGAAGTAGTTCACAGAGACAGTTTAGGAGTTCGAAGGTTTTAGGGTTTTGGCGTTCAACGAGAGTTGGATCGCCGGGATTGTAAAGTCTTTTGAATTTAGTTTAATGCAAGTTATTTCCTTTCAATCAATGATGTCTGAGTTTGCAATGAAGCGCGAGTAGTCAACCCACTTCTAGGGTTGGGGCGAGCCCGACGATAGCCATGCATATTTGAGGTAAAGATCCGACCTTTATCATGTTTTGAGCATTTTCCTACTTGTTTACGTGTTTATTGCCCGTCTAATGGAGATCCATGCTAACAACTTGGATTATAAACATAAAATCGGTAGAGACAATTAGGGTTTCTTGAGAGAGTTGTCTAATTGAGAGAGTTGCCCGTCTAATGTAATTCCCTTCTTTTTATAACTTACTTCCCATTTGACTATTATTTTAATATCCATAAGATCATGGTTTATTTTGAATGCATTTTACAAATGAAGGAATAGAATTAAAGCATGCTTGAGTGTTGTTTAAATGGAAGAGACTACCCGTTGCTGAACAAAAAGTCAACGTCAATAAACTAGTTCAAGTCTCCTTCTATTACCTTTTCCTTCAAAAGTATAGCAAACTTTCAATTGATTGATTTGGAAGACACTTGGGTAATGAAGAAATTTTGTCATGTGCTTTGGTCGATTCAAGAATTTATTATTGTGTGGCTTTTTCAAAGAAAAATGTTGGCCTTCTCTCTTTGCCATGGAAAATGTGTGGCTTGGTAATGTCTTACTCGGTATTTATTAAGGTGTCAGAGACATCCAATGAGTTTTAGAAGCCCTGTGCAAATATTAAAATATGAGGTCATCAATATTATTTATGAATGATTTTTTTATACATATAAAATGGTATTTCTTGTCGAATAATTCTACTAGTATTGTTATGTAGTCAAGTATTCGAATTCTTAAAACATCAAATTAGTTTTCAGAAATATGAAATTTTTTCAAACTAAAATATTCATTATTGGGAATTTTTTATAACAAAATATTTACAATTATTTCATAGGATATTAAAATATTAAGATTATCATCTTACAATATGAATCATAATTTTTTAATATGATTTTCCTGAAATGTATTTATCTGATCATTATAATATTTGTAACGGCCCAGAATTATGATTTCCGGGTTACGTTTCAAGGGATAAAACCCCTTGTTTGGATCTTGCAATCCAGGTACGGGTTGAGTTTTAAAACAAAATATTTGTACTAAAAGAAGGGATTTCGAACCCTTAAAGATCGTGGATCCATTGGGGATCAACCTCAATCGAGCGAAAGCAAAATAAAGTTGAATTTAAATACAATCCAAAAAGGAGTATAAAAGAGAGGAAGTATGGTGGTCTCTCAACCTCTCGATCTAACGCCAAAAGTCTGAACCCGCCAAGCATCCACATAAGCAACGATAACGGTTAGCGATTACCTGAATCTAAAAAAAAATGAGGGGGATCTGGGTCAATTATCAGGTCACTCATGCGCGTGTGTAAACACACTCTGAGAGGCATATAATAAGCATCCTATTCTTAAGATGAAATGCGTAATGCCATGCGTAAATTAAATCACATATATATACTAACAGTTTAATATAATGCAGAAAGCGATAAATGGATCCACACAGAATGCCAAGTGGCATGTCCCTCTCTTACCTCCACCCTCTTCCGATAGGGCGGAGACTGGCCAGCTCGTAAATGCATTCCATAATAATCGGGCGGCACGCATGCCCAACCCTCTCCATAAGAATTAATAAAGCCCGCAGGCAGCTTTCGCAATCATGCTCATAATATAAGTAAAAGAGGTTCCATGACTCGATTGACTCAGGACGAGACCCGATGAGGCTGGGTCGTCCTATGACCCTAACAAAGACTCTAGTTACTTCACAGATAACGGCCGTTCTCTTGCAAGGACATATAGCAATCATATGATTTTCATTTTAGCTCCTAAGAATGATTCTAAGTCGTATGGTGCATGGACACTAGCCTACTATATAACACCCAGTGCATAGAGCGCCCATCATGAGTAAGTTCAAAGAACTTACCTGGAGTAGCAGATCAGCAAGACGAAAAGCAGCAAGATATAAGCAAGCAAGTTACAGATCACCTAACAATTATTAATAATATGCATAAGTAAACTGCACAAAATGGGATCCATTTACCACTACATAACATGCTCATCAATCCATTAATCATAGCATCATCAGCATCCATTATCTTATATCATCTTACTCCACTGTCATTTTTATAACTGGCTCAATTATACTTCAATCCATATAATCTCACTAGCTAGTCTAGTTGTTAGTCAAAACAATTACTTCAAAATTATAATTAGCCATTCCTAATTCATAAAATATTTAATCTTTATAACTACTTCCAAAAATCCGATTAAATAATCCCGACATACTTTACTTTAATTAAAATCACAATTCTAGGGATTTAAGTAACTTTCAACCGTTACTAAATAATTCAATTTATATATTTTAAAACCGACCCTTTTTAAATATCGATATAAATCGATTTCCAAATAATTAATTATCCGCTATCGGTTAAACAATTAATTAATAAATCTAATAAATAAACAAATAACAAATAAACCCAAACCAAATCAACGCTTTTAACCCAAACCGAACCTAACCCCGTTAAACCTCAACCCGGTTCGATACAAAGTAAATAAATAAAAGACGGAAGGGAGGTGGGCCATGCTGATCGGACATGGGTCCCGCGCTGACTGGGCAAGAGGAGGGGCCCACGCCTGCTGGACGTCTTCTTCCTCCTCCAATTCGAAAGGAGAGCTCCTGCCTGAAGCTGTTTCGACGCCGGCAGCCTCGGAGAGCCCCGCCTGCGCACCTGTTCGCCCGGACTCGCCCAGCTCGGCCTCCTGCTCACCTGGACCACCTCACGCTCACAGGTCGCACCTCTCTCGCACACGCTCGCTCGTCCTCACGCTCGCCGCGCCGCCCTCGAGCTCGCCGGAGCTCTCGAGCTCTCCCGACTCCCCGCACTCAGCTCTCGCTCACTCGCCACTCGCCCATAGCCCGACCCAAGGACTGAATCGAATCGAAACAGAGAAGGGAAATGTGGAAGCTCACCGAGGGGGTTCGCGACTTCGGAGCTCTCGATCGGAGTTCTGGGCGTCGTCGGAGGCTCGCGATGGCTCGTCGGACCTGCGTCGGATGTGGGTAAGTGCGATGGTAGGGCTCGAGAGTGGTTTGGATCGGAAACGAAGGAGAAGGGCTTATCGGAAGGTTGTCTCGTGCTTGAATGGGCGGTGGACCATCGATGGCTCGGTGGTGGCGTTGAGAGCTCCCTGGACTGTCTTGGGGCACTGGTGGAGGTCGAGGGAGACAGAGTGAAGGTGTTTTGGCTCAAGGGAGGAGAAGCGTGGTGGTTGGGTGCTCGTTTGGGCTCGGGAAAACAGAGAGCGAGAGTAGGGAGTGTTCGGTGCATGCCACTGGCGGTGGTGGTGATGAGCGATGGCATGGAGGTGCAGCAATAGGTGACGGTGACGATGAAAGGAAGAAGGAGGATGGAGGAAGATCATATGTGAATGACCGGGCAGTGATGGGTTTATAGGCAAAAAGGGAGGGTTAGCTTACGACTAGGAATAGGGGGAAGGAGGTTAGGGGCGTGGCAGGGTTAGCCATAGGGTTGCTTGATGGGAAGGGTATTAAATGGGGAGAAATGATAATTTAATACCCGGAATAAATTTGAAACCCGTTTACTGATCTTAACCCGACGTGATTGACTTAAATTTAATATAAACGTTTGAAACCCAACTAAATAACGAAACCCGAAAATATTTTCAAGCCTTGGAAATATAGGGAGAAATAAATTCATAACTAAGGTCGAATAACAAGTTTATGCCGGGAGTGGTCTCGAGAAATAAAATAATTCGGTTGATCGAATACCTAAATTTTCAAAATTTTCCCGAGTCTTGGATCTTAAACGAATTTTAATTTAGAATAAATCTATAATTTATATAAATAATATTTTAAAAATCTCGGACGTTACAATATTTTTCTCCTACTTTAGTTTTTTATGGATTCTAAATAATTTTATTTAACTTGAATTTTTTGGAGGTTTCAAATACGTTTTATTATTTTATTTAATAACCGCATTGAACACAAGTGACAAAAAGAAATAGATGGAGCGAGAGAAAATCAAACCTGCATCTCTTAAGTTAAGGGGGGGCAGCAAAGCGCACGCCAATTTTCCATTGGGCTAACGTGTATTGTGGTTTACAATAAACAACTTTTTCTTTTCATTATAAAATAGAATAGCTTTTTAGAAAAATTAGAGGCCCTGAAATTTTGAAGGTCTGGTGCGATAGCACACTTTGCACTTGCTTAATGGTCGGCCCTGATTTGGGGATACAGGGGAGAATATGATGGAAGTCATATAATCTGAAAATTCTAAAACTACAGTTTAGAGGTTGTTTTTTAGATTTCGTATGAACTTGTGTTGAGTTCGTATCTATGATATATATACGTGGATTTATTTATCTAGTGGGCTATAAAAAGAAGAGAATTACATCACAATATGTTATCGGTATACGAACTTTCGGAGGGCCGAAATTCATATCATGGGTTATCATGTGAAGAAGATCTTGAACTATTGGGACTTCTTTGCCTGCAAAGGTGACAAAACCTCAAAAAATCAATATTTCAATGGATTCTTTTGCTTACCAATGTTCAATGGCATTCAACGAAATTTAATTATCGTTTAGAATCATATTTTAAAAGATTATATAGAAATACATCTTTCAATATTACACAATCAAGCATGATACATTTAAGGGTAACCAAGATATATGGACTCTTAGCATCGCCTATAATTTGCTCATCTCATTGCAACACGGGACAAACAAGGCCACAACCACCCATCACCATCATTTCATTTGCTTTCTTACATTCCTCTATGGAGACATTTCTTATGCTAATATCACGCAGTTTCCATTCTCTGACTAAACGTTCAACGAGAGTTAATACTCTCGAAGCAGTGCACCTGTTACAATCATAGCAAAAGGGGCAAAACCAATTCCTTGTCTGTACTGATAAATCATACATTCATATTCGTGCCTTCTGCCACAAACCCACCGGAATCCAGTCATATAGATATGAAGGAATCATGTTCTTCTGTTTTTATTTGAGTGAGAACATTTGATAAATAATTTACACTCTTGATTCTCAAAAAAATCGAAGACTTTATCGGAATAGTTGTTGTTACCACTTTGGTACCTTTTGAGTCAAGGGTTGAAAGCTCTTTGATTATGACAAAATAAAAGGCGGATTGATTACGATATAATAAAAGATGTAAATTAACATACGTATTTATCATACCTCAAGGTGTAAGCAATCCGCCTTTTATTCTATTGTAATCAAAGAGCTTTCAACCCCTGACTCAAGAGTTACCAAAGTGGTAACAACAACTATTCCGATAAAGTCTTCGACTTTTTTGAGAATCAAGAGTGTAAATTATTTATCAAATGTTCTCACTCAAATAGAAACAGAAGAACATGATTCCTTCATATCTATATGACTGGATTCCGGTGGTTTTGTGGCAGAAGGCACGAATATGAATGTATGATTTATCACTAAAGACAAGGAATTGGTTATGCCCCATTTCGCTAAGATTCAAATCGGGTGCACTGCTTAGAGAGTATTAACTCTCGCTGAAGGTTTAGTCAAAGAAGAAAAACTGCGTGATATTAGCATAAGAAATGTCTCCATGGAGGAAGGTAAGAAAGCAAATGAAATGATGGTCATGGGTGGTTGTGTCCTTGTTTGTCCCGTGTTGCAATGAGATGAGCAAATTATTGGCGATGGTAAGAATCCATATATCTTGGTTACCTTAAAATGTATCATGCTTGCATCTGTAATATTGAAGGATGTCTTTCTCTATAATCTTTTACAATATTATTCTACACGAGAATTAAATTTCCTTGAATGCCATTGAACATTGGTAAGCAAAACAATCAATTGAAATGTTGATTGTTTGAGGTTTTGTCACCTTTGCAGGCAAAGAAGGCCCAATAGTTAAAGATCTTCTTCACATGATAACCCATGATATGAATTTCGGCCCTCCGAAAGTTCGCATACCGATAACATACTGTGATGTAATTCCCTTCTTTTTATAACTTACTTCCCATTTGTCTATTATTTTCATATCCATAAGATTATGGTTTATTTTGAATGTATTTTACAAATGAAGGAATAGAATTAAAGCATGCTTGATTGTTGTTTAAATGGAAGAGACTACCCAATGCTGAACAAAAAGTCAACGTCAATAAACTAGTTCAAGTCTCCTTCTTTTACCTTTTCTTTCAAAAGTATAGTAAACTTTCAATTGATTGATTTGGAAGACTCTTGGGTAATGAAGAAATTTCATCATGTGCTTTGGTCGATTCAAGAATTTATTATTGTGTGGCTTTTTCAAAGAAAAATGTCGGCCTTCTCTCTTTGCCATGGAAAATATGTGGCTTGGTAATGTCTTACTCCGTATTTTTAAGGTGTCAGAGACGTCCAATGAGTTTTAGTAACCCTGTGCAAATATTAAAATATGAGGTCATCAATATTATTTATGAATGATTTTTTATACATATAAAATGGTATTTCATGTCGAATAATTCTTCTAGTATTGTTATGTAGTCAAGTATTCGAATTCTTAAAACATCAAATTAGTTTTCAGAAATATGAACTTTTTTCAAACTAAAATATTCATTATTGGGAATTTTTTATAACAAAATATTTACAATTATTTCATAGGATATTAAAATATTAAGATTATCATCTTAAAATATGAATCATAATTTTTTATTAAGATTTTCCTGAAATATATTTCTTTGATCATTATAAATATTTTTCTCCTACTTTAGTTTTTTATGGATTCTAAATAATTTTATTTAACTTGAATTTGTTTGGAGATTTAAGATATTTAAGTTTTATTATTTTATTTAATAATCGCATTGAACACAAGTGACAAAAAGAAATAGAGAAGAGAATAAGAAAATTATGACAAATTGGAAATAGGGAATAAAGAAAATAAGAAATAAAGGAATAAGGGAAAAAGAAAAAAAAATAAAAAATAAATTGAAATATGGAAAAGATGGAGCGAGAGAGAATCAAACCTGCATCTTTAAGTTAAGGGGGGGCAGCAAAGCGCACGCCAATTTTCCATTGGGCTAACGTGTATTGTGGTTTACAATAAACAAATTTTTCTTTTCATTATAAAACAGAAGAGCTTTTTAGAAAAATTAAAGGCTCCGAAATTTTAAAGGTATGGTGCGATAGCACACTTTTCACTTGCTTAATGGTCGGCCCTGATTTGGGGATACAGGGGAGAATATGATGGGAGTCATATAATCTGAAAATTCTAAAACTACAGTTTAAAGGTTGTTTTTTAGATTTAGTATGAAGTTGTGTTGAGTTCGTATCTATGCTATATATACGTGGATTTATTTACCTAGTTGGCTATAAAAAGAAGAGAATTACATCACAATATGTTATCGGTATACGAACTTTCGGAGGGCCGAAATTCATATCATGGGTTATCATGTGAAGAAGATCTTGAACTATTGGGACTTCTTTGCCTGCAAGGGTGACAAATCCTCAAACAATCAACATTTCAATGGATTCTTTTGCTTACCAATGTTCAATGGCATTCAACGAAATTTAATTATCGTTTAGAATCATATTGTAAAAGATTATATAGAAATACATCCTTCAATATTACACAATCAGGCATGATACATTTAAGGGTAACCAAGATATATGGACTCTTAGCATCGCCTAGTTTGCTCATCTCATTGCAACACGGGCCAAACAAGGCCACAACCACCCATCACCATCATTTCATTTGCTTTCTTGCATTGCTCCATGGAGACATTTCTTATGTTAATATCACGCAGTTTCCATTCTCTGATTAAACGTTCAGCGAGAGTTAATACTCTCGGAGCACTGCACCTGTTTCAATCTTAGCGAAATAGGCAAAACCAATTCCTTGTCTTTAGTGATAAATCATACATTCATATTCGGGCCTTCTGCCACAAACCCATCGGAATCCAGTCATATAGATATGAAGGAATCATGTTCTTCTGTTTTTATTTGAGTGAGAACATTTGATAGATAATTTACACTCTTGATTATGAAAAAAATCGAAGACTTTATCGGAATAGTTGTTGTTACCACTTTGGTACCTTTTGAGTCAAGGGTTGAAAGCTATTTGATTATGACAGAATAAAAGGCTGATTGATTACGATATAATAAAAGATGTAAATTAACATACGTATTTATCATACCTCAAGGTGTAAGCAATCCGCCTTTTATTCTATTGTAATCAAACAGCTTTCAACCCCTGACTCAAAAGGTACCAAAGTGGTAACAACAATAATTCCGATAAAGTGTCCAATTTTTGTAAGAATCAATAGTGTAAATTATCTACCAAATGTTCTTGCTCAAATAGAAGTAGAAGAACATGATTCCTTCACATCTATATGGCTGGATTCCAATGGGTTTGTGGCAGAATGCCCGATTATGAATGTAGGATTTATAACTAAAGACAAGGAATTGGTTATGCCCCCTTTCGATAAGATTCAAACCGGGTGCACTGCTCAGAGAGTATTAACTCTCGCTGAAGATTTAGTCAAAGAAGGGAAACTGCGTGATATTAGCATAAGAAATGTGTCCATGGAGGAAGGTAAGAATGCAAATGAAATGATGGTCATGGGTGGTTGTGTCCTTGTTCGGCCCGTGTTGCAATGGGATGAGCAAATTATAGGCGATGGTAAGAATCCATATATCTTGATTACCCTAAAATGTGTCATGCTTGAATGTGTAATATTGAAGGACGTCTTTTTCTATAATCTTTTACAATATGATTTCACACGAGAATTAAATTTCCTTGAATGTCATTGAACATTGGTAAGCAAAAGAATCCATTGAAATGTTGATTTTTTGAGGTTTTGTCACCTTTGCAAGCAAAGAAGGCCCAATAATTCAAGATCTTCTTCACATGATAACCCATGATATGAATTTCGCCCATTCGAAAGGTCGCATACCGATAATATACTGTAATGTAAATCTTTTTTTTTTATCACAGGAAGTAAGCTATAAAAAGAAAGGAATTACATCACAGTATGTTATCGGTATGCGAACTTTCGGAGGGCCGAAATTCATATCATGGGTTATCATGTGAAGAAGATCTTGAACGATTGGGCCTTCTTTGCCTGCAAAGGTGACAAAACCTCAAACAATCAACATTTTAACGGATTCTTTTGCTTACCAATGTTAAATGGCATTCAAGGAAATTTAATTCTCGTGTATAATCAAATTGTAAAAGATTATAGATAAACACCTCCTTCAATATTACACAATCAAGCATGATACATTTTAGGGTAACCAAGATATGTGGATTGTTACAATCGCCTATAATTTGATCATCCCATTGTAACACGGGCCAAACAAGGCCACAACAACACATGACCATCATTTCATTTGCTTTCTTACATTCCTCCATGGAGACATTTCTTATGATAATATCACGCAGTTTCCCTTCCCTGACTAAACCTTCAGCAAAAGTTAATACTCTCTGAGCAGTGCACCCGATTTGAATCTTAGCGAAAGGGGCATAATCAATTCCTTGTTTTTAATGATAAATCCTACATTCATATTCGGGCCTTCTACCACAAAACCATCGGAATCCAGTCATATAGAGATGAAGGAATCATGTTCTTCTGTTTCTATTTGAGTGAGAACATTGGTAGATAATATACGCTCTTGATTCTGAAAAAAATCGAAGACTTTATCGGAATTGTTGTTGTTACCACTTTGGTACCTTTTGAGTCAAGGGTTGAAAGCTCTTTGATTATGACAGAATAAAAGGCTGATTGATTACGATATAATAAAAGATGTAAATTAACATACGTATTTATCATACCTCAAGGTGTAAGCAATCCGCCTTTTATTCTATTGTAATCAAAGAGCTTTCAACCCCTGACTCAAAAGGTACCAAAGTGGTAACAACAATAATTCCGATAAAGTCTCCGATTTTTGCTAGAATCAAGAGTGTAAATTATCTACCAAATGTTCATGCTCAAATAGAAGTAGAAGAACATGATTCCTTCACATCTATATGGCTGGATTCCGATGGGTTTGTGGCAGAAGGCCCGAATATGAATGTAGGATTTATCACTAAAGACAAGGAATTGGTTATGCCCCCTTCCGATAAGATTCAAACCGGGTGCACTGCTCAGAGAGTATTAACTCTCGTTGAAGATTTAGTCAAAGAAGGGAAACTGCGTGATATTAGCATAAGAAATGTGTCCATGGAGGAAGGTAAGAATGCAAATGAAATGATGGTCATGGGTGGTTGTGTCCTTGTTCGGCCCGTGTTCCAATGGGATGAGCAAATTATAGGCGATGGTAAGAATCCATATATCTTGATTACCCTAAAATGTGTCATGCTTGAATGTGTAATATTGAAGGATGTCTTTTTCTATAATTTTTTACAATATGATTTCACACGAGAATTAAATTTCCTTGAATGTCATTGAACATTGGTAAGCAAAAGAATCCATTGAAATGTTGATTTTTTGAGGTTTTGTCACCTTTGCAAGCAAAGAAGGCCCAATAATTCAAGATCTTCTTCACATGATAACCCATGATATGAATTTCGCCCATTCGAAAGGTCGCATACCGATAATATACTGTAATGTAAATCTTTTCTTTTTATCACAGGAAGTAAGCTATAAAAAGAAAGGAATTACATCACAGTATGTTATCGGTATGCGAACTTTCAGAGGGCCGAAATTCATATCATGGGTTATCATGTGAAGAAGATCTTGAACTATTGGGCCTTCTTTGCCTGCAAAGGTGACAAAACCTCAAACAATCAACATTTTAACGGATTCTTTTGCTTACTAATGTTAAATGGCATTCAAGGAAATTTAATTCTAGTGTATAATCAAATTGTAAAAGATTATAGATAAAGACCTCCTTCAATATTACACAATCAAGCATGATACATTTTAGGGTAACCAAGATATGTGAATTGTTACCATCGCCTATAATTTGATCATCCCATTGCAACACGGGCCAAACAAGGCCACAACAACACATGACCATCATTTCATTTGCTTTCTTACATTCCTCCATGGAGACATTACTTATGATAATATCACGCAGTTTCCCTTCACTGACTAAACCTTCAGCAAAAGTTAATACTCTCTGAGCAGTGCACCCGGTTTGAATCTTAGCGAAAGGGGCATAATCAATTCCTTGTTTTTAATGATAAATTCGACATTAATATTTGGGCCTTCTGCCACAAAACCATCGGAATCCAGTCATATAGAGATGAAGGAATCATGTTCTTCTGTTTCTATTTGAGTGAGAACATTTGGTAGATAATATACACTCTTGATTGTGACAAAAATCGAAGACTTTATCGGAATTGTTGTTGTTACCACTTTGGTACCTTTTGAGTCAAGGGTTGAAATCTCTTTGATTATGACAGAATAAAAGGCTGATTGATTACGATATAATAAAAGATGTAAATTAACATACGTATTTATCATACCTCAAGGTGTAAGCAATCCGCATTTTATTCTATTGTAATCAAAGAGCTTTCAACCCCTGACTCAAAAGGTATCAAAGTGGTAACAACAATAATTCCGATAAAGTCTCCGATTTTTGCCAGAATCAAGAGTGTAAATTATATACCAAATGCTCTTGCTCAAATAGAAGTAGAAGAACATGATTCCTTCACATCTATATGGCTGGATTCCGATGGGTTTGTGGCAGAAGGCCCGAATATGAATGTAGGATTTATCACTAAAGACAAGAAATTGGTTATACCCCTTCCGATAAGATTCAAACCGGGTGCACTGCTCAGAGAGTATTAACTCTCGCTGAAGATTTAGTCAAAGAAGGGAAACTGCGTGATATTAGCATAAGAAATGTGTCCATGGAGGAAGGTAAGAATGCAAATGAAATGATGGTCATGGGTGGTTGTGTTCTTGTTCGGCCCGTGTTGCAATGGGATGAGCAAATTATAGGCGATGGTAAAAATCCATATATCTTGATTACCCTAAAATGTGTCATGCTTGAATGTGTAATATTGAAGGATGTCTTTTTCTATAATCTTTTACAATATGATTTCACACGAGAATTAAATTTCCTTGAATGTCTTTGAACATTGGTAAGCAAAAGAATCCATTGAAATGTTGATTTTTTGAGATTTTGTCACCTTTGTAAGCAAAGAAGGCCCAATAGTTCAAGATCTTCTTCACATGATAACCCATGATATGAATTTTTCCCATTCGAAAGGTCGCATACCGATAATATACTGTAATGTAAATCTTTTTTTTTTATCATAAGAAGTAAGCTATAAAAAGAAAGGAACTACATCACAGTATGTTATCGGTATGCGAACTTTCGGAGGGCCGAAATTCATATCATGGGTTATCATGTGAAGAAGATCTTGAACTATTGGGCCTTCTTTGCCTGCAAAGGTGACAAAACCTCAAACAATTAACATTTTAACGGATTCTTTTGCTTACCAATGTTAAATGGCATTCAAGGAAATTTAATTCTCGTGTATAATCAAATTGTAAAAGATTATAGATAAAGACCTCCTTCAATATTACACAATCAAGCATTATACATTTTAGGGTAACCAAGATATGTGAATTGTTACCATCGCCTATAATTTGATCATCCCATTGCAACACGGGCCAAACAAGGCCACAACAACACATGACCATCATTTCATTTGCTTTCTTACATTCCTCCATGGAGACATTTCTTATGATAATATCACGCAGTTTCCCTTCACTGAATAAACCTTCAGCGAAAGTTAATACTCTCTGAGCAGTGCACTCGGTTTGAATCTTAGCGAAAGGGGCATAATCAATTCCTTGTTTTTAATGATAAATCCGACATTAATATTCGGGCCTTCTGCCACAAAACCATCGGAATCCAGTCATATAGAGATGAAGGAATCATGTTTTTCTGTTTCTATTTGAGTGAGAACATTTGGTAGATAATATACACTCTTGATTCTGACAAATATCGAAGACTTTATCGGAATTGTTGTTGTTACCACTTTGGTACCATTTGAGTCAAGGGTTGAAAGCTCTTTGATTAAGACAGAATAAAAGGCTGATTGATTACGATATAATAAAAGATGTAAATTAACATTCGTATTTATCATACCTCAAGGTGTAAGCAATCCGCCTTTTATTCTATTGTAATCAAAGAGCTTTCAACCCCTAACTCAAAAGGTACCAAAGTGGTAACAACAATAATTCCGATAAAGTCTCCGATTTTTGCCAGAATCAAGAGTGTAAATTATCTACCAAATGTTCTTGCTTAAATAGAAGTAGAAGAACATGATTCCTTCACATCTATATGGCTGGATTCCGATGGGTTTGTGGCAGAAGGCCCGAATATGAATGTAGGATTTATCACTAAAGACAAGGAATTGGTTATGCCCCCTTCCGATAAGATTCAAACCGGGTGCACTGCTCAGAGAGTATTAACTCTCGCTGAAGATTTAGTCAAAGAAGGGAAACTACGTTATATTAGCATAAGAAATGTGTCCATGGAGGAAGGTAAGAATGCAAATGAAATGATGGTCATGGGTGGCTGTGTCCTTGTTCAGCTTGTGTTGCAATGGTATGAGCAAATTATAGGCGATGGTAAGAATCCATATATCTTGATTACCCTAAAATGTGTCATGCTTGAATGTGTAATATTGAAGGATGTCTTTTTCTATAATCTTTTACAATATGATTTTACACGAGAATTAAATTTCCTTGAATGTTTGGTAAGCAAAAGAATCCATTGAAATGTTGATTTTTTGAGGTTTTGTCACCTTTGCAAGCAAAGAAGGCCCAATAGTTCAAGATCTTCTTCACATGATAACCCATGATATGAATTTCTCCCATTCGAAAGGTCGCATACCGATAATATACTGTAATGTAAATCTTTTCTTTTTATCACAGGAAGAAAGCTATAAAAAGAAAGGAATTACATCACAGTATGTTATCGGTATGCGATCTTTCGGAGGGCCGAAATTCATATCATGGGTTATCATGTGAAGAAGATCTTGACCTATTGGACCTTCTTTGCCTACAAAGGTGAAAAAACCTCAAACAATCAACATTTTAACGGATTCTTTTGCTTACCAATGTTAAATGGCATTCAAGGAAATTTAATTCTCGTGTATAATCAAATTGTAAAAGATTATAGATAAAGACCTCCTTCAATATTACACAATCAAGCATGATACATTTTAGGGTAACCAAGATATGTGGATTGTTACCATCGCCTATAATTTGATCATCCCATTGCAACACGGGCCAAACAAGGCCACAACAACACATGACCATCATTTCATTTGCTTTCTTACATTCCTCCATCGAGACATTTCTTATGGTAATATCACGCAGTTTCCCTTCACTAACTAAACCTTCAGCGAAAGTTAATACTCTCTGAGCAGTGCACCCGGTTTGAATCTTAGCGAAAGGGGCATAATCAATTCCTTGTTTTTAATGATAAATCATACATTCATAATCGGGCCTTCTGCCACAAAACCATCGGAATCCAGTCATATAGAGATGAAGGGATCATGTTCTTCTATTTCTATTTGAGTGAGAACATTTGGTAGATAATATACACTCTTGATTCTGACAAAAATCGAAGACTTTATCGGAATTGTTGTTGTTACCACTTTGGTACCTTTTGAGTCAAAGGTTGAAAACTCTTTGATTATGACAGAATAAAAGGCTGATTGATTACGATATAATAAAAGATGTAAATTAACATACATATTTATCATACCTCAGGGTGTAAGCAATCCGCCTTTTATTCTATTGTAATCAAAGAGCTTTCAACCCCTGACTCAAAAGGTACCAAAGTGGTAACAACAATAATTCCGATAAAGTCTCCGATTTTTGCAAGAATGAAGAGTGTAAATTATCTACCAAATGTTCTTGCTCAAATAGAAGTAGAAGAACATGATTCCTTCACATCTATATGGCTGGATTCCAATGGGTTTGTGGCAGAAGGCCCGAATATGAATGTATGATTTATCACTAAAGACAAGGAATTGGTTATGCCCCCTTCCGATAAGATTCAAACTAGGTGCACTGCTCAGAGAGTATTAACTCTCGCTGAAGATTTAGTCAAAGAAGGGAAACTGCGTTATATTAGCATAAGAAATGTGTCCATGGAGGAAGGTAAGAATGCAAATGAAATGATGGTCATGGGTGGTTGTGTCCTTGTTCGGCCCGTGTTGCAATGGGATGAGCAAATTATAGGCGATGGTAAGAATCCATATATCTTGATTACCCTAAAATATGTCATGCTTAAATGTGTAATATTGAAGGATGTCTTTTTCTATAATCTTTTACAATATGATTTTACACGAGAATTAAATTTCCTTGAATGCCATTGAACGTTGGTAAGCAAAAGAATCCATTGAAATGTTGATTTTTTGAGGTTTTGTCCCCTTTGCAAGCAAAGAAGGCCCAATAGTTCAAGATCTTCTTCACATGATAACCCATGATATGAATTTCTCCCATTCGAAAGGCCGCATACCGATAATATACTGTAATGTAAATTTTTTTTTATCACAGGAAGTAAGCTATAAAAAGAAAGGAATTACATCACAGTATGTTAACGGTATGCGAACTTTCGGAGGGCCGAAATTCATATCATGGGTTATCATGTGAAGAAGATCTTGAACTATTGGGCCTTCTTTGCCTGTAAAGGTGACAAAACCTCAAACAATCAACATTTTAACGGATTCTTTTGCTTACCAATGTTAAAGGGCATTCAAGGAAATTTAATTCTCGTGTATAATCAAATTGTAAAAGATTATAGATAAAGACCTCCTTCAATATTACACAATCAAGCATGATACATTTTAGGGTAACCAAGATATGTGGATTGTTACCATCGCCTATAATTTGATCAGCCCATTGCAACACGGGCCAAACAAGGCCACGACAACACATGACCATCATTTCATTTGCTTTCTTACATTCCTCCATGGAGACATTTCTTATGATAATATCACGCAGTTTCCCTTCACAGACTAAACCTTCAGCGAAAGTTAATACTCTCTGAGCAGTGCACCCGGTTTGAATCTTAGCGAAAGAGGCATAATCAATTCTTTTTTTTTAATGACAAATCCTACATTCATATTCGGGTCTTCTGCCACAAAACCATCGGAATCCAGTCATATAGAGATGAAGGAATTATGTTCTTCTGTTTCTATTTGAGTGAGAACATTTGGTAGATAATATACACTCTTGATTCTGACAAAAATCGAAGACTTTATCGGAATTTTTGTTGTTACCACTTTGGTACCTTTTGAGTCAAGGGTTGAAAGCTCTTTGATTATGACAGAATAAAAGGCTGATTGATTACGATATAATAAAAGATGTAAATTAACATACGTATTTATCATACCTCAAGGTGTAAGCAATCCGTCTTTTATTCTATTGTAAACAAAGAGCTTTCAACCCCTGACACAAAAGGTGCCAAAGTGGTAACAACAATAATTCTGATAAAGTCTCCGATTTTTGCTAGAATCAAGAGTGTAAATTATCTACCAAATGTTCTTGCTCAAATAGAAGTAGAAGAACATGATTCCTTCACATCTATATGGCTGGATTCCGATGGGTTTGTGGCAGAAGGCCCGAATATGAATGTAGGATTTATCACTAAAGACAAGGAATTGGTTATGCCCCCTTCCGATAAGATTCAAACCGGGTGCACTGCTCAGAGAGTATTAACTCTCGCTGAAGATTTAGTCAAAGAAGGGAAACTGCGTTATATTAGTATAAGAAATGTGTCCATGGAGGAAGGTAAGAATGCAAATGAAATGATGGTCATGGGTGGTTTTGTCCTTGTTCGGCCCGTCTTGCAAAGGGATTAGCAAATTATAGGCGATGGTAAGAATCTATATATCTTGATTACCCTAAAATGTGTCATGCTTGAATGTGTAATATTGAAGGATGTCTTTTTCTATAATCTTTTACAATATGATTTTACACGACAATTAAATTTCCTTGAATGCCATTGAACATTGGTAAGCAAAAGAATCCATTCAAATGTTGATTTTTTGAGGTTTTGTCACCTTTGCAAGCAAAGAAGGTCCAATAGCTCAAGATCTTCTTCACATGATAACCCATGATATGAATTTCGCCCATTCGAAAGGTCGCATACCGATAATATACTGTAATGTAAATCTATTCTTTTTATCATAAGAAGTAAGCTATAAAAAAAAGGAATTACATCACAGTATGATATCGGTATGCGAACTTTCGGAGGGCCGAAATTCATATCATGGGTTATCATGTGAAGAAGATCTTGCACTATTGGGCCTTCTTTGCCTGCAAAGGTGACAAAACCTCAAACAATCAACATTTTAACGGATTCTTTTGCTTACCAATGTTAAATGGCATTCAAGGAAATTTAATTCTTGTGTATAATCAAATTGTAAAACATTATAGATAAAGACCTCCTTCAATATTACACAATCAAGCATGATACATTTTAGGGTAACCAAGATATGTGGATTGTTACCATCGCCTATAATTTGATCATCCCATTGCAACACGGGCCAAACAAGGCCACAACAACACATGACCATCATTTCATTTGCTTTCTTACATTCCTCCATGGAGACATTTCTTATGATAATATCACGCAGTTTCCCTTCACTGAATAAACCTTCAGCGAAAGTTAATACTCTCTGAGCAGTGCACTCGGTTTGAATCTTAGCGAAAGGGGCATAATCAATTCCTTGTTTTTAATGATAAATCCGACATTAATATTCGGGCCTTCTGCCACAAAACCATCGGAATCCAGTCATATAGAGATGAAGGAATCATGTTCTTCTGTTTCTATTTGAGTGAGAACATTTGGTAGATAATATACACTCTTGATTCTGACAAAAATCGAAGACTTTATTGGAATTGTTGTTGTTACCACTTTGGTACCTTTTGAGTCAAGGGTTGAAAGCTCTTTGATTATGACAGAATAAAAGGCTGATTGATTACAATATAATAAAAGATGTAAATTAACATACGTATTTATCATACCTCATGGTGTAAACAATCCGTCTTTTATTCTATTGTAACCAAAGAGCTTTCAACCTATGACTCAGAAGGTGCCAAAGTGGTAACAACAATAATTCCGATAAAGTCTCCGATTTTTGCCAATATCAAGAGTGTAAATTATCTACCAAATGTTCTTGCTCAAATAGAAGTAGAAGAACATGATTCCTTCACATCTATATGGCTGGATTCCAATGGGTTTGTGGCAGAAGGCCCGAATATGAATGTAGGATTTATCACTAAAGACAAGGAATTGGTTATGCCCCCTTACGATAAGATTCAAACCGGGTGCACTGCTTAGAGAGTATTAACTCTCGCTTAAGATTTAGTCAAAGAAGGGACACTGCGTGATATTAGCATAAGAAATGTGTCCATGGAGGAAGGTAAGAATGCAAATGAAATGATGGTCATGGGTGGTTTTGTCCTTGTTCGGCCCGTGTTGCAATGGGATGAGCAAATTATAGGCGATGGTAAGAATCCATATATCTTGATTACCCTAAAATGTGTCATGCTTGAATGTGTAATATTGAAGGATGTCTTTTTCTATAATCTTTTACAATATGATTTCACACGAGAATTAAATTTCCTTGAATGCCATTGAACATTGGTAAGCAAAAGAATCCATTGAAATGTTGATTTTTTGAGGTTTTGTCACCTTTGCAAGCAAAGAAGGCCCAATAGTTCAAGATCTTCTTCACATGATAACCCATGATATGAATTTCGCCCATTCGAAGGGTCGCATACCGATAATATACTGTAATGTAAATCTTTTCTTTTTATCACAGGAAGTAAGCTATAAAAAGAAAGGAATTACATCACAGTATGTTATCGGTATGCGAACTTTCGGAGGGCCGAAATTCATATCATGGGTTATCATGTGAAGAAGATCTTTAACTATTGGGCCTTCTTTGCCTGCAAAGCTGACAAAACCTCAAACAATCAACATTTTAACGGATTCTTTTGCTTACCAATGTTAAATGGCATTCAAGGAAATTTAATTCTCGTGTATAATCAAATTGTAAAAGATTATAGATAAAGACCTCCTTCAATATTACACAATCAAGCATGATACATTTTAGGGTAACCAAGATATGTGGATTGTTACCATCGCCTATAATTTGATCATTCCATTGCAACACGGGCCAAACAAGGCCACAACAACACATGACCATCATTTCGTTTGCTTTCTTACATTCCTCCATGGAGACATTTCTTATGATAATATCACGCAGTTTCCCTTCACCGACTAAACCTTCGGCAAAAGTTAATACTCTCTAAGCAGTGCACCCGGTTTGAATCTTAGCGAAAGGGGAATAATCAATTCCTTGTTTTTAATGATAAATCCTACATTCATATTCGGGCCTTCTGCCACAAAACCATCGGAATCCAGTCATATAGAGATGAAGGAATCATGTTCTTCTGTTTCTATTTGAGTGAGAACATTTGGTAGATAATATACACTCTTGATTCTGACAAAAATCGAAGACTTTATCGGAATTGTTGTTGTTACTACTTTGGTAACTTTTGAGTCATGGGTTGAATGCTCTTTGATTATGAATGAATAAAAGGCTGATTGATTACGATATAACAAAAGATGTAAATTAACATACGTATTTATCATACCTCAAGGTGTAAGCAATCCGCCTTTTATTCTATTGTAATCAAAGAGCTTTCAACCCCTGACTCAAAAGGTGCCAAAGTGGTAACAACAATAATTCCGATAAAGTCTCTGATTTTTAGCAGAATTAAGAGTGTAAATTATCTACCAAATGTTCTTGCTCAAATAGAAGTAGAAGAACATGATTCCTTCAAATCTATATGGCTGGATTCCGATGGGTTTGTGGAAGAAGGCCCGAATATGAATGTAGGATTTATCACTAAAGACAAGGAATTGGTTATGCCCCCTTCCGATAAGATTCAAACCGGGTGCACTGCTCAGAGAGTATTAACTCTTGCGGAAGATTTAGTAAAAGAAGGGAAACTGCGTGATATTAGCATAAGAAATGTGTCCATGGAGGAAGGTAAGAATGCAAATGAAATGATGGTCATGGGTGGTTGTGTCTTTGTTCGGCCCGTGTTGCAATGGGATGAGCAAATTATAGGCGATGGTAAGAATCTATATATCTTGATTACCCTAAAATGTGTCATGCTTGAATGTGTAATATTGAAGGATGTCTTTTTCTATAATCTTTTACAATATGATTTTACACGAGAATTAAATTTCCTTGAATGCCATTGAACATTGGTAAGCAAAAGAATCCATTGAAATGTTGATTTTTTGAGGTTTTGTCACCTTTGCAAGCAAAGAAGGCCCAATAGTTCAAGATCTTCTTCACATGATAACCCATGATATGAATTTCTCCCATTCGAAAAGTCGCATACCGATAATATACTGTAATGTAAATCTTTTCTTTTAATCATAGGAAGTAAGCTATAAAAAGAAAGGAATTACATCACAGTATGTTATCAGTATGCGAACTTTCAGAGGGCCGAAATTTATATTATGGGTTATCATGTGAAGAAGATCTTAAACTATTGGGCCTTCTTTTCCTGCAAGGGTGACAAAACCTCAAATAATCAACATTTTAACGGATTCTTTTGCTTACCAATGTTAAATGTCATTCAAGGAAATTTAATTCTCGTGTATAATCAAATTGTAAAACATTATAGATAAAGACCTCCTTCAATATTACACAATCAAGCATGATACATTTTAGGGTAACCAAGATATGTGGATTGTTACCATCGCCTATAATTTGATCATCCCATTGCAACACGGGGCAAACAAGGCCACAACAACACATGACCATCATTTCATTTGCTTTCTAACATTCCTCCATGGAGACATTTCTTATGATAATATCACGCAGTTTCCCTTCTCTAACTAAACCTTCAGCGAAAGTTAATACTCTCTGAGCAGTGCACCCGGTTTGAATCTTAGCGAAAGGGGCATAATCAATTCCTTGTTTTTAATGATAAATCCTACATTCATATTCGGGCCTTCTGCCACAAAACCATCGGAATCCAGTCATATAGAGATGAAGGAATCATGTTCTTCTGTTTCTATTTGAGTGAGAACATTTGGTAGATAATATACACTCTTGATTCTGACAAAAATCGAAGACTTTATCGGAATTGTTGTTGTTACCACTTTGGTACCTTTTGAGTCAAGGGTTGAAAGCTCTTTGATTATGACAGAATAAAAGGCTGATTGCTTACGATATAATAAAAGATGTAAATTAACATACGTATTTATCATACCTCAAGGTGTAAGCAATCCGCCTTTTATTCTATTGTAATCAAAGAGCTTTCAACCCCTGACTCAAAAGGTACCAAAGTGGTAACAACAATAATTCCGATAAAGTCTCCGATTTTTGCCAGAACCAAGAGTGTAAATTATCTACCAAATGTTCTTGCTCAAATAGAAGTAGAAGAACATGATTCCTTCACATCTATATGGCTGGATTCCGATGGGTTTGGGCAGAAGGCCCGAGAATGAATGTAGGATTTATCACTAAAGACAAGGAATTGGTTATGCCCCCTTCCGATAAGATTCAAACCGGGTGCACTGCTCAGAGAGTATTAACACTCGCTTAAGATTTAGTCAAAGAAGGGAAACTGCGTGATATAAGCATAAGAAATGTGTCCATGGAGGAAGGTAAGAATGCAAATGAAATGATGGTCATGGGTGGTTTTGTCCTTGTTCGGCCCGTGTTGCAATGGGATGAGCAAATTATAGGCGATGGTAAGAATCTATATATCTTGATTACCCTAAAATGTGTCATGCTTGAATGTGTAATATTGAAGGATGTCTTTTTCTATAATCTTTTACAATATGATTTTACACTAGAATTAAATTTCCTTGAATGCCATTGAACATTGGTAAGCAAAAGAATCCATTGAAATGTTGATTTTTTGAGGTTTTGTCACCTTTGCAGGCAAAGAAGGCCCAATAGCTCAAGATCTTCTTCACATGATAACCCATAATATAAATTTCACCCATTCGAAAGGTCGCATACCGATAATATACTGTAATGTAAATGTTTTCTTTTTATCATAGGAAGAAAGCTATAAAAAGAAAGGAATTACATCAAGTATGTTATCGGTATGCGAACTTTCGGAGGGCCGAAATTCATATCATGGGTTATCATGTGAAGAAGATCTTGAACTATTGGGCCTTCTTTGCCTGCAAAGGTGACAAAACCTCAAACAATCAACATTTTAACGGATTCTTTTGCTTACCAATGTTAAATGGCATTCAAGGATATTTAATTCTCGTGTATAATCAAATTGTAAAAGATTATAGATAAAGACCTCCTTCAATATTACAAAATCAAGCATGATACATTTTAGGGTAACCAAGATATGAGGATTGTTACCATCGCCTATAATTTGATCATCCCATTGCAACACGGGCCAAACAAGGCCACAACAACACATGACCATCATTTCATTTGCTTTCTTACATTCCTCATTGGAGACATTTCTTATGATAATATCATGCAGTTTCCCTTCACTGAATAAACCTTCAGCGAAAGTTAATACTCTCTGAGCAGTGCACCCGGTTTGAATCTTAGCGAAAGGGGCATAATCAATTCCTTTTTTTTAATGATAAATCCTACATTCATATTCGGGACTTCTGCCACAAAACCATCGGAATCTAGGCATATAGAGATGAAGGAATCATGTTCTTCTGTTTCTATTTGAGTGAGAACATTTGGTAGATAATATACACTCTTTATTCTGACAAAAATCGAAGACTTTATCGGAATTGTTGTTGTTACCACTTCAGTACCTTTTGAGTCAAGGGTTGAAAGCCCTTTGATTATGACAGAATAAAAGGCTGATTGATTACGATATAATAAAAGATGTAAATTAACATACGTATTTATCATACCTCAAGGTGTAAGCAATCCGCATTTTATTCTATTGTAATCAAAGAGCTTTCAACCCCTGACTCAAAAGGTACCAAAGTGGTAACAACAATAATTCCGATAAAGTCTCCGATTTTTGCCAGAATCAAGAGTGTAAATTATCTACCAAATGTTCTTGCTCAAATAGAAGTAGAAGAACATGATTCCTTCACATCTATATGGCTGGATTCCGATGGGTTTGGGCAGAAGGCCCGAATATGAATGTAGGATTTATCACTAAAGACAAGGAATTGGTTATGCCCCCTTCCGATAAGATTCAAACCGGGTGCACTGCTCAGAGAGTATTAACTCTCGCTTATGATTTAGTCAAAGAAGGGAAACTGCGTGATATTAGCATAAGAAATGTGTCCATGGAGGAAGGTAAGAATGCAAATGAAATGATGGTCATGGGTGGTTTTGTCCTTGTTCGGCCCGTGTTGCAATGGGATGAGCAAATTATAGGCGATGGTAAGAATCTATATATCTTGATAACCCTAAAATGTGTCATGCTTGAATGTGTAATATTGAAGGATGTCTTTTTCTATAATCTTTTACAATATGATTTTACACGAGAATTAAATTTCCTTGAATGCCATTGAACATTGGTAAGCAAAAGAATCCATTGAAATGTTAATTTTTTGAGGTTTTGTCACCTTTGCAAGCAAAGAAGGCCCAATAGTTCAAGATCTTCTTCACATGATAACCCATGATATGAATTTCTCCCATTCGAAAAGTCGCATACCGATAATATACTGTAATGTAAATCTTTTCTTTTAATCATAGGAAGTAAGCTATAAAAAGAAAGGAATTACATCACAGTATGTTATCAGTATGCGAACTTTCAGAGGGCCGAAATTCATATTATGGGTTATCATGTGAAGAAGATCTTGAACTATTGGGCCTTCTTTGCCTACAAGGGTGACAAAACCTCAAATAATCAACATTTTAACGGATTCTTTTGCTTACCAATGTTAAATGTCATTCAAGGAAATTTAATTCTCGTGTATAATCAAATTGTAAAACATTATAGATAAAGACCTCCTTCAATATTACACAATCAAGCATGATACATTTTAGGGTAACCAAGATATGTGGATTGTTACCATCGCCTATAATTTGATCATCCCATTGCAACACGGGGCAAACAAGGCCACAACAACACATGACCATCATTTCATTTGCTTTCTTACATTCCTCCATGGAGACATTTCTTATGATAATATCACGCAGTTTCCCTTCTCTAACTAAACCTTCAGCGAAAGTTAATACTCTCTGAGCAGTGCACCCGGTTTGAATCTTAGCGAAAGGGGCATAATCAATTCCTTGTTTTTAATGATAAATCCTACATTCATATTCGGGCCTTCTGCCACAAAACCATCGGAATCCAGTCATATAGAGATGAAGGAATCATGTTCTTCTGTTTCTATTTGAGTGAGAACATTTGGTAGATAATATACACTCTTGATTCTGACAAAAATCGAAGACTTTATCGGAATTGTTGTTGTTACCACTTTGGTACCTTTTGAGTCAAGGGTTGAAAGCTCTTTGATTATGACAGAATAAAAGGCTGATTGCTTACGATATAATAAAAGATGTAAATTAACATACGTATTTATCATACCTCAAGGTGTAAGCAATCCGCCTTTTATTCTATTGTAATCAAAGAGCTTTCAACCCCTGACTCAAAAGGTACCAAAGTGGTAACAACAATAATTCCGATAAAGTCTCCGATTTTTGCCAGAATCAAGAGTGTAAATTATCTACCAAATGTTCTTGCTCAAATAGAAGTAGAAGAACATGATTCCTTCACATCTATATGGCTGGATTCCGATGGGTTTGGGCAGAAGGCCCGAGAATGAATGTAGGATTTATCACTAAAGACAAGGAATTGGTTATGCCCCCTTCCGATAAGATTCAAACCGGGTGCACTGCTCAGAGAGTATTAACTCTCGCTTAAGATTTAGTCAAAGAAGGGAAACTGCGTGATATTAGCATAAGAAATGTGTCCATGGAGGAAGGTAAGAATGCAAATGAAATGATGGTCATGGGTGGTTTTGTCCTTGTTCGGCCCGTGTTGCAATGGGATGAGCAAATTATAGGCGATGGTAAGAATCTATATATCTTGATTACCCTAAAATGTGTCATGCTTGAATGTGTAATATTGAAGGATGTCTTTTTCCATAATCTTTTACAATATGATTTTACACGAGAATTAAATTTCCTTGAATGCCATTGAACATTGGTAAGCAAAAGAATCCATTGAAATGTTGATTTTTTGAGGTTTTGTCACCTTTGCAGGCAAAGAAGGCCCAATAGCTCAAGATCTTCTTCACATGATAACCCATAATATAAATTTCGCCCATTCGAAAGGTCGCATACCGATAATATACTGTAATGTAAATCTTTTCTTTTTATCATAGGAAGAAAGCTATAAAAAGAAAGGAATTACATCACAGTATGTTATCGGTATGCGAACTTTCGGAGGGCCGAAATTCATATCATGGTTTATCATGTGAAGAAGATCTTGAACTATTGGGCCTTCTTTGCCTGCAAAGGTGACAAAACCTCAAACAATCAACATTTTAACGGATTCTTTTGCTTACCAATGTTAAATGGCATTCAAGGATATTTAATTCTCGTGTATAATCAAATTGTAAAAGATTATAGATAAAGACCTCCTTCAATATTACAAAATCAAGCATGATACATTTTAGGGTAACCAAGATATGAGGATTGTTACCATCGCCTATAATTTGATCATCCCATTGCAACACGGGCCAAACAAGGCCACAACAACACATGACCATCATTTCATTTGCTTTCTTACATTCCTCATTGGAGACATTTCTTATGATAATATCACGCAGTTTCCCTTCACTGACTAAACCTTCAGCGAAAGTTAATACTCTCTGAGCAGTGCACCCGGTTTGAATCTTAGCGAAAGGGGCATAATCAATTCCTTTTTTTTAATGATAAATCCTACATTCATATTCGGGACTTCTGCCACAAAACCATCGGAATCTAGGCATATAGAGATGAAGGAATCATGTTCTTCTGTTTCTATTTGAGTGAGAACATTTGGTAGATAATATACACTCTTTATTCTGGCAAAAATCGAAGACTTTATCGGAATTGTTGTTGTTACCACTTCAGTACCTTTTGAGTCAAGGGTTGAAAGCCCTTTGATTATGACAGAATAAAAGGCTGATTGATTACGATATAATAAAAGATGTAAATTAACATACGTATTTATCATACCTCAAGGTGTAAGCAATCCGCATTTTATTCTATTGTAATCAAAGAGCTTTCAACCCCTGACTCAAAAGGTACCAAAGTGGTAACAACAATAATTCCGATAAAGTCTCCGATTTTTGCCAGAATCAAGAGTGTAAATTATCTACCAAATGTTCTTGCTCAAATAGAAGTAGAAGAACATGATTCCTTCACATCTATATGGCTGGATTCCGATGGGTTTGTGGCAGAAGGCCCGAATATGAATGTAGGATTTATCACTAAAGACAAGGAATTGGTTATGCCCCCTTCCGATAAGATTCAAACCGGGTGCACTGCTCAGAGAGTATTAACTCTCGCTTAAGATTTAGTCAAAGAAGGGAAACTGCGTGATATTAGCATAAGAAATGTATCCATGGAGGAAGGTAAGAATGCAAATGAAATGATGGTCATGGGTGGGTGTGTCTTTGTTCGTCCCGTGTTGCAATGGGATGAGCAAATTATAGGCGATGGTAAGAATCTATATATCTTGATTACCCTAAATGTGTCATGCTTGAATGTGTAATATTAAAAGATGTCTTTTTCTATAATCTTTTAAAATATGATTTTACACAAGAATTAAATTTCCTTGAATGCCATTGAACATTGGTAAGCAAAAGAATCCATTGAAATGTTGATTTTTTGAGGTTTTGTCACCTTTGCAAGCAAAGAAGGCCCAATATGTCAAGATCTTCTTCACGTGATAACCCATGATCTGAATTTCTCCCATTCGAAAGGTCGTATACCGATAATATACTGTAATGTAAATCTTTTCTTTTTATCATAGGAAGTAAGCTATAAAAAGAAAGGAATTACATCACAGTATGTTATCGGTATGCGAACTTTCAGAGGGCCGAAATTCATATCATGGGTTATCATGTGAAGAAGATCTTGAACTATTGGGCCTTCTTTGCCTGCAAAGGTGACAAAACCTCAAACAATCAACATTTTAACGGAATCTTTTGCTTACCAATGTAAATGGCATTCAAGGAAATTTAATTCTCGTGTATAATCAAATTGTAAAACATTATAGATAAAGACCTCCTTCAATATTACACAATCAAGCATGATACATTTTAGGGTAACCAAGATATGTGGATTGTTACCATCGCCTATAATTTGATCATCCCATTGCAACACGGGGCAAACAAGGCCACAACAACACATGACCATCATTTCATTTGCTTTCTTACATTCCTCCATGGAGACATTTCTTATGATAATATCAGGCAGTTTCCCTTCACTAACTAAACCTTCAGCGAAAGTTAATACTCTCTGAGCAGTGCACCCGGTTTGAATCTTAGCGAAAGGGGCATAATCAATTCCTTGTTTTTAATGATAAATCCTACATTCATAATCGGGCCTTCTGCCACAAAACCATCGGAATCCAGTCATATAGAGATGAAGGGATCATGTTCTTCTGTTTCTATTTGAGGGAGAACATTTGGTATATAATATACACACTTGATTCTGACAAAAATCGAAGACTTTATCTGAATTGTTGTTGTTACCACTTTGGTACCTTTTGAGTCAAAGGTTGAAACCTCTTTGATTATGACAGAATAAAAGGCTGATTGATTACAATAAAATAAAAGATGTAAATTAACATACGTATTTATCATACCTCAGGGTGTAAGCAATCCGCCTTTTATTCTATTGTAATCAAAGAGCTTTCAACCACTGACTCAAAAGGTACCAAAGTGGTAACAACAATAATTCCGATAAAGTCTCCGATTTTTGCCAGAATCAAGAGTGTAAATTATCTACCAAATGTTCTTGCTCAAATAGAAGTAGAAGAACATGATTCCTTCACATCTATATGGCTGGATTCCGATGGGTTTGGGCAGAAGGCCCGAATATGAAAGTAGGATTTATCACTAAAGACAAGGAATTGGTTATGCCCCCTTCCGATAAGATTCAAACCGGGTGCACTGCTCAGAGAGTATTAACTCTCGCTTAAGATTTAGTCAAAGAAGGGAAACTGCGTGATATTAGCATAAGAAATGTGTCCATGGAGGAAGGTAAGAATGCAAATGAAATGATGGTCATGGGTGGTTTTGTCCTTGTTCGGCCCGTGTTGCAATGGGATGAGCAAATTATAGGCGATGGTAAGAATCTATATATCTTGATTACCCTAAAATGTGTCATGCTTGAATGTGTAATATTGAAGGATGTCTTTTTCTATAATCTTTTACAATATGATTTTACACGAGAATTAAATTTCCTTGAATGCCATTGAAAATTGGTAAGCAAAAGAATCCATTGAAATGTTGATTTTTTGAGGTTTTGTCACCTCTGCAGGCAAAGAAGGCCCAATAGCTCAAGATCTTCTTCACATGTTAACCCATAATATGAATTTCGCCCATTCGAAAGGTCGCATACCGATAATATACTGTAATGTAAATCTTTTCTTTTTATCATAGGAAGAAAGCTATAAAAAGAAAGGAATTACATCACAGTATGTTATCGGTATGCGAACTTTCGGAGAGCCGAAAGTCATATCATGGGTTATCATGTGAAGAAGAACTTGAACTATTGGGCCTTCTTGGCCTGCAAAGGTGACAAAACCACAAACAATCAACATTTTAACGGATTCTTTTGCTTACCAATGTTAAATGGCATTCAAGGAAATTTAATTCTCGTGTATAATCAAATTGTAAAAGATTATAGATAAAGACCTCCTTCAATATTACACAATCAAGCATGATACATTTTAGGGTAACCAAGATATGAGGATTGTTACCATCGCCTATAATTTTTTCATCCCATTGCAACACGGGCCAAACAAGGCCACAACAACACATGACCATCATTTCATTTGCTTTCTTACATTCCTCCATGGAGACATTTCTTATGATAATATCACGCAGTTTCCCTTCACTGACTAAACCTTCAGTGAAAGTTAATACTCTCTGAGCAGTGCACCCGGTTTGAATCTTAGCGAAAGGGGCATAATCAATTCCTTTTTTTTAATGATAAATCCTACATTCATATTCGGGACTTCTGCCACAAAACCATCGGAATCTAGTCATATAGAGATGAAGGAATCATGTTCTTCTGTTTCTATTTGAGTGAGAACATTTGGTAGATAATATACACTCTTTATTCTGACAAAAATTGAAGACTTTATCGGAATTGTTGTTGTTACCACTTCGGTACCTTTTGAGTCAAGGGTTGAAAGCCCTTTGATTATGACAGAATAAAAGGCTGATTGATTACGATATAATAAAAGATGTAAATTAACATACGTATTTATCATACCTCAAGGTGTAAGCAATCCACCTTTTATTCTATTGTAATCAAAGAGCTTTCAACCCCTGACTCAAAAGGTACCAAAGTGGTAACAACAATAATTCCGATAAAGTCTCCGATTTTTGCCAGAATCAAGAGTGTAAATTATCTACCAAATGTTCTTGCTCAAATAGAAGTAGAAGAACATGATTCCTTCACATCTATATGGCTGGATTCCGATGGGTTTGTGGCAGAAGGCCCGAATATGAATGTAGGATTTATCACTAAAGACAAGGAATTGGTTATGCCCCCTTCCGATAAGATTCAAACCGGGTGCACTGCTCAGAGAGTATTAACTCTCGCTTAAGATTTAGTCAAAGAAGGGAAACTGCGTGATATTAGCATAAGAAATGTGTCCATGGAGGAAGGTAAGAATGCAAATGAAATGATGGTCATGGGTGGTTTTGTCCTTGTTCGGCCCGTGTTGCAATGGGATGAGCAAATTATAGGCGATGGTAAGAATCTATATATCTTGATTACCCTAAATGTGTCATGCTTGAATGTGTAATATTAAAAGATGTCTTTTTCTATAATCTTTTAAAATATGATTTTACACAAGAATTAAATTTCCTTGAATGCCATTGAACATTGGTAAGCAAAAGAATCCATTGAAATGTTGATTTTTTGAGGTTTTGTCACCTTTGCAAGCAAAGAAGGCCCAATATGTCAAGATCTTCTTCACGTGATAACCCATGATCTGAATTTCTCCCATTCGAAAGGTCGTATACCGATAATATACTGTAATGTAAATCTTTTCTTTTTATCATAGGAAGTAAGCTATAAAAAGAAAGGAATTACATCACAGTATGTTATCGGTATGCGAACTTTCAGAGGGCCGAAATTCATATCATGGGTTATCATGTGAAGAAGATCTTGAACTATTGGGCCTTCTTTGCCTGCAAAGGTGACAAAACCTCAAACAATCAACATTTTAACGGAATCTTTTGCTTACCAATGTAAATGGCATTCAAGGAAATTTAATTCTCGTGTATAATCAAATTGTAAAACATTATAGATAAAGACCTCCTTCAATATTACACAATCAAGCATGATACATTTTAGGGTAACCAAGATATGTGGATTGTTACCATCGCCTATAATTTGATCATCCCATTGCAACACGGGGCAAACAAGGCCACAACAACACATGACCATCATTTCATTTGCTTTCTTACATTCCTCCATGGAGACATTTCTTATGATAATATCAGGCAGTTTCCCTTCACTAACTAAACCTTCAGCGAAAGTTAATACTCTCTGAGCAGTGCACCCGGTTTGAATCTTAGCGAAAGGGGCATAATCAATTCCTTGTTTTTAATGATAAATCCTACATTCATAATCGGGCCTTCTGCCACAAAACCATCGGAATCCAGTCATATAGAGATGAAGGGATCATGTTCTTCTGTTTCTATTTGAGGGAGAACATTTGGTATATAATATACACACTTGATTCTGACAAAAATCGAAGACTTTATCTGAATTGTTGTTGTTACCACTTTGGTACCTTTTGAGTCAAAGGTTGAAACCTCTTTGATTATGACAGAATAAAAGGCTGATTGATTACAATAAAATAAAAGATGTAAATTAACATACGTATTTATCATACCTCAGGGTGTAAGCAATCCGCCTTTTATTCTATTGTAATCAAAGAGCTTTCAACCACTGACTCAAAAGGTACCAAAGTGGTAACAACAATAATTCCGATAAAGTCTCCGATTTTTGCCAGAATCAAGAGTGTAAATTATCTACCAAATGTTCTTGCTCAAATAGAAGTAGAAGAACATGATTCCTTCACATCTATATGGCTGGATTCCGATGGGTTTGGGTAGAAGGCCCGAATATGAATGTAGGATTTATCACTAAAGACAAGGAATTGGTTATGCCCCCTTCCGATAAGATTCAAACCGGGTGCACTGCTCAGAGAGTATTAACTCTCGCTTAAGATTTAGTCAAAGAAGGGAAACTGCGTGATATTAGCATAAGAAATGTGTCCATGGAGGAAGGTAAGAATGCAAATGAAATGATGGTCATGGGTGGTTTTGTCCTTGTTCGGCCCGTGTTGCAATGGGATGAGCAAATTATAGGCGATGGTAAGAATCTATATATCTTGATTACCCTAAAATGTGTCATGCTTGAATGTGTAATATTGAAGGATGTCTTTTTCTATAATATTTTACAATATGATTTTACACGAGAATTAAATTTCCTTGAATGCCATTGAACATTGGTAAGCAAAAGAATCCATTGAAATGTTGATTTTTTGAGGTTTTGTCACCTCTGCAGGCAAAGAAGGCCCAATAGCTCAAGATCTTCTTCACATGATAACCCATAATATGAATTTCGCCCATTCGAAAGGTCGCATACCGATAATATACTGTAATGTAAATCTTTTTTTTTTTATCACAGGAAGTAAGCTATAAAAAGAAAGGAATTACATCACAGTATGTTATCGGTATGCGAACTTTCGGAGAGCCGAAATTCATATCATGGGTTATCATGTGAAGAAGATCTTGAACTATTGGGCCTTCTTGGCCTGCAAAGGTGACAAAACCACAAACAATCAACATTTTAACGGATTCTTTTGCTTACCAATGTTAAATGGCATTCAAGGAAATTTAATTCTCGTATATAATCAAATTGTAAAAGATTATAGATAAAGACCTCCTTCAATATTACACAATCAAGCATGATACATTTTAGGGTAACCAAGATATGAGGATTGTTACCATTGCCTATAATTTGATCATCCCATTGCAACACGGGCCAAACAAGGCCACAACAACACATGACCATCATTTCATTTGCTTTCTTATATTCCTCCATGGAGACATTTCTTATGATAATCTCAGGCAGTTTCCCTTCACTGACTAAACCTTCAACGAAAGTTAATACTCTCTGAGCAGTGCACCCGGTTTGAATCTTAGCGAAAGGGGCATAATCAATTCCTTTTTTTTAATGATAAATCCAACATTCATATTCGGGTCTTCTACCACAAAACCATCGGAATCCAGACATATAGAGATGAAGGAATCATGTTCTTCTGTTTCTATTTGAGTGAGAACATTTGGTAGATAATATACACTCTTGATTCTGACAAAAATCGAAGACTTTATCGGAATTTTTGTTCTTACCACTTTGGTACCTTTTGAGTTAAGGGTTGAAAGCTCTTTGATTATGACAGAATAAAAGGCTGATTGATTACGATATAATAAAAGATGTAAATTAACATACGTATTTATTATACCTCAAGGTGTAAGCAATCCACCTTTTATTCTATTGTAATCAAAGAGCTTTCAACCCCTGACTCAAAAGGTACCAAAGTGGTAACAACAATAATTCTGATAAAGTCTCCGATTTTTGCCAGAATCAAGAGTGTAAATTATCTACCAAATGTTCTTGCTCAAATAGAAGTAGAAGAACATGATTCCTTCACATCTATATGGCTGGATTCCGATGGGTTTGTGGCAGAAGGCCCGAATATGAATGTAGGATTTATCACTAAAGACAAGGAATTGGTTATGCCCCCTTCCGATAAGATTCAAACCGGGTGCACTGCTCGGAGAGTATTAACTCTCGCTGAAGATTTAGTCAAACAAGGGAAACTGCGTGATATTAGTATAAGAAATGTGTCCATGGAGGAAGGTAAGAATGCAAATGAAATGATGGTCATGGGTGGTTTTGTCCTTGTTCGGCCCGTGTTGCAATGGGATGAGCAAATTATAGGCGATGGTAAGAATCTATATATCTTGATTACCCTAAAATGTGTCATGCTTGAATGTGTAATATTGAAGGATGTCTTTTTCTATAATCTTTTACAATATGATTTTACACGAGAATTAAATTTCCTTGAATGCCATTGAACATTGGTAAGCAAAAGAATCCATTGAAATGTTGATTTTTTGAGGTTTTGTCACCTTTGCAAACAAAGAAGGCCCAATAGTTCAAGATCTTCTTCACATGATAACCCATGATATGAATTTTGCCCATTCGAAAGGTCGCATACCGATAATATACTGTAATGTAAATCTTTTCTTTTTATCATAGGAAGTAAGCTATAAAAAGAAAGGAATTACATCACATTATGTTATCGGTATGCGAACTTTCACAGGGCCGAAATTCATATCATGGGTTATCATGTGAAGAAGATCTTGAACTATTGGGCCTTCTTTGCCTGCAAAGGTGACAAAACCTCAAACAATCAACATTTTAACGGATTCTTTTGCTTACCAATGTTAAATGTCATTCAAGGAAATTTAATTCTCTTGTATAATCAAATTGTAAAAGATTATAGATAAAGACCTCCTTCAATATTACACAATCAAGAATGATACATTTTAGGGTAACCAAGATATGTGGATTGTTACCATCGCCTATAATTTGATCATCCCATTGCAACACGGTTCAAACAAGGCCAAAACAACACATGACCATCATTTCATTTGCTTTCTTACATTCCTCCATGGAGACATTTCTTATGATAATATCACGCAGTTTCCCTTCACTAACTAAACCTTCAGCGAAAGTTAATACTCTCTGAGCAGTGCATCCGGTTTGAATCTTAGCGAAAGGGGCATAATCAATTCCTTGTTTTTAATGATAAATCCTACATTCATATTCGGGCCTTCTGCCACAAAACCATCGGAATCCAGTCATATAGAGATGAAGGGATCATGTTCTTCTGTTTCTATTTGAGTGAGAACATTTGGTAGATAATATACACACTTGATTCTGACAAAAATCGAAGACTTTATCGGAATTGTTGTTGTTACCACTTTGGTACCTTTTGAGTCAAAGGTTGAAACCTCTTTGATTATGACAGAAGAAAAGGCTGATTGATTACAATAAAATAAAAGATGTAAATTAACATACGTATTTATCATACCTCAGGGTGTAAGCAATCCGCCTTTTATTCTATTGTAATCAAAGAGCTTTCAACCCTGACTCAAAAGGTACCAAAGTGGTAACAACAATAATTACGATAAAGTCTCCGATTTTTGGCAGAATCAAGAGTGTAAATTATCTACCAAATGTTCTTGCTCAAATAGAAGTAGAAGAACATGATTCCTTCACATCTATATGGCTGGATTCCGATGGGTTTGGGCAGAAGGCCCGAATATGAATGTAGGATTTATCACTAAAGACAAGGAATTGGTTATGCCCCCTTCCGATAAGATTCAAACCGGGTCCACTGCTGAGAGAGTATTAACTCTCGCTTAAGATTTAGTCAAAGAAGGGAAACTGCGTGATATTAGCATAAGAAATGTGTCCATGGAGGAAAGTAAGAATGCAAATGAAATGATGGTCATGGGTGGTTTTGTCCTTGTTCGGCCCGTGTTGCAATGGGATGAGCAAATTATAGGCGATGGTAAGAATCTATATATCTTGATTACCCTAAAATGTGTCATGCTTTAATGTGTAATATTGAAGGATGTCTTTTTCTATAATCTTTTACAATATGATTTTACACGAGAATTAAATTTCCTTGAAAGCCATTGAACATTGGTAAGAAAAAGAATCCATTGAAATGTTGATTTTTTGAGGTTTTGTCACCTTTGCAGGCAAAGAAGGCCCAATAGCTCAAGATCTTCTTCACATGATAACCCATAATATGAATTTCGCCCATTTGAAAGGTCGCATACCGATAATATACTGTAATGTAAATATTTTCTTTTTATCATAGGAAGAAAGCTATAAAAAGAAAGGAATTACATCACAGTATGTTATCGGTATGCGAACTTTCGGAGGGCCGAAATTCATATCATGGGTTATCATGTGAAGAAGATCTTGAACTATTGGGCCTTCTTTGCCTGCAAAGGTGACAAAACCTCAAACCAACAACATTTTAACGGATTCTTTTGCTTACCAATGTTAAATGGCATTCAAGCAAATTTAATTCTCGTGTATAATCAAATTGTAAAAGATTTTAGATAAAGACCTCCTTCAATATTACACAATCAAGCATGATACATTTTAGGGTAACCAAGATATGAGGATTGTTACCATCGCCTATAATTTGATCATCCCATTGCAACACGGGCCAAATAAGGCCACAACAACACATGACCATCATTTCATTTGCTTTCTTACATTCCTCCATGGAGACATTTCTTATGATAATATCAGGCAGTTTCCCTTCACTAACTAAACCTTCAGCGAAAGTTAATACTCTCTGAGCAGTGCACCCGGTTTGAATCTTAGCGAAAGGGGCATAATCAATTCCTTGTTTTTAATGATAAATCCTACATTCATAATCGGGCCTTCTGCCACAAAACCATCGGAATCCAGTCATATAGAGATGAAGGGATCATGTTCTTCTGTTTCTATTTGAGTGAGAACATTTGGTAGATAATATACACACTTGATTCTGACAAAAATCGAAGACTTTATCGGAATTGTTGTTGTTACCACTTTGGTACCTTTTGAGTCAAAGGTTGAAACCTCTTTGATTATAACAGAATAAAAGGCTGATTGATTACAATATAATAAAAGATGTAAATTAACATACGTATTTATCATACCTCAGGGTGTAAGCAATCCGCCTTTTATTCTATTGTAATCAAAGAGCTTTCAACCACTGACTAAAAAGGTACCAAAGTGGTAACAACAATAATTCTGATAAAGTCTCCGATTTTTGCCAGAATCAAGAGTGTAAATTATCTACCAAATGTTCTTGCTCAAATAAAAGTAGAAGAACATGATTCCTTCACATCTATATGGCTGGATTCCGATGGGTTTGTGGCAGAAGGCCCGAATATGAATGTAGGATTTTTCACTAAAGACAAGGAATTGGTTATGCCCCCTTCCGATAAGATTCAAGCCGGGTGCACTGCTCAGAGAGTATTAACTCTCGCTGAAGATTTAGTCAAACAAGGGAAATTGCGTGATATTAGCATAAGAAATGTGTCCATGGAGGAAGGTAAGAATGCAAATGAAATATTGGTCATGGGTGGTTGTGTCCTTGTTCGGCCCGTGTTGCAATGGGATGAGCAAATCATAGGCGATGGTAAGAATCTATATATCTTGATTACCCTAAAATGTGTCATCCTTGAATGTGTAATATTGAAGGATGTCTTTTTCTATAATCTTTTACAATATGATTTTTCACGAGAATTAAATTTCCTTGAATGCCATTGAACATTGGTAAGAAAAAGAATCCATTGAAATGTTGATTTTTTGATGTTTTGTCACCTTTGCAAGCAAAGAAGGCCCTATAGCTCAAGATCTTCTTCACATGATAACCCATGATATGAATTTCGCCCATTCGAAAGGTCACATACCGATAATATACTGTAATGTAAATCTTTTCTTTTTATCATAGGAAGTAAGCTATAAAAAGAAAGGAATTACATCACAGTATGTTATCGGTATGCGAACTTTCGGAGGGCCGAAATTCATATCATGGGTTATCATGTGAAGAAAATCTTGAACTATTGGGCCTTCTTTGCCTGCAAAGGTGACAAAACCTCAAACAATCAACATTTTAACGGATTCTTTTGCTTACCAATGTTAAATGGCATTCAAGGAAATTTAATTCTCGTGTATAATCAAATTGTAAAAGATTATAGATAAAGACCTCCTTCAATATTACACAATCAAGCATGATACATTTTAGGGTAACCAAGATACGTGGATTGGTACCATCGCCTATAATTTGATTATCCCATTGCAACTCAGGCCAAACAAGGCCACAACAACACATGACCATCATTTCATTTGCCTTTTTACATTCCTCCATGGAGACATTTCTTATGATAATATCACGCAATTTCCCTTCACTGACTAAACCTTCAGCGAAAGTTAATACTCTCTGAGCAGTGCACCCGGTTTGAATCTTAGCGAAGGGGGCATAATCAATTCATTGTTTTTAATGATAAATCCTACATTCATATTCGGGCCTTCTGCCACAAAACCATCGGAATCCAGTCATATAGAGATGAAGGAATCATGTTCTTCTGTTTCTATTTGAGTGAGAACATTTGGTAGATAATATACACTCTTGATTCTGACAAAAATCGAAGACTTTATCGGAATTGTTGTTGTTACCACTTTGGTACCTTTTGAGTTAGGGGGTGAAAGCTCTTTTATTATGACAGAATAAAAGGCGGATTGATTACGATATAATAAAATATGTAATTTAACATACCTATTTATCATACCTCAAGGTGTAAGCAATCCGCCTTTTATTCTATTGTAAACAAAGAGCTTTCAACCTGACTCAAAAGGTACCAAAGTGGTAACAACAATAATTCCGATAAAGTCGCCGATTTTTGCTAAAATAAATAGTGTAAATCATCTACCAAATGTTCTCGCTCAAATAGAAGCAAAAGAACCTGATTCCTTCACATCTATATGGCTGGATTCCGATAGGTTTGTGGCAAAATGCCCAAATATGAATGTTGGATTTATCACTAAAGACAAGGAATTGGTTATGCCCCCTTTCGCTAAGATTCAAACCGGGTGCATTCCTCAAAGAGTATTAACTCTCACTGAAGGTTTAGTCAAAGAAGGGAAACTGCGTGATATTAGCATAAGAAATGTCTCCATGAAGGAATGTAAGAAAGTAAATGAAATGATGATTATGGGTGGTTGTGTCCTTGTTCGGCCCGTGTTGCAATGGGATGAGCAAATTATAGGCGCGATGGTAAGAATCCATATATCTTGGTTACCCTAAAATGTATCATGCTTGAATGTGTAATATTGAAGGATGTCTTTCTCTATAATTTTTTACAATATTATTCTACACGAGAATTAAATTTCCTTGAACGTCATTGAACATTGGTAAGCAAAAGAATCTGTTGAAATGTTGATTGTTTGAGGTTTTGTCACCTTTGCAAGCAAAGAAGGCCCAATAGTTCAAGATCTTCTTCACATGATAACCCATGATATGAATTTCGGCCCTCCGAAAGTTCGCATACCGATAACATACTGTGATGTAATTCTTTTCTTTTTATAGCTTACTTCCTATTTGACTATTATTTTCATATCCATAAGATCGGGGTTTATTTTGAATGTATATTACAAATGGAGGAATAGAATTAAAGAATGCTTGATTGTTGTTTAAATGGAGGAGACTACCCGTTGGCCGTTGCTGAACAAAAAGTCAACGTCAATAAACTAGTTCAAGCCTCCTTCTTTTACCTTTTCTTTCAAAAGTATAGTAAACTTTCAATTGACTGATTTGGAAGACTCTTGGGTAATGAAGACATTTCATCATGTGCTTTGGTCGATTCAAGAATTTATTAATGTGTGGCTTTTTTCCAAGAAATATGTTGGCCTTCTCTCATTGCCATGGAAAATGTGTGGCTTGGTAATGTCTTACTCAGTATTTATTAAGGTGTCAGAGACGTCCAATGACTTTTAGAGGCCTTGTGCAAATATTAAAATATGAGGTCATCAATATTATTTATAAATGATTTTTTTTATACATATAAAATTGTATTTCATGTCGAATAATTCTATGAGTATTGTTATGTAGTCAAGTATTCGAATTTTTAAAACATTAAATTAGTTTTCAGAAATATTAACTTTTTTCAAACTTAAATATTCATTATTGGCAATTTTTTATAACAAAATATTTACAATTATTTCATATGATATTAAAAATAGGGTGTGGTTATATACACCACAAATCCAAAGGCTAAAAATGCACGTCCTTAAAGACGTGCAAGCCTTGTGACTAATTAACTTTTGAAAAAAATTAATTAACCCTTTTTAACCATGCACATTCTTAAAGATGTGCTTGATTTGGGGTGTATATAGCCAACACGTAAAAATATTAAGAGTATCATCTTACAATGTGAATCATAATTTTTTATTTGATTTTCCTGAAATATATTTCTCTGATCATTATAAATATTTTTCTCCTACTTTAGTTTTTTATGGATTCTAAATAATTTTATTTAACTTGAATTTGTTTGGAATATCTGAGCCTGTTCATAGGTGTGAGATCTTGGAGCTTGGTGCTATTTGTAGGGGGAGAGGTAGACCGAAGAAGAGCTGGATGGAGGTTATTCGTCATGATCTACACTTGCTGAACCTTTCGGAAGATATGACAGGGGATAGAGACCGCTGGAGGAAGTGCATTCGGGCTTCTGATGTTTAGAAGCTTCAGAAGTTTGAGGATGGGTGTTGGGTCCTGCTGTTTTTGCTCCTTTTCTGCCTTGCTCTTTCCTCCCTTTTACCTCACTCTTTATTATTGGCATGTTTCCATGTTTGGTTTATACCCTATTGTTTTGGGTCTATCGGAAACACTCTCTCGACTAGTTCGGCGAAAGAGTGCGTACATCCTGACCCCCAGACCCTACCTTATCGCGGAATATACTGGGTTGTTGTTGTTGTTTTACCTCACTCTTTATTATTGGCATGTTTCCATGTTTGGTTTATACCCTATTGTTTTGGGTCTATCGGAAATACTCTCTCGACTAGTTCGGGGAAAGAGTGCGTACATCCTGACCCCCAGACCCTGCCTTATCGCGGAATATACTGGGTTGTTGTTATTGTACTCCGTAGGCATATATGATAGTTATGTTAAAAGTTTTGTTTTATTCTTATATTGACTAGATATATTGTTTCCTATGCCCTCTTTATCTCTTATATATCCAACTCTATGTGCTCTACTTTTAGCCAATAAATATTTGATTTACCAAATATTTCTATCTTGATACATTTTCGAAATTTTCAAAAATATATTTTAAAGTAATTTAACTTTCAGATTGGGTCACATATGGTTAAATCTTTATAAAATAAAATTATTTATTTCCATAGTTTAGTCAAAATAAAATCCAACTAGTATGTGCTGTTTTTCTTTTTCTCTCATTTAAAATAGCATATTGATATAAATATGGCTATGTGTAGACCCGAGCAAACGCGGACGCGGGACGGACTTGGGACGGGCTTTACTCGAGATTTTGTCCCGTTGTTGCGGGCGCAGGCCGGGCTAAGCCCGCTCAACGGGTTGAAAGTCGTGTCCAAGCCCGTCCGCGAATGCGGATGCGGGCAGCCCGCGGGTACCCGTAAATCTAATCAATTTTTCTTATTAAAATTATACTAAGCCTATTATAATCAATTTTAAATATATATTATATTACATATATTATTTATATGCCTTCTGTTTTTATATTACATATGTTATTTATATACTACCTACTATTTTTATACCAAGCCTACACTAATCAAAAAAACAAAAATTCTACCTACTGTTTTATGTAAATATATATATAGTTACTATATTTATATTATTTACATACATACATATACTTTTTTTATTTTTTTAAATGAATATTTAATATTATTTATTACATATATATATATACATATATATTAATTTTAATAAATAAAAGGCGGGTACCTGTTACGGGCGTAGCGGCCCGTAACGGGTTAATTGATATGTCCAATCCCGCACCCGCTGCGGGCGCATGCCGGGCCTAGCTGTCCGCGTGGGCTTTTCCCCATGTCCAAGTCTGCCCGCTAATGCGGGACGGGCCGAGCGGGCCTACCCGCGTTTGCCCAGGTTTAGCTATGGGTCACTTTTTTTTCCCCAAAAAGGGGATTTGTGTTTAGGTGAAATTGAAAAATAATAACCATTCCGGAATGGCTCACTGAAAAGGAATTGTGGGTAGTACCCATAGGTCCCCGGTTCGAACCCCGAAATGGCCGCTCACCAATTCAAGAAATTGAAAAATAATGGAAGAAAAAAGAAATAAAAGGGTAAAAATTGTTATTGAGAAAGGAATGAAATGAAAAAAATATGTAATATGAACTATCTCCATTGGTCACCCCACTCCCGCTCTTTCACCCGCCAGTCCCGCCTCCTACATTTCCAATTGTCCTCCATTTCTCATCGGCTCGTCTGTCACTATCTAGTATCCCGATCTGCTAAGCCCTAGTTCGATTTCAAAGATCATAATTATTGTCAATAGTCATTTGTTGAAATATTAGAACTGAATTGGAACAAATTATTCACACAATATTTTTGAAGCTTTCTGGGGTAAAATTTGTTTGAATAATTAAGGATTAATTGTACACAAACTGGTGGATTTCAAAATTTTACAATTGGGTGTTACTGTTAATGGTGATATTAAAAGGCTAGTGGTGGCCTAGAATGGAATAATTAAGATTGGTGGTAGCAATGGAAGATGGTTGATGACAATTCCATAATTTCACACAAAAAATATGCATCCAAACAGACCCTAACATTTTTCATTTGTTTAGTACTCCGTATAGAGTAATTATTATTCTATACATTTACCTTTTAAGAGGCTCAACTACTCCATTCAATTATCATTAATAATGTCTATTATTTTTCCTTTTTATTTTATAGCTAAAAAATGGGTTATTACTTTTTGGGTGACATGGCAGGGTTTAGTCCACCACCATTGTATGCCTAACATCCCCCCTAAACTACCCAACTACAACTACCTGACTAACCAAATCACCTCCCTCAAATTGTGTGTTCGATCCCCCCATGCCAGTAACTCTTTAACCAGTAACGCTAAAGCCAAAACCAATTTAAGCAGTAAAAATCAACTCAGATCAACTCATTGGTTCAGTAGCTCAATCAAACCCAAAATTTTCCCAACAAATTAAGCCAACAAAACTGAAATCGAGATCGGATTCAATCAAATATACCTGTCTCGATGTCTATGGAAGGACGTGTTCAGATTCAGGGGTGCGAGCTCGGCGAGGTCGGGAAGGGCTGCAGTGAGCGCAAGGGCGGGCGCTGTGACGTCTGGTTCGGGCTTCGCGTCTGCAGCTGTGGAACGACTGAGTTCGAACTCGTGGCGCTGGACTAACTTAGCTAGGCAAGGCTCGATGATGTCCTCCAATGGCAGCTGCGAGAAATGAGAGAAGAGGAGGAGGAGCTCGATTCGTCGACAGCGGCGGTCCGGTGGTTTTTGCTCCCCTTGACTAGGTCAGCCCCGGCGTCTCCGGCGAAATCTCGTCAGGAGGCTGAAGAAAAGGATAGGAGGCAAATCGTGCTTTTCCATTGATTTGTGATGTCAATATATACAAAGAAACTAGGTCAGATCTTTCCTAACTTACAAGAGAAGATATGGCTATACAGAATCAAATAAAATCTCTATACAAAAGATATACTATCTCAATACTCCCCCTCAAGTTGGAGCATGAAGATTCCGAATGCCCAACTTGCGAAGAAGAACATGAAACTGCGACTGCCCAAGAGCCTTTGTCAGAATGTCCGCCAGCTGGAGAGAGGAGCGGATATGAGCGGTGACGATAGTGCCAGCCTGAACATGATCGCGGATGAGATGACAATCGACCTCGATATGTTTTGTGCGTTCGTGAAAGACCAGATTCGAGGCAATATGGAGGGCGGCCTGATTGTCGCACCAGAGGCGCATAGGCTGTCGATGAAAGATCCCCAGAGAGGCAAGCAAAGACTTGAGCCAAACATAATGAAGAAGCCAGTGAGGGAGCGGCGAGTAATGGGACACGTAGCGTAGTCGGAATCACAATATGCGTTGAGCCGAAGAGCACTCGAGCGAGACAAGAAAATACCTTGTCCAAGGCACCCCTTTAAGTAGCGAACAACACGAAGGGCTGCTTGCCACTGATTAGCCGTCGGAGAGGTCATAAACTGAGCCAAGATGTGAACTGAGTAGCTGAGTTCGGGCCTGGTAATAGTGATGTAGATAAGCCGGCCAACCAATCTACGGTATTGCTCTGGCGACCCAAGCAAGGGACTGTCGTCGAGGGACAATTTGTGATTCTGCTCAATCGGAAAAGTGACGGGTTTGGATGCTAGAAGACCAGTTTCCGTCAAGATGTCAAGCGCGTATTTGCACTGAGAAACAAAGAGTCCAGCAGGAGTCCGTGTGATCTCGAGGCCAAGAAAATACTTCAGAAGGCCAAGATCCTCATGTGAAAGCGAGAATGCATAAAAGCCTTAAATCGGGCAATAGAGGCGGAGTCATTCCCTGCAATGATGAGATCATCGACATAAACAAGAACATGTAACACAATGCCGGATTGCATATAGGAGAACAGGGAGTAGTCGGCGTAGGATTGAGCAAAGCCAAAATGCTTAAGAGCAGAAGCAAGCTTGAAGAACCAATTGCGAGGTGCCTGTCGAAGACCATATAAGGATTTGCGAAGATGACAAACCTTAGACGAACCCGGAACAGAGGATCCAGGAGGCAAAGCCATATAGACATCCTCATGCAAATCGCCGTGGAGAAATGCATTATGAACATCCATTTGATGCAGTTCCCAATCCCGGATCGCAGCCACTGCTAAGAATACTTTGACAGACACCAGTTTAGCTACCGGAGCAAAGGTTTCAGAGTAGTCGATACCTTCAATCTGACGGTTGCCGAGCACAACAAGACGTGCCTTGTAGCGCTCTATGCTTCCATCCGCCTTGTATTTCACACGGAAGACCCATTTGCAGCCAATAGGGGTCTTATTAGGAGGAAGATCAACAACATCCCAAGTCCTATTGCGATAGAGAGCGTCGATCTCGGCGCGCATAGCATCTCGCCAATGTGGATGCCGAACGGCCTCACGGAAGGAGGCAGGTTCAGGGTTGGTCGTAACAGATGCGAGGTAGCTGCGATGCTGCGAAGACAAGCAATCATAACTGACATAATTGGCTAGAGGATACAACGTACCTGAAGACGTGACCGAAGAAGGATCCGGCGAGATAGGATGTCCAGATCGGACTGAGGTACAAATATAGTCCCGAAGGCGAGTATTAGGCTGCGAGGCCCGAGTGCTGCGACGAGGAGGGGGAGGAGGTGGCGGGGGTGGACTCCCCCTGACGTCGACAGTGGGAGCGGGCTCGTCGTCATGGGACAGCGGAGTTGGGGTAGTGACAGATGGTTCGTCAGGAGGTGACGAGGGAGGCGGGCTGCTGAAAGGAAACCGATGCTCATGAAAAGAGACATCTCTTGAGGTAAACACAGCGTGGGTTTCCAAATCATAGAGACGCCACGCCTTCTGGCCGAAAGGGTAGCCAAGAAAAACGCAACGTCGGCTTCGAGGAGCGAATTTGTTGGAGCTGCGGGGTATTTGGGCGGAGTAGCAGAGGCACCCGAAAACACGAAGGTGAGAATAGTCAGGAGGTTTGTGAAATAGAAGTTCATATGGAGTTTGGCCTTTAAGAAGAGGGGTTGGAGTGCGGTTGATGAGATAGCATGCGGTGAGGACGCATTCTCCCCAGAACTTCAATGGCAAAGAGGCTTGAAACAGAAGAGCTCGAGAGACATTGAGAATGTGACGGTGTTTACGTTCGACTCGACCATTTTGTTGAGGGGTGCCGACACAAGAAGACTCAAAGAGAACGCCGTGTTCCTGGAGAAACGGTTTGAGAGCAAGGAACTCCGAACCGTTGTCACTGCGAAAGCATTTAATAGATTTCTGGAATTGTGTATGAACCATGAAATAGAATTTTCGAATCAACACGGCAACCTCTGACTTGTGAGCCATTAGAAAAACCCAAGTACTGCGTGAATAATCATCAACCAAAGTTAGAAAATAGGAAGCACCACATGTAGAGGGGATGCGATAAGGCCCCCAAATGTCACAATGAATCAAATCAAAACAAACAGTAGCTCGAGAAGTGCTAGTAGGAAAGGAAAGACGTGTCTGTTTGGCCTTGTAACATATGTCACAGGGATCACGTTTATTGGAAACAGAAATACTAGAAAAGGCTTGAACCGAGTGGGGAGAGGGATGCCCAAGACGTTGATGCCAAAGCGTGGAAGAATCGATGGATGGGAGGTGGCACGAGTGAGCGGAAGGAGATGACGGTGGAGAGAGCCAACGCAGCCAGGACACCCTATCTCGGACTTCACCCGCTCCAATCAGCGTCCTCGAAGTGCGGTCCTGGAGCACAAAAAACTTGTCAGAAGATATAACCAAGCAAGATAGATCAGCCGAAAAACAGGCAGATGATAACAGATTGCAATCAAGGCCAGGAACAAGCAACACATGAGAAATAGTCACCCCATGGGTGATACGCAGGCTGCCTGACCGAGTGGCAGTAGATATAGAGGTGTTCGGGAGACGAATATGGCAAGGTGGAATATCAGTAAGATCATGGAGGAGAGTACCATCCCCCGTCATGTGAAACGAAGCTCCCGAATCGAAGATCCAAGGTGAAGAAACAATACCTGACCTGCGATCAGCAGAAGATTTAGAATGGAAGTCTTTGAATTTCTCAAAGAGTAGGTTCCAATCAGGTTCAGAAACAAGGGAACCGAAAGCATCTCGGTCCGAATGAGTCATCGATGGCGTGCCAGAAGAGGAGGCCGAATTGGCGACGGCGGTGGCAGCCATGGGTAGGGTAGGGTCGGCGGTGGGTTAGGTGTTTTTAGGGTTTGAGGATCGGTAAGCCTGATACCATGAAGAAAAGGATAGGAGGCAAATCGTGCTTTTCCATTGATTTGTGATGTCAATATATACAAAGAAACTAGGTCGGATCTTTCCTAACTTACAAGAGAAGATATGGCTATACAGAATCAAATAAAATCTCTATACAAAAGATATACTATCTCAATAGAGGCCCCATGAGATTCGTCTTCGGTGATAGCGAGTGGCGTCCCCTTTCTCCGCCGTCTCTCCCTCCGCTCCAACTCCTTCAACGTCTCCCTCCCATCCTCCTCTCTCCCTCCTCCGTGTAATCTTCCTCCAGTACATCTCCTTCTCCGGTAGCTCCCTTTCCGACCCCGTCCCCTCCGATTACCTCCCACCAAATGTCAAATTCCTCGATCTCAGCTCCAACTCTCTAATTTTTTTTTTTTGGAGAGGAACACACAAAAGAGACGATGAACAGTGAACACGTTTTTCAGATCTGGCCCACAAGATGACAGATCTGACATCAAACCAAGGGGAGCTGAGAGATCCGGCAATGGGCAGCCGTAGGAGGTTGTGATTCCGCCATATAACCACCGGAGATCAGTAGATCTGGGCATTAGGCTCTTTTATTCAGATTTTTTTTTTTTTGAGAAGTCGGATTTGGGAGGTTGATGGGGATTTGTGGAGGGGTGGTACAGATGGTTAGGGGGGTTCACTGTAGGAGAGATCCGGCAAGGGAGACAAGGTAAAGCTCAGATCTGGAGAAGAAGGACGGATGGAGTGGGAGTCCATAAACCTGAATCTTTCGGAGGGCCAATGGAGAGCTCCGCCGGTGAAGACCATGAACAGCAATGATATGCCTACAACTTATAGCTTCACACTATACAACTTTGAACGGGGGGATTTCGGAAACCATTAAATCTGCCTTGCATCCTTCTTCTTTTCTGCTGTCGCTGAGCTTTGCTTCTGGTTTGTATTTATCTTTGTTTGTTGGTGTTTATTTTTGTTGTTAGTGTAGCCGAATGGGGAAGATCAAATAAATAGGCTCAGCCAATTTCCTCTGCTTTATACTCCCTCCGTCCTAAAATATATTGCCTTTTAACATTTTGCACAAGTTTTAATAAAATACCTTACTTTTAAAAAAACATCATCATTGCACTAACTTTTTCATAAATTTTATTATTTTTTAACATCCACTACATATTTTAACCAATCAAATTATTTTAAAAAGTCAACAACACACAACCCAATACAAATCATTACAACTTTTTACCTAGAAAATCTAAAAGGCCATCTATTGTTGGACAAAAATTTACATCTAAAAACCTATGTATTATTGGACGGAGGGAGTATCATTGAATATGTGTCACTGTGTAAAAAATAGCTTGGGGGTCCTCCTTGCTTCATTTGCATAGGCTTTTGCTGAATTTCAGCTTTATTAAAGATGCTTATTCACGTGAGCTTTCAGCGTGGGTCTTGTAGCTGCTCCGTGTGTTGTGCACCGTGGGGCCCTCAATTGGTGTCTTTGTCTCCCTTTCCCAGCAACTTGTTTGAAGATGCAGATCCCTTTTTGCATTTTTTTATTTGTTGTTTGGGTTGGTTGACTAGTGGTGTGGTCAAAGATTATTGGGGTTTTCTTTTTTATTGTGTGATTTTAGGAATATGTGGCTGGTAATTTCTGAGTGGTGCTGTGGGTTTTTTGATGTCGTTGTGCCCTGCTTTTGATGTAGTGCTAGCCTATTCTACTTCGATTCCACATCCCCATATCGGCAAGCGACATTAGATGATGACCGTAACAACTAAGCTTGTTCTGATGTGGATTGGGACGTGGGATTGGGATGTGGGATTGAGGTGGAGTTGGTGTAGCGCTTCTTACATCTTTTGCGGGTCGAGTGGGGTAGGTGCGGAGGAAATTTGCGGGCAAGACTTTTGTGCGTAGTATTATCTCTTTCGTAAGACTCTTGATTTGGTCTTACTTTATGTTACTCATTGGCTTTTACCACTATCTATATATTTACCTTTTCAGGAAATAATTCACACTTTGCCCAAATTTTTTATTAATACGTGCCACTTCATTTCATCATCATTTAAAAAAAAAAAACAACTTCACCATTTGTGAGCTAATAAGATTCAAAGTTAAGACTCAAGTACTTGAAACTTTTACGGAACGATGGTTTTATTTCATCTCTAAAAAATTAATTTAGCTAGGGGCTTTTGCAAGAAATCATGAGTCAGTAACATTTTTCAGATGCAACAATTAGAAACGATGGAGATCAATGAAGTTTAATTACAAATATCATCAATGAATAATAACTTTCAATAAAAAAATGTTATTTCATCAAAAAATAAAAAATGTCATCGATGAAGTGTAATCATATTTTATGCTCCTATTTGTCATCAACAAACAATGTTATCACAAATGATTAAGATCAATGAATTGTAATCACAAATGTCATCAATAAATAAAAGTCATCATTAAAAGTTATCACCAATGAAGTTTAATCACATTTTATGTCCTTGTGTGATCAAGTGATTGCATCAATGAAGTCTAATCACAAACGTGTCATCAGTGATTAAAAGTAAAAATATGTCGATATACAATTGATTAAATTAAAAAAAAGTGACATCAAACGATTTGATTAAAAAAGTTACATCAAATAATTACATTAGAAAAATGGCATCAAAACATTACTTTGAAAATATATGGCATCACGGTAAAAAAAATATCATCAAAAAATTGAGATAAAAAAGTGTCACCAAATTATTTCATTAAAAAAGTAGCATCAAATTATTTGATTAAAAAAGTGGCATCAAATAATTACATTAGAAAAATGGCATAAAAACACTACTTTGAAAAAACTGCATCACATTACCGAAAAAAATGTATTCAAAACACTACTTTAAAAAAAATATGGCATCACGGTTAAAAAAATATCATCAAAAAAATTGACATAAAAAAAGTGCCATCAGTAAAAAAAATAGCATCAATGGTCAATGTGACATCACAGTAAACAAAAAAATGTCATCAAGGTTTAAAAAAGTGGCATTAAAAAAGTGTCACCAAACATTTCATTAAAAAAGATGCATCAAAGTGAAAATAAAATGTAATGAAAAAATGGCATTAAAACGGTAAAAAAAAAAAGGGCATCACTAAAAAAATAATAAATAAATAACCGAAATGAGTTGGTCAACGGTCAATGTTGACCGGTCAGCGGTCAAACAATTGACCATTGACCATTCTACTCTATTTAGATTGGGGTCTACCAAAACTAATTAAATTAGTTTAGGGTCTAAGTACCTAATCAAATATTCAAAATGGTCTAAGAACCAAAATCACCCTATGAAATTTCACAAAAATAATCAGCTATTTTTAAATTATCAAAATACTATCACATTAAATTATAAAATTCAACTATTAAATTCTATTTACATTAAAAATGTCATAAAAATTATCGTACTCATCTCAATATTTTCAAAACAATAGTCATTTCTTCCCTCGAAATCTAAAATTTATAAAATCATTTTATATAACTAAAGTACTTATTATTAAGAGGGAATTTGGTGATTTAGACCCTTTAGCAGGTTTAGTTAGGTAGTTAGGCCCATTAATTATTTTTTTAGCTAACGTAAACCCTGTTAATTTTTTATTGGGTATCTAGACCTTTCCCACTCTTCTCCCTCCTTTACCATCGGAATTTGGGCGACTCCTCTCTCTCTCTCTTCCTCTCAGTCGCCGCCGCTCAAGCCGCCCCCTACACAGTCGCCACCTCTGCGCTCTCTCCTCTCTTCACGGACGACGACGATGGCTCCACTAATTCCACGGAAGGCTCTACCGATTCAAACACACCGACAACTCTCAGATCTAGCGACGATGACGATGGATTCGGCGAAGAACTCCATGGCCATGGAAGAAGATCGTTCCTCTCCCGACGAGGTAAATTACGGTTTTGTTCATCTTTTTCTTTGGGCTTTGAGCGATCTCGGTCCCCCTGGCTCTTCTACTGTTGATTAATATTGTGTTGATGGCGTAAGGTTCTTGATTTCCCCCATTACTTGATTTATTTTCCGATTTCTATAGTGTTCTGTTTTGGATTTTGGGATTATGGTTCATGTTTCTCTTCATTACCTGATATTGTTCCTCTTTATTCTTTTTTATTGTGTTCACGATTGGATTTGCTTTAGATCGATTGGTAAACTTTGATTCAGGAGATATATTTTTGGTTGATTCGTGTGGGTTTTGTTTTTCATTTGACTTTGTTACGATTTGAGAATGTGATTAAATTTGGGAATTCATTATGAGGCATTAAATCTGGAGGAGGGAGGAGCATTTACTTCTAGCGGTGCGGAAGATATTCTCAATGTGCTTTGTTGGGTGAGGTGAGAGCTGGCGCCTCCAAGATGCTCGATGAAATGCCTAGATGAATCTAGGGATTCGGATGAAGAATTGAATCGCATAATGCACGTTTTGGATGAATTAATGGCTTTACTCCATAGATTCCACAAAGTCCACCCTAGAAAGCAATGAGTTATATTCACAAAACATATACTTGTTTGTGTTGATCATCTGTTAGTTTCTTACTTGCAAGCTTATATGAATTTAGTCTCCACCTTATGATGATGAAAATATAGGCCTAGAAATCTATTTCATTAAGGAAGGTCATGACTCCTCTACTATTTTTAAGTGTTTCATTGTCAATAGAAATTTAAAGGTATAGAAGAAATGTTATGATTATAACAAGAACAGGGTTAAGTGGGTAACAACTTTGGAATCAATTTTTTTTGCTACGAAGAATTTGTAAGCTTGTATATTTGAACCTTCAAGGGGGAAACAACTTTGGAATCAATTTCACGACAAAATCAATGTCTTTTTGCGATGAAAATTTTAGTGGCCAATAAAATACAAACAATTTGTTGCCATCATTAACTCTCGAGCTTTTGATTTTAAGAGATCGTATTGCCCTGTCCGGTGACACTATTTTGTAGGGGTGGGCACAAATCTCGCAAATCCCGTCCCGTCCCGCATTCCGTCCCGATCCCTGTGGGATTTTGAAAAAAAAAATTAAATCCCGTCCCGTAAAAATTACGCGGGACAGAGGGTTCGAATCCTGCAAATCCCGTCCCGTCCCGCATATATATAAAATTATATATATTTAATATATTTAATTAAAATTAATAAAAATATAGAAGATAAATTTATATTATACCTTAACATTATAACATAAAATTTAAAATAATAATAATAATACATGAAGTTATATAAGAAATAACTATATATGTAGTTTGGTTTTTTTTTTTTTTGATTAGGTAAAAATTCGAATGTCAGACAGGCCTGACTCATCAAGAGGCCGACAAAGTCGGCTGACGGCGAACCGTCAAACATACATCCTAATAAATCGAAATACAACCAATAGACGAAATGAAACAAACAGCAATAAACTCTACAACAAAACGACTCAAGAAGACCAACTCCGAGAAAGCTAAGGAAGCCACTGAAGAACGAAGCCAAGCATCAACGAACAGTGATACCACGGGCCAGCGGTACAGCTGTAACGGCCCAGGATTATGATTCCCGAGTTTCTTTTTCTAGGGATAAAACCCCTCGTTAGGATCTTGCGCCCCGAGTACAGGTTGAAGGTTTGAAACCAATGATTCATAGTTTAAAGTGGGATTTCGCACCCAAATTCGAAGGGTCCATTGGAGACCCCGGGGTAAACCCTTGTACCTGCCCTAAGGCTACAACACGCGAAACCTTTTATCATGCAAAGGATATAAGTTCTGAAAATGATACAACCAGTGCCACGGCAGAGCCGGGTCAAAACAGAGTATAATAGGAAGAAATCTCAAAAGCATGAATCTGGTGAAGTCAGGGTTCAACACTCACTCTCCGCCATATGAATGGACCCCGCCATAACAGCACAAAATCGAGTAGTGGATTGGGTACCTGAAACTATACCACCAAGTCAGGCCAAGAGTCCGCCCGCGGGTCCTCTGACCGCGCTGAGGACATATAATACGTCTATACCTAGAATAAAGGATGCCTTCATGCTTCTAATTCATATATACAGAAAATTAAGTAAGGCCTTAACAAAGAATATCAAGTGGTATATCCCTCTTCTACCACCACCCCCCTTCCGGTGGTGTCCTTTTTTGCTGTTGGTGGCTCCGAGGGATGTGTGGGACCTTCCGCTGGTGGCTCGAGGTGGAAGGATAGAAGGAGGAGGAGGAGACAGTGGTTTGGGGATGAAGACGGTGGCGACGATGGTGATGGTGAAATGGTGACGGTGAATGGTGATGGTGTGCAACATAAGAGTGGGGAGGAGCTGAAAAGTTTGAAGAAGCTAGGGAGAGGTGTGAAGGGATGTGGGAGATGGCGTACAGAAGAAGAGAGGACCGGAGGGATGGGTTTACAGATGCCACAGGGGTAAGGGTGCAGTAGAAGCTAGGCGGGAGGGTGACTAGGAACAGGTAAGGATTTGACCGGGGAAGTGATGGGTATTAATTACGGGCATCAGTCAAAATTAAATACCTCGAATTAAAACCCGAATACGTGAATTTCGAATCCCGAAATTAGTTTCCGAAAGTTAGTTTCCCGAATCTCGTTTTCTCGATCGATTAGATTTTTAAAAAAAATCGAAAAGGGTACCATCCGATAATTATTTTGAATAATTCGAGGTCAAAGGACGAAAATTGTTTGCCAAATTTTACATTTCGGTTGGAATCTGCTAAAGGAGTTTTAAAACCGATTTAATTTCATTTTTAATTCTCTTTTTTTGAAAAAATTAGGATTTAAAAATCTGAGCCTTTACAACAACAGGACTCTAACTCCTGTGGGTAGTGCAGACGAACTCCAATGAAACTCTATCCCTGAAATGGAGACGCCCTGAGCGCACCACCTCGACCCCAGCCAGACCCGACTCCAGACTCCACACCCCCCAACCAGGCAGAAGACCTCCTCGAAACATCGGAAGCAGAGCCGCAAACTGCTCGTACAAAACGCCAACAGGATTTCACCTACAAGAATATCATCGATCCCTTGCGGGAGAAAGTCAAACCCTTTCGAGTGAATTTACTCAAACCCTTACGGGAATTAGATAGAGCCCCGTTCGGGCAAATAATTTTGTCTATTCAATTAATATTTCCTCAACTAGGGCCCAACGGGCCAAACTTGGGCTCGAAGGACCCAAGCCAAAAAAATCCTCGGGCTGCCCCGGGCGCCCGAAGCACAATTTTCCAGGCCCGACAAAGTCGAAAGCCAAACCGGCTGCGCCAGCAAGCAGGTACACCTGGAAGGCTTCACCGGACGAAGGTTGGAGACATGGCGAGGCCACGCGCGAGTGGGCAGCACCGGAGAGATGCGGAGATCGCGAGAGAAGAGGACACGAAGAGACAAGGGGCGGTCACGGAGAAACCGCAGAACGCCGGTAGGCCGGAAGAAGACCAGAGCTTGGCCGGGGGTAGACCAAAACAACTCTGGCGGGGATAGACCAGTAGAACAGGCCGAGGGGAGGAAGACTAGGGCGAATCAACGCAAAAAGACACCCGATTCGAAGCGAATCACAGATCTGATGCCCAAATTGGGGGAATTAGGGGTGGAGTATAGAAGCCCCAAAAAACCAAATCTGGGAAACAAATACATCAAATCAGGGGAAAGGGAAGAAGATACACAAGGGATTACAGACTATAGACAGATGCATCAATCGATCGATCGACAGAGCACGAGAAGGACGACGACCGGAAAGACCAGATCCGGCCACCACATACACAGGGAGGGAGAGCCGGTGATGATAGGGCCCAAAAAGGGATAATCGAAGGCAGATTTAGACAGCACTGATTAGTCGGATTGGAATTAACAAAGTCCCGAAGGATATGGATTCTCAAATTCCCAAAGGATTGGTTCACACACCCATAATGAAATGAATATAAGTAGTTTGGTTTGGACTTCAAGTACCTACTGTAATTGCTTATTGGGCCGTTGGCCTTTTAAGAAAAAAAGAGCTGTTGTTCTAGGCTTCTAGCAATTGGTAATTGGGTAGCTCTCGAGTACAGAGTAGTCACCACATTTAATGGACGAGTTTATCACCACATCAAATTCCAAAAGTGCCATGGTGATCAATGTTTAAAAGGACGAGTTTATCAGTTGCTAGTTTCTAGTGTGTATTTTGAGACTGTTTCACTCTTTGCCAACCCCACGTTAACGTGCTACTGTAATTTACTTATTTCACTTTTGCCTTCAATGTAATGCTTTAATCAGTACATTTGCCTACTGTTTTTTTTGGGCTATTGTCATGACCTTAAATTGTACCCCATTTACAACTTTATACTTGTTAATTTTGGATTGTATTTTAATATTTATTTACGAGGGACGAATCCCGTCCCGTCCTGTCCCGAGAGGGATAAGACCCGGCGGGATTTGAAAAAAAATTATTCAATCCCGTCCCGATCCCGTCTCGTAAAAAATACGCGGGACGGGAGGCGGGATTACCCTAATACCGTCCCGTCCCGTCCCATGCCCACTGATAAAGTCTATTTTAGTCATGTTTTAAGTAGAGTTTTACATATTAATTTAGATCATTTTTACATATTTTATAGTTAATTTGTATTATTTGATTTTCGGAGTCTACACTAGTGTTTTTATATATTTCAGGTATTTTCGGGTTGGAACGTATGAAGTATGAATTCGGAGATTGATTTTAAGATGGATTGCCTCGTATTGCTATATGGGATGATAGCAACATTTGCTATTGGAGTTCGAGTTGGTGTGATGGACTGGACGGTGCAAGCAAAAGGAGCCCACACGGCTAACAAGTGCCGCTTCATGTTATTTTGGTTGTTATATTAAATTAGATAGATTAGTAGATTTATAGAATTAGATATATTAAAGTATTATTATATATTTAAATTGCAATAGTTACCATAGATGGATTAGGATATTACGGAGTAGTATACTATATATTCACATTCAAAACAGTAGCCGACTTAGAGACGTACCGACCGTGATAGTAACTTTCCACCCTAAACCCTAATTTTATTTTGTCTTATTTTTATGGAGATCTAAACTCTCCCGTTTCGTCTATGGATTGAAGATTTGGTTTGATAAAGTTGTGAGATTTATATTCTTGTTCTATTCCTATTGATTCGTATTGATTCTTTTGCGATTATTATTGATTTCTTCTAGTCCGTACAACTAGTTGAGATTATTGCTAGGATTTTGTAGATTCCTCGTAGCGAACCTTAATCCATAGTAGCAATCATGCCTTTTTAGGACTCGTAGGACTAAACTGGTGTGTAGAGAATCAATTATATGTTAAATGCTGACTCGTAGCTTGGTGTTGCATGTATCCTGGTTAATCCTTAATCTTAATGCTACTATTAGGTTAAATCTTGACCGTGTTAAGGTTATCTAATTAGTAAGGGTTGTTAGGACTCGTAGGACTAGTAATTTACACAAGATCAGGACAGGAACAATAATAGGATGAAAAAAGAACTTGAAGAAGAATCGATGATCAACTAGTCAAATTAAAGTGAATATTTGTAGATGAAACTAGTCATTTAATTGTTATCTCCGTTAATTTGTTTATAGTTTATTTTATTTTCTTTCTTATTCTCATCACATCAAAAACCCCCCTTTTCTATTAATTGGTAAATAGGCTTAACTTAGGAATAACATGATTCACTGTGGGATCGACTCGTGCTTACCACACTACATTAGTTAGTAAGTTCGAATTTATTTTGATACGGTTTAGGCGACTAAAAACCGTTCATCAAATTGGCGCCGTTGCCGGGGACTCAAAGTTTATTTCTTTGTTTTGTGTGTTTGCCGATTATTGTATATAACTTAACTTTGTTGTGAACCTATCTTACGGTTCACGACACCCTTATTACTAACATTTTAAGATGAGATTAATGCAGAGTCAAGGAGAAAATTTTCACCATTATTTCACAAGAGTGAATAATTTATTGGACGCCCGTTATGCAAGGGGTTACCAAGATAGTTTGCAACATATGGTTGTTTTTGTACTTGAGGGCATGACTCCTGAGACCAAAGAACTTGCCGAGTCTATAAGTAACGGAGGATTGGCGAGTTTTAATTTATCAGAGATGTGGGATTTTTTCTGCTACATGGGTCACCAGGTGGAGCAGGAAGAAGCTTTCACACGCCAGGTTATGTTGGAGGAGCTGCTTAAAAGGATGGAGCGAATTGAGGAACAATTGAACCAACTTAATCAACCGGTGAGTGAGTTGGTAGTAGAGCAATGTTTTATTCCTCAAGTTGATGGAAGTCAGGACACAAACAATGATGGTTTGCTCGATGAGAGCCCGATGCTCCCTTACATGGAGTCTCATGAGTGCACGCACGAGGATCCATGTGTTTTGCCTCCTATCTCATCTGAAGAAATCATCCCTGACTTGCCTATCAAGGAACCATGTACCGAGTCGATTGTTGTGGCTCTCGAGCAAGGTATTGATATTTCTTACTCTTTTGTGGATTTTGGTGAATATGCAGACCCTTGGGAACATTACTTTGAGAAGCCACCAACGGAACTATGTTGGTGGTATTACATACCCTCTGCAAGGAGCCATGCTCGCATATATGATAAGTTGAAACGGTTTTTATCTACAATATTATTTAGTTTCGATTTATCATTATATTATATATGCTTAATTGATATGTGTGCACAAGATTTTGACAGACTGCTGAGGGCTTTGACAATGTCTGATAGGTAGGATTTAAGATTAAGAATAAGTCAAGCCAATGACATAAAAGAAAGGCGCTATTTGGGAGGCAACCCAAGATATTTTTATTTTTATTTTTTTTATATTTCCGTTTTATTTTATTTTTTGTTAATTTTTTTTTATTATTTCCTTTTTATTTTTAGTTAGGATTTTTTTTTAATCTCCGAAAAAAAAGAAAAAGAAAAACTAACACATATAAATTCGGAGCTACACTTGAATTCCCCACCCCATGCTTAAAATCTTACTTTGTCCTCAAAGTAAATAAAAAGAATGAAAGAGGTAGAGGAAACTCACAATGTAATAAGACATTCAGAAAAAAGCTTGAAGCAAATCTGAAGGGAGGAAGAAAGCAAGTGATCGATGTTGTTGGAAAAATTCAGCAGCAAATCCCTCCAGAAAAAGGCAACAGCAACTCCTTATAGCTTGGAAGCAAAACATACATGTCCAAAACAAGCACACCAAACCACAAAGCAAGACAGCAGCAAGACCGAAGCAAAGCAATGACAAAGCAAGACTACATCGGTTCTCAACAGAAATTTCAGCAACAATCTTGAAAACAATTTGCACTTAAAGACCCTCTCGGAGCATTCTCCTCGCGATAATGCCTCTGCCCATCCCCGCTTGGGCGCCGCCCCCGCGTCCGACCACCCGCCTCCCACACCGAGGCCGTCTCCCTCCTCCGGCCGCTACTGCTCCGTCTCCCTCTTCCTCTCCTTTCTACCCGTCTCAAAGCCGCTACTGCTCTCTACCGCCACCGTTCCATCAAATTGGCTGCCCCTCTCCTTGCCTAGCCCTTCGCTGCTCTCTCCCCTACTGCCTCCCACCGCTGCATCGTTTTTCCGAGGCCACCCTCGTCGCATGCGTCGTGCCAACAGCCACCAGCCACTCCACCGGTGAGCTCTCCTCCCCATCACTGGCCACCGACAGCAACCCGTTCCTTCACCCTTTCAAAAAATTACATGACATCCAACCTTAAACTCCCATTGTCGTCCAAGGATTTGGTAAGTTTTCACCTTTTCTACTCCCTTTTACTTTGATTTGCTTGATTCCTCCATTAATTTGGTGATCTCTAGATTGCAAGTTTTAGGGTTTAGTTTGGATGAAATTGATTTGGGATATTTGTGCACTTATTGATTTTCTCTATGTGTGATACCGCTAAATTGATTCGCGGTTTTGTCGGAAGTTGATGTTGTTTCCTGATGATTGCTAAGCCTGAGAGGTTTTGATGGTGTCCAATTTACTCTTGCGGATGATTACTTAGCCTACGATGTTTTGATTTCATAGGGTTAGATTACTTTTGTGTGAGCTAAATATGACTCATCTACTCACTTGTGATAGAACCCTAATGAGGTTGTGCTTTTAGATTTAGTTGGACTGATCTTGGACTATCTTAGATGATGATAGTAGCTCTGCTGAAATTTTGGACTTCATATCACTTCTTCTGCTGATATGTGGTGCTTTTGCTGTGGGATATTATGCTTCATCACATGTGTTTGATAGCCTTCACTTTATGTTTACCCATGTGTGAAAATTACTTGAATTTTATAGCTGAACTTGATCAATTTGGCTAGTAATTTTGGTTGATTTCCACATAATTATTTGAAGTTCCGGCTACTGGATAAAGCTGTATTCTGTTTTCGTGCTTGTCTCATGCCCTCTGTGTCCATTTCAATTTTCATGAATTTACTTTGTAAAATATGGATGGGTGTGAGTACCGGGATTTGCTTCTTTGTTTGGTTGTTTGTGTTCTTGGATAGTTGGGATACACTTGTTTGGGTATGGTTTCTGTGTGCTGTGTTTTGGCCAGGCATTATCGCGAGGAGAATGCTCCGAGAGGGTCTTTAAGTGCAAATTGTTTTCAAGATTGTTGCTGAAATTTCTGTTGAGAACCGATGTAGTCTTGCTTTGTCATTGCTTTGCTTCGGTCTTGCTGCTGTCTTGCTTTGTGGTTTGGTGTGCTTGTTTTGGACAGGTATCTTTTGCTTCCAAGCTGTAAGGAGTTGCTGTTGCCTTTTTCTGGTGGGATTTGCTGCTGAATTTTTCCAACAACATCGATCACTTGCTTTCTTCCTCCCTTCAGATTTGCTTCAAGCTTTTTTCTGAATGTCTTATTACATTGTGAGTTTCCTCTACCTCTTTCATTCTTTTTATTTACTTTGAGGACAAAGTAAGATTTTAAGCATGTGGTGGGGAATTCAAGTGTAGCTCCGAATTTATATGTGTTAGTTTTTCTTTTTCTTTTTGCAATTTTTGTTATTCATTGCATTTTAGGTTGCATTATAGGGTGTTTGATAATTATCCCATGGTCATAGTAAGTTATTGAGTCTTTGTTTTTTTATTTATTATTTGTTAGTTTTTCTTTTAGTTGTGTTATAGGAAGTTGTTTCTATGATTGGTATGACCTCGATGATGATATATGATTTTTCATGGCTTAAGAGTTAATAAATTTGAATTTTAATTGAATAACGACACTTGTGGGATTCCCATAGATAATCTGGATTATGAGCTTTAGTTGTGACTTGATTATTGGTTGGATGTTCAGTTTAGAGCAATCTTTAAAAAATTTTATATGATTTCTATTGTATGTCTAAACCCCTGATGAAAAGCACTAGTAAATTCGGTTATCTATTTGATGTGAATTTCGATGTGATTGGATTTATGTTTAATGTGCTTTGAGATATGCTGGGTTGATGAGTGTAAGGAGGATAAAATTCACTTACACCGCTCGAGGAGGATAAAATTCACTCGAGTGAAAAGAATCATCAATAAACCAAGCTTGATAGAAATGTTCGAGGAGGATAAAATTCACTCGACAATTATAAGGATTGAGAAAAAATACGGTTAGTAACCGATCCTGTTTGTGGAGGATAAAATTCACGCAAGGAGGAAGAAAAAGTGTTTAGAGAAACAAAGAAAGAAAGAAAAACAAAGTGCTTTAATGAAATTCCGAAGTAGAAAAGGCTTAGTATTCTATGGGTGTTTATGACGATTTTTATGTGCTTAATGAATTTGATTGCTCAACACATTCTGAATGCAAGCATCCCCTGAACCTAATCGAAGTTTAAAGCAATGAGTATGAAAGGTTTGATGTGGGTCTCATAGTGTCATAAATATTTTGAGTTTAACGTAATAAATACTCCTGTAGCCATGAGAACCATACTGATGAGTGATCGATCATAGAAATTACTTTGTCTTTGTTTTTGAGTTCGCCTTTGTTTTGTGGTTAGTTTGCTTGGGGACAAGCAAAAGTCTAAGTATGGGGTAGTTTGATAAAGTCTATTTTAGTCATGTTTTAAGTAGAGTTTTACATACTCCCTCCGTCCAAAAATACATGGACTTTTACTATTCATACACGCTTTTTTAGGAGTTAAAAACTATATAAAATATTAACTTTTTTATTAATTTTTTTTAATAATTACAAACTTATTATCGATAAGTTTGTAATTATTAAAAAAAATTAATAAAAAAGTTAATATTTTATATAGTTTTTGCCTCTTAAAAAAGCGTGCAAGAATAGTAAAGGCAATGTATTTTTGGACGGAGGTAGTATTAATTTAGATCATTTTTACATATTTTATAGTTAATTTGTATCATTTGATTTTCGGAGTCTACACTAGTGTTTTTATATATTTCAAATATTTTCGGGTTGGTACGTATGAAGTATGAATTCGGAGATTGATTTTAAGATGGATTGCCTCGTATTGCTATATGGGATGATCGCAACATTTGCTATTGGAGTTCGAGTTGGTGTGATGGACTGGACGGTGCAAGCATAAGGAGCCCACACGACTAACAAGTGCCGCTTCATGTTATTTTGGTTGTTTTATTAAATTAGATAGATTAGTAGATTTTTAGAATTAGATATATTAAAGTATTATTATATATTTAAATTACAATAGTTACCATAGATGGATTAGGATATTACGGAGTAGTATACTATATATTCACATTCAAAACAGTAGCCGACTTAGAGACGTACTGGCCGTGACAGTAACTTTCCACCCTAAACCCTAATTGTGTTTTGTCTTATTTTTATGGAGATCTAAACTCTCCCGTTTCGTCTATGGATTGAAGCTTTGGTTTGATAAAGTTGTGAGATTTATATTCTTGTTCTATTCCTATTGATTCGTATTGATTCCTTTGCGATTATTATTGATTTCTTCTAGTCCGTACAACTAGTTGAGATTATTGCTAGGATTTTGTAGATTCCTCGTAGCGAACCTTAATCCATAGTAGCAATCATGCCTTTTTAGGACTCGTAGGACTAAACTGGTGTGTAGAGAATCAATTATATGTTAAATGCTGACTCGTCGCTTGGTGTTGCATGTATCCTGGTTAATCCTTAATCTTAATGCTACTATTAGGTTAAATCTTGACCGTGTTAAGGTTATCTAATTAGTAAGGGTTGTTAGGACTCGTAGGACTAGTAATTTACACAAGATCAGGAAAGGAACAATAATAGGATGAAAAGAGAACTTGAAGAAGAATCGATGATCAACTAGTCAAATTAAAGTGAATATTTGTAGATGAAACTAGTCATTTAATTGTTATCTCCGTTAATTTGTTTATAGTTTATTTTATTTTCTTTCTTATTCTCATCACATCAAAACCCCCCTTTTCTATTAATTGGTAAATAGGCTTAACTTAGGAATAACTTGATTCTCTGTGGGATCGACTCGTGCTTACCACACTACATTAGTTAGTAAGTTCGAATTTATTTTGATACGGTTTAGGCGACTAAAAACCGTTCATCACCCACCCCTACTATTTTGATTCCACATTTCATACTTCAATGTCACCAATTTTATAAAAATATCATCACAAATGATTAAGATCAATTAATTGTACTTACAAATGTGTCATCAATGAAGTGTAACTACGTATTAAGCTCATATGTCATCAATTGTATAAAAATATCATCAACAAAGAATGTCATCACAAGTGTGTCATCACTCATCAGTCAATAAAAGTAGAATCAATGAAAATATATCGATATACAGTTTATTGAATTACAAAAGTGACATCAAACGATTTGATTAAAAAAGTAGCATCGAATAATTACATTCGAGTTACTTAAAAAAAGTGGCATCACATTAAAGAAACAATGTCATCAAAACACTACTTTAAAAAAATTTGGCATCACGGTAAAAAAAAATATCATAAAAAAAATTGACATAAAAAAGTGGCATCACAGTAAACAAAAAATGTCATCAAGGTTTAAAAAAAGTGTCATCCAATCATTTTATTAGAAAAGTGGCATCAAAGTGAAAATAAAATATAATAAAATTTTGGCATCAAAACGGTAAAATATGACATCACAAAAAATGGCATAAAAAAAATCCAAATGGGTTGGTCAACAGTCAACGTTGACCGGTCAATGGTCAACCAGTTGACCATTGACAACTATTTGGATAAGGTCTACCCAAACTAATTAAACATTCAAAAAGGTCTATGTACCAAAATCACCCTATTATTAATTTATAAAATTGTAATAATTTCTAAATTTTTAAATAAACACAAATAAATATGATAAATAGCTCAATGAAATTATTTCTTTTAAATCTTAAAATTTTAGACCTTTAAAATAATTGTTACTGTATATATTATTAAAAAAATTATTTATTTTTGAATAAATTTGATTTTAACACCCGTTCTACCTATGACATTTCTTATACTAGAGACTTTCTTAAACTATAGTTTTAGAATGAATTGTTGGATGTTAATTTAAAAATAGACTTTAGTGATGGGTACGATGATTGTTCCCTTCACGAGGCTAAATATGTGTATCTCAGTATTCGAGCTGGTGTGTGGTATCATCCTTCGAATGCAATGTTTGAGTAAACCTCCTCCATGTCCATCGACTGCTGATTTCGTATCATCCTTGGAATTCGGCTCCACCAAGACATATATATATATATATATATATATATATATATATATATATATATATATATATATATATATATATATATATATATATATATATATATATATATATATATATATATATATATATATATATATATATATATATATATAGAGAGAGAGAGAGAGAGAGAGAGAGAGAGAGAGAGAGAGAGAGAGAGAGAGAGAGAGAGAGAATGGATCAAATGTTTACAAGTCTTAACATGTTTTGTGTTAACAAATCTGAGGCGTTGATTGAGTGAAAATGAAAAGCTGAGATTTTTCTGTAATTTTTATTAATTAAAAATAAAAATGAAAAAAATAAACCCCATAGCTCTACAAAGTCGCGTGTATCACAATCTCAACCCTAACCACAATCCATCATCTTCAAAAGGCGGAAGCGATAGCGATGGGAACACCGTCTCTTCTATCGCCCTCCTCGCCTCGACGCAACCCCGACGGCCTCCCTCGCTAGGATTGGAGATGGTGGCCAGTACCGGCTTCCCTCCTCGACTCTCAATTTGAGGAAGCCGATGGCAAGCATCGTCGTAGCCGGAACCCTAGGCGGCGACATCCGCGGAACAGAAGAAGCTAGCAGAGATCGAGAGAAACCGCCAGAAACCGCACATCGCCATCGTCAGAAACCGCCACTGCTGCTGCGGAGCCGCCACTGCTGGAGCCGCTGGAACCGCCAGAAACCGCCACTGCTGGAGCCGCTGCGGAACAATCAATTCTCAGCAGCTTTAGTTGGTGGTCGAAGTAGCCCTCTGAACATCGCAATGGGTAAGTTACGAATCTTTGATAATCTTTGTTACTCCTTGTTGAATCTGTAGTTCAAAATCGATGTTTGTTGTGGGTTTCGATTGAACATCGATTGTTTTGAGTAACGGGAAGGTCGAATAAGGTTTTTATGAATTTTTGTTAAATCCCGCTCCCCATCGATTGATTGAAGATGAAATTAGATGAATAAATTGGTTATTGTGATGAATGAAGTCGAAATTTGTTTGATTGAGTCGAATGGGTTGTCGAATGAGTTGATGATGTGAATCTGTTATGAGTATCTTAGAGATATAAGTGAATCGTTTACGAAATCTTGATAATAATTGTGAGATTGGATTAATAGTTGATGAATTTATATGAGTTATGGACGAATATTTGACAAAAGATGATGAATATGTGTGAGAACTAGATGAATATGTGATGAATATGTGATGAAATTAGATGAATAAAGTGTTGATTATGATGAATGTAGGTGAAATTTGTTTGATTGAGTCGGATGGGTTGTCGATTGGGGAACTCAGCCCTAACCGTGACGAAGACAGATCGGGGGCGTCGGGATCTTCTTCCTGCTCGAATCTCCAGCCTAGGTGGCGCCGTCGCTGCAATGGCTCCGCCGCCCCGCCCCGTCTTCGGCTCCTGCTTGAATCAACATTTTTGTATTTGTAGTCGACAACTTCATAGTGATATTCGGTGATAATAAGCAATTATTCGGTGGAATTCATATGATTGTTCTATTAATCTCATGTTCAGAGTCACTATTCGACAAGTTCATAGTTTCTATTCGGTAATAATAAGGAATTATTCGGTGATAGTAAGGAATTATTCGACAAGTTCACAGTTTCTATTCGGTAATAATAAGGAATTATTCGGTGATAGTAAAGAATTATTCATATGTATGTGGTTAATTAGAGGTGGACATCAAGAATTACATTTATATATTCTTTTAACCTAGCGAATAATTACTGTCAACTTGGCGAATAATTACTATCAGCCTGGCGAATAGTTGAAAAATTGACAACCCTTTTGCTATTATTGATAACTCATATCTATAGACGAATAATAACAATCAATTTAGCGAATAATTACTATTATCCTAGCGAATATTTACTATTATCCTAGCGAATATTTTCATCGAACGCATAGTGGAAGCAAAATCTCCTCATCCACAAAAAAAAAAAAACGTTACCTAAAAACATCAACGCACGCGCTTCCTCTACAGCAAGTTGGCTATTAAAGTGGTGGGACCTACTTTTTTTTATTTAAATAAAAAGGAAAAGTCTCAATTAATCTCACCCATTCCTTCCTAATCAATCAATGACCTATATTTGTTAACACAAAACACAATAAGGGGTGTAAACACCTGACCCAACCCCCCTCTCTCTCTCTCTCTCTCTCTCTATATATATATATATATGTCTTGGTGGAGCCGAATTCCAAGGATGATACGAAATCAGCAGTCGATGGACATGGAGGAGGTTTACTCAAACATTGCATTCGAAGGATGATACCACACACCAGCTCGAATACTATATATATATATATGTATATATAGATTCTGGGACTGGGAGGGGGCATATATGGGCAGCCAGGGGCGGAGGGAGGGGGGGGCATACGGTGGCTCGAGCCCCCCGGAAAATACAAAAAAAAAATTAATTTTTTTTATATATATAGTGAAAGAGGTGTTTCTTTGACAAACAGAACACTGCAGCCCAATTGATCGAATGTTTGCCTAGGAAGAATGAGATCAGGGGTTTGACTCCCACAGTCTCACCATTCCACCTCAATTCAATATTTTTAAACTAATCTTTGTTGGCTTTTTTTTTTCACAAAAATTATCATTCCACCTCATAATTCAATTTTTTTTAAACACATACTAACCTCTGGTGGCCCTCTATTTTTTTTAAATTACCATTCCACCTCATAATTCAATTTTTTTTAAACACGTGCTAACCTCTGTTGGCCCTTTTTTTTTTTATATATAAATTTCATTTCCCCTTCCATCAAAGGGTTGGAGACAGGAGGGTTGCGAGAGCCGAGAGAAACCGCACTTCTCCTCTAGGGCTTGGTGGCCGCCGTGGAGCGAGACAGCGAGGTGAGCCCCCCCCCCCTAGACAAATGTCTGGCTCCGCCCCTACGGGCAGCAGAAGCTTGGAAAGAAAGAGAGAGGTCATGAAGGAGTAGGTTCCAAATGGCAGTCGAAGCTTCACACTCAATGACTTGAGCGAGAACACTCTCAAATCGGCATCACAAGAATTGAAGGTCTTGGAGAGATATCCAGGACGCTGAGAACACTACGTACAGAGGGAGGAGATGGGTAAAGATCCGTCAACGAAACGGATGAGCAAGCCTTGAGAACCGAGGTATGATCTAACGTACTTGAGCTCCCTCACTCCGGCCAACAAGATTGACAAAAAGGGGAGAAAAGAATGCAGAATCGAAAACGAGAGTAAAAGAGGGGCTAGAGGTGGTCACCGAGGGAAGTCGGGACTTGCCGACCGGGGGTTCATCGGAGCTCCTCGGAAAGGCTGACGGCAGCTGGGGTTTTGAATTGATAGAAAGGAGAGAATGGAGATGGAGTGGGTTAAGGTTTGTTTGGAATTGGTGAGGGAGAGTGTTTTGAATAAAAATGTAATCAGAGTTGAAATTCATAAAATGAAGGAGGGAAGATCGTGATTCAAAATGAAAACATAATTTATGCTTGAAATTTACTCCATAAAATGAATGGAGATGTGACATGTTTGATTGTTGTACAACGTTTGTTTGGAATTGGAGAATGGAGATGGAGTATTACTATTACCACACATTTTATTTCTATTTTGAGTAACTTTGGCGGTGGGGCAAGCCTTCCATAAAATTATGCATAAGTACTATTGTACTATACTACTATCATTGTACGATACTCTCTCTCTGCCCGGCGCCCACGTGAACTGATCAGCTAAGTGGCAATTGTAATTAAATTACCCCAGACAAATTCCTTCGCTTGTCAACGTCTCTTCTCTTCCATCTCAACTACCATCAATCTACAATGAAAATTACTCGTAGAATCACATGCATCCAGTAAATACTTCCGATTCCCGAATTAACTTTGTGACTTTTTTTTTCTTAGGTTTTTGTAGTTGACATACATCCAAATCCAGGTATGCCCTCTGTCTAGTTTATGACATTTTGGATGTGTGAAGCTTTGTCTTCTCATCTTTCCTATGAGGTAGATGTTTTATGCATTTTTAAATCATCAAGTTTCCTAAAAGCTTTGTCTACAAACTTGAGTTTTCTTTTAAGCATCTGATATGCATGTTCAATTCGTTTTTGTAGACCTTGTGGCTTCAGCTAGAACTTTGAGGGAGTATTAAATTTATGACATCCACTCAACATAACTTTGAAATATAACAAATATAATTACGGTTTTTCTATTTTATATCTCAGAGCATAAGATAAGAACCTAAACTGAAAAAGATTCTCGACCCTACGAATCTAATTAAAAAAAAAGCTAAAGTAATTAAAATTTGAAATATAATTCTAAATTTGAACTCTCATCCTATGCCCTTAGGTATAGAATAGAAAAGTCGATATAATTAATACGGAGCTTCGTAATCAACTAATTAAATAAACCAAGTCTAGTAATTAGTGGGGATGTAGATTTATGTAACCTTAGTTTAAACTTCGCATATACCCTAAAATCAAGCAAGCTCTAGATAATATTTACATACACATTAAATCATATACAATATAAATTAGATTACAAGACCTATAAAATAGGTAATAAAGGCGTCATAATTCTAATGTCTAACTAAATAAACACAGAGAAACATATTCAAAAGAAATTCCCGAAGAAAACAACCGATCAATCAAAACGCTTCAAAACATGAGAAAACATCCGAAAGCCGAGATATCCACAGATTAATCGTCATATTTCAATAATTCATATCCGTCGTTTCCTCAAATGTCTCATCTCAGTCCAGTTCAATCACAGTCCATTGGTTCAGTCATGTCACAAGCAAGGTCCAATATCGGTTCATCCAAGTAGTCCAAGAAAGTCCGTTAAAAAGTCCAAGGTCCAACGAATTAGAATAGTCCATTAAAATAGGTTCCGAAAAGATAGATCGGTCCGTTAAACAAGGCCCGAGAAATTCAGTTGTCCAAGATCGTTAACAGATAGGCAAATCCGGTTAAATTGGTCAAAGTTATCGTTAAAGGAATCCCGACATCTCGGTTTTCAAAACAACAAATCCTTTGAGAAACATTTTCAGAAAACTTGAGAACCCCCTTTTTTTTTAAAATAATTTATTAAATAAATAATATATAACTAAAATAATGCATCAAAATAAATCCATTTCCACAACCCTATTTATAAATCAAAATCAACAAATCATTTAAAAATTCCTAATTTCGCATATAAAATACATATTTCAAATAATATTACTTTTTAAAAAAATTTATAATATATAATATTTCAGAAAATATATATATTTATCACAAAACTCAGAAATAACATATTAATAATACTATATGATCATAACATATGATATATATAATAACATAGCATAATAACCATATAGTATAATATAACAACATTAACATGACCCAAACCCAGAAAATATGCCCAAACCTGCCGGCCAACATTCATACCCGCAACCCAGGACCCGGATACACTTGCACCAGCCCAGACCGGGGCCAACCCAATAAGAAAGAAAGGAATAAGGTCGGATTACTGCCCTCCTTCAACCTTCAGTTCGACGGAAAGAAAGCGGAAGAAGGGGAGGGAAGACCAGTCCCCGCCGGCGCCTCCTAGCAACCCGAACCCACTCCCAACTGCTCAACTCACTTCCCTGATCTCAACCCGTGCAGAAAGGATGAAACGCAGCAAGGAATAAGAGAGAAGAAGAGCTCACCGTGATTCGAAGTTCTCACCGGAAAAACGTCCGATGGGCACGATTCGACTCCGAAGGTGATGGAGCCTCCTTTTTACTGGACTGGGAAGGGTGAAGGGGGGGTTAAAGGCGCTCCTTTAGGGGGTTTTGAACGGAAAACGAAAGGTTGAGGGACTTGAGGGCTTACCGAGTTTTGAACGGAAAACATGGGAGGGGATGCGATTGGAGCCGGCGTTGCGTCGTCGAGATGAGGGGTGGTCCTGCTGGGCCTAGGACGGAGTAGAAGTAAGTGAAGGCACAGCTTGAGGATGTTTCGAAGCAAAGGAAGAAGGATCGAGGGGTTTTACCGAGTTTTGAACGGAAAACGGCAACGGAGGACGAGGAGGGGTGCTCTGCGTGAGGGGTGGCTCCGGTGACCTTCAGGGAAGCTCCCGGGAGGCTGAAAGGCGAGGAGGATGACGATGGTGGTGGTGGCCTGCTGGTGGCTTTGGCAACGGAAATGAATTTGGAAGAATAGATATGGTGCAATGGGTGACTCTCGGGGTGGTTTATGGTGGCCGACAGAGGACTAAAGGGAGCTTCTTTTGGGGTTGTTAGGGTTGTTTCTGGAGGTCATTTATAGGGAGGAGAAGGGGGAGCCTTTGGTGAGCTGGTGAAGGAGTCTTTGGTGTTTATAGGAGAGAGTCTTTGGTGTTTGTTGAATGTTGGGTAGGATTGTGAGCTGAGAGAGAGAGAGAGAGAGTCTTTGGTGTTTGTTGGGTAGGGTTGTGAGCTGATTGAGTTTCATTCATTTTTTTTTAATTGAATCTTGATTGTGCAGTATTTTCCAGTTGTCCTCATTAGCAAAAGTTGTGAGGTTGGGGAAATGTGAATTTTCCTTTGTATGTAGAAAGGAACTTTACCCTTGTGAACAAAGATAGAGCCTGTTTTTATTGCAAGTTTTTTTTTAAAAAAAAAATGCAATCAAATCAATCACCTTGTCTATTTTCAACATGTCTTTTTTGTGCAATCAAACAAGCATATGTTCTTTGAGTACATTGTTGATATGCTTCACTTTTATCTTTGATGTTTTTTTCTAGGATTATCATTCTTTACAATCATATCGTGTAGCACATGCCTAGCTTGTGTTTGATTGCGTTTCAAATATTCTATCTCTATCTATTACCGCACATTTGTTTCTACTAGGCATAAGGGGTGCGTGTGCTCAGGTTCAACCTATGGGATTGAACCTATGGGATTGGACTCTTCCCTTTCGACTTTGGTTTTTATTTTGGCTCGAAAACGTGATGCTCCAATCCAAACCTGTCCAATCTTATTAACAAAGTTGTAAAGTTTGTTAAAAAGGCTTGACTAAGCCTTTATGAAGAATCCAAAACTCTCAAGTCTTAACAAATAAAAGTCTCTCTCATTTATTTAGTTCAGGCAATAAGCATAAAGAAGGGAAGCGATACAAAATAACTTCCAGATAGCTTATACAAACCATTGTAATGATCATTACTATCTACCACCAAGACTTTGCCTGCGTATATGCTTCAACTCACCATTTTTGTAAAATATACCACATGCTCCATATTTATATGTAACGTTGGAATGGGACTGGATTAACGGAAGATAGAGATGGCCTAGCCGAAGTGGTACTTACCACTATGAAGGCAGATTTATAGATCATTCATGTCATTCCCTTGTAAAAGGTCGTGGAACAGACCCTACAGAAGGGAGAGTCAAACTGTGTAGACGGTTGAGGCAACATCCGAGTCCCCTTCTACAGTGTAATCCTTGTTTTCCACCAGAAGGAATTGGGTTTCAAAGGGAATATCCTTCACATGGGTACCCATCCGCTGGCTCATCAACCATAGCTTGAATCAGAAACAACACATGAACCTCAGATCCCTAACCAAAGGGATACAAGCTTGTCAATGATCACATACAAAAGCATAAAAAATAATGTTGATCAATGATTCAATTCATGGAAAAGAGACTCATATACATAAAGAAATGTTTCATTTCTTAATATAAGTTCGAGGCTTGATCTGTCTGAAATTGATGTCAAGATGCAAATATACAATTTAAAGTGAATCATATACACACAAAAAAGGGACCTCTAATGTACTCTTATGGCAAGTATGCACAAAAAAGATTGGCAACTAGCAAGTAAACAAGCCAAGCAAACGCCATGAAGTTGCCTTTTCTTGGTTTTCTATAGAAGGGGGTAAAGCATGTTGTCAATTCTTTGTAGACAGAAGTGTAAATGCCTCATAGATAATAAACCATGGGAATTAAGTGTTAAAATGACAACTCGCGATATGGAAAAATATCTCCTAATAAAAGCAAGAAAACAGTATGTAAAAAATAAAGTAAAAGGATAATTATGTTGAAGTATATAAGCGATTAATTTTCAGCTGATGTGGTAATCATCATCTTATTTCAGAGAGAGGGAGAGAGAACCTGATACTCCTGAAAGTATACAAATCCGGTACAAATGGAGAAAAATGTCCATGCAATCTGAAACATGGGAACTATGAGAGTTGCTTGAAAAAAATTCTAACCCTTCATTCAACCTTGCCATCTGGAACATTTAATGAAATACAGAAATAGTCAGAAGTAAGAAAACCTCAAAATGCTCAAAAAGAAAAATATTGAACTTGTAGCTGAATGATGTAAATGATTACCCAGAAACCAGCAGTACTAAAGCATAATAGAAGCATAGAGTAGGTAAACCGAGTATGCAACTGATAGGCACTTGACATGGACAGTCTCAAAAGATTGAATCTGAGAAACAGAGTTTAAGTAACTTAGATAAACTTTCTGAAAAAAGAGTAGTACAAGATCAGGTGTAGGATAGCTTACAGAGATTTCGCAAACAACACAGAACAAGTTCCCTGGTGTGTAGACTGAAAAAACTAATACGAAGATGAAGCACTATAGGAGAAAACAGCACAGAACAAGTTCCCTATAGATTGAGTGATGCACGACAACAACTAATACGAAGACGAAGCACTATAGGAGAAATGTAATATTGGTGTACTTGTCTCATCTGCCAATTTCTCTGGTGTGTAGACTGAAAAAAGATCAAAGGAAACTAAAATATTTATAAGAATAGCAAGCCTGACACTAAATTCATTTGCTCTTATGTTATGGGATAAAATGATAAATTAACAAAAAGGTTTAGCTTATAAACTAATGTGTACTTGGAGATTTTGTTATGGAGGTGGTGAATGTGAACTTGGAGATTTTGCTCCTTAGGATTATTCGCGGGGTTTGACTGAATTGAGCAATGGATTATTGAATTCAAGAAAATTGGGCCTCGATCTTACATTGTTTTTATACGATTCCATATCTCCCAATAATGTTTTGCGTGTTGAAATGGACAGTCGCATACTGTAGCTCCTCGAAGCTATATCGCTTCAAATGTCCTAGGCATACTGCTGGGTCATACTATAAAGGAATCAAATAACAACCAAAAATAATAAAATAGGTGACATCCCTCGCCTATTTCACAACCCAACAAACAAAAAAATATCATATGAGATTTAGAGTTTAAGATTACACTATAAAGGAATAGTTATGGAGCTATAGGACCAAAAAAAAAACTTGGAATTACACCCACCAAAATACGGCTGACTTAAAACATAACCAACCCGGCAATACCATGTGCCGTGAAGAAATCTTAACTCGAACAAACCAAGACCAAAGAGGTTAAAACTCATAATAATAACTTGGACTAATAATCCAAAAATCAATCAAAATTTATAGTGTTAATTTTTCTCCACCGATAATCCAACCTGACTCACTCATCTCAACTAAGACAAAAGCTTTAGAGTTAGTGTCAAACATCAATCCATTAGCTCACCCCATTGATAAGCCTGATTACAGTGGCTTATCCAAGATACATACAATGGGAGAATGAGAGGAACTCACATAAATTCAACAGAAGTTATGGAAATTTCTCAAAGATATTGCAATTCAGAGATACAAAATTACACAAGAACACATGAGCAAATAAAATTTCAGAGTTCATACCTAAAATGGTTCAAAATTAAACATTAATTTTAGCGTTCCGCTGACATTACATGAGAAATTCAGCAGTATCATCAATTAGTCAAGAGGAAATGAAAGGAAGATTGAGAGGAACTCACATTTCTGAAGGAATGGGCGAAGCGTTTGCCCTTGGCGGTCTTCCTGTCACCTCTTCCACAATAAACTGCCACAGAAAGTGAAAAGAAAGAGAAATTGAGTTCCAGATATCAATCAACATTTCAATTTTGAACTGAATTTGGAAATTTTAGGGTTTTATGAAGCGCGGTTTTTACTCGCTGGAAGCGAAAGGCACGGAGAGGCAAAAATCAATTCAGGAAACAACTGCAACTAAATTAGAACGGAAAAAATATTAGGGTTGAAGGTGTTAGGGTACACAATAACTACAATTTAGAGTAAACAAAACCCAATCAAGGGAAGAAACGAGATGTGTGAAATCGAACTGACCGGGGAGAAATTTAAAATCTTTGGTGAAAAAGCCTTGTTGTTGTTGCTATAACTGGTGTGATTGATTGTGAATCTTCTGGCCATGGCTACCAATTCAACTCTCCATCAATCCATTCGATCTATGAACATCAATCCGATACGAAAAAAGCAAAGCAAATACAGGAAACTAAAAAAGGAATAGAAAGTATGAATTGAAATCAGAACATAATTCCTTCACCTCGAGAAAATATATGTGTCGAGCAACATAAAGGGAAAAGACACAGACGAAGTGGTGCGCAGAGAACACATCAGAGAAAGAGATTGAGGAAGAAGAGAAGATGACAGAGAGTGAAGACGGAGCGAGGTAAAAGAGCACTAGTAAGCGGTGGAAAGCAGAGGCGGTGGAACACGAGGGCAAAGATAAAGCGGTGAATTGAAAACTGGCCTCGGCCGTTAGATCTTATATTTTAAGAATTGGTTGTGAACAGCTGGATAGTGCTCTCTTCCGGCTCTTTTATAATAGTAAGGATTTGTTAATTACTACGTATTATAGTTTTTTTTCTAACCTATGCTCTTAAAGAATATTAGCTTAGTACCCCGTGCATTGCACGGATCTTTGTTTTAAAATATATGTTTATATAACGTCGTTCATTATTTTTGACATAAATATTATAAGTATCACAATGTAATAAAAAAAAATAAACATTCTCTAACATATTGAATACTAAAATAAATAAATATGCTAAACAATAAGAAACTTTAAGCATTAGAATAAGTATCACCATAAAGTTATGCAATATTGGTAAAACTTGAAAATATTATTATTATCAATATAATGCTAATAATATTAGAATAATAATGAAACTAAATAAATAATGCAATTTAAAAAAATAAACCTAAACAATAAGTTTGAGATACAATTGAGCTAATTAAAAAAAAAATCGAATCTTCCAAATGGATCAAACTATATAATGGTGATAATGTTTTGTCATGTAGATGATGTTTTGGTAATCAAGAATGGTGGAATGAATTTTCTTCATGAATCACGCTGATATAGAAATAATTATATGAAGAAATTAAATCCATTCCGCCAGGGCCGACCCTAGGGATTTTATTTTTTGATGGAAAATGTAATGCATTTTCTTCATGAAGAAATTAAATCTATTCCACCTGGGCTGGCCCTAGGGATTTTATTTTTTGATCAATAAATATATCGATCTTGATGGTATAATTAGCAACACAAACAATTAATAAAAGTTATAAAAATTAAAATTAGATGGAAAATGTAATGCATGACAGGAAAATCTTTGATTTTAATCAACCGAGAAGATCAAATTTTTTGTTAAGATATGTGTGAAAATCCAAGATTTATTAAGATAAATATGATTTAATTTTTATCTTATACGAAGAATATCTAAACCAACCAACAAAAATATCGAGAATATCTCAACCGATTTCGTATTTAAAGGAATCAAAAGAAAATGCAAAAAATGAAGAAAATGACATGTATGATTTTAAATTTAAATTAATGAATGATTTAAATTTAAAATCCTATATTAAAGGAGAAGGCGCCCAATACCCAATTTCAATAAATCGAAACTAATTGAAAGATAGACAACATAAAGTACGAATGAATCGTTAATTGGTACGCCTAAAGACTAATTTGCTTAAACACACTAATGCTATAAAGGATGGAAAAAAACTAACAAAAGGTGATCTATTTATTAGATGAAGTGTGTACAAATATGATGATGATGATTTTTATATATTTTTGATTTCGTAGTCTAGGACTTTCCTAACGGTAGTCACCGAAGTTGAAATATAACAAACCTAAATACAAACAGTAAACACACTAATCAATCTCACTACCAAAAAAAAATCAATCTTTAAACACAAATACCTTTTCATCGATCAAAATAATATCAATCGAATGAACTGTTTCAGGATAAGTGTAGCTTAGGGTTTTCGACATTCTTAAAACACGAACAATTATATTCCATCGAATTATAATAAATAAAGAATCAATGAAGTGAAGAAGATGATTGCAGTGTTAATAAATTAAGTACTTAATGATAATAGATTATAGGGATATAATATTTAACGTACCTCTCCTTTTCACATTACCGTTGTTCTCTATGGACGTCTTGCCTTTTGTTTTTTGACATCGCGTGATTCTCTGCATATAGCCGCAATTAGATCAAAGAATGCATAATTATCTACAAATGCTAAAAATCTCAGCATGAACACATATTGGGATAATAGCTAGTCCCAAAGAATTAACAAGTATTGGGATAATAGCTAGTCCCAAAGAATTAAAATGAAGAGAGCACAGAAAGAAGATTGACATCACCTTAGTCTTGTTCAACCGATTGTCTGAGGGGATCCAAATAAATCAATTAAACAAATTTGTTCAAGAATTTAAATGAAGAGAGCACGGAAATGGGATTGCCATCAAGTTGATTTTTAAAGATTTAGCCAGTTAGGATCTCCTCTAAATTAGATTAGATAAGTTTAGATTTGAACGATAGATTAACAATCAATTAAAATAAATCAATTAAAAATTAACAAACAATTAAAATAAATCAATTAATCTTCAAAATACAAAAAATATACAGATAGCAGGTTGAGGGGATCAAAATCAATCATATTTATTTATAACACGTTGATATTTGAAGATTTGGTTAGGATCTCCTCTAAATTAGATAAGTATAGATTTTAACAATAAATTAACAAACAATTAAAATAAATCAATTAAAAATTAACATATAATTAAAATTAATCAATTAATCTTCAAAAAAAAAAGCTACCGATATCCTCATCCAAATCAATCCTATATATTTACATCACGTTGATTTTTTAAGATTTGGTTAGGATCTCCTCTAAATTAGATTAGATAAGTTTAGATCTTAACTATAAAATAACAAACAATTAAAATAAACCAATTCTCCTTTAGTATTATAAATTTATAACTAGTGTAGTACCCGTGCCTTAGGCACGGGCTTACTATTTCAAATGGACTCACATAAAAAAAAATGAATACATATTGTTTTATGAAAGATTTTTTAAAAAAAAAATACTATATAGAGCTAATCTTGTTCTATATAGGTAATATAATCTAGATACAGTGTACCTATTATTCTAATAGAAAATAGCGAATCCTAGAAAACGTTAAAAAAATGACTATTAAAATCTAAATCATTCAATATTTAATTGCGATTATAATTATTTTAACTCTACCCCTCCCTCTAGCACAACTCTACTTTAACTTAAGATATAAAAAGTGCATATATAGTTAGCTAAATTTTTTCATATCATTTTAATGTCGATATGTTTGGGGTTATTAAAAAGGCCTAATTAAAGACCAAGTTTATTCAAGTAAAACTTTCACAGTTATTCCAATAATATATTGTATCTAAGACATGCATTTATAACTTAATATAAACTAATTGTAACGGCCCAGAATTATGATTTCCGGGTTACGTTTCAAGGGATGAAACCCCTTGTTCGGATCTTGCAATCCAGGTACGGGTCGAGGTTTCAAACTCATTTTTAAGGTCAGTAATAAAGAGGGATTTCAAACCCTAAAAACCTCGAAGGGCCTTTGGGTACCCTTAACGTGTCCTAAGACTATGCCGCGGAAACTATTTCAAACGGAAGTAAAGCGGAAGCAAAGTAAAGATACAAGTGCCACGGCAGAGCCGGGTCAAAACCAAATCATGAGTGGGTAATTTCCATTTTACTAAGTTAAGATATTAGCCAGATTCTTCGTTTCGCCAAAAAGGAACCCCGTCATATAGACATCGAGCACTCAAAATCTGCAGAAAATACCTTTAAAGGAAGAACGGGGAAAGGAGTCAAATCGAGCCACTTATGCGGGATCGGCAGTCCTTGCTGAGGCCACATAGTATGTGTTATACCTAATAAAGATGCTCTAATGCAGTACGAAAGTCAAACACACTAGCATGCTCCTAGTTCACAATAATGTGCAGAAATACTGTAAAGGGCCCAATACAATGTCAAATGGCATATCCCTCTCCTACCTCTGCACCCCTTCTCGTTAGTACAGAGACTGGCCAGTTCGGGCTATAGCATAGCAATTTCCTTGTGGTGGTGCACAAACCACGGCATCGTCATATCATATCATCTCTTCGATTGCCCGATGGTGCTGGGCTATCATATCATGCTCATATCGACTCGATTGACTCAGGGCGCCCGATGAGACTGAGCTACCCTATGACCCTAGTAAAGACTCTAGGACTATCACAGATAACGGTCGTTCTGTTTTAAACGCATAAAGTAAGGAGATGCTCATTCAATTAGTGCAACCTAAACAGGATACTACATGGCATGCTTTTATGCATATGCAACACCTAACATAAAATGCAACAACAGACATGAATGTCCAACCTGAGTAAGCCCCCTAGGGAACTTACCTGAAGATGCAGAACAACAAAATAGCGCAAGCAAGGTCCCAAATGCAAGTCCAAAAGCAATCCAACCGCAATACACACCTATCATCAAGCCACTTCCATAAGCCACCAGACTAACATTTATACACACGAACCCAAGTTCTCAAAATTGTCAAAACCAATCGATGGTAAAACCATTTTCCAAAACCTTTCCGATATGACCAACATCAACCAAAAATCATTTCAATTTCCAATCAAACCCATTGATAAATCTTACCAACAATATTTCCAAACTCATCTCCAAAATTAAGTTAGCTCATATTCAAAACAATTCTCAAATCCCGTCTGGCCAAAAAATCCCTTTATAACAATAAATCTTTAATCAATTCACAATTTCATACCATTAAAATAATTCCGTGCCCAAAGAAAACCCAATTTCATGTGGAATGAAATACCCGGATTCATGTGGAATGAAATACCCGGATTCGAAGCCCAACCCGAAACCCAAAACCAATCTCCCAAATCTGAAAACCCAATTTCATGTGGAATGAAATACCCGGATTCGAAAATAAAATAGGCCCATGCCCAAAGAAAGAAAGAACAAGAGTCGTCTCCTTCCCAGGCTCAGACGGGGTTCTGCGCTTCGACGGAAAACGGAAGGGAAGAAAGGAGAACTCCAGGCTTCGCCGGCGGCCTTTCATTCCGACCCACACTCCTCCTCGACACACCCCTTTTTCCGACCTCAATCAACCTGGAAGAACCGAAACGAGAGTAAGGAGGGAGGAGGAAGAGAGAGCTCACCGAGGGGGTCGTTCGAAGGTGTCGGAGGTGCGTCGGAGATACAATCGGGGCTCATCGAAGTCGGAAACCACGAATCTAGGCCTAGGATAGACGGGAGAGATGAGTACGAGTGTACTGGGAGGGTATTTAAATCGAAAACGGGAGTAACATAACGAACCTTTGGAACGGAGAACGGGGATAGAAAAGGGAGGTGCGACGGCGTCGGCTCCAGGGAATGCTTCGGGATCGGACGTCTACCTGCTCGTGATTCTGGCTGCTGCCCCTACAGACACGGATGGAGAGATAGGGGAGCCACTCTATGCTCTCGACCTTCCTGGCTTCGAAACAGAGGAAGCCCGAGGCGGGAGCTCGGCGGCGCCCTGGTGGTGGAAACGAGAGGGAGGAGGAAGAAATCAGTGCTGGCGACTACAACGGGTGGTGGCCCGGTGGAACAACAGGGAATGGTGGAATGGTGGCTTCAATTGGGTGCTTCGGTGGTGGCGATTTCAGATTCGAAACAGGGCTCCTATGGGGGATTTTGTGCCTGCTTTGTGTGAATGAAAAAGGCAGATGAGAGGAGGGAGTTTAGGGTTTTCTTCTGTGGGATTGTGGATAAAGATTGGGACTGAGGCAGCAATTGTGTGCATTTTGAGGGTGTGACTGTGAGCTATGCGAGGGAAGAAGACAAAAGGGAGAGAGGTGCACAGTTGGCGTGCAGGCAAGGGGACAAAAGGGTGAGCTTTTAAGTAGGAAAAGAATACAACTTAAGATGTTCCCAAGACTCCAAACGTCAAATACCCGGAATATAAATCTGAAACCCGCTCACTCGACCTTATCATGACGCGTTTAAAATACTCCTTAATTTTCCAAATCCGAATTTAATAAATGAAATCCGAACATTATTTTTCAATTTTCGGTATATAAAAACAGAGTATAACATATTTTAAATTTCTAATTAAATAATGCCGGAACTCGTTTTGAAATATTTAGAATAAAACCAATAGCTCAATGACGGAAATTCCAAACCTCCCAAATCTTAGAAATTGGAATGATTATAAATCACTATTTTAATAATTTAATATTCTAAAATTTCCCGATCTTTACATCATCCACCTCTAAAAACAAGTCTCGTCCCCGAGACTAAAATCACTCTAAAACAAGGGGATGAAGTTTAAATTGGTGAGTCTAAGAATCATGCCATTGATTCTGTAAGCATCTCATAGGGGCCCGTATGAGATCCTCACAGCACTCTTGACATGATCATAACATTCCCAATTGGTCGTAGCAAGTATGTGATATGGGCCCCTATCACACCCTTACCCCAACCATTCGGTCACATTATAACTCCAAAAGCAATCATAGCGTCTCTACTGGGTCTTAGCAAGCATTCTATATGCGCCCCTATAAAATGCTTGTATCCACTTCGTGAGGCGTTATAATATAAGCCCGGGTGTGAAAATTCTCAAAAAGGGATGCCGCAATTGGAAAAGATTGGCCTCAAAATCGTTGAAATTCTCGGTAACGTTTATTCTTTAAAATTTCAATTAATTCCTTTTCAAACCGCTCAAAATCTTCAAATAAGAGGTTTAACCAAGCAACTTTACACCAAAATAAGTAAAATCGTTTCGATCAAAATTTCGTCAAAATCCTCCAAACCAAATCAGTCTCCCGCATAACAATCAATCAAATTCAGAAGCTCGGAGGTGGAATCATCCACCTCTAACGGCTAATCCCATATTATCTTCCTAGTTTCCAGATCATGCAACATCATTCACAACTCAATAGGTACTATAACCAAAAATCTCATCAACTCTTACATAAGCATAATACCATAAGCCATCTCACACATGGCAAGTCCCACATCATACCATACTCACAAACCATCACATAACCGTTTAACATAAACATAAACATGCCAACAAGTCTCAAGTAACAAAGGAACAACAAACATCAACATACTACGAATCATGAGGTATATCTATATCATACTGAAGTCATCACAAGTGCATAAACGAATGTTCATCACTCATCACGTAAGCACACATGTCCAGAATCAATGGGTTAGGTGTTATGGGGTTAGTACGTCAGTACACATCAAATCTCACTATCGCATATCGATATTGCAACACAAGTAGAACAGATTCATCACGTTAACATATCAACACAACAAAGTCATGCTATTAAGATTCAGAAAAAGGAAGATCAAGCAGTATATAAATCACCAAAATGTCAGCATGCTCTGAAAGACATCACCTTAACTCATCACAATATCGAATGACAATCATTTAGAAATCATGCACCATTATCTCATATATACTAATCATGATCATACTTCAAGTCATATTCATCATTTACATAACCAATAATCATGCTTGTCAACCATATAGTAGTAGTACACATCATGCTTACTACCACATAATAAAACATCATGCTTCCACATAATAGCACATCATTATCCCATAGTTCATACTCACCATTACTTCATATATCATATCACAGCACGTCCTAACATGCTTCTAAACCAATATAACTGGATATCAAAGTATTAATATGTCATGGTAACACTTTTCACTACCAACTAGATTTTAATACTGCATATCAATGTGTAATTCCATATCAGGTTCATCATGGTCGTTATCTAACATCATGCCAGCAGATATAAATAAATCACAAAATCAAGAAAATTCCTCACATCATACCAGTCAAAATAAAACACAATTCCCACTCACCCATCTCCACTCTCAAGCCAAGATTAATTCTCTTCTAGACTCAACAACACTAACTCCGACAAAATCCCCTGAAGAAATCTCAATTCATTTCGATACTCCAATCTCGCCCCTCATTCCATCAAGCACTCCCACACACCATCCACCTCTAAGAACCCAACTCCTATCTATAACTTCACACCCGAGAACCCTCTCATACTATATCATCAATACTCTTGCCACCGTCTGGGCGCCGGTGGCAGGAGTGCTCCGGTGCGGCTGGGTGCTGGTGGTGGCGAGCACAGGCGAGAGAGCGGGAGGATGGACACAGACGAGAGAAGAGGGGTTGGAGAAGAACGCTATGCGTTCTTGTTTCTCTTTTTTAATTTTAATTTTTTTTTTATTAATATTTTTTTTCTGGAAACTTAAACCGAAAAAGGAAGAAAAAGAAAATAAAAGAAATAAAATTAAATAAGATTAAAAAAATAAAATAAAATAAGCATATAAACAAGTCCCCACGACTCGTGAGAATTCCCCGCGACTCGTGGGAGTCATCAGTAGGCTCAGCTGAGACCCAGGCCGGTCCCCGCAACTCGTGGGAGTTATCCTGCGACTCGTGGGACTTCTCAGCAAAATTGAGCTAAGGCCTAGACTTAACACCGCGACTCATGGGTCTTGTTTTAGACAAAAGAAACAAAATAAAGGAAAATTTACCTACTACTTACCTCGGGTTGCCTCCCGAGAAGCGCTGGTTTAAGGTCTGAAGCCGACCTTCCATCAACTTCAAGTGCATGGATCAAGACGGTCGACGGAAATGACCCTCTCGATCGGATGTCCGGCGAAATACTTCTTCAACCTTTGACCATTTACTTTGAACTCACCGGTCCTTTCGCTCCAAACATCAACAACACCATGTGGATAAACCTTCTTTACCGTAAAAGGGCCACTCCACCTCGACTTTAACTTGCCCGGAAACAATCTCAACCTCGAGTTGAAGAGTAAGACGAGGTCGCCTTCTTGAAGCTCCTTAAGTAGGATATGCTTGTCATGCCACTTTTTAGTTCTCTCCTTGTAAATCTTGGCATTCTCATAAGCCTCCAAACGCAGCTCCTCAAGCTCTTGCAACTGTAATTGCCGCCTTTCTCCCGCTAGCTTCATATCCAAATTTAGTGTCTTAATCGCCCAATAGGCTTTGTGCTCTAGCTCAACTGGGAGATGGCAAGATTTTCCGTACACCAGCTTGTATGGAGTAGTACCAATCGGAGTCTTAAACGCGGTTTTGTAAGCCCACAAGGCATCATCTAACTTTGTTGCCCAATCCTTTCGGGAGCGAGACACAATTTTCTCCAAGATGCTCTTTATCTCCCGGTTAGAGACCTCTACCTGCCCACTCGTTTGAGGATGGTATGGGGTTGCGATCCGGTGATGAACTCCATACTTCTTTAGCAAAGCCTCAAAATTCCTCTCAATGAAATGAGAACCTCCATCACTAATCAGAAATCGAGGAACCCCAAACCTCGAGAAGATCACATTCTTGATAAACTTTGTGACTACCTTAGCATCATTGGTGGGGGTTGCCACAGCTTCAACCCATTTCGACACATAATCCACCGCCACAAGTATATACTTGTATGGCCCAGAAGATGGAAAAGGCCCCATGAAATCGATTCCCCACACATCAAACAACTCAACCTCTAAAATGCTATTCAGCGGCATCTCATTTCTCCTCGAGATATTCCCTGTCCTTTGACACTCATCACAAGAAACAACAAATTCTCTAACATCTTTGAACATAGTAGGCCAATAGAAACCAGATTGAAATACCTTGGCCACCGTTTTGGAGGTACTAGCATGACCTCCAACTGGAAGAGAATGACAATGTTTGATGACACTAAGGACTTCTTCCCTTGGGATGCATCTCCTGAAAAGCCCATCGGAGCACCTTTTAAAGAGGTATGGCTCGCTCCAATAATAATGCACAACGTCCTTCAAGAATTTCTTCCTTTGCTGAAATGACAGATCACCAGGCAACTCATTACATACAATGTAATTCACAAAATCAGCATACCATGGTACCTCAGCAATGGTGCTCAATATCTCAGCGGCGAAATCAAGTAGATGCTCATCTGGAAAAGATTCATCGATGGGAGGTTCAGATGAAGTGTGCTCTAGTTGCTCCGGCGGTAACCTAGACAAGTGATCAGCCACCAGGTTCTCCACGCCTTTCTTGTCCTTAATCTCCAAATCGAACTCTTGGAGAAGAAGGATCCACCTAATCAGGCGCGGCTTTGCATCTTCCTTTTGCAGCAAGTATCGGATCGCAGCATGATCCGTATACACAATTACCTTAGCACCCACAAGATAAGACCGAAACTTCTCAAAAGCAAAGACTATAGCAAGCAATTCCTTCTCTGTTGTGGCATAATTTTTCTAAGCTTCATCCAAAGTCCTACTAGCATAGTAGATGGCATGGATCTTGTTATCCTTCTTTTGACCCAACACGGCCCCAACTGAGTAGTCGCAGACATCACACATTATCTCGAATGGGAGATCCCAATCAGGAGACTGCATAATAGGAGCTGAGATCAATGCCTCCTTCAACCTGGAAAAGGACTCATGACACTCTAGAGAAAAATCAAAAGCAACATCTTTCATTAGCAAGTTAGAAAGAGGCTTAGCAATTTTAGAGAAATCCTTAATGAACCTCCTGTAGAAGCCAGCATGGCCTAGAAAACTCCTAACGCCCTTAACCGATGTAGGGGGTGGTAATTTCTCAATCAAATCTATCTTAGCTCGATCCACCTCAATACCACGGTTAGAAACTAAATGACCAAGGACAATACCTTCCCTTACCATAAAATGACATTTCTCCAAGTTCAAGACAAGGTTCACTTCTTCACAACACTGCAAGACTCGAGACAAGTTAGACAAGCAAGCATCAAAAGAGGAACCATACACAGAAAAGTCATCCATGAACACTTCCATAATGTCCTCAATGAAATCAGAAAATATGGCCATCATGCAACGTTGAAAAGTAGCAGGGGCATTACACAAACCGAAAGACATTCTCCTATATGCAAAGGTGCCGTAAGGGCAAGTGAAAGTAGTCTTTTCCTGATCATCTGGATGGATAGGATTCTGAAAGAATCCGCTATATCCATCCAAATAACAGTAATAAGAATGCTTAGTTAACCTCTCAAGCATCTGATCTATGAAGGGAAGGGGGAAATGATCTTTTCGGGTGGAGGCATTCAACTTCCTATAATCTATACACATTCTCCAACCTGTAACAGTCCTAGTGGGGATCAATTCATTCCTATCATTCTTGACAACAGTCATCCCTCCTTTCTTAGGAACCACATGAACGGGACTAACCCATTTGCTATCAGAAATAGGAAAAATAATACCAGCATCTAACAGTTTAAGCACTTCATTTTTCACAACTTCTTTCATGTTAGGGTTAAGCCTTCTTTGATGCTCTCGGGTGGGTTTATGATCATCCTCCATCAAAATCCTATGCATGCACATGGAGGGGCTAATCCCTTACAAATCATCAATGGTGTAGCCTAAAGCCTTCTTATGCAATCTAAGCTCATGCAACAACTTTTCAGTTTCATCCAGACTTAGGCTAGCACTCACAATCACAGGATAAGTGGAATTAGGACCCAAGAATTCATACCTCAAAGTAGAAGAAAGTGGCTTCAACTCTAGCTTAGGTGCATCTCCCAAGTCTTTTTCATCTTTTTGCAAAACCTCAAAAACAGCTTCGGGGTCTTCTGCGGCAGCTTCCAAATCCTGAACTACTTCAGCAAGTAGCTCATCATCACCAGCATCAGTCACACTCTCCATAAGACATAGCTCTAGAGGGTCTCGCTCAATCACCTCTGTCATGACATCTTGAGCTCCTTCATCTATTACATCAATCCTGTGACATTCATCCTCAAAAACAGGGGCTTTCAAAGATTTAGGGAGGTTAAACACAATTTTCTCATCCCCTATTTCAAAGGAAAATGTCCCTTTCCGGACATCAATCACAGCACCTGCAGTGGCCAAAAAGGGCCTTCCAAGAATAACAGGACAACGAATGTCGGCGTCCATATCTAAAACAACAAAATCAACTGGTACAAAGAACTTACCCACCTTTATAGGAACATCCTCCAAGATACCAGCGGGGTGGGCTACGGACCTGTTCGCCATAATAAGTTGCATCCTAGCAGGCCTAAGCTCTCCTAAGTCTAAGTTTTTACAAATAGAGAGAGGAAGCAAGCTTGTACTAGCTCCCAAATCACATAGAGCTTTATAATCAGGACCATGACCAAAAGAAATAGGGACAACGAAACTACCTGGGTCCTCCAGCTTAGGTGGTAGCTTGTTTTGGATTAAGGCACTGCACTCCTCATTACGGAATACCGTCTGACACTCATCTAGCTTCCTCTTGTTGGAGAGGATCTCCTTCAAAAACTTCACATAAGAGGGCATTTGGGACAAAGCATCGGTGAAGGGGATGTTGATATAGAGCTTCTTCAACACTTCCAAAAACTTCCCGTATTGCTTCTCGATCTGAGCTTGAGCCTTCCTTTGTGGGAATGGAAGCGGTGGCTTGTAGGGAGGAGGTGGGACATATGGTGGCTCTGTCATCGATTCAGCAGCTTTCTCCCCTTCCTTAGCATTCTCTTGAGCTCCAGTTGGCTCGGAGGACCTCGGATCTTCTAACTGCTTACCACTCCTTAAGGACACAGCAGAAATATTTCCCTTGGGGTTATCTTCCGTTTTCCCTTGAAACTGACCAGTAGGCCTAGCGGTGTTGTTGGCCTGCTGAGCTACTTGAGTCTCAAGCATTTTCTACCCCCTAGTGAGATTCTGCACTTCTCCAGCTAGACCCTTAACGGTTCCCATAAGCTGTTCCATCATTATCTCCATCTTGTCCTTCTGTGGTGGGGCTTTTGGTGGGAAACCAGGAGGCGGCCCTTCTGGAGCTTTCTTGTTGGCATAGGAGAAACCAGGGTGGTCCCTCGCTCGAGGGTTGTAGTTGTTAAAGTTTCGGTTATACCTTTGACCCCTATTGTAGTTGTTACCCATGTAGCCAACTTCCTCCTCTTGACTTTCATCACCTTGGGACGCGTAGATCTGGCAAGCCGAAATAGTGTGATCTTGAGATCCACAGAACTGGCATGGCACTGGTCTAGAGCCCGCAACACTCACCTCCTTGGTGGACAAGGACTTCTCCATTACTGAGGCTAGACGTTTAATTTCAGCGGCCAATGAATCATATCCAGCATCCTTATAAGTTGTAGCATCCACCTCATAGATCCCTGCAGCCCTTTTTACAGTAGAGAGCGCCCTGGGTTGCGAGTATTTCCCACATCTCTTAGTCGTCTTCTCAATGAACGCCCAAGCATCTTCAGCTCCCATTTCCAAAAATTCTCCTCCAGATCAGGAGTCAATAAGCACTCTAGTGTTGTCACTAACAGCCTTGTAGAAAATCTCCAACAGATTCAGCTTAGATATCCCATGGTGAGGACACTCAAACAAAAGATCCTTGAATCTTTCCCACGATTCATGGATGTTCTCCCCATCTCCAACCACAAAAGCATTTATCTTCCGCCTCATCTCAGCAGTCTTGGCTGGCGGAAAGAATTGATTCAGGAACTCAGATGACAGTTCCTCCCAGGTGGTGACTGTGCCAGCAGGGATGGAGTTGTACCAATGTCTAGCTTTCCCTGCAAGTGAGAAGGAGAATGATCGCAATAACAACTCTTCTGGAGCGACACCCTGAACTCTCCCTGTATCCATCAATTCTTTGAAGGTGGATATGTGCTGATGAGGGCTCTCGGCAGGAAGCCCATTGAACATATTCTGCCTTATCATATTCAACAATGTAGGCTTTAGCTCAAAATTAGCAAGTGTTAAAGCAGGAAGAACAACACCTGGTCGTGGTACGAACTGAGCTGGATCCATCCGCTCTCCTAGAGTTGCCGGCCCTTGGGGTTGGCTAAGCTGTAATTGTTGATCAGCCATCTGTTGTCGAAGTTCAGCATTTTCTTGATCTCTTTGAGCCATTTGCCTCTCTAGTTCCGCCAATCTGGCGATTGCATCAGCCATCGTAGCTCTTCTCTTGTGGAATGTGCGTTCAGGTTCAAGATCAAAAGGAAATAGATTGGTAGAGTCTTTCTTTTTTCGCATTTAAATGACAATGGAGTATCGATTGTAATTTCGAGCTAGTTCGACCAAGTTCGGAATAAATAAGCAGATTTGAGAGTGTTTGTGTGTGAAGTAACCAAGAAAATCGCTTAAGTATTATGAAATATATATGGGGAAAACGTTCTAGGATTAAGGATATACCAACAATGCATTGTCAATAGGCATAAAATATTTCCTTGCTGGAGTGATTTCAAAATCAAATTGTGGAGGTAGGTTATCTAATGTAATCGCGCATCACCTTTCGGGTTTAGCGCGAATGTGTCTAAATCGGTTAGCAATTCACCTTTCGGGCTCAAGCAACTGATCTAGGTCCTTTAAGTTCGTAGAGTTTTAGGCAATAGTCATACTAACTTCGCCTTTCGGCTCCGAATAATATCAAAATTGCCCAAAACATCTATGATAACCTAGGAATCCTCAAGAAGTTTAGTTTCACTTTCGATCACTAAACTTCGGGTTTAATCATGTAGTTCTGATGGATCCTAATCGCCTTTCGGTCTCAATTCACCATCTAAATTCCAATTTAGGTGTTTTCGTCTTTCAATTTCAAACCCTAGATCGGATCTAATCGACTCACATCAATTAGAATAAGCACATCATGATTAAAACACAACCTAATTCAGGAATCATTCGAGAGATACTAAGAACAAGCCTATTTCCGCATTGTCGGGACAATCCCAACCCTAGAACAAGAAGTCTAGCCACTCATGGAAAAGTGCATGCTTGATTCAATCAAATTCGGTAAGACAAACATAGAACAATAGAGATAAAAATGAAATTTACCGGAATTTGATAGATCGAACGAGTTTTCTTCTCCAAAAATCCTAGTCTCCAAAGTTCACACAAAAAGCTCCACTACCCTCCCAATTTCGGCCTGAGCTTTCTTCTAAAAACCCAAAAACGCAACTCCCTTGAAATCTAGCCATTACATTTGTTTTAACAGGGGAAATGTGAAAGGTTGGGCTGATCTGGCACTGTCACGACTCGTGAAGAGTCTGTCATGGGTCGTGACAGCCTGCAGACGCCCTTAAAGAGATGAGTTCACCTGTCACGACTCGTAAAGGCCTCCCACGAGTCATGACAGCTTGCTGAAGCTGAAAATTGCACAAACGCCTAAGTCTCGCGAGTTGTGTTACACCACCTTGAGCTCCTATGAGTGTTTCGCTTGATACACTTGCTCTATCACCCGTCTCTTTTGCTTTTCTTTCAATCCCTTTCCATTAGATGCATGCAATTTAGTCCAAATCACCGACCCAAACCTACAAAACCCAAACAAAGCTTGTGTAGATCTCCGAATCATAAATAATACAGAAACCACACAATAAGACAATAAAAATACTCTAAAATGATGCATGAAACTAACTTAAATGCACATGAATAATATATAAAACTAGGTGCTATCACCCACACTAACATGTACCTATCTCGAAGATCAACGACATACATGTACATTCAAAATACACATTCAAGTTCTACCTTGAGGTGCATGCGAGACAAGCTAACAATCTATCGATTCATGAAAGTCATAACGCCTAGTAGTCTTAAGCGAGATATGCGGGATTTACCAAACAGAGCAAATATCACATATATGAGCAATGCACTAGCGGGGTATATATATCAACAATCAAGGTCAATGCATCATGATGAGGTTATCGTAACAATCCGACCTAATGTTATACGAGAACACATAAGAGCGGCATAGTATCTATCACAGATGGAAACCATGATCATATAATAAGTCAAGAATGGCATGCAATCAGACGAAGGGTCACATTTAGAAAGCATAGGTCCTATATGATGCTAGCGATACACGATGAGGCATGACATAGTTAAGAGTGGCCTAAGGGAACTCAGCATAAGGTTCACGAAGCATGTTTACGCAGTGCAGTAAGTACGAAAAGTTACCATCTAGGGAGCCATATCGAAATTCATAAACCTTATAGGATACTACTAGCACATATCGAACATGAACTCATCAAGGCACTTCGACTAGACCTACCCTAAAATTCGGGTGTCATGTATATGCGGAAACATGATATAGCGTGGTGTGTGATCATGCGAAGTGTCGAGTCATATGTTCATGTAAGCACAAGAGAGCATCATGGAGTAATAGGGAACACTACCGAGAGATAATCATGTAAACATGCTAAGACTAATTAGGGCGAATACAACATTTTCAGAGAATAATAGAAGGGAAGAGTCACACTATCAAGGACAGATCTCGAGAGGGAATCAGCAATAATGTAGCCAAGGTATAAGTCCGCACAAGTCGCAATCAAGAGTCTTACATTATACTAATGACCCAATACAACATTTGATACATACATGCACTTGATTGACTAACACAACGATACACAAGAGACCACATTAACATAGTCCAGCGATATAGAGAATGAGAGGAATGTAGCAACGCGTAATGAAAACCTATATAACAGGGCAATATAAGTAGAATACGAAGGCATGTGTTCCAATTCAATAATACTAAATGCGACACACATTTATCAAGACATTACTTCGACAGCATGGTCACAGATGGAGCTACTAATTTAATCAGACAAAGCCAAGGGCAATCTTCTCACACTATCATGGACCTAATCCAGGAGAAGACAACAATTATATAGACTCATATCATGCCAATCATGCTTCTAAGTAGTCATTAGTACCACCAATACAACAGGTTAATTATACTTGCGAAGGCGACATATAATCAACAAAAAGGAAGGTGCAACACGAGACCTAAGCAATGGGGGCAAGCATGGGTACAGAATGTCATACAACCACGAATTTGCATTAAGGATCATCATCATATAATATACTAGGAATTACATATCACATAAGGCATGTTGACATCCAGTTGTAACACCTATCCATCAAGTAAAGAACTCACTCTATCGTGATATCAGAACTGAGCGATCACACTATCATGAACCTATTCACAGGGAGGACATCAATATGCAGCTTTCCAACATATGATATATACATTCATGCACTTGTATGACGATACAACAAACTAAGTAAAACATGGTGGGATAATAGGGATGTAACAATTGTAACTTGGAACCATACAGTGGTCGTCATAAACGTCAAACATGTAAGCAAAATTTCACATTAGGGATCAATCCGTAGGTCAAAGAGTAGTACATATAGAATCATACAATCAATAGGCAAAGTAAACATGCTATAACAACATACAATCATGACAGAAGGAAAAACACAGCTCGAGACTTGAGAAATGTAACTAACCTCAACATGAGCTTAAATAATAAAATCAAGACAGGAGGCAATGCATAACATGAGCAACTTTTTACTAATGAGCGTTTGCAAGGTAGATGCGGGAGATTATAAAATCATGTCATGCAATTAAGAGAGAGTCACCATTACAACCGGACAGAGATCCCTAAGGGCAACCATTGACCTTTCCTAACCGACTCATCACCCCTCTTTCCCGTGGGACTCCGGTATAACACTTCATGGCAAGAAGACACTGCTGATCATCATAAGAATAAGGAAAGACAGTCCCAGAAACACCTTACTTCTGACTCAAAGTGACATCAAGAACTTCCAACACTCACTCAAACAACCTTAATATCCAACCATGATTCCCGACACAATGTGGTTACCAACCCAATTCCCCGTGGAAGACACTGACATCCAGGGAAAGGCTAGATAAAGCCGTCAAGGGGTTAACATAGTGGAAGGGGCTGTTCCACACAAGCTGGGTTTGACCACACAAAACAAGGGTACTCCCACTATCCCGTTTACACAGATCAGTCAATACACATTTAATTTTTAGGCATACCAATCAGACTTTAGCATATCAAGCACTCAGCATAGAATCTGTCAATAACACTCATAATGATCTCCTTGGAGTCTCCCAACCCATCTGTAAAGAACAAGCTGGTATTTTGCCTACCCATTCCCAACTACATCCAATAGGGATGGTATTACCGCCTTTCTACCCTCTCGTTCCCCATCTGGTCGGTTTTTCTCTTTTATTACAAGTCGAGTTCATTACTTAGTCTAATTTAGGTTAGGCATCTTAAGTTCATTTTGCCCTTTCAAAACACTTTCAAATCTCTTGAAATTCATGGGCGGTTTTCCAAAACATACACTCGACCCTTGCGTACCCGAATTGCAAAACCTCGGCTCTGATACCATTGTTGTAACGGCCCAGAATTATGATTTCTGGGTTACGTTTCAAGGGATGAAACCCCTTGTTCGGATCTTGCAATCCAGGTACGGGTCGAGGTTTCAAACTCATTTTTAAGGTTAGTAATAAAGAGGGATTTCAAAGCCTAAAAACCTCGAAGGGCCTTTGGGTACCCTTAACCTGTCCTAAGACTATGTCACGGAAACTATTTCAAACGGAAGTAAAGCGGAAGCAAAGTAAAGATACAAGTGCCACGGCAGAGCCGGGTCAAAACCAAATCATGAGTGGGTAATTACCATTTTACTAAGTTAAGATATTAGCCAGATTCTTCGTTTCGCCAAAAAGAAACCCCGTCATATAGACATCGAGCACTCAAAATCTGCAGAAAATACCTTTAAAGGAAGAACGGGGAAAGGAGTCAAATCAAGCCACTCATGCGGGACCGGCAGTCCTCGTTGAGGCCACATAGTATGTGTTATACCTAATAAAGATGCTCTAATGCAGTAAAAAAGTCAAACACACTAGCATGCTCCTAGTTCATAATAATGTGCAGAAATACTGTAAAGGGCCCAAGACAATGCCAAATGGCATATCTCTCTCCTACCTCTGCACCCCTTCCCGTTAGTGTAGAGACTGCCAGTTCGGGCTATAGCATAGCAATTTCCTCGTGATGGTGCACAAACCACGACATCATCATATCATATCATCTCATCGATTGCACGATGGTGCTGGGCTATCATATCATGCTCATATCGACTCGATTGACTCAGGGCGCCCGATGAGACTGGGCTACCCTATGACCCTAGTAAAGACTCTAGGACTATCACAGATAACGTCCGTTCTGTTTCAAACGCATAAAGTAAGCAGATGCTCATTCAATTAGTGCAACCTAAACAGGATACTACATGGCATGCTTTTATGCATATGCAACACCTAACATAAAATGCAACAACAGGCATGAATGTCCAACCTGAGTAAGCCCCCTAGGGAACTTACCCGAAGATGCAGAACAGCAAAATAACGCAAGCAAGGGCCCAGATACAAGTCCAAAAGCAATCCAACCACAATACACACCTATCCTCAAGCCACTTCCATAAGCCACCAGACTAGCATTTATACACACGAACCCAAGTTCTCAACATTGTCAAAACCAATCGATGGTAAAACCATTTTCCAAAACCTTTCCGATATGACCAACATCAACCAAAAATCATTTCATTTCCAATCAAACCCATCGATAAATCTTACCAAAAATATTTCCAAACTCATCTCCAAAATTAAGTTAGCTCATATTCAAAACAATTCTCAAATCCTGTCTGGCCCAAAAATCCCTTTATAACATTAAATCTTTAATCAATTCACAATTTCATATCATTAAAATAATTCCGTCATTTTTATTTCAAAATCTAAAACCTTTTAAATAGTTTTTCAAATTGTATTAACGAAAATAAACACCAAACCACATTTACAAATTAATAACCATAGATCATCTCTTAATTTCCAAGATAAAATATTTACTCCTCACAAAATACATAGTTCAATCATATTATTTTAAAACACTTTAAAATGGATAATCATAATTTCAGGAAATATATCTTTCAAAAATCAGGAATAATATATACTCATAATATATCACATATGTAAATAACATGACATATAAATATATAACCTATCATGAAATAATAACCATAACACATAAAACAAAATCCACAGCCCAACACATTTAAAACAACCCAGCAGCCCACATTTTAAGCCCGAGAGGAAAGATCCGAATTCGAAGCCCAACCCGAAACCCAAAACCAATCTCCCAAATCTGAAAACCCAATTTCATGTGGAATGAAATACCCGGATCCGAAAATAAAATAGGCCCATGCCCAAAGAAAGAAAGAACAAGAGTCGTCTCCTTCCCAGGCTCAGACGGGGTTCTACGCTTCGACGGAAAACGGAAGGGAAGAAAGGAGAACTCCAGGCTTCGCCGGCGGCCTTTCATTCCGACCCACACTCCTCCTCGACACACCCCTTTTTCCGACCTCAATCAACCCAGAAGAACCGAAACGAGAGTAAGGAGGGAGGAGGAAGAGAGAGCTCACCGAGGGGGTCGTTCGAAGGTGTCGGAGGTGCGTCGGAGATACAATCGGGGCTCATCGAAGTCGGAAACCACGAATCTAGGCCTAGGATAGACGGGAGAGATGAGTATGAGTGTACTAGGAGGGTATTTAAATCGAAAACGGGAGTAACATAACGAACCTTCTGAACGGAGAACGGGGAGAGAAAAGGGAGGTGCGGCGGCGTCGGCTCTAGGGAATGCTCCGGGGATTCTGGTTGCTTCCACTACAGACGTGGATGGAGAGATAGGGGAGCCGCTCTATCCTCTCGACCTTCCTGGCTTCGAAACAGAGGAAGCTCGAGGCGGGAGCTCGGCGGCGCCCTGGTGGTGGAAACGAGAGGGAGGAGGAAGAAATCAGTGCTGGTGGCTACAACGGGTGGTGGCCCGGTGGAACAACAGGGAATGGTGGAATGGTGGCTTCAATTTGGTGCTTCGGTGGTGGCGATTTCATATTCGAAACAGGGCTCCAATGGGGGATTTTGTGCCTGCTTTGTGTGAATGAAAAAGGCAGAGGAGAGGAGGGAGTTTAGGGTTTTCTTCTGTGGGATTGTGGATAAAGATTGGGATTGAGGCAGCGATTGTGTGCATTTTGAGGGTGTGACTGTGAGCTATGCGAGGGAAGAAGACAAAAGGGAGAGAGGTGCACAGTTGGCGTGCATGCAAGGGGACAAAAGGGTGAGCTTTTAAGTAGGAAAAGAATACAACTTAAGATGTTCCCAAGACTCGAAACGTCAAATAGCAGGAATATAAATCTGAAACCCGCTCACTCGACCTTATCCCGACGCGTTTAAAATACTCCTCAATTTTCCAAATCCGAATTTAATAAATGAAATCCGAATATTATTTTTCAATTGTCGGTATATAAAAATAGAGTATAACGTATTTTAAATTTCTAATTAAATAATGCCGGAACTCGTTTTGAAATATTTAGAATAAAACCAATAGCTCAATGACGGAAATTCCAAACCTCCCAAATCTTAGAAATCGGAATGATTATAAATCACTATTTTAATAATTTAATATTCTAAAATTTTCCGGTCTTTACACTAATAACTTGGAGATTGATTAAAGTTTAAAATTGACAAAGAAGTTGTTATTATATATGCTTAGCCAAAAATGGAATGTGTAGCTATTTGAAATGAGAAATTTTATTCATTTAAATTATATGAAATAAAAAGGGTTTAATTACCACATACTCCGGAATCTCTTATCAATACCTCTAAAACAAACATCCTTGATTTTAAGCCAAACCTTCATATATATATTCTAACTATATATTAATTATTTGTTATTTAAGGTGTAGGGGTATGGAGTATCATAATTTTATTATTCTTTAGTCTTAATTTGATATTTGTTGATTAATAATTTTAAAATGGAAAAAAAATAGCAAGTGATTTGTGTAAGATTTAACCCTAATAAACCATCTAAAATTGTAAGAAGATAAGCCTTTTTTTAATGTTCAACATACATAGAACTCCCACCCGCAAGGTCACATAGAAAAATATTTTATCCAATTTTCATAAATAATAATGTATTTAATTTTTTTTCTTAATAAATAAGTTAGATTAGAAAAAATAGATAAATATATTAATGGAAACAAAGCATTTCAAAATTATAAAGGCATGGTGCCCAAAAAATAACACTTCACTTATTATGGGATTGTTGTTCAAGTTATCATTTGGCCATCCTATTTCTTTCTCACATTCAACATCTCATATCCTTTAAACGTTAACGGGTCTCATCAGTTCGACTTATCTAGCTATCAGGATGAGAACATACTATAGATTGATCAATTATTAAGGTGAAAAGTTCTTCATATTAATTTAAATAAATGATTATGAAATGGCACGAGCTAAGAATATAATATATGTATTAAAAATCACCAATTTGTTTTAAAAAAATTAACCTCCATTTATTGAAAATAAAGAAATCAAATGGCAAGGGCTAAGAATAAATATTAAAAATGAGTGTAATTAAATATATATCAATGACAAAAAAAGAGAGCTAAAAATACAGTCAACTAATTTAGAATGATGGTTGAAGAGAATTACCTAAATATATGCTAATTGGAGAGGTTATTAAAAGATATAACATGATGGTTTGAAATTTCTATCAACATATTATGGTAGATATGATCAACACATGGTAAATTTTTAAAATAAGATTTTAACCAATGATTCGGCTAAACAACTCCAACCTCATTTATCTGGAATTCACTGAAAGGCAAAGGAGAAAAGTAGTGGATAGTTGGTGTATGGATATAGACTATATAGTACGTGACTTTAATTGGATAATTTGTACAAAAAACCCCAATAACATTATATACCATAATTAGATTCCCGTACATATATCATAGCAAGATTTATTGAAACTTTTGTCACATAAATGTAAGAAGATTATCCAAATTCTAGCGAAAAATTTTGACCCTCCTCTTCTTGATTGTGGTGCAACATTTGTCCCAAGTCTTTCTTCTAACATGCAAAAAAAAAGTTAATAAAATTAGTTAAATAAGCATAGCAAAAGAATGCAATATGGCCAAAGAGATAAAGGTAACATCATAGTCGTAAATAAAGCGAAATAAAAAACCTGAAAATAGAGTTTACAACTTGCAAAGTAGATCACCCGCGAGAAATAATAAAGTCAAAGATGTAGATATAGAAGAGTTTACTCATATTTGCACCAAAACATAGAAAATAATTTTTTTTTAAAAATAGTTTCTAATCAAAACTCATCAAAGTTGTTTAAAAAAGGATTTAGATAAATAATAAGTATTTTATTTATTAGGCAAATTATTAAGAATTAGCTTTAAATCCTTGAACATTTGAACATTTCAACATGTCTTTTTTGTGCAATCAAACAAGCATATGTTCTTTGAGCATGTACGTTGTTGATATGCTTCACTTTTCTCTTTGATGCTTTTTTTCAGGGTTATCATTCTTTACAATCATATCGTGTAGCACATGCCTAGCTTGTGTTTGATTGCGTTTCAAATATTCCATCTCTATCTATTACCGCACATTTGTTTCTACTAGGCATAAGGGGTGCGTGTGTAAAGACCCAAAATCTCAAAATATTATTTTATGGATTATGAATAATTTTAATATTAAATTTCTGAGATTTCGAAAATTTTGAAAGTCTCCGTACTTGATCAAAATGATTTTATCTTATTTAGGGATATATTTTGGATTTCGAATTAAGAATGAATTATTGTTGGGAAGGATGAGGGGAGTATGACAACCTTGTAGTTTCCAGAATCTAATTGGGATAAATTTGTTGTGTGATGTGGTGAGCTTTCTACAACTTAAAAATAGCGGATGGATTTTGTAGTTTCCACCTAACTTAAGCTAACCCTAGAGGACCCGTATATATACCCTTACAACCCCTTGTGGAGGTCACATCTAAGTACTCTTGTCCTAGCCGCCACACCTCCCTCTTCACTGTCTCCTCCTCTTCATTGCAGCCTGTCACTCGCTCTCTCGCCATTGCTGCTACTGGAGCCTTAAGCTTTCCTCCGAGCCTCCCACGTATTCCCCGTCTGTTTGATCTCCCTTCCTCTTCCGAACTCACTGTCTCCCCCACCAAATCTCAGCCTCCTTCCCCGTTTCCTTGACCTCCAGATCCGAGATCTCTCGTAGCGGAATCAACCCTGAACATCGGAGCTCGCGCCGCCTCCTTCTTTCCGGAGCCCGTACATTACTGACGAGGAGCCAAGTCCTCTCTCACTCTCATCCTTCTGTCGAGAACAACGCCGGTGGCCATTGAAGCTGCGCCTAGGATCGATGACGCTGGCTCCTTCCCTCCCATGTCGCTTAAGGTGGTCGGATGTAGAGTCGCTGCCCTCATCTTCACCTCTCGCCTCCATCTTCTCGCGTCATCTCCATCGTCGATGACCACCGACGGGTGCTTTCAAGGTTGCTGCATCTTCATCAACACTCTTCCTCGCCTCCAGAATCCGAGCCGCCGCCGGAATCGACGCCCTTGAACCCGAGCCCTTCCTCCGCTCTCCGATCTCCTCGTCCGTCGGGATTTTGGGTATACACTCTGGGTTCCCTCTTTAGATATTTCGGACCTTGAGTTGGAATTTAACTGATATGCCTTTGACAAACGTGGTTTTGGTTGAGCTATTAAAGAATGAGTTGAATTTGGTTGATCTTTGGGCATTGAAATTATTTTGAATTTGCCTTCACAGTGAGTTTGGTAAATTTAGATGTGGTGTTGTTTGTTAAATTCCTTGGACCTAATTATTTCAAAGGTGTGATCAGAATTGGAATTAATGTTCTTAAAGTTATATTATTAGTCATAAAATCGGTTAGTCTGGCTTTAACATAAGTAATTGATGATTAACTAGGCTAGGTACACCTGTTAATAAGTAACGGTATTTGTTACGGGGCCTTGTGAGTGGCTTTGTACAGCTTAGACTTGTCAACTAAAAGGTCAATGAATAGGATATGCAACTTGCCTAGGTGGTTTTGCCTAAGTTAACAAGAGGAGAAGGATTTCTTATATGGCTTTAGGTTCAAATTGGCTTATAACTTAAAAATGATTGATTATAATTCATAGTGAATTGACTCGACAAATATGATCTCTACGGGAATTTTATATTCTTGAGAACTTGTTATACTTGTGTTCTTTTAAGCTTGATCTTACCGTTGAATAGTTCCTTATTATGAAATGATTTATTGAAATATTAACTTACTCATTGGGTATGATTTATTATGCGAGTTTGATAAATAAGACTTGTTGATCCTTGGTGTTGAGAACTCATGAATTTGGTCGAGTATTTGAGGATTTGATAAATTATGGATTACTTGAGAAAATGGTTAAGTAAAACCTGAGTTTTATGTGAAGTAAGATGTTTTGAATGACGGTCTTTGTAAGGCTTTGGACTAGGCTTCGTGCTTGATTGGAACAAGGTTAATGGAGAATGATGAGAATGCGAGGTTAATTGAATAAAATATTATTTGGTCTAGTGTTGATCTGAAAGCATGCTTGTGTGTTGAGTAAATGTGTATTGAGGAGTTGTCCCTTGCTTATTACTTGCTAGTGTGATTGGATGATTATCTAAGTGGCCTACTTGCTGATGGATGGTTCTCTGAGTGGCTTGTTTGCTGGTTAATTGGATGTGAAGACTTCAGGTAAGTTCCCTAGGGGGCTTACTCAGGTTGGACATTCATGCCTGTTGTTGCATTTTATGTTAGGTGTTGCATATGCATAAAAGCATGCCATGTAGTATCCTGTTTAGGTTGCACTAATTGAATGAGCATCTGCTTACTTTAAGCGTTTGAAACAGAACGGTCGTTGTCTATGATAGTCCTAGAGTCTTTGCTAGGGTCATAGGGTAGCCCAGCCTCATCGGGTATCCTGAGTCAATCGAGTCATGAACTTCCTTATATTATGAGATGCCTGCGGGCTTTATTGTGGAGCGGGTTGGGCATGCGTGCCGCCCGATGATAATGGAATGCATTCACGAGCTGGCCAGTCTCCGCCCTATCGGAAGGGGGTGGAGGTAGGAGAGGGATATGTCACTTGGCATTGTCTTGGGCCTTTACAGTATTTCTGCACATTATTGTACCTAGGGGCATGCTAGTGTGTTTGACTTTCATACGGCATTAGAGCATCTTTATTAGGTATAGCACATACTATGTGGCCTCAGCGAGGACTGCCGGTCCCGCATGAGTGGCTCGATCTGACTCATTTCCCCGTTCTTTTTTAAAGGTGTTTTCTACAGATTTTGAGTGCTCGATACCTATATGACGGGGTTCTTTTTGGCGAATTGAAGAACCTGGCTAATTCTCTAACTTGGTATAAATGGTAATCATTCGCATACGTTTTGATTTTGACCCGGCACTGCCGTGACACTTTGTATCTTAACTTTGCTTCTGCTTACTTTCATTTGAATTGAATTTCGCGACATAGTCTTAAGACAGGTTAAGGGTACCCTACGACCCTTCGTGGCTTTTAGGGTTTGAAATCTCTCTTTCTACTAATCTTAAAATGAGATTGAAACCTCGACCCGTACCTGGATTGCAAGATCCGAACAAGGGGTTTAATCCCTTGAAACGTAACCCGGAAATCATAATTCTGGGCCGTTACAAAGATGGTATCAGAGCTGAGGTTGTGCAATCCGGGTACACAAGGGTCGAGTGTATGTTTTGGAAAACCGCCCATAAATTTCAAATGATTTGAAAGTGTTTTAAAGGGGCAAAATGAACTTAAGATGTCTAACCAAAATTGGACTAAGTAATGAACTTGACTTGTAATAAAAGAGGAAAACCGACCAAACGGGTACGCGAATGGGTAGCAAAGGTGCTAGACCACCCCTATTGGGTGTAGTTGGGAATGGTAGGCAAAATATCAGCTTCTTCTTTACAGATGGGAATGAAAGACCCCAAGGAGATGCACCGCGACGGATGGAGTTTTGGGGAGAGACTGTGTAATTGTCTATGTGTTGTTCTTCTTGATTTAGCTACTTGTCTAATATGTCTTTTAAATGCGTATTATACTTTATGGGCATAACGTGCATATGTAAAATCTTGTTTGGGTAATTCGTAAAATTGATTATAGAGATAAATGAATTCGGGGGAGAAGTTTGATGATTCATGTATGTTACTCTTAATGAGTTGGTATGATATCTGTTTACAGGTGTTTCTCTCATTATAATATCTGACGTGACTATTATAAGATGTTTAGGTCTTGTTGTGGGCTTATAATTTGTGGTACTTGATGACTTGTGTGGTACAATTAATACCATTTTTGATGTGTTTGGCTTATGCACACTTGTTTTGTTACTTATATCACTTTTGATGGCAATTTTTGGGTGCCTTCTGGCAATTGTTGGCAATTCTGGCACTTGGTTTGATGAGGACATGAGATGATATTATGAGAATTTACATGGTTGTGGTTGAAGTTTTGTGCTGGTTAGTGGAAAGCTAAGCTTATGGGCTCAGGTTTGAGGACCTTACTCTAGTTGATGGAGAACTTATTGAGGACAGAGAAATTGTGTTTGTTGATTTGAGATACATGATATTCTGATTATGAGACTCTATGGTTGAGTTGATAAGGAATGTTTATAGAATTCAAACTCTTAGTATAAATTGTTGATTCTTGCTTATATGATAATGTTTTCATATAGTCGACACAAATATTTTACAGGGACGCTTGTAAGGTACTTGGTCGGATTTAGTGAGAACATTGTGATGATTTTGTGATACTTATACAAGTATTTCATGGGGACGCCTATGGAATACTTGTAGGGATCACAAAATGCATTGCTTAAATTCTTAATTGAGATGTTTTGGCATCACATTGTCCCATGATCTATTTAGTTGATGCTCTACATGTTTTACATGATGAATTCTAATGATATTGATGCGCTACATGTTTTATATGATGAATTCTAGTGATATTGCTCTCCTGTGTGAAATTCGTTCAAAAGATGATCATGTGTATGCAACTCGACTAAAAGGTGTGTGAATCAATGAATAGACATAACTTGCTTATTCATAAAATAGGACCTATGTAATTGATATGACGTTGTGTTTCCTACTCTCGACGTGTTATCGTATATATGTTGTGACTGTATGAGATTTTGTGAAGTTATGTTGTGCACCTCTATCTTGTTCGTATGGATGATGATATTCATTTATGATATTTTGCTTATGTGACTACTCGATATCCTATAATTGTCTAGCTAGTATAATTGATGCCTTACATGTCACTTATTCCAATAAGACGATGTTATTCTTGCTTGTCTACGTGTTGAGGGAAAGAGACTTATACAACTTGACCAATATAGGTTGAAATAATGAATAGATGTAACTCGCCGAGTAATGGAAATAAGAATGAGCTTTTAAGACATAAGTCTTGTACCTCGATTGAAGGGTTTTCCCCTCGCGAAGGGAAGAGGCTCTATACTCGAGCTAACTTGTTAGTTAGGAGACTTGATGAGATAGTAAGCTGACTTATTGATTAACCTCCATGGATTCTTGGTGAAGTTTTCTTTGCGATCTTTGAGAAACTCGATGAGTTGTCATGCAACTCTTTGTCTCTCTTTCTGTCAATCTCATCTTGATTACTTAATTCGTTAGTTTGAACGTTAATGAGGAATTGATGTTGTCCTCTCATTTATGAGTTCTCCTACCCTATCGTCTTTATTTGTTATACCTAATTAAAATCATCTTCCCTGTTGTTCTGTAGTATGTTTTCACATCATCTTATTCACCGATTTCAACTTGGATGTCCCTTACTCGTGTTGCTCTTAATAGTTGGGGGTTTTGGGAATGGCAATATGTCGCGTTTTCAGGTATTCAATCATAAGGTTGTCGACGAGAGTCTTGATTTGTGAAGGTTGCCCTATCCATTTCATGGATTCAATGCTCTTATTTTATTGTTTGTCACTTGTTTCTCACTCATTCCTCTCCTTTCATGTTGGTTAATTTTCTTGAGGAAGCACCACACACACACACAAAAAAAAGGGGGTCTTTATGAGTGACTCATAAAATCAGTTGGATGTCATCCTTTGTACCAAGAGTCTTTTAACGTATTTGTTCACTTGGGAAATTTCGTTTGAATGTCTTCCTTATGGTCGGTGTCCGCTCAAATGTATATTGTCTCCCTAAAAAAAAAATAACTAAGATTCTTTCCGGAACGGGTTATAGAGGCAGTGGGGACGAGTCGTTGTTGCCCTGAGAAACTCCTATTTGGTTATAATTGTAGTCTCATTATGTTTCATGTTTTGATGTGCGATTGCGTTTGTTGAACAAAAATGCGCGAATAATTGTAAAACATATTTTATTTAATTTTTAGAATTTGAGTTCGACCCCTTTTGGTTATCCTCTTGATTCGAAGTCGTGTCGACACCAAGACTTAAGTGGTTCTGGTGATTTGGGCTGCACCCGAATTTTAACGGGTTGCCTACGTATCTCTTGGAAGAGAATCAAGCCTTACGTAGTTCAGAGTGTTTGAATTGATTTTATTTTTTTGGTTTTGGTGATTGAACCCGACGAGCTTGAGCTTTTTGTCGGGTGTCCTACGTACCCGTTTGGAACGGGATCAAACCACCCGTAGTTCTTTTAAGAACAGATTTAATTCGATTTAGGATGGGCGACGAAATCCAATATATGTTAAATTTTAATATCGGACTTCCTACGTAACTCATAAAAGAGCATCAAGTCTTCACGTAGTTCTCTTTAAGAACCGTTTGAATTTGAGGGACATTTAATTTAGAGTTTTAACTCTGTTTTCTTTTCCCTCGTTTAGAAGACAATTTTGAGACCGACCCACAGGCATAAACTGACGATGAAATTTTACGAGTTTAACTTTATATATATTTTGTTAAACTCAGTTTCTAGTTCGTGCCGATTATAATTCTTATATTTTAGTGGGCTAATCTTATAATTAAATACAATTTTGGTTCCAAAACATATTCAAGCATAGCTCATATAGCATATGCGTGATACGTGTATGTTTATTAAAATTTAAATGTAATCCTTTCCCTCTTTGTTTTCGAAAGGCCACAAGCCAACATACCGGGCCTGGCCTGACTGTATTTCCCTTTTTCAAGCCCATTTCTACTTTAAAAAAAATTTGGGTTCTGATCGAGCCCATTGCCCAACTTATTGAACTCAGACTCCATCACACAGACTCCTTCTTCGTTTTTTTTTTGGTTCTGATCGAGTTCAGCTTCTCCTTCCAACCCCGCGGACAGTGGCGATACCTCCACGCCCTAGTTCGAGACTCCAGAAGCTTGACAGCTGAGACGAGACGATTGGAACGAGTCGAGGAAATCCGAACCGAGCCCAAGGCTGAGCCTGAATTCGGAATCCCCCAATTCAGTAAGCTTTGTTTTAGGGTTTCCCTTCTTCTTTTTTTTTGTTATGCGAATTTCAGCCTCCACACCTTCAATTCGGGTGATATTTATGGAATTAAAGCACAAATTATGCTTCTCTTGCGCCCTTCCCTTTAATTGTATGCTTGAATTTCGAGTTTAATCAATCTCGTTGCAAATTTCTACGCTGCAGTTTGGGTTTTTTCGGTTAGACGAGTTGAGAAAGGAGGCAAGGGAAGGGAAGGACGACCAAGGCTTAAAAGGGGGAGGAGTCCCGACTTTGGACGGCCGACACGCAGGTATGCTGGTTTTGGTTTAGGTTTTATGTAATTTGTCCTCCAAACTTCAAAATTTTAATCAACTTTCTCTTCTGATTGAGTATTTGATATCTTCTTTTTTTTCTCTGAATTTTGTCGTGGCCTCCTCTTTTTTTTTTTCTTTTTTTTGCTTCTAACAGTACTGAAGTTGATAACTTGATCGATTTGATGAAAGTTGTGCCCAGCTTGAATTGCACAATTTGAGGCCTGTTTGCTTGGCATGACATGGCCCTAATTTATTTGGTTTGTTTAGGATGGAAATTGATTCCAAATTGATGGGATTGCTTTAGCTTTAACGCTGGTTTTGATTCCAATTTCAGTTTAAACTCCTTTAGGTGCAAGTTTAGACTTTTCACAAGGGCCAAGGGCCTGATTTGCTTAAATTGGTGAATCTTTTACACAACATGTGCTTGATTTTAGTTTCTTTGAACAAATTGAATCTGTCCAGCAAAATCTGTGATCTTTCTTTGCTCTCCATTGACTGTAGTGAAATCGCTTCCATTTGTTGGCTTGAAACTGTTGGCAATTTGTCTGCTTGAATTAGTTGGCCAATTTAGAGCCAAGGGAGCAATGTTTCGTTCAGACTTTGAGGCTTGTTTTGTTTCCTGTTTGACAGCCCCTTGGTTGGGTTTCTTTGGTTGGATTTAGACTCTTTTAGATGTAAGTCTAGACTTGAGGCAAGGCTTGGTTCACTTGGAATTGATGAAACTTAGTATAAGTTCCAGTAGCATGATAACTTTTGAGTGGATTCTCGTAAAGTTTCGCCTTTTGCTTGTTTGAAATTGCTTGTGATTTGTGTGTTTTCATTAGTTGGTTAGTTTAGGAAAATCCAGCAGCAATTCGCCCTCTTTTAGGGCTATTTAATGATTCCGAAACCCGGGCCACGAGAAAAGCTCGTAAGGTTTTCAAGGGCGGGGTTTCGAGAATCGATTTCTGCAGCATTTCGACCTGATTTGAGTGATTTGGTGACTCCAAAACCCAGGCCACGAGAAAAGCTCGTAAGGTTTTCAAGGGCGGGGTTTCGAGAGTCGATTTCGACGGTCTTTTGACTTGGTTTGAGGGCAATTTGATGACTCCAAAACCCAGGCCGCGAGAAAAGCTCGTAAGGTTTTCAAGGGCAGGGCTTTGGAATCAATAACAACCCAACATGGAGAGAAGGCTACATTAGTGGCCTCTTCTTTGCTTGCTTGCTGGCGTTTTTGTGCTTTGCTGTGCTTGTTTGTTCTTTTTTTTTTCTATAGGCGTATAGATTCAGCCCCTTCTCCGTTTTCAACTGCCCTAGGTCACATTTTATATGGGAAAAGAAAGAAAGTGCAACATACGTATTTCCTTTTCCATGCACAATCAATATCCCCCTCTCCTCTTTGATTTTGGAAGCATATATTCATATGTACAGGAATTGTACAGGAATTTTCCTGTAGAACCGGCTGAGAGAAATTTTGACTTTTCTTGAATGATTCTCTCCCCCTTTAGAGACCATACCTTGAGCCAATATTATATTTTCACTTTACAGCCGTAGCATTCACATTTTTTTATTGTCATTTCATTTATTTTTCAATGACAGATGTCTGACTACTATTTTTTTTTGTGGATGAGTTGGGCCTTGCCATTGCAAATCACTTTGGACTAGGCCACTTGACATTTTCTACTGAGGATGAACGCAATTGTATACAAACCAACAAGAAGTTTGGTTCGCTATTCACCGGTGTCTTCCTTCAAAAGGTTTTTGCTGATCGTGAATTTAAAAACCAGCTCCCTGCTACAGAAGAGTTCTATCCGATTCTCAAGAATTTGTTGGGGAAGAAACTGAATTGGGGTTCAGAATTTAGGTTTAGTGGGGCGGCGACCTTCACATCTGGTTTGTCAAACTGGACTAAACAGATATTTCATCGCCACGAGGTTACCTTGCGTCAGGCTGGAATATGGGGTCTTGTAGCCGTCTCACACTTTCCCTACATGTACCATGTGGATGTGTGGAGAGCCTTCTGCGAACTTTGGAGTCCGGCGACCAACACTTTGCACCATGCAGGTGGTGAACTTGGAATTTCTCTCAACGATTTGAAGCATATAGCGGGTTTGCCAATTCTTTGTGCTCCTTATGAGGAATATTTACCCCTGAATGAACAATTGTCTGATAAGAGTAAATTCCCTCCAACTGTTTTAGAGCTTCTGCGAATTCATGCTGATCTCTGTCATTATCTCCGTAGAGACCGGGTTTTTTGGGAAGATTGGATAGACTAATTTTATAGGGGTAGTTGGAATATTGTTGCCATTGAGAAGGGCTCTGGCACTAGTTTGGCAGATAAACAGGATATCAATGAAAGCTCTCCACGGTATTTTGAGAGACGACGTGCAAAAGACTTGCCTCCACCGATTATAAGCGTCCAAGGAGAATTAGCAGCCTTCTTGGCTCTTTTGCTGAGCAGATTTATTTTACCGCAGAATCCCAAGGTAGTCCGTCCCGAGACTTTTGTCATGGCATGCCTAATGGCCCAAGGTACGCGTGTCTCTTTAGCCCCCACAGTTTTGGGTCATATTTATCATAGCCTTAATCAAATGGCTACATATAGCCGGTATCCCGGTAGGGCCAACCCTAGTTTCGGGATTCATTTTGTGATTGGTTGGCTATCAGAGTACTTTCCCTGTCTATATAAGCATCATGAAGACCAAGAATTTCTTAGAGACTATCCGCTTCTCATACGTTGCGCTGGTCTCAAAGGTAAAGAGCACAATATCTACCAAGCAAGACGGATCCTAAGGCATGACCAGTTTGTCCGCTATCGGACCCTACCCTTCGGGGGCAGAGACGGTTTGGACCTTGTTGATACTGGAGACCTTTCAGACTCTGATTTCGAGCGACTCCTCTGTATCCGCTCTTCCATGTTGCCTATTCGGATGAGTCAGACTCTGACTTTGGAACCCTATTATTCGAATAGATTTGCTCGTCAGTTCGGCTTTGATCAGGGTGTCCCTGCTGACACTTTGCAGTCCAGCTTCACACTCAGAGTTAGAAGATCCTTGAAAGATATTGCTGAGTCTTATGCTCGCTTCTTCCAGAAAGCCACCGGTGAAGTTTTTCGGATTCCTGACTGGAGCTATCTTGGAAGATGTACTCGAAACTATTGCACATGGTGGGTTGCAGCTTCAGCCCCTTATTTGAGTCAGTCGGTTCATGAAGTGAACGTAACCTTAACCGACAGGGATACTCTTCCAAGAGAATCCTATTTCTTAATTGCTAATATGAAAGAGACGATTAGCGGGTTCCATGGCATTTGGGAGACCTCCAGGGCAGCTGAACCGTCATTGAGTGAAACTTTCTATGCGCCCATCGTTGGTTCACCGGCGCCAGTAGCAACACCGAGGGGAACTTAGGAAGTCCCTCAATGTTTGAAGAGACGGTGAAAGAGGGCTCGAAAGATGCCCCAATATTCGAAGAGGTAATGATGGCGAACTTAGCAAGTTCTGTAGTTCCTTTGAAAGTACCTAGGCGAAGGTCTGGAAGCTCCCTGAATGATGATGTCCATTTCAAAAGGGGAAAGGGCAGTTCTACAAGCCCTACATTATCAGGAGAATCCAACGCTGCAGACAAAGGTACAACGCTCCCAAATCATTATTATTTCTCTCTTTTTTTTAGGGGTCTTCTGACTTTTGAATTTACTTCAGATTACGCCTTTGGTGCTAGTGATATAGGAGACTTGATTAACCCCGTCGAACGAACTCCAATCAACGAGACAGGCGATGCGACTGATGATGATTCTGATTTTGAGGTTGGTTCAGAATATGGCATTCCTTTTGCAAGATCTCCTTCGCCTTATATAGAGTCCACACCCCCAACGGCGACGACCCAAGGTGAGACCGTGCCTGTTGCAGAGTCCCAGCCCTTAGAAGAACATAAGGGTAAAGCAACGTTGAAGCCCCCCCGTTTTTTTTTAATTTTTTTTTAATTTTTTTTTTGAATTTGTCTCAACATCTGTCTTTTGATGCAGGAGGGTCACTCTGCTCAGGTGACCAGCCTTCAAAAGAAGAGATTGACTTTGAGGTTAATCAGGAGCTTGACTTTGATGTCAGCAAGCCGTCTTCACCCGATCCGGAGACTCCGCCCTTGGCGCCACCCCAGATTGATTCCCAACTGCAGCCCTTAATACATAACTCTTTTGACACAGTTTCGGTTAAGAAAGCCCCTGAGAACCTTCAAGCTTTACTCCATACTTCTGTGATGGGTTCGGTTCGTAACTTTCTCATTTCTGGCGTCAAGGAAGTGGTAGATATACTTTCATCTTCACCGTCATCTCGTGATTTACTTGCCAAGAACTCCCAGGTACTTGATCTTATAGGGATGCTACAGGGCGTCGCACAGCAGGCTAAGGTCAACCTTTCTTGGTTCGTCACAACTGTCGACGAGGTTCTCCATGATGCTGAGGCTTCTTCAAAACTTGATGACGATACAGACGTTGAGATCGTTGAGCGTTTGTCAACTCAACTTGCTCAACACACCTCTGCTCTTGAATTACACCAAGCTCAAGTTCCTCGTTTGGCTTAGAGGTCTATTGACTTGCAGCAAAGGAGGGAGGCACTCCTACAATTGAAGCAGCAACTTCGCGAAGTAGAGTCCAGCATTGACTCCGATTCCGCTACCTTAGAAGCCGAAAATATCCAGCTGCAGGGCTTCATTAAGGAGAATGAGGAGAAGATCAGACTGCTTAAAGCCGAACTCGACCAAGCAGGGTTTGCGAGGATGAACGAGCTCAAATTGATTGAAGAACGTCATCGTGCTTGGATTAGTGAGCTAACCAATTTCTCTTCTCCCCACTGAAGCATTCAGAAGTAGCTTACTGTCTAGTTTAGGGTTGAACAATTCATTGACTTCTGCTAATTGTCGTTAGGAATTTCCTTTTTACTCCTTTAGAATGCTCTTGTTTACTTTCGTCTCCGCTTGCTCATTTGTTTGATTCTTTGAGTACACACACATTTTTTTATGTGGGATAATACTATTTTCCCTGTTTTATCACCCTATCGCAAGGAAATATGATTCACGAGCTTCACAATGAAATTGAAACACGACATCATATGCCAAAGGCAGACGGAGTAGGCAACTCAATGCCTTTCGAAAGTAACATGACAGTGTGCAGACTTACGTCCCCTTCAAATTCGATAGGGACCAGCTGGCGTTGTATTTGTTTTTGGGGCTGCGCTTAACACTCTTAGAATAGCTAAGCTGTCTACGTACCCTCTTCATGAGGGATCAAGCCGTTCGTAGTTCACTTGAGCACCCTTTTCTTCACATATCCGACAGGGTGCTTTGGTTTCGGACTAACATCAAGTCCATCATTTCTCTCTTTTTATTTAACTGGGATTTTTTTTTTACCGCATCACTCAAATTGTTTGGGCCCACCTTCTAGGAAGGGTTTCCCGAACACTTTGACTATCATCTGCGAACCCATATATATATATATATTTTTTTTTTTACGCGACTGAATTTGACATATTTTGGTTGTCAAACGTCCTACGTACTCCTTATTGGAGATCAAGTCGTGACGTAGTTCTGGGCACTTTCACTCTCGATGCTTCACGTGAAATATTTCTTCACGAATTTTCCATTCACGCAGGAGTATACCACTTCGCCTTTGGCATTTGAGCGTTCATATGCCCCTTTAGGGAAAACTTTGGTCACCACATAAGGACCTTCCCATTTTGCTTCAAATTTGCCTTGAGATTTTCGGTTGATCACAATTGGTCGCCTGATGGTAAGGACCAAGTCACCAATACCGAATGAGCGAAATTTGACCCGTTTATTGAATGCCCCAGCCACTTGGGCTTGGTAGATTTCCAGTTTTTGTTGTGTTGCTAGCCGATGCTCATCCAATGCTTCGGGTTCGGCCAGACGAATCTTGACATTCTCTTCCGGGTCGGTGAGCTGAACGGCAACTCTGAGAGATGGCAACTGAATTTCTAAGGGTAGAACAGCTTCAGACCCAAAGACCAGGTTGTAAGGCGTACAACCAGTCGATGTGCGTGTTGTTGTCCGATAAGCCCATAGTGCCTCCGGTAGCCGTTCATGCCAATCTCTTTTGGATTTTGACACCATCTTCTTTAGGATCTTGCATAGCACTTTATTAAATGCCTCAGCTTGACCATTTGATGACGGGTTATAGCTCGATGAGAAGCTATGCTTAAACCCAAACTTCTCGCTCAACTTCACCAGCATCTGATTTTTGAAGTAGAGAGCGTTGTCTGAGATGATTTTTGAAGGAACTCCATATCGATAGATCAAATGCGTTCTTATGAAGTTAGCGACTTCCTTAGCTCCCACTTCCTTCAACGGTATAGCTTCGGCCCATTTGGAGAAGTAGTCTATAGCAGCCAAGATATACTGGTGCCCTCGAGAGGACGATGGATTTATACACCCTACAACATCGAGACCTCATGCATTAAATGGCCATGACAAAGTAGTCGGGTGCAACAATTGAGGAGGCTGGTGTATGAAGTCGCTGTGAATTTGACAAGCGTGACAAGCTTTAGAAAAATCCATGGCATCCTTCACCATTGTTGTCCAATAATAGCCCAGTCGTTTGATTTGACTAGCTAATTTTGGACCGGCTTGATGCGCTCCGCATACCCCAGCGTGGGTTTCTGCAAGTATATATTTTGCTTCTTCATTTGACAAGCATCTTAATAACATTCCATCGAATGTTCTTCGATACAAGGTGTCATTCTTAAGTAGGAACCTTGACACTCGCCTTTTAACATCCACTCTCTTTTTAGCATCATCAGGAAGGACTCCATGACGAAGATACTCAATGAGCGGCTGTCGCCAGTCTGTTTCTTCCTCAACTTCATATACGGAAACGACATCCACCTCTTTGTTGGGCTCAGATCGCTCCAAAGCTAGCATAAGCAAATGTCGCTCCCCGATTGTAATCTCGATCTCTCTTTCACTTGGCAATGTCAGTGACGCGGCTAATTTAGCCAATGCATCTGCTTGGTCATTTTCGGACCTTGATATATGCACAACTTCTATCTGACGGAACTGGTGCATGAGATGCTTGGCTCTTTGATGCAAAAGAAGCAAATTTGTGTTTTTGACTTCATACTGCCCATTCAGCTGCCTGATTACTAACTGAGAGTCACCAAACACCTTCAATGGGTCAGCGTTCATCTCAAGAGCTATCTCCAGGCCAATGATGAGTGCCTCATATTCTGCCACGTTGTTTATGCAGTTTTCTAAAAGGAAAAATGAATAAGGCACTATTCCCTCGGTTGGGGTGATGAATACTATGCCTACTCCGGTCCCTTTTCTCTTTGCAGCGCCATCAAAGTATAATTGCCAAGATTTTTCTTCTGTCATGAAGACTTCTTCATCTGGCAAATCATCCACTAACTCCTCGTTATCGGGAGTAGGATGGGCGGCTAAGAAATCAGCTATGACTTGACCCTTGACCGCCTTTTGAGGTACAAACTTGATGTCAAAAGGAGCCAGAAGCATAGCCCATTTGGCTAGTCTCCCTGACAACACCGTCTTGGACAGAATGTATCGCAAGGGATCAGCTCTGGAGATTAATGTGATTTGATGAGACAGAAGATAATGTCGTAGCTTTTGGATGGCAAAGATCAACGCAAGACATGTCTTCTCCATAGCAGGATAATTTAGTTCTGCCCCAACCATTGTCCGGCTGATGTAGTACAAGGCATTTTCCTTTCCCTCATCGTTATTTTGGGCTAACATGGCCCCTAACGACCGCTCAAGACTTGCGGTGTACAAGACTAAGGGTTTTCCCTGAACTGGTGCCATGAGGACTGGCGGGTCAGTCAAGTATTTCTTGATGCTGTCGAGAGCATTCTGACAGGCTTGGTCCCATATGAACGGAACATCCTTCTTCATCAACCTCAGAAAGGGCTAACACCTCCCCGTCAAATTTGAAATGAAACGCCGGATGTAGGCAAGTTTTCCCTGTAGACCTCGCAACTCACGGAGATTCCTCGGGGCTGGCATTTGCAAGATTGCCTTGATTTTATCGGGGTCGATTTCTATGCCCCGTCCTCGAACAATGAAGCCAAGAAACTTGCCTGAAGTTACACCAAAGGCACACTTAAGAGGATTCATTTTCAATTGATGTTTTCGCAACCTTTCGAAGATCCTCTTGAGATCATGCAAATGACCCTCTCTTTTCTTTGTTTTCACCACTAGGTCATCCACATAGCACTCAATGGTGTTATGAAGCAGATCATGAAAGATCACCGTCATGGCCCTTTGATAGGTTGCTCCCGCATTTTTCAGACCAAAAGGCATTACTGTATAGCAATACGTGCCTAGAGGTGTCCGGAAAGCTGTTAACTCTTCATCCTCGAGATGCATTTTAATTTGATTATACCCCGAAAAGCCATCCATGAAGGATAAGGCCTGAAAACCTGTGGTGGAATCAACCAATAACTCGGTTATCGGAAGAGGGAATTCATTCTTGGGACATGCTTCATTTAAGTCCCGAAAATCCACACAGATACGTAGTTGGCCGTTCTTCTTCTTGACGGGAACAATGTTTGCCAACCAGATTGGGTATTGGACCTTACGAATGAATCCAGCCTCAATGAGCTTGTTGACTTCAGCTTTAATCTCCACTGTCAGCTCGGGCCGAAAACGACGTTGAGCCTGCTTTACTGGCTTTTCCTCTTCGGAGACAGATAGCTTGTGCATAGCCACCTTAGGATCTAAACCAGGCATGTCTTGATATCCCCAAGCAAACACATCTCTATATTCGGTGAGAAGATGCTCGTATGATCCTCTTTCTTCTTCCATTAGCAAAGCACTAACGAATACGGGCTTAGGATCTTCTGTAGTCCCCAAGTTGATCTCTTGTAGTTTGTCAACCGTAGCTTGACCTCCATCTTCCATTTCTGGCGGAGCAGGTTGGACATCATTAAGAAAATCCTGAGGATCTTCACTTGGCTCACTCCTTGTATAGGTCAACACCATATTTACTTCTTTTGTTTGAGCATCCATGGGATCCTCATCTTCGTAAGTGGAGGGTTCTGGCTTCTTATTCTTCAGCTTCCACTTTCTGGTCTTCTTGGTGTTGGCCCTCTTGTTTTTAGGCACGTTAACTCTTCCAAGCCTCTCGAATACAGAAACTCTTGGAGCACATGTCCCAAGTCTTTTGAAAACCGTGACTCGAGGTGCATTTGTTGTGTCTTAAGAGAACATATTTTGCTCTTGGCTTGTTAGAGTCATAGGCTCCAAGACTTTGGCAGACAATAACTCCCCCTCTTGAGAGATTTGTAGATCATCCATCGGGATCTCATTGAGGGATTTGTACGAAGCTTTTCTTTTTAGTAGAGGTCTTGTCGCCTTAACTTTGATGGCCTTATGATGCTTTGAAGAGCCCTGCTCGACTGGTGTCTTAGAAGACTCACCCTTGAACACCACCCTTACTTTTTCATTTCTTTTATCTCCGAAATGTGTTTGAATGACCAACTTCTTCTTTGGAACGGATTGGTCGATTTTGCGGAGAGGACAAGTGTAGCTCGTCATTAGGGAGTGCATAGCCTTTTCTGCGACACTTAATGGCTTCTGGCCGGGTTGTCTCCTATCCTTAGGTGTGTATTTGAATAACACCTTCGGACGTGTCTCTGGCTCTTCTCTTATTCGGACAAGAGAGACCTTGGGTAACGGGGACTCTTCTTGGGTCATTGCTTCCTTTTGTGGACTGACACTTTTACCCTTCTCTTTCGCTTCCACTTGTGGATTGGAGTCAGAGTGAACAGTCTTGTAGAATTTGGCGTCTGCATAATTAACGCTTTCACCTTGAAAAGGATCACTATCGCCACGGATAGTCCTTTCATTTCCGTTTTCATCGGTGTACTTCAAGCACTGATGAAGTGTAGAAGCGATCGACTTGCTGGCATGGAGCCATGGCCTCCCTAGCAAAGCGTTATAGGAGGTTCCGGCGTCGATGACATGGAAAAGAGCATCCTTGTAGAGATCGTCTAGAACCACTTTCAAGGCAATGACGCCCAAAGCTTTTTGCCCCACCTGGTTGAAACCTTGAATGGTGAGCAATGTGGGCGAGAGATGATCGACGGTCAATCCCATTGCTTCCAAGACCCGTAAAGGTAATAGATTCACCGCAGACCCACAATCAAGTAGGATTCTGTTGATTTTTGCGTCTCCAATCGTACCCATGACATATAAGGGTCTATTGTGATCGGTGCTTCCTAATTGGAGGTCTCCGTCGGAGAACGTTACGGATGCCATGCATGAAGCACATTGAGATGGAGTGGGCAAAGCCACCTCATCAACCTCAACTCGATCCACTTGGTCTTTGTAATCTTCCGGATCCATGAGGGCCTGAATCAACGCCTTCCTTAAATCTGTCGACATTTGTAATGCGTCATATACACTTAAGCGTGCAGGAATGCGCTTTAAATGGCCGATCACGTCGTACTTCACTTGCTCCTTAAAAGAAGCTTTACGAAGCAACACAGGCCTCCGTGGCACGACATCTTTTTGGGCAGATGCCCCAGCTTCCTGGTCTTTCGGCCCACGTGGCCATGCAACATTGAACAATTTCTTCTTCCCAAAATAACGTCTTCTGATTTCTTGTTCTTCTTTCGGAATAAAGTCTTTCAAAGTAATTATCTGGCGTATAGGCTGAATATACTCTTCATCAGAATCATCTTCTGATTTCTTGTTCTTCTTGTTTTTGTTCTTGTTTTTCTTTTTCTTATTTTTCTTCTCGGGCTTTCTACCGATCATTCTGAAGCCCGTAGGTCCGGTATGCCGGCTACTCTTTGGATGAGACTTCTTTCGGCTAAGAGAGACCTGCCACTTAGAACCATCCCCACCGTCTTCGTCTTGTGAAAACGATTCTTCATTGTTTGACTGCATTAGGACCTCATATAAGGTCGGGCAGCCTGGTTCGTCCCTTGGCATGTCAGGATATGCCCAAACAGTGCGTACTTTGTCACGCACCTGAAATTGTACTGGGACTGCCTTCGGGGGTAATGACATTGTAGGGATGTCATCTGGTGAAGGAACAACCTCAACCTCTTCTACTACAGAGATGGGGTTTGACGAGGCTGCTTGGCCTTTCGAGCTTGATCCCTCCATTTCAATCTCTCCCTTGTTAATCATCCTCTCGACGATATCCTTGAATACGTAGCGGTCTTCAATTGGGTGACTAACAATGCGGTGGTAAGGGCAATATTTCGGATCACCCGTTTTATTAGCCTCATTCGGCCTCTTCGGTTTTGGGAGTGACAACATTTTTGCAGCCATCAATTCGTTGAATATCCCTCTTACATCCTCATCGTCAAAGGGATATTTTTTCTGCTTCCTCTCCTCGAGAGATAGTCTCTTAGGAGACTCTCTGGTTTGGGTCTTCTCTTGTGACTTGGAGTTGCTCCCTGAGGATTTTCCTTGAGGCTTCATGAAAGTAGCCATGGACTCTCCTTTCTTTGTCGGCTTTTTATTGTCGTCCCTCCTTCCTTCATTAATTTGAGGTCGGTTCGTTGTAAGCTTGCGTCGAGCCAGTTGCCGCTCAACATTGCAAGCTTTTGAAACCAATGTATCGAAAGAACGAGGCTCCGCACTTCCAACATGAATTGCAAGCTCGGGAAGTAGATTGTTGACGCACATCTGCACACACGCTTCTTCGCTCAATTTCTCTGAGCATTGCAGTCTCAAACTTCTCCATCTTGTGATGAAGTCATTTGCTGATTCATTTGACCTCTGTTGGGTGTTTGCCAAGTCCATGATGGAGATTCTGGCTTTCGAGCTCACAAATTGAGCCAAGAATTCTTTTTGTAAGTCATCCCATGTATGGATAGACTATGGCTGAAGCTGTGTGTACCAAGTGAAGGCTGACCCTCGTAATGACTGGACAAACTGCCTGATCAATAGAGGATCACTTAAGGCGGTTTCTCCGCACGCTGAGTAAAAGTGGGCCAAGTGCTCACGAGGTGACCCGTTAATCCCATCGAATTTGTCAAGGTTTGGCCTCTGATAATTTGGAGGAAATGGGATGACGTCAAATTCGGCAGGATAAGGCTTCCTGTAGCCAGCCACAGGCGGACTCTGAGAAATCTTGAATTCCCGGATCCCTTGTGCGATCAATTCTTTTATTTCTTGAGGAGAGATAGAGGTAATGCTTTCTCCCGTGTTGGGAATCTCTTGCCTGTTCTCCGAATTTTGCTCTTGCCTGTTCTCCAAATTTTGCTGTTGGAGCTGGTCCATGAGCAATTTAATTTGAGCGTCTCTCTCCTCTAGCTTCTTTTGTAGTTCCTGGAGCTGCTCTTTGGTACTTGTTGCCCCAGTCACTAAAACTGGCATGCTTTCCACCTCCTCTTCAGAGTCGTCAGATGATCCACCTTCGCTTACAACAAGTGGAAAATCCTCCTCTTCAAATAGAGAAGTAGAATCCCCATATAGCGGGGAACCCTGCTTTTCTTCTTGAACCATTTCTTGGTTCGACGATTGGGTTGTCACTTCAGCATATGACTCGGCCTTAGACATAGACCTTGTCACCCGTCGTTCACATTTTTGGTTCGGAAGTGACGTTGATTTCAGGCCCTTTCCTTTCTCCGGGGCCTGAGGAACCTTCGACGCCTCCTTTTGAGGGTTAGTAGGCTTTGATACCTCAACCTCTAGAACCTTGGCTTTTTTAGCCTTCACATTTGAGGACATCCCTTCTGACTCCCCATCGGAATAAGAAGTGACCAGAACTTGAGCTACATTGTCCAAGTCCACAGGAATTGACCCAACCAAGACTTGTCTTGAGCTGGCAAGCAGATCCTTAGCAGCACTCCACAACGTTGCATTGGCTAGTTCCAAAGCAGGGGAACGGGCCAATTTGTGAAGAGCTCCAGTTTTTCTGCGTTGGGAGCCACACTTACGCCCCCTCTTCCTGCGAGGCTTGTTCTTCTTCTTTGCCTCATCCGCAGCTGGCTTTGAGACCTTGGCCGAGTTACCATTTCTCTTGATAACTCGAATGATTGGCCCATGAGTAAGCCTAGGAGTGAGCTCTTCTCCGCCGGTTACTTCCTCCCTGATAGCTTCGAAGCTGTTGTTGGTTGGGATCTCAGCGATGATCGACTCCCTAGTCACGTCGAACTGGACCTTAAACGACCTCTTCTTCAACCAGCGCCCACCCTCCACGAGAAAGGTAGCAGGTAGTTCGTTGAAATTGACAATAGCTCTGGGTGCCATTTTCTCCTACAAATAAGAAATAGGCAAATATTAGTTTCAACACAACTAAGAGATGAAAAGGCAAAAAGGGTCCCACCGTGCGTGCCAAAAATATGTTGAACAAAAATGCGCGAATAATTGTAAAACATATTTTATTTAATTTTTAGAATTTGAGTTCGACCCCTTTTGGTTATCCTCTTGATTCGAAGTCGTGTCGACACCAAGACTTAAGTGGTTTTGGTGATTTGGGCAGCACCCGAATTTTAACGGGTTGCCTACGTATCTCTTGGAAGAGAATCAAGCCTTACGTAGTTCAGAGTGTTTGAATTGATTTTATTTTTTTGGTTTTGGTGATTGAACCCGACGAGCTTGAGCTTTTTGTCGGGTGTCCTACGTACCCGTTTGGAACGGGATCAAACCACCCGTAGTTCTTTTAAGAACAGATTTAATTCGATTTAGGATGGGCGACTGAATCCAATATATGTTAAATTTTAATATCGGACTTCCTACGTAACTCATAAAAGAGCATCAAGTCTTCACGTAGTTCTCTTTAAGAACCGTTTGAATTTGAGGGACATTTAATTTAGAGTTTTAACTCCATTTTCTTTTCCCCCGTTTAGAAGACAATTTTGAGACCGACCCACAGGCATAAACTGACGATGAAATTTTACGAGTTTAACTTTATATATATTTTGTTAAACTCAGTTTCTAGTTCGTGCCGATTATAATTCTTATATTTTAGTGGGATAATCTTATAATTAAATACAATTTTGGTTCCAAAACATATTCAAGCATAGCTCATATAGCATATGCGTGATACGTGTATGTTTACTAAAATTTAAATGTAATCCTTTCCCTCTTTGTTTTCGAAAGAGGCCACAAGCCAACATACCGGGCCTGGCCTGACTGTATTTCCCTTTTTCAAGCCCATTTCTACTTTAAAAAAAATTTGGGTTCTGATCGAGCCCATTGCCCAACTTATTGAACTCAGACTCCATCACACAGACTCCTTCTTCGTTTTTTTTTTTTTGGTTCTGATCGAGTTCAGCTTCTCCTTCCAACCCCGCGGACAGTGGCGATACCTCCACGCCCTAGTTCGAGACTCCAGAAGCTTGACAGCTGAGACGAGACGATTGGAACGAGTCGAGGAAATCCGAACCGAGCCCAAGGCGGAGCCTGAATTCGGAATACCCCAATTCAGTAAGCTTTGTTTTAGGGTTTCTCTTCTTCTTTTTTTTTTGTTATGCGAATTTCAGCCTCCACACCTTCAATTCGGGTGATATTTATGGAATTAAAGCACAAATTATGCTTCTCTTGCGCCCTTCCCTTTAATTGTATGCTTGAATTTCGAGTTTAATCAATCTCGTTGCAAATTTCTAGGCTGCAGTTTGAGTTTTTTCGGTTAGACGAGTTGAGAAAGGAGGCAAGGGAAGGGAAGGACGACCAAGGCTTAAAAGGGGGAGGAGTCCCGACTTTGGACGGCCGACACGCAGGTATGCTGGTTTTGGTTTAGGTTTTATGTAATTTGTCCTCCAAACTTCAAAATTTTAATCAACTTTCTCTTCTGATTGAGTATTTGATATCTTCTTTTTTTTCTCTGAATTTTGCCGTGGCCTCCTCTTTTCTTTTTTTTTTTTTTGCTTCTAACAGTACTGAAGTTGATAACTTGATCGATTTGATGAAAGTTGTGCCCAGCTTAAATTGCACAATTTGAGGCATGTTTGCTTGGCATGACATGGCCCTAATTTATTTGGTTTGTTTAGGATGGAAATTGATTCCAAATTGATGGGATTGCTTTAGCTTTAACGCTGGTTTTGATTCCAATTTCCGTTTAAACTCCTTTAGGTGCAAGTTTAGACTTTTCACAAGGGCCAAGGGCCTGATTTGCTTAAATTGGTGAATCTTTTACACAACATGTGCTTGATTTTAGTTTCTTTGAACAAATTGAATCTGTCCAGCGAAATCTGTGATCTTTCTTTGCTCTCCATTGACTGCAGTGAAATCGCTTCCATTTGTTGGCTTGAAACTGTTGGCAATTTGTCTACTTCAATTAGTTGCCCAATTTAGAGCCAAGGGAGCAATGTTTCGTTCAGCCTATGAGGCTGGTTTTGTTTCCTGTTTGACAGCCCCTTGGTTGGGTTTCTTTGGTTGGATTTAGACTCTTTTAGATGTAAGTCTAGACTTGAGGCAAGGCTTGGTTCACTTGGAATTGATGAAACTTAGTAGAAGTTCCAGTAGCATGATAACTTTTGAGTGGATTCTCGTAAAGTTTCGCCTTTTGCTTGTTTGAAATTGCTTGTGATTTGTGTGTTTGCATTAGTTGGTTAGTTTAGGAAAATCCAGCAGCAATTCGCCCTCTTTTAGGGCTATTTAATGATTCCGAAACCCGGGCCACGAGAAAAGCTCGTAAGGTTTTCAAGGGTGGGGTTTCGAGAATCGATTTCTACAGCATTTTGACCTGATTTGAGTGATTTGGTGACTCCGAAACCCAGGCCACGAGAAAAGCTCGTAAGGTTTTCAAGGGCGGGGTTTCGAGAGTCGATTTCGACGGTCTTTTGACTTGGTTTGAGGGCAATTTGATGACTCCAAAACCCAGGCCGCGAGAAAAGCTCGTAAGGTTTTCAAGGGCGGGGCTTTGGAATCAATAACAACCCAACATGGAGAGAAGGCTACCTTAGTGGCCTCTTCTTTGCTTGCTTGCTGGCGTGTTTGTGCTTTGCTGTGCTTGTTTGTTCTTTTTTTTTTCTATAGGCGTATAGATTCAGCCCCTTCTCTGTTTTCAACTGCCCTAGGTCACATTTTATAGGGGAAAAGAAAGAAAGTGCAATATGCGTATTTCCTTTTCCATGCACAATCAATATCCTCCCCTCCTCTTTGATTTGGGAAGCATATATTCATATGTACAGGAATTGTACAGGAATTTTCCTGTAGAACCGGCTGAGAGAAATTTTGACCTTTCTTGAATGATTCTCTCCCCCTTTAGAGACCATACCTTGAGCCAATATTATATTTTCACTTTACAGCCGTAGCATTCACATTTATTTATTGTCATTTCATTTATTTTTCAATGACAGATGTCTGACTACTATTTTTTTTGTGGATGAGTTGGGCCTTGCCATTGCAAATCACTTTGGACTAGGCCTCTGATTTGAACATCCTTTCTAACCTCTTTTTTTTTTTTGTAGCAGGAATTCAAACACCAAAAATTAGTTTTGGATTACCACAAACTCACTGCCACAACAACTGGCTACCACGAACTCACTGCCAAAGCAACTGATCCTGTACTTTAGACAGCTTCACTAGCTACTTCACATTGTATGTTCGGTTTACCATATGACTCAGTTTACGAGTTTGTAAGGCACTTAGCATATTGTATTATATAATGCCCCCTTTTTTTGCGTACATTTCACTTGTTTATAACCGCTACTATCGACTTGTATGTTTTTTTTTTGAATCGCCGCCGAATATGAACGCCTATTATTATTTTTTACTCTCAAACAGCGTTATATACTTGTTTTATCTAGATCTACGTTGATATGTATAATCATATGTTTATGTGCTCATAGGCCTATTTGATGTTACTAGTGCCATATAGGGTCAATGACTTGTGAACTACCTCATTTTATGCATCATCTATGTTGTTGTTTATTACTCTGAATCATAGATTCATGACAGTCTCTTCGTTCTTCCTTTTGCTACCGATTGTCCTTTGGAATGCTTAAGAATGATAGGTATAATTGAATTAGTTATGTTGTGCTTATATGTCCCGCCTACATCATGCCTTTACTAATTCTATTGCGGTTTCGTGGTAGACTTGTCATACTTCTTGAGTCTTCTCGTCACATGCTCCTTTGATCCGTGTTTGCTTGTACTTGTTAAATGCTATTGAGTTAGCTATGTTATGATTTTATGCCTTATATATGTGGTTAACGTCTTGCTTAGATGTGTATCCCTCATCGTTGTCTCTTCTTAACTTCTTCTATAACTCTATGATTATCATGCTTTAAGGACCTTACACATCACATGTTCACCTACCATGATAGCCATATAAATTTATGTGATGATCCTGCGATATATACGTGTTATTCTCTTGTAGTATGTCACCCTTGAAAACTGTTATCGGATTTTGATGGTAACCACACTTGAGCAATCCATGACTTGATATGATAGTACATTTAGTTACATGTAATATTCATACTCATGTTGATACGTATATGCATATCATGACGTCGGTCGTCGGTATAACTATAGATAGTCAATATTGCTTCATGGTCATATTATTCCCTTTTACCCATCTCTCATGCTCCTGCTATATTTCACATGATTATTTGAGTTTTGTCATGTGTATTGTTACTTGCTACTTATATGCACTCCTATAGTATTGTATGCTACTATTATCCCTTATATAGTCTCTACTTTCGAGGAAATGATTACTGGGTTTTATGCCCTAATTATAACCGTGATTGATTACTAGTACTGCATGACTCATGGTAGCTCGGTCGTGTCATTTCTATCTGTACCTTAGTTGGTATGCATATCCATATCGTTATACTCTATATATATGTATGCATGTTTAATCCTCACCATTTTGTTCTCATCGTTTTCGATTATACTTCATGTATTTTAATGTTGTGGGGTTATATAGTTGTTATGACTTGTTGTGTATCGTCATGTTAGATAGTAGACCATCACTTCGCATGCTTACGTCTTACCATATATTATTAATACTAATTGGAAATTAAGTAGTTGAGAAAATGATTATGTGATTTATTGCACTCCCTATATTATTTGTATGATCACTCTGATGATATGGATGGTTTGACTTATTATGTGTCATCTCGTTGTTGTTAAGGTATATTTTCATGTACTTACCCATCGTCATGTGTTATCGATAGTATGTAGAAATTTTGCATCAATGATATGGTATGTGATTATTTGCACCATTTACATTACCTGTTTGATCACGTACTCCTTTAATAGGGTTTTGGTAGTATACCTATGTTGTACGTTGCCTTGTTATGTGATCTTATGAAATGATGATTGCTTACACACTTTGAATGCTATCATTAGAGCTATCTTGTTGCCTTTTGACACCATCATACTCTAATTTATATGAATAGGACCATGCGTAGGCCATAATATTATTGTCCATGCCCACTCTTACTTGTCATATGATGTCTTTCTATACTTGTTATGCATTAATAGTTTTAAGCTCCTATGCTCGCATGTCCATCCTTATAGTTAAATTGCACTTACATGTCTACACACAACCCTTTTGCTTAAGATTTGTTGCTATTGTACTATCTACCATGTTGAGGTTATAGTGGTATGAAATATGTGTTGATGTGTGCCTTGGTGACACAATGGCATGAAGCACACACTTGCACTTGCCTTTATCTAGTGAACTATATGATATGTCTTTCGTGACATTTAAGACATGTTGATACTATTTCTTACATGTTTTGTTCAATTCCCTTACACCATAGCGACATATAGGATTCCCTTAGGCATGTACTGGATATCTTTGGTTGTATTCGGATGGCAAATTGTTAGGACTATCTTAGGTATATACAAACGTTTTATCTTAATAGCAATTCCTGACCATTATATGTGATATTCCTTGCGACTTGCGAGTGCGGCTTTGATTTGATAGTAGTGTGTATATTGAGGTTGCTCCCGTAATGTTTTATATTGAACCTTACCACATGTTACGACACTGACACTAGAATCGTATTTTCATTGCCTTTTGAGATAGGTTCATGTCGGTGTGCAAGATTATCACGTTGTGTGTTTTATGACTTGATGTGATATATGTTAATCTGAGTAATACAATCGTAACCTTAAGGGTTTCCCATGGGCATCGGCGAAATTCTCGTGTTCAACCTTACCAGATACTATCCGAGTCTATCTTCGTCTCAAGAGTTAGTCGAGTGTCCTTTATTATCTCTTTCTTTTGGTTCAAACTTAGGCCTTGTGTCATCCTTGTATAATCGTATATGGTGGGATCAAAAGTGGGTTGTTTAGATTGATCAGAGTTGCCCCATTTGTTCGGTTATGTGCGAGTCATGATTCTGATTGTGCCCTTTTGAGTTGGTGGTGATGTGTGAGTATGATGATTGTGTTCTTTTCTGGTTGATCGCAATGTATAAAATTCTATGATTGTATGATCTGCTGATGATGAATTTTACTATGATGATATTCTGGATATGCTGATACTTGAGTTTAATGTTGAGCCCGATCAAAAGAAATGGACTTAGGGGGTGGAATATGAGATTAGTCTTTAGAGGTGGATAAATTGCTCCTTGAATCCTTGAGAATCTGGTTGATTGACATAAGAAGAGCTGACTCGAGTTTTTGAAATGTATTTTTTTTCTGCTTTTTAAAAATGATTTTATTCTCGCGGACGAGACTTGCTTTTAGAGGTGGATGATGTAAAGACCCAAAATCTCAAAATATTATTTTATGGATTATGAATAATTTTAATATTAAATTTCTGAGATTTCGAAAATTTTGAAAGTCTCCGTACTTGATCAAAATGATTTTATCTTATTTAGGGATATATTTTGGATTTCGAATTAAGAATGAATTATTGTTGGGAAGGATGAGGGGAGTATGACAACCTTATAGTTTCCAGAATCTAATTGGGATAAATTTGTTGTGTGATGTGGTGAGCTTTCTACAACTTAAAAATAGCGGATGGATTTTGTAGTTTCCACCTAACTTAAGCTAACCCTAGAGGACCCGTATATATACCCTTACAACCCCTTGTGGAGGTCACATCTAAGTACTCTTGTCCTAGCCGCCACACCTCCCTGTTCACTGTCTCCTCCTCTTCATTGCAGCCTGTCACTCGCTCTCTCGCCATTGCTGCTACTGGAGCCTTAAGCTTTCCTCCGAGCCTCCCACGTATTCCCCGTCTGTTCGATCTCCCTTCCTCTTCCGAACTCACTGTCTCCCCCACCAAATCTCAGCCTCCTTCCCCGTTTCCTTGACCTCCAGATCTGAGATCTCTCGTAGCGGAATCAACCCTGAACATCGGAGCTCGCGCCGCCTCCTTCTTTCCGGAGCCCGTACATTACTGACGAGGAGCCAAGTCCTCTCTCACTCTCATCCTTCTGTCGAGACCAACGCCGGTGGCCATCGAAGCTGCGCCTAGGATCGATGACGCCGGCTCCTTCCCTCCCATGTCGCTTAAGGTGGTCGGATGTACAGTCGTTGCCCTCATCTTCACCTCTCGCCTCCATCTTCTCGCATCATCTCCATCGTCGATGACCACCGACGGGTGCTTTCAAGGCTGCTGCATCTTCATCAACGCTCTTCCTCGCCTCCAGAATCCGAGCCGCCGCCGGAACCGACGCCCTTGAACCCGAGCCCTTCCTCCGCTCTCCGATCTCCTCGTCCGTCGGGATTTTGGGTATACACTCTGGGTTCCCTCTTTAGATATTTCGGACCTTGAGTTGGAATTTAACTGATATGCCTTTGACAAACGTGGTTTTGGTTGAGCTATTAAAGAATGAGTTGAATTCGGTTGATCTTTGGGCATTGAAATTATTTTGAATTTGCCTTCACAGTGAGTTTGGTAAATTTAGATGTGGTGTTGTTTGTTAAATTCCTTGGACCTAATTATTTCAAATGTGTGATCAGAATTGGAATTAATGTTCTTAAAGTTATATTATTAGTCATAAAATCGGTTAGTCTGGCTTTAACATAAGTAATTGATGATTAACAAGGCTAGGTACACCTGTTAATAAGTAACGGTATTTGTTACGGGGCCTTGTGAGTGGCTTTGTACAGCTTAGACTTGTCAACTAAAAGGTCAATGAATAGGATATGCAACTTGCCTAGGTGGTTTTGCCTAAGTTAACAAGTGGAGAAGGATTTCTTATATGGCTTTAGGTTCAAATTGGCTTATAACTTAAAAATGATTGATTATAATTCATAGTGAATTGACTCGACAAATATGATCTCTACGGGAATTTTATATTCTTGAGAACTTGTTATACTTGTGTTCTTTTAAGCTTGATCTTACCGTTGAATAGTTCCTTATTATGAAATGATTTATTGAAATATTAACTTACTCATTGGGTATGATTTATTATGCGAGTTTGATAAATAAGACTTGTTGATCCTTGGTGTTGAGAACTCATGAATTTGGTCGAGTATTTGAGGATTTGATAAATTATTAATTACTTGAGTTTTATGTGAAGTAAGATGTTTTGAATGACGGTCTTTGTAAGGCTTTGGACTAGGCTTCGTGCTTGATTGGAACAAGGTTAATGGAGAATGATGAGAATGCGAGGTTAATTGAATAAAATATTATTTGGTCTAGTGTTGACCTGAAAGCATGCTTGTGTGTTGAGTAAATGTGTATTGATGAGTTGTCCCTTGCTTATTACTTGCTATTGTGATTGGATGATTATCTAAGTGGCCTACTTGCTGATGGATGGTTCTCTGAGTGGCTTGTTTGCTGGTTAATTGGATGTGAAGACTTCAGGTAAGTTCCCTAGGGGGCTTACTCAGGTTGGACATTCATGCCTATTGTTGCATTTTATGTTAGGTGTTGCATATGCATAAAAGCATTCCATGTAGTATCCTGTTTAGGTTGCACTAATTGAATGAGCATCTGCTTACTTTATGCGTTTGAAACAGAACGGCCGTTATCTGTGATAGTCCTAGAGTCTTTGCTAGGGTCATAGGGTAGCCCAGCCTCATCGGGTATCCTGAGTCAATCGAGTCATGAACTTCCTTATATTATGAGATGCCTGCGGGCTTTATTGTGGAGCGGGTTGGGCATGCGTGCCGCCCGATGATAATGGAATGCATTCACGAGCTGGCCAGTCTCCGCCCTATCGGAAGGGGGTGGAGGTAGGAGAGGGATATGCCACTTGGCATTGTCTTGGGCCTTTACAGTATTTCTGCACATTATTGTACCTAGGGGCATGCTAGTGTGTTTGACTTTCGTACGGCATTAGAGCATCTTTATTAGGTATAGCACATACTATGTGGCCTCACCGAGGACTGCCGGTCCCGCATGAGTGGCTCGATCTGACTCCTTTCCCCGTTCTTTTTTTAAAGGTGTTTTCTACAGATTTTGAGTGCTCGATGCTTATATGACGGGGTTCTTTTTGGCGAATTGAAGAACCTGGCTAATTCTCTAACTTGGTATAAATGGTAATCATTCGCTTACGTTTTGATTTTGACCCGGCACTGCCGTGACACTTTGTATCTTAACTTTGCTTCCGCTTACTTTCATTTGAATTGAATTTCGCGACATAGTCTTAAGACAGGTTAAGGGTACCCTACGACCCTTCATGGCTTTTAAGGTTTGAAATCTCTCTTTCTACTAATCTTAAAATGAGATTGAAACCTCGACCCGTACCTGGATTGCAAGATCCGAACAAGGGGTTTAATCCCTTGAAACGTAACCCGGAAATCATAATTCTGGGCCGTTACAGCATGTGCTCAGGTTCAACCTATGGGATTGAACCTATGGGATTGGACTCTTCCCTTTCGACTTTGGTTTTTATTTTGGCTCGAAAACATGATGCTCCAATCCAAACCTGTCCAATCTTATTAACAAAGTTGTAAAGTTTGTTAAAAAGGCTTGACTAAGCCTTTATGAAGAATCCAAAACTCTCAAGTCTTAACAAATAAAAGTCTCTCTCATTTATTTAGTTCAGGCAATAAGCATAAAGAGGGGAAGCGATACAAAATAACTTCCAGAAAGCTTATACAAACCATTGTTATGATCATTACTATCTACCACCAAGACTTTGCCTGCGTATATGCTCCACCTCACCATTTTTGTAAAATATACCACATGCTCCATATTTATATGTAACGTCGGAATGGGACTAGATTAGCGAAAGATAGAGATGGCCTACCCGAAGTGGTACTTACCACTCTGAAGGCAGATTTATAGATCATTCATGTCATTCCCTTGTAGAAGGTCGCGGAACAGACCCTACAGAAGGGAGAGTCAAACTGTGTAGACGGTTGAGGCAACATCCGAGTCCCCTTCTACAGTGTAATCCTTGTTTTCCACCAGCAGGAATTGGGTTTCAAAGGGAAAATCCTTCCCATGGGTAACCATCCGCTGGCTCATCAACCATAGCTTGAATCAGAAACAACACATGAACCTCAGACCCCTAACCAAAGGGATACAAGCTTGTCAATGATCACATACAAAAGCATCAAAAATAATGTTGATCAATGATTCAATTCATGGAAAAGAGACTCATATACATAAAGAAATGTTTCATTTCTTAATATAAGTTCGAGGCTTGATTTGTCTGAAATTGCTATCAAGATGCAAATATACAATTTAAAGTGAATCATATACACACAAAAAAGGGACGTCTAATGTACTCTTATGGCAAGTATGCACAAAAAAGATTGGCAACTGGAAAGTAAACAAGCCAAGCAAACGCCATGAAGTTGCCTTTTCTTGGTTTTCCATAGAAGGGGGTAAAGCATGTTGTCAATTCGTTGTAGACAGAAGTGTAAATGCCTCATAGATAATAAAACATGGGAATTAAGTGTTAAAATGACAACTCGCGATATGGAACAATATCTCCTAATAAAAGCAAGAAAACAGTATGTAAAAAATAAATTAAAAGGATAATTATGTTGAAGTATATAAGCGATTAATTTTCAGCTGATGTGGTAATCATCATCTTATTTCAGAGAGAGGGAGAGAGAACCTGATACTCCTAAAAGTATACAAATCCGGTACAAATGGAGAAAAATGTCCATGCAATCTGAAACATGGGAACTATGAGAGTTGCTTGAAAAAAATTCTAACCCTTCATTCAACCTTGCCATCTGGAACATTTAATGAAATACAGAAATAGTCAGAAGCAAGAAAACCTCAAAATGCTCAAAAAGAAAAATATTGAACTTGTAGCTGAATGATGTAAATGATTACCCAGAAACCAGCAGTACTAAAGCATAATAGAAGCATAGAGTAGGTAAACCGAGTATGCAACTGATAGGCACTTGACATGGCCAATCTCAAAAGATTGAATCTGAGAAAGAGAGTTTAACTAACTTAGATAAACTTTCTGAAAAAATAGTAGTACAAGATCAGGTGTAGGATAGCTTACAGAGATTTCGCAAACAACACAGAATAAGTTCCCTGGTGTGTAGACTGAAAAAACTAATACGAAGACAAAGCACTATAGGAGAAAACAGCACAGAACAAGTTCCCTATAGATTGAGTGATGCACGACAACAACTAATGCGAAGACGAAGCACTATAGGAGAAATGTAATATTGGTGTACTTGTCTCATCTGCCAATTTCTCTGGTGTGTAGACTGAAAAAAGATCAAAGGAAACTAAAATATTTATAAGAATAGCAAGCCTGACACTAAATTCATTTGCTCTTATGTTATGGGATAAAATGATAAATTAACAAAAAGGTTTAGCTTATAAACTAATGTGTACTTGGAGATTTTGTTATGGAGGTGGTAAATGTGAACTTGGAGATTTTGCTCCTTAGGATTATTCGCGGGGTTTGACTGAATTGAGCAATGGATTATTGAATTCAAGAAAATTGGGCCTCGATCTTACATTGTTTTTATACGATTCCATATCTCCCAATAATGTTTTGCGTGTTGAAATGGACAGTCGCATACTGTAGCTCATCGAAGCTATATCGCTTCAAATGTCCTAGGCATACTGCTGGGTCATACTATAAAGGAATCAAATAACAACCAAAAATAATGAAATAGGTGACATCCCTCACCTATTTCACAACCCGACAAACCAAAAAATATCATATGAGATTAAGAGTTTAATATTACACTATAAAGGAATAGTTATGGAGCTATAGGACCAAAAAAGAAACTTGGAATTACACCCACCAAAATACGGCTGACTTAAAACATAACCAACCCGACAATACCATGTGCCATGAAGAAATCTTAACTCGAACAAACCAAGACCAAAGAGGTTAAAACTCATAATAATAACTTGGACTAATAATCCAAAAATCAATCAAAATTTATAGTGTTAATTTTTCTGCACCGATAATCCAACCTGACTCACTCATCTCAACTAAGCCAAAAGCTTTAGAGTTAGTGTCAAACATCAATCCATTAGCTCACCCCATCGATAAGCCTGATTACAGTGGCTTATCCAATATACATACAATGGGAGAATGAGAGGAACTCACATAAATTCAACAGAAGTTATGGATATTTCTCAAATATATTGCAATTCAGAGATAAAAAATTACACAAGAACACATGAGCAAATAAAATTTCAGAGTTCATACCTAAAATGGTTCAAAATTAAACATTAATTTTATCGCTCCGCTGACATTACATGAGAAATTCAGCAGTATCATCAATTAGTCAAGAGGAAATGAAAGGAAGATTGAGAGGACCTCACATTTCTGAAGGAATGGGCGAAGCGTTTGCCTTTGGCGGTCTTCCTGTCACCTCTTCCACAATAAACTGCCACGGAAAGTGAAAAGCAAGAGAAATTGAGTTCCAGATATCAATCAACATTTCAATTTTGAACTGAATTTGGAAATTTTAGGGTTTTATGAAGCGCGGTTTTTACTCGCTAGAAGCGAAAGGCACGGAGAGGCAAAAATCAATTCAGGAAACAACTGCAACTAAATTAGAACGGAAAAAATATCAGGGTTGAAGGTGTTAGGGTAGACAATAACTACAATTTGGAGTAAACAAAACCCAATCAGGGGAAGGAACGAAATGCGTGAAATCGAACTGACCGGGGAGAAATTTAAAATCTTTGGTGAAAAAGCCTTGTTGCTGTTGCTATAACTGGTGTGATTGATTGTGAATCTTCTGGCCATGGCTACCAATTCAACTCTCCATCAATCCATTCGATCTATGAACATCAATCCGATACGAAAAAAGCAAAATAAATACAGGAAATTCAAAAAGGAATAGAAATTGTATGAATTGAAATCAGAACATAATTCCTTCACCTCGAGAAAATATACGTGTCGAGCAACATAAAGGGAAAAGACACAGGCGAAGTGGTGCGTAGAGAACACAACAGAGAAAGAGATTGAGGAAGAAGAGAAAATGACAGAGAGTGAAGACGGAGCAAGGTAAAAGAGCACTGGTAAGCGGTGGAAAGCAGAGGCGGTGGAACACGAGGGCAAAGACAAAGCGGTGAATTGAAAACTGGCCTCGGCCGTTAGATCTTAGATTTTAAGAATTGGCTGTGAACGGCTGGATAGTGCTCTCTTCCGGCTCTTTTATAATAGTAAGGATTTGTTAATAACTACGTATTATAGTTTTTTTTTCTAACCTATGCTCTTAAAGAATATTAGCTTAGTACCCCGTGCATTGCACGAATCTTTGTTTTAAAATATATGTTTATATAACTTCATTCATTATTTTTTTACATAAATATTATAAGTATCACAATGTAATAAAAATAAACATTCTCTAACATATTGAATACTAAAATAAATAAATATGCTAAATAATAAGAAACTTTAAGCATTAGAATAAGTATCAGCATAAAGTTATGCAATATTGGTAACACTTGTAAATATTATTAGTATCAATATAATGCTAATAATATTAGAATAATAATGAAACTAAATAAATAATGCAATTTAAGAAAATAAACCTAAACAATAAGTTTGAGATACAATTGAGCTAATTAAAAAAAAATTGAATCTTCCAAATGGATCAAAGTATATAATGGTGATAATGTTTTGTCATGTAGATGATGTTTTGGTAATCAAGAATGGTGGAATGAATTTTCTTCATGAATCACGCTGATATAGAAATAATTATATGAAGAAATTAAATCCATTCCGCCGGGGCCGACCCTAGGGATTTTATTTTTTGATGGAAAATGTAATGCATTTTCTACATGAAGAAATTAAATCTATTTCACCTGGGGTGGCCCTAGGGATTTTATTTTTTGATCAATAAATATATCGATCTTGATGGTATAATTAGCAACACAAACAATAAAAGTTATAAAAATTAAAATTAGATGGAAAATGTAATGCATGACTGGAAAATCTTTGATTTTAATCAACCGAGAAGATCAAATTTTTGTTAAGATATGTGAGAAAATCCAAGATTTATTAAGATAAATATGATTTAATTTTTATCTTATCCGAAGAATATCTAAACCAACCAACAAAAATATCGAGAATATCTCAACCGATTTTGTATTTAAAGGAATCAAAAGAAAATGCAAAAAATGAAGAAAATGACATGTATGATTTTAAATTTAAATTAATGAATGATTTAAATTTAAAATCCTATATTAAAGGAGAAGGCGCCCAATACCCAATTTTAATAAATCGAAACTAATTGAAAGATAGACAGCATAAAGTACGAAGGAATCGTTAATTGGTACGCCTAAAGACTAATTTGCTTAAACACACTAATGCTATAAAGGATGGAAAAAAACTAACAAAATGTGATCTATTTATTAGATGAAGTGTGTACAGATATGATGATGATGATTTTTATATATTTTTTATTTCGTAGTCTAGGACTTTCCGAACGGTAGTCAACGAAGTTGAAATATAACAAACCTAAAGACAAACAGTAAACACACTAATCAATCTCACTACAAAAAAAAATCAATCTTTAAACACAAATACCTTTTCATCGATCAAAATAATGTCAATCGAATGAACTGTTCCAGGATAAGTGTAGAGGGTTTTCGACATTCTTAAAACACGAACAATTATATTCCATCGAATTATTGAGGTGTTTTCTTGTTGTGGTAGTAACTCGTCCAAGTAATGAAATTGTCCATCGCCTGAAAAAATCAGTTTTATAATAAAGAATCAATGAAGTGAAGAAAATGATTGCAGTGTTAATAAATTAAGTACTTAATGATAATAGATTATAGGGATATAATATTTAACGTACCTCTCCTTTTCACATTACCGTTGTTCTCTATGGACGTCTTGCCTTTTGTTTTTTGACATCGCGTGATTCTCTGCATATAGCCGCAATTAGATCAAAGAATGCATAATTATCTACAAATGCTAAAAATCTCAGCATGAACACATATTGGGATAATAGCTAGTCTCAAAGAATTAACACGTATTGGGATAATAGCTAGTCCCAAAGAATTAAAATGCAGAGAGCACAGAAAGAAGATTGACATCACCTTAGTCTTGTTCAACCGATTGTCTGAGGGGATCCAAATAAATCAATTAAACAAATTTGTTCAAGAATTTAAATGAAGAGAGCACGGAAATGGGATTGCCATCAAGTTGATTTTTAAAGATTTAGCCGGTTAGGATCTCCTCTAAATTAGATAGATTAACAATCAATTAAAAATTAACAAACAATTAAAATAAATCAATTAATCTTCAAAATACAAAAAATCTACCGATAGCAGGTTGAGGTGATCAAAATCAATCATATATATTTATATCACGTTGATATTTGAAGATTTTGTTAGGATCTCCTTTAAATTAGATAAGTATAGATTTTAACAATAAATTAACAAAGAATTAAAATAAATCAATTAAAAATTAACAATTAATTAAAATTAATCAATTAATCTTCAAAAAAAAAGCTACCGATAGCCTCATCCAAATCAATCCTATATATTTACATCACGTTGATTTTTTAAGATTTGGTTAGGATCTCCTCTAAATTAGATTAGATAAGTTTAGATCTTAACAATAAAATAACAAACAATTAAAATAAATCAATTCTCCTTTAGTATTATAACTAGTGTAGTACCCGTGCCTTAGGCATGGGCTTACTTTTTCAAATGGACTCACATAAAAAAAATGAATACATATTGTTATATGAAATACTTTTTTTTTAAAAAAAAAATACTATATAGAGCTAATCTTGTTCTATATAGGTAATATAATCTAGATACAGTGTATCTATTATTCTAATAGAAAATAGCGAATTCTAGAAAACGTTAAAAAAAATGACTATTAAAATCTAAATTATTCAATATTTAATTGCGATTATAATTATTTTAACTCTACCCATCTCTCTAGCACAACTCTACTTTAACTTAAGAAATAAAAAGTGCATATATAGTTTGCTAAATTTTTTCATATCATTTTAATGTCGATATGTTTGGGGTTATTAAAAAGGCCTAATTAAAGACCAAGTTTATTCAAGTAAAACTTTCACAGTTATTCCAATAATATATTGTATCTAAGACATGCATTTATAACTTAATATAAAGTAATAACTTGGAAATCGATTAAAGTTTAAAATTGATAAAGAAGTTGTTATTATATATGCTTAGCCAAAAATGGAATTTGTAGCTATTTGAAATGAGAAATTTTATTCATTTAAATTATATGAAATAAAAAGGGTTTAATTACCACGTACTCCGTAATCTCTTATCAATACCTCTAAAACAAACATCCTTGATTTTAAGCCAAACATTCATATATTCTAACTATATATTAATTATTTGTTATTTAAGGTGTAGGGGTATGGAGTATCATAATTTTATTATTCCTTAGTATTAATTTGATATTTGTTGATTAATAATTTTAAAATGGAAAAAAAAAATAGCAAGTGATTTGTATAAGATTTAACCCTAATAAACCATCTAAAATTGTAAGAAGATAAGCCTTTTTTAATGTTCAACATACATAGAACTCCCATCTGCAAGGTCACATAGAAAAATATTTTATTCTAAAAATATTTTATCCAATTTTCATAAATAATATTGTATTTAAATTTTTTTCTTAATAAATAAGTTAGATTAGAAAAAATAGATAAATATATTAATGAAAACAAAGCATTTCAAAATTATAAAGGCATGGTGCCCAAAAAATAACACTTCACTTATTATGGGATTGTTGCTCAAGTTATCATTTGGCCATCCTATTTCTTTCTCACATTCAACATCTCGTATCCTTTAAACGTTTATGGGTCTCATCAGTTCGCCTTATCTAGCTATCAGGATGAGAACATACTATAGATTGATCAATTATTAAGGGGAAAATTTCTTCATATTAATTTAAATAAATGATTATGAAATGGCACGAGCTAAGAATATATGTATTAAAAATCACCATTTTTTTTTTTAAAAATAACCTCCATTTATTGAAAATAAAGAAATCAAATGGCAAGGGCTAAGAATATATATTTATATATATATATATATATATATATATATATATATATATATATATATATATATATATATATATATATATATATATATATATATATATATATATATATATATATATATATATATATATATATATATATTAAAAATGAGTGTAATTAAATATATATCAATGACAAAAAAGAGAGCTAAAAATAAAGTCAACTAATTTAGAATGGTGGTTGAAGAGAATTACCTGAATATATGCTAATTGTAGAGGTTATTAAGAGATATAACATGATGGTTTGAAATTTCTATCAACATATTATGGTAGATATGATCAACACATGGTACATTTTTAAAATAAGATTTTAACCAATGATTCGGCTAAACAACTCCAACCTCATTTATCTGGAATTCACTGAAAGGCAAAGGAGAAAAGTAATGGATAGTTGGTGTATGGATATAGACTATATAGTACGTGACTTTTATTTTTTTTTACAGTAGGCAAACATTGGGAGCCGTTGCTAACAAAGCAACCTAACTCCCGGATCATCCTGAAGGATGATTTTACAGAGATCCCTATGGTAGGGAATAGAGGGTAAGTTACAAATTACATCTGATTTGGCTATATAGTCCGCAGTATGGTTTGCTTCTCTAAAAATATGTCGGATCTCCACTGATAAGAATTCAGCTGCAAGCCATTGGATTTCTTCAATCTGATGTAGAATTTCCCATCTGGGCGACTGTTCTCTGTTGGCTGCTTTAACCAGAATCTGATTGTCACTTTCAAGAATAATCTTCCTTAGTCCCTTCTGTCTTGCTCTTTGAAGACCTAGAATCATGGCAGAGGCTTCTGTTTGGATTGCTGATCCAACATTAGCTTCTTTGGAAAAAATATCAATAATATTTCCTTCAGAATCACGAATGATTCCCCCAGTCTGGCTTTTGCCAGATTGGGTATGTTGAACAAAAATGTGCGAATAATTGTAAAACATATTTTATTTAATTTTTTAGAATTTGAGTTCGACCCCTTTTGGTTATCCTCTTGATTCGAAGTCGTATCGACACCAAGACTTAAGTGGTTTTGGTGATCTGGGCTGCACCCGAATTTTTAACGGGTTGCCTACGTATCTCTTGAAAGAGAATCAAGCCTTACGTAGTTCCGAGTATTTGAATTGATTTAATTTTTGGGTTTTAGTGATTGAACCCGACGAGCTTTAGCTTTATGTCGAGTGTCCTACGTACCCGTTTGGAACGGGATCAAATCACTCGTAGTTCTTTTAAGAACAAATGATTTAATTTGGTTGGACTTTGACCTCCTATTCATTTAGACGTGAAGTTAGAGGTTGACGACTGTACCCGATATATTTTTATGATTTAATATCGGGTTACCTACGTAGCCGGTATAAGGCGTCAAGTCTTTACGTAGTTCTTTTGTAGAACCGTTTGAATTTGGGGAAATTTGATTTAGGTTTTCGACTCCGTTTTGGCTTAGAAGTCAATATTGAAATCGACCCACTAGAATAAATTGGCAACGAAATTTTACGAGTTTAACTTTACGATTTTGTTAAACCCAATTTCTAACTTGTACCAATTAAAATTCTTATATTTTGGTGGGTAAATTTCGTAATTAAATCATTTTTTTTTTGTCTTTATCAAATGTGAATTGCCACTTCGACAAATTTTCAAAGGGCTTAAAGCCCATTGTCGGATTTTCCAATCTAGCCCATATTCATTTTTTTTTTTAGTTTTCAAATGAGCCTTTCTTTCTTTCATTCCCATCGACGGAAGATCACGGAACAAGCTCCCACGCTTCGTCGGTGACGGCGCTCAGACAGCTTGTTTGGAGCTCTGGATTTGGGCACTCCAAACAGAAGAAGACGGAGCGACGGCGGTCGGCGGGTTGGAGGCGAGGGCGACAGACACGAGTCCGGGTCATCAGTTGCAACTCGGATCCCCTTCATCAAGTACGTTTTTTTTAAGGGTTGTTTCCAATTCAATTTCACCCCAAATTTCATGTTTCATCTGATCTTGAGGTGATTCTTGGCCTAGATTTTGGCTTCCCACACCAATCCCCTCTCAATTGAGTATTCAATTTCAACGCTCGATTGATTTTCGTTTTGAAATTGCGATTTTAGGGTTTTTAATTTGTGCAATTTGGGACTTTTGGAAATAGGATCGATTTCATTGCAACAAGACTGTTTCTTTTAGTTTGTGAAACTGCTTGCAAGAATTAGTTGAGTAGCTTAGGAAAATCCAACAGTGTTTTAAATAATATGAATTTAGGCAGAGTTGAACTTTAGGATTTGGTCCTGTGTGAAACTGAATTCCTTCTTTTTGCTTTCAATTTCTTTGCTTTAGAAAAATCTTGACTACAGTGAAGTTGCTTTCTTTGGGTTTGCTTGAATGTCTTGCAATTTGTGTGTCTGAATTCGCCGTTTAGTTTAGGAAAAATTCAGCAGCAGCTCGCCCTCTTTTAGGGCTATTTGACGATCCCGAAACCCAGACCGCAAGAGAAATCCGTAGACATCTCAGGGGTGGGGTTTAGAGGATCAGATTTGTGCGACGATTAGGCTTCCTTGGACTGCTTGAAACAGTTTGTGAGTCAGTAGGTTTGTCTGGGGAATTTTGAGCAACGTTTCCCCCTGTTTTATTGCGATTTGTTGATCCCGAAACCAAACCACAAGAGAAATCCGTAGACATCTCAGGAGTGGGTCTCGGAGATCGAATTGGTGCAGCAATTTGCCCCGATTTGGGGCTGATCGATGGTCCCAAAACCAGACCACGAGAGAAATCCGTAGACATCTCAAGGGTGGGTTTTGGGACCACGTAGATGATGATGCGAAAACGCTACCTTGAATGCGTTCTCCTCCTCTCTGTGATGCTGCTGTGTTTTTTTTTTTTTGTGTTTTCTGCTTTTTCTTTCTTTCTTTCAGCCGTGAGTCCTCTCTTCTGTTTTCTCTTTTTTTTCTTTGCTGCAACTCTAGACTGCCACCTTTTATAGGGAGAAGAAAGAGGCCTGACATTTATCTTGTTTCCTTTTGGGATATATTTTTTTTCCCTCAAGATAACCCACGTATGATCTTCTCTCCTTTATTTGTTAAACTGCTGATTTTATTTATTTATTTATTTCATGTATGGATAGCCTTTCTTGTTTAGCTATTTGTTTATCCATTTTGGTGATTTTCTTATTTTTTCTTTCGGTTTTGGCTCTCACAAAAGAAAATCTGGCAGCCATGATATCTTGGGCTGGGCCATTTAATTTAACAAAGCCCACCTTTGTTTCACTTATAACCCACTAATTCAATCTTGATTTTAATTTTGCAGATTGAACCGAGCCGAGCTAGTGTTGAACTTTGAGCAATTCGCCTCCTAATTGACGGGATTCATGCCCTCGACTGCTTAGCTATTTTATTATTTTTTTGTATGCTCGGTTGTCGTATTGAATTTGTATATCCTAGCTTACGAGCTTGTAGTACGTTAAAATGATGTATTTGATATGTAACACATTTTGCGCACTCTTTACTTGTTTATAATCATTGTTAGCCAATTTGTATTCGTGTTTAATATCACATGAGAGACTTCACGAAAATAATTTCATGAGCTTAAATGACATCTTTTAATTAAACACGAATTTTTACTCCCAAACAGATGCCCCCGAACTTTGAATTTGTGAGAAACGTTTCGAACACATTCAAAGTTCTCCTTGATCTTTTGAACCCATTCGCTCTGGCCTTTGAGACGGGACAATATGGAGCTCGCATATGGGGCGTTTTATCCTGAATGGGCGTAATTTTCACGCGACGACCAATGTAAGTTTGATCATCGCCGACCAACCTCAAGATATTGCACTTGTATTCCCATTGAAAGGGGGAGATTGGTGTTGATTTTTTTTTTGGGGCTGCATCTAGCATTCTCTACTAGCTAGATTGCCTACGTACCCTCTTCATGAGGGATCAAGCCATTCGTAGTTCATTTGGGCACCATTTTCTTCACATATTCGACAGGGTGCCTCAGTTTCGGACTAATTTTAAGTCCACCCTTCTTCTTTCACTGAGCTGGGATCTTTTTTTTTTTTTTTTTTTTTTTTACCGCATCACTCAAATCATCTGGGCACACCTTCTAGGAAGGGTTTCCCAAATGCTTTGACTATCATCTGCGAACCCAGAGGTTTTTTTTTTTTTTTTTTTTTTTTGCGACTGAATTTGACATATTTTGGTTGTCAAACGTCCTACGTACTCCTTGTTGGAGATCAAGTCATGACGTAGTTCTGGGCACTTTCACTCTCGAGGCTTTACGTGAAATATTTCTTCACGAATTTTCCATTCACGCAGGAGTATACCACTTCACCTTCGGCATTTGAGAGTTCATATGCCCCTTTAGGGAAAACTTTGGTCACCACATAAGGACCTTCCCATTTTGCTTGAAACTTTCCTTGGGATTTTCGGTTGACCACAATTGGTCGTCTGATGGTAAGGACCAAGTCAACAACAACGAATGAGCGAAATTTGACCCGTTTATTGAATGCCCTAGCCACTTGGGTTTGGTAGATTTCAAGCTTTTGTTGTGTTGCTAGCCGGTGCTCATCCAATGCTTCGAGCTCGGCCAGACGAATCTTGACATTCTCTTCCGGGTCGGTGAGCTGAACTGCAACTCTGACAGATGGCAACTGAATTTCTAAGGGTAAAACAGCTTCAGACCCAAAGACCAGATTGTAAGGCGTACAACCAGTCGATGTGCGTGTTGTTGTCCGATAAGCCCATAGTGCCTCCGATAGCCGTTCATGCCAATCTCTTTTGGATTTTGACACCATCTTCTTTAGGATCTTGCACAACACTTTATTAAATGCCTCAGCTTGATCATTTGATGACGGGTTATAGCTCGATGAGAAGCTATGCTTAAACCCAAACTTCTCGCTCAACTTCACCAGCATCTGATTTTTGAAGTAGAGAGCATTGTTTGAGATGATTTTTGAAGGAACTCCATATCGATAGATCAAGTGAGTCCTTATGAAATTAGCGACTTCTTTAGCTCCCACTTCTTTCAATGGTATGGCTTCTGCCCATTTTGAGAAGTAATCTGTAGCAGCCAGGATATACCGGTGCCCTCGAGAGGACGATGGATTTATACACCCTACAACGTCGAGACCCCATGCATTAAATGGCCAGGACAAAGTCGTCGGGTGCAACATTTAAGGAGGCTGGTGTATGAAGTCGCTGTGAATTTGACAAGCGTGGCAAGCTGTAGAAAAATCCATGGCATCCTTCACCATTGTTGTCCAATAATAGCCCAGTCGTTTGATTTGATTAGCTAATTTTTGACCGGCTTGATGCGCTCCGCATACCCCAGCGTGGGTTTCTGCGAGGATATATTTTGCTTCTTCATTTGACAAGCATCTTAATAACATTCCATCGAATGTCCTTCGATACAAAGTGTCATTCTTAAGTAGGAACCTTGACACTCGCCTTTTAACATCCACTCTCTTTTTAGCATCATCAGGAAGGACTCCATGACGAAGATACTCAATGAGCGGCTGTCGCCAGTCTGTTTCTTCCTCAACATCATATACGGAAACGACATCCACCTCTTCGTTGGGCTCGGCTCGCTCCAAGGCTGACATAAGCAAATGTCGCTCCCCGATTGTAATCTCGATTTCTCTTTCACTTGGCAATGTCAGTGACGCGGCCAATTTAGCCAATGCATCTGCTTGGTCATTTTCGGACCTTGATATATGCACGACTTCTATCTGACGGAACTGGTGCATGAGATGTCTGGCTCTTTGATGCAAAAGAAGCAAATTTGTGTTTTTGACTTCATACTGGCCATTCAGCTGCCTGATTACTAACTGAGAGTCACCAAACACCTTTATTGGATCAGCATTCATCTCAACAGCTATCTCTAGGCCAATGATGAGTGCCTCATATTCTGCCACGTTGTTTGTGCAGTTTTCTAAAAGAGAAAATGAATAAGGCACTATTCCCTCGGTTGGGGTGATGAACACTATGCCTACTCCGGCCCCTCTTCTCTTTGCAGCGCCATCGAAGTATAACTGCCAAGATTTTTCTTCCGTCATGAAGACCTCTTCATCTGGCAAATCATCCACTAACTCCTCGTTATCGGGAGTAGGATGGGCGGCTAAGAAATCAGCTATGACTTGGCCCTTGACCGCCTTTTGAGGCACAAACTTGATGTCAAAGGGAGCCAAAAGCATAGCCCATTTAGCTAGTCTTCCCGACAACACCGTCTTGGACAAAATGTATCGCAAAGGATCAGCTCTGGAGATTAATTTGATTTGATGAGACAAGAGATAATGCCGTAGCTTTTGGATAGCAAAGATCAAAGCCAGACATATCTTCTCCATAGCAGGATAATTTAATTCTGCCCCGACCATCGTTCGGCTTATGTAGTACAAGGCATTTTCCTTTCCTTCATCATTATTTTGGGCTAACATTGCCCCTAACGACCGCTCAAGACTTGCGGTGTACAAGACTAAGGGTTTTCCCTGAACTGGTGCCATGAGGACTGGCGGGTCAGTTAAGTATTTCTTAATGTTGTCGAGAGCATTTTGACATGCTTGGTCCCATATGAACGGAACATCTTTCTTTATCAACCTCAGAAAGGGCTGACACCTCCCCGTCAGATTTGAAATGAAACGCCGGATGTAGGCAAGTTTGCCCTGTAGACCTCGCAACTCACGGAGATTCCTCGGAGCTGGCATTTGCACGATTGCCTTGATTTTATCGGGGTCGATTTCTATGCCCCGTCCTCGAACAATGAAGCCAAGAAACTTGCCTGAGGTTACACCAAAGGCACATTTGAGGGGATTCATCTTCAACTGGTGTTTTCGTAACCTCTCGAAGATTCTCTTAAGATCATCCAAATGATCCTCTCTTTTCTTTGTTTTCACCACTAAGTCATCCACATAGCACTCAATGGTGTTGTGAAGCAGATCATGAAAGATCACCGTCATGGCTCTTTGATAGGTCGCTCCCGCATTTTTCAGACCAAAAGGCATTACTGTATAGCAATACGTGCCTAGAGGTGTTCGGAAGGCGGTTAACTCTTCGTCTTCGGGATGCATTTTAATCTGATTATACCCTGAGAATCCATCCATGAAGGATAAGGCTTGAAAATCCGTGGTGGAATCAACCAATAACTCGGTTATTGGAAGAGAAAATTCATCCTTGGGACATGCTTCATTTAGATCCCGAAAATCCACGCAAATACATAGCTGGCCGTTCTTCTTCTTGACGGGAACAATGTTTGCCAACCAGATCGGGTATTGGACCTCACGAATGAATCCAGCCTTAATGAGCTTGTTGACTTCAGCTTTAATATGCACTGTCAGTTCGGGCCGAAAACGACGTTGAGCTTGCTTTACTGGCTTTTCCTCTTCGGAGACAGATAACTTGTGCATTGCCACCTTAGGATCCAAACCAGGCATGTCTTGATATCCCCAAGCAAACACATCTCTATATTCGGTGAGAAGATGCTCGTATGATCCTCTTTCTTCTTCCGTTAGTAAAGCACTAACGAATACGGGTTTAGGATCCTCTGTAGTCCCCAAGTTGATCTCTTGTAGTTTGTCAACCGTGGCTTGACCTCCGTCTTCCATTTCTGGCGGAGCAGGTTGGACAACATTAAGAAAATCTTGAGGATGTTCACTGGGCTCACTCCTTGTATAGGTCAACACCATATTTACTTCTTCTGTTTGGGCATCCATGGGATCCTCATCTTTGTAAGTGGAGGTTTCTGGATTCTTATTCTTCAGCTTCCACTTTCTGGTTTTCTTGGTGTTGGCCCTCTTGTATTTAGGCACGTTAACTCTTCCAAGCCTCTCGAACACAGAAACTCTTGTAGCACCTGTCCCAAGTCTTTTGAAAACCGTGACTCGAGGTGCATTTATTGCGTCTTGAGAGAACATGTTTTGCTCTTGGCTTGTCAGAGTCATAGGCTCTAAGACTTTAGCAGACAATAACTCTCCCTCTTGAGAGATTTGTACATCATCCATCGGGATCTCATTGAGGGATTTCCGCGAAACTTTGCTTTTCAGTAGAGGTCTTGTCGCCTTCACTTTGATGGCCTTATGATGCTTTGAAGAGGCTTGCTCGACTGGTGCCTTGGAAGACTCACCCTTGAACACCACCCTTATTTTTTCATTCCTCTTATCTCCGAAATGTCTTTGAATGACCAACTTCTTCTTCGGAACGAATTGGTCAATTTTGCGGAGAGGACAAGTGTAGCTTGTCATTAGGGAGTGCATAGCCTTCTCTGCTGCACTCAATGGCTTCTGGCCGGGTTGTCTTTTATCCTTAGGTGTGTACTTGAATAGCACCTTCGGACGTGTCTCTGACTCTTCCTTTCTTCGAACAAGAGAGACCTTGGGTGACGGAGACTCTTCTTGGGTCATTGCTCCCTTTTGAGGACTAAAACTTTTACCCTCCTCTTTCGCTTCCACACGTGGATTGGAGTTAGAGTGAACGGTCTTGTAGAATTTGGCGTCTGCGTAATTAACGCTTTCACCTTGAAAAGGATCACTATCACCACGGATAGTCCTTTCATTTCCGTTTTCATCGGTGTACTTCAAGCACTGATGAAGTGTAGAAGCAATCGACTTGCTGGCATGAAGCCATGGCCTCCCTAGCAAAGCGTTATAGGAGGTTCCAGTGTCGATGACATGGAAAAGAGCATCCTTGTAGAGGTCGTCTAGAACCACTTTCAAGGCAATGGCGCCCAAAGCTTTTTGTCCCACCTGGTTGAAACCTTGAATGGTGAGCAATGTGGGCGAAAGATGATCGACGGTCAATCCCATTGCTTCCAAGACCCGTAAAGGTAATAGATTCACTGCAGACCCACAATCCAGTAGGATTCTGTTGATTTTTGTATCTCCAATCGTACCCGTGACATATAGGGGTCTATTGTGATCGATGCTTCCTAATTGGAGGTCTCCGTCGGAGAACGTTATGGATGCCATGCATGAAGCACATTGAGATGGAGTGGGTAAAGTCACCTCATCAACCTCCGCTTGATCCACTTGATCTTTATAGTCTTCCGAATCCATGAGAGCTTGAACTAAGGCTTTCCTCAACTCGGGGGACATTTGCAACGCATCATACACACTTAAGCGTGCTGGAATGCGCTTTAAATGGCCGATCACATCGTACTTCACCTGCTCCTTAAAAGAAGCTTTACGAAACACCATAGGCTTTCGGAGCATAAACTCTTTTTGGGAGGATGCCCCAGCCTCATGGTCTTTTTGAGCCAATGAGGGAGTCTCCTTTTCAACCGCCTCTTCGAAATTTGAAGCATCTGAAGTCTCATTGACAAGTGGCCCCCTCCCTTTCCCTTTTTCCTTGGGCTTAAGAGGTGGCAAATTTTTCCCCGAACGAAGAGTAACTTCATCAGCCTCTAACTCCTCTTCTTCAACCGTTTCAGCCCACGGGGCCATGCAACATTGAACAATTTCTTCTTCCCAAAATAACTCCTCCTCGGAAGGATCATTTTCTAGGAGCTCTTTCGGAATAAAGTCTTTCAAGGTAATTATCTGGCGTATAGGCTGAATATACTCTTCATCAGAATCATCTTCTGATTTCTTGTTCTTCTTGTTTTTCTTCTTATTTTCCTTTTTTTTCCTCTCGGGCTTTCTACCAATCATTCTAAAGCCCGTAGGTCTGCTGCGTCGGGTATTCCCTGGATGAGACTTCTTTCGACTCAGACAGACCTGCCACTCAGAACCATCCTCCTCATCTCCATCATGCGAGAGCGATTCTTCAATGTTTGACTGCATTAGGACCTCGTATAAGGTCGGGCGGCCTGGTTCATCCCTTGGCATGTCAGGATATGCCCATATAGTGCGCACTTTGTCACGCATCTGAAATTGCACCGGCACTGCCCTCGGGGGTAGTGATACTGTAGGGATGTCATCGAGTGCAAGAACAAACTCGACCTCTTCTACTATAGAGACGGGGTTTGACGAGGCTGCTTGGCCTTTTGAGCTTGATCCCTCCATTTCAATTTCTCCCTTGTTAATCATCCTCTCGACGATATCCTTGAATACATAGCAGTCTTCAATTGGATGACTAACAATGCGGTGGTAAGGGCAGTATTTCGGATCACCCGTCTTATTAGCCTCGTTCGGCCTTTTCGGTTCTGGAAGTGACAACATTTTTGCAGCCATCAATTCATTGAATATCCCTCTTACATCCTCATCGTCAAAGGGATATTTCTTCTGCTTCCTCTCCTCGAGAGATAGTCTTTTAGCCGGCTCTCTAGTTTGGGTCTTCTCTTGTGACTTGGAGTTGCTCCCTGAGGATTTCCTTGAGGCTTAATGAAGGTAGCCATGGAATCTCCTTTCTTTGTGGGCTTTTTGTTTTCATCCCTCCTTCCTTCATTAATTTGAGGTCGGTTCGTTGTAAGCTTGCGTCGAGCCAATTGCCGCTCAACATTGCAAGCCTTTGAAACCAAGGTATCGAAAGAACGAGGCTCCGCACTACCAACATGAATTGCAAGCTCGGGAAGTAGATTGTTGACGCACATCTGCACACACGCTTCTTCGCTCAATTTCTCTGAGCATTGCAGTCTCAAACTTCTCCACCTTGCGATGAAGTCATTAGCTGACTCATTTGACCTCTGTTGCGTGTTTGCCAAGTCCATGATGGAGACTCTGGCTTTCGAGCTCACAAATTGAGCCAAGAATTCTTTTTGTAAGTCATCCCATGTATGGATAGACTCTGGCTGAAGCTGTGTGTACCAAGTGAAGGCTGACCCTCGTAATGACTGGACAAACTGCCTGATCAGTAGAGGATCACTTAAGGCGGTTTCTCCGCACGCTGAGTAAAAGTGGGCCAAGTGCTCACGAGGTGACCCGTTAATCCCATCGAATTTGTCAAAGTTTGGTCTCTGATAATTTGGAGGAAATGGGATGACGTCAAACTCTACAGGATAAGGCTTCCTGTAGCCAGCCACAGGCGGACTCTGAGAAATCTTGAATTCCCGGATCCCTTGTGCGATCCATTCTTTTATTTCTTGAGGAGAGATAGAGGTACTGCTTTCTCCCGTGTTGGGAATCTCTTGCCTGTTCTCCGAATTTTGCTCTTGCCTGTTCTCTGAATTTTGCTGTTGGAGCTGGTCCATGAGCAATTTAATTTGAGCGTCTCTCTCCTCTAGCTTCTTTTGTAGTTCCTGGAGCTGTTCTTCGGTACTTGTTGCCCCAGTCACTAAAACTGGCATGCTTTCCACCTCCTCTTCAGAGTCGTCAGATGATCCACCTTCGCTTACAACAAGTGGAAAATCCTCCTCTTGAAATAGAGAGTAGAATCCCCATATAGCGGGGAACCCTGCTTTTCTTCTTGAACCATTTCTTGGTTCGACGATTGGGTTGTCACTCTAGCATATGACTCGGCCTTAGACATAGACCTTGTCACTCGCCGCTCTCATCTTTCTAACTGGGTAGAAAGCGACGTCGATTTCTCGGCTACAGCTAGACCCTTTCCTTTCTTCTTGGCTTGAGAAACCTCAACCGTCTCTTTTTCAGGCTTGGCCGGATTTGGTACCTCAATCTCTGGAACCTTGGCTTTTTTAGCCTTCACATTTGAGGAAATCCCTTCTGACTCCCCATCGGAATAAGAGGTGACCAGAACTTGAGCTACATTGTCCAAGTCCACAGGAATTGACCCAACCAAGACTTGTCTTGAGCTGGCAAGCAGATCCTTAGCAGCACTCCACAACGTTGCATTGGCTAGTTCCAAAGCAGGGGAACGGGCCAATTTGCGAAGAGCTCCAGTTTTTCCGCGTTGGGAGCCACACTTACGCCCCCTCTTCCTGCGAGGCTTGTTCTTCTTCTTTGCCTCATCCGCAGCTGGCTTTGAGACCTTGGCCGAGTTACCATTTCTCTTGATAACTCGAATGATTGGCTCACGAGTAAGCCTAGGAGTGAGCTCTTCTCCGCCGGTTACTTCCTCCCTGATAGCTTCGAAGCTGTTGTTGGTTGGGATCTCAGCGATGATCGACTCCCTAGTCACGTTGAACTGGACCTTAAACGACCTCTTCTTCAACCAGCGGCCACCCTCCACGAGAAAGGTAGCAGGTAGTTCGTTGAAGTTGACAATAGCTCTGGGTGCCATTTTCTCCTACAAATAAGAAATAGGCAAATATTAGTTTCAACACAACTAAGAGATGAAAAGGCAAAAAGGGTCCCACTGGGCGTGCCAAAAATATGTTGAACAAAAATGCGCGAATAATTGTAAAACATATTTTATTTAATTTTTTAGAATTTGAGTTCGACCCCTTTTGGTTATCCTCTTGATTCGAAGTCGTATCGACACCAAGACTTAAGTGGTTTTGGTGATCTGGGCTGCACCCGAATTTTTAACGGGTTGCCTACGTATCTCTTGAAAGAGAATCAAGCCTTACGTAGTTCCGAGTATTTGAATTGATTTAATTTTTGGGTTTTAGTGATTGAACCCGACGAGCTTTAGCTTTATGTCGAGTGTCCTACGTACCCGTTTGGAACGGGATCAAATCACTCGTAGTTCTTTTAAGAACAAATGATTTAATTTGGTTGGACTTTGACCTCCTATTCATTTAGACGTGAAGTTAGAGGTTGACGACTGTACCCGATATATTTTTATGATTTAATATCGGGTTACCTACGTAGCCGGTATAAGGCGTCAAGTCTTTACGTAGTTCTTTTGTAGAACCGTTTGAATTTGGGGAAATTTGATTTAGGTTTTCGACTCCGTTTTGGCTTAGAAGTCAATATTGAAATCGACCCACTAGAATAAATTGGCAACGAAATTTTACGAGTTTAACTTTACGATTTTGTTAAACCCAATTTCTAACTTGTACCAATTAAAATTCTTATATTTTGGTGGGTAAATTTCGTAATTAAATCAATTTTTTTTTGTCTTTATCAAATGTGAATTGCCACTTCGACAAATTTTCAAAGGGCTTAAAGCCCATTGTCGGATTTTCCAATCTAGCCCATATTCATTTTTTTTTTTAGTTTTCAAATGAGCCTTTCTTTCTTTCATTCCCATCGACGGAAGATCACGGAACAAGCTCCCACGCTTCGTCGGTGACGGCGCTCAGACAGCTTGTTTGGAGCTCTGGATTTGGGCACTCCAAACAGAAGAAGACGGAGCGACGGCGGTCGGCGGGTTGGAGGCGAGGGCGACAGACACGAGTCCGGGTCATCAGTTGCAACTCGGATCCCCTTCATCAAGTACGTTTTTTTTAAGGGTTGTTTCCAATTCAATTTCACCCCAAATTTCATGTTTCATCTGATCTTGAGGTGATTCTTGGCCTAGATTTTGGCTTCCCACACCAATCCCCTCTCAATTGAGTATTCAATTTCAACGCTCGATTGATTTTCGTTTTGAAATTGCGATTTTAGGGTTTTTAATTTGTGCAATTTGGGGCTTTTGGAAATAGGATCGATTGACAAGGGGAATAAGAGGACCAGGGCTAGAGAAGGTGGAGGAGTTCCGTCTTTAAGCAAGGCAGCGTAGCGAAGACCCCCTCAAATTCTCCGCTGTGACTCTGCGGTGTTGGAAACAAAACTGGGGTACGTGAATTTGGTTTTCTCCCTCTTGTTTCTTTTGAATTAGGGTTTGTTTGGGCATTTGTGTTGAGTATTGACTGATCTAGGGTTGTTAGGCGTGACCTTGTCATCTCCAATTTGGCACAAACATCTCCCGGTTTTCATTATTCCTTTCCCCTTTTTTTTTTCTAAGGTCTTCAATTTGCATACTTTTATGCTGACAGAAATCAGTTTGGTAGATGTTTGCTTGAGACTGTTTGATTGGAGCTACCGAGAGTTTTAATTTAGTGTTTTCCTTGCCACCAACACTTGACTTGCATTGGGTTGATTCACATCATTTTCCAGATTCCCGCAAGAGTTTTGCCTTGTTTTAGGCCAATCTGTTTGCTTTCTTGTGAAATAGAACTAAGCCAGAAAATCTGTCTGCTTTCTTTTGGAATAAAACTGAGACAGGAAATCTGTTTGTGATAGACTGATGTTGATTTAGGGTTACTTAGTTGCAATTTGGTAGCAAACTGATTTGGTTGCAATTTGCTTTCAATTTCATTGCAACAAGACTGTTTCTTTTAGTTTGTGAAACTGCTTGCAAGAATTAGTTGAGTAGCTTAGGAAAATCCAGCAGTGTTTTAAATAATATGAATTTAGGCAGAGTTGAACTTTAGGATTTGGTCCTGTGTGAAACTGAATTCCTTCTTTTTTCTTTCAATTTCTTTGCTTTAGAAAAGTCTTGACTGCAGTGAAGTTGCTTTTTTTGGGTTTGCTTGAATGTCTTGCAATTTGTGTGTCTGAATTCGCCGTTTAGTTTAGGAAAAATTCAGCAGCAGCTCGCCCTCTTTTAGGGCTATTTGACGATCCCGAAACCCAGACCGCAAGAGAAATCCGTAGACATCTCAGGGGTGGGGTTTAGAGGATCAGATTTGTGCGACGATTAGGCTACCTTGGACTACTTGAAACCGTTTGTGAGTCAGTAGGTTTGTCTGGGGAATTTTGAGCAGCGTTTCCCCCTGTTTTATTGCGATTTGTTGACCCCGAAACCAGACCACGAGAGAAATCCGTAGACATCTCAAGGGTGGGTTTTGGGACCACGTAGATGATGATGCGAAAACGCTACCTTGAATGCGTTCTCCTCCTCTCTGTGATGCTGCTGTGTTTTTTTTTTTTTGTGTGTGTTTTCTGCTTTTTCTTTCTTTCTTTCAGCCGTGAGTTCCTCTCTTCTGTTTTCTCTTTTTTTTCTTTGCTGCAACTCTAGACTGCCACCTTTTATAGGGAGAAGAAAGAGGCCTGACATTTATCTTGTTTCCTTTTGGGATATATTTTTTTTCCCTCAAGATAACCCACGTATGATCTTCTCTCCTTTATTTGTTAAACTGCTGATTTTATTTATTTATTTATTTCATGTATGGATAGCCTTTCTTGTTTAGCTATTTGTTTATCCATTTTGGTGATTTTCTTATTTTTTCTTTCGGTTTTGGCTCTCACAAAAGAAAATCTGGCAGCCATGATATCTTGGGCTGGGCCATTTAATTTAACAAAGCCCACCTTTGTTTCACTTATAACCCACTAATTCAATCTTGATTTTAATTTTGCAGATTGAACCGAGCCGAGCTAGTGTTGAACTTTGAGCAATTCGCCTCCTAATTGACGGGATTCATGCCCTCGACTGCTTATCTATTTTATTATTTTTTTGTATGCTCGGCTGTCGTATTGAATTTGTATATCCTAGCTTACGAGCTTGTAGTACGTTAAAATGATGTATTTGATATGTAACACATTTTGCGCACTCTTTACTTGTTTATAATCATTGTTAGCCAATTTGTATTCGTGTTTAATATCACATGAGAGCCTTCACGAAAATAATTTCATGAGCTTAAATGACATCTTTTAATTAAACACGAATTTTTACTCCCAAACAGGGTAAAAGAACCATCTACATTAATCTTGTAGATAGTCCTGGGAGGTCTGGTCCATCTGGCTCTCACCCTTCTTATAACGTTTGATTGTTGTTTTGTGTTGTGTTGTTCTTCCTTGGTCCAATCTATAATGCTCTGGTTTATCATCTGGATCAGTACAGAGGTGCCAGCCGAATCTTTAGACCTGAAAATTTTGTCATTCCTAACATTCCAAATAAACTGCCATATAAAAGCTAGATCAATAAATTAGTGTTAGACGTATTGATTCTATACAGATTTTCACTTAGCGGGCCATGGAGATTAAGGTTGTGGAAGTACATACCTGTTTTCTGCTCATATTGGGCTATGACTTCCCTTGTGTAGGTGCACTTAGTGAATAGATGAGCAGCATCTTCATTTGCATGACCACAAAGAGAGCATTGGCTAGGGACTCTGTTAACATACCTGTTAAGTCTGTCAGTAGTTGGAAGACCATCAATCTTGATCTTCCATATGAGGTTTTTGATGCGAGGGGGGGCCTTAAGCTTCCAAATCCAGCTTTTTGAGTTATGATCTTGCGGTTGTGTAGCCAGAATTTTCTTCACCGACATGGTAGTGAATTTACCTTATGGGTCGGGACTCCAAATTAGGTTGTCTTGAGCCTGCCACTGGGGGATTTTTAATTGCAGAATCTTATCGACGACTCCTTGGGGGAAGGTCTGTCTTAATACATCTTCCTTCCATAGCTTCCTGTCACTGATAAGAGATTCAACTGTCATGTTAGGATCATTTGTACCTCTGTAGTCTCTAAGGCTGATCGATGGGATCCAGTTATCTTCCCAAACGTTTATAGCCGAACCATTAGCAACAACCCAGAGGAGTCCTTCTTTAAATTTTTTCCTTAGGGTGAGAAGCCTTCCGAATTGCCATGAAGCATCTTTTTTGTTGAAGCTCCTTATGCTTTCTTGTTGGAGGTATTTTTCCATTATGATTTGTACCCATATGCTATTTTCATTTGTGTATATTTTCCAAAGAAGTTTCATTTGAAGGGCGATGTTTAATTCCTCTGCTTTTTTAAGGCCTAGGCCTCCAAGCGATTTACTTTTGCAAATGGTATCCCAGCTGATCATAGGGATGTATTTATCTGCTGGTGATTTATTCCAAAAGAAATTTATGTTGATTTGGTCCATTTGGTTAAGAACTCCTTTGGAAAGTAGTACGTGACTCTACTTGGATAATTTGTACAAAAAACCCCCACTAACATTATATACCATAATTAGATTCCCGTACATATATCATAGCAAGATTTATTGAAATTTTGTCACAGAAATGTAAGAAGATTATCCAAATTCTAGCAAAAAATTTTGACCCTCCTCTTCTTGATTGTGATGCAACATTTGTCCCAAGTCTTTCTTCTATCATGCAAAAAAAAAGTTAATAAAATTAGTTAAATAAGCATAGCAAAAGAATGCAATATGGCCAAAGAGATAAAGGTAACATCATAGTCGTAAATAAACGAAATAAAAAAACCTGAAAATAGAGTTTACAACTTGCAAAGTAGATCACCCGCGAGAAATAATAAAGTCAAAGATGTAGATATAGAAGAGTTTACTCATATTTGCACCAAAACATAGAAAATAATTTTTTTAAAAATAGTTTCTAATCAAAACTCATCAAAGTTGTTTAAAAATGGATTAAGATAAATAATAAGTATTTTATTTATTAGGCAAATTATTAAGGATTAGCTTTAAATCCTTGAACATTTGAACTATAAATTAAATTCAAATAAATATTCGTGCTTTTTTTTTAAACTAGTTGGTCGCTGCAGGCTTCGCACGCGGAGACTCGAATTAATCGATTAGGACTACAAGTAGTAATTGAAAGCTAACCGATTAGAGTACTATAATTTTATAGAATTACTGAACAAAATGCAAAGCTACTACTTTCACTTCCACATACATATATAGCTAATTTGCAAAAAAAAAAAAAAAAAATCCAAACAAAAAGATATATACATACACATTAATGCAGGGATGATAACAAAATCAAAATGCCACTACATTTCTGTTGATGTTGATTGGTTTAGCTTCATATGTAATGTAATTCAGTCCCTTGGCTGAAGTTTATGCAGCTGATCCACCATCATTTGAGGCTGCCCAAATTATATCACACATTTGAGGCTGCCCAAAATATATATCCAATACCTTATCGATTTAAGTTGTTCGATTCGTGTGTGTATGTGTGTGTGTGATATATATATATATATATATATATATATATATATATATATATATATATATATATATATATATATATATATATATATATATATATATATATTATAATATTATTATATTGTTTATATATATATATTATAATATTATTATATTGTGATGGATAAACTATAGGAAACCCTAGCTCCTTTGTATACACTTATATAATGGGTCATTTGGACATCAGTTTCTCCTCTCTTCTCTGCGCCTCTCTTCTCTATTCTTACAATTTATCACACGTTATCAGTACGATAGTTTCTAAAAAGCTAAAACCCTAATTTTGTCTGATCAGCCGCCATGGCTCTAATAAACTTTGATTGTTTTTTATTCCAATTTTTTTTTCAATGCCACCGTTGATCTCCCATCTGCTCCTGGGCCGACCTTGTCTTCTCCGACTCCCCATCTCGACCTCTCTCCTCAGATCCGACGACGCCGATCCAAGTTCGATCAGAAAAGCGCTCCAAGTTCGATCGGTGGAGACGACGACGCCTCCGGGGCTGCCAGTGGGAGAGGGCTGTGATGTCCACTTATACGCCGGCACCAAGGAACTCTAATTCCCTGAAGCAAGCCCAGAGCCTGCATCACCGCCGAGCCCAGAACCTACATCGCCATCGCACCGGTGTATCCTAATCTCTTGGAGGAAAGCAAACGGGGAACTGCGACTCGAGGCTCATCGTCAACGCCGCCTCGGATCTGCGCGATGGTCCGCTTCCGCCGTTGAGGTCGAAGCCGGAGAAAGAAGACATCGGAGTTCTGCCTCTGCGCCGCCGTGGCCATCAGATCAACGAAGAGGAAGACGCGTGAAAATTACAGGTTTGAGAAAGAAATAATTACAAAATCAGCTTAGATTCCTTTTAAAATCACAGATTGACCCTATATTTTATATAATTACAGAAAGCGGCCCAAACTTTCAGGGCTGCATATTTTGCCCCTGTAAAGTATAAACTCATCCCGAAGATGATGTGTAAATATAAATTATATCAACCCCCGAAGTGGTTGAATTAATTGAACAAATTTCAATCCCTGAAGTGATTGAATCAATCGAAGTTGTAGTATCCCCTGAAGCGGAATCTCAATCCCGGAATCGATTGGATCAATCGATCGTATCCCCTGAAGTGGATGTTATTTTATTATATCCCTGAAGTGATAACCGATCGAATTTCATCCCTGAAGTGATGAATTATTTATTTATTTTATTTATCTTATTTTTATGTTTATTTTAATTATTTTTCATCTCCCGAAGTAGATGAATTATCTTCTGAAGTAGATAAAATTGTTAAATTTATATATCATCTCCCGAAGTAGATGAACGAAATCATCTCCCGAAGTAGATGAACGAGCGCATCTCCCGAAGTAGATGAACGAGCGCATCTCCCGAAGTAGATGAATGATAAATTGATCTCATCCCCGAAGCGATGAAACTATAAATCTCATCCCCGCAGAGATGAATCCGATAAATTTCATCCCTGTAGTGATGAAATAATATGTATGTTTATTTATTTTATATGTATGTTATTTAATTTAATTTATTTTATTTAAATTATATTTGTTTAATCTTCATCGCCCGAAGTAGATAAACGGACCATCTCCTGAAGTAGATGTGAACGATTGAAAATCATCCCCGTAGTGATGAATTTTTTTATTTTGAGTTTTATTATTTATTTCAATTTGTATTTTTTTTGTCTTCAGAAGTAGACAAACATTATCTCCCGAAGTAGATATAAATTGATAAATTTGCATATCATCCCAAAAATGATAGTTTATCTCCTGAAGTAGATAAAGTTAAACACAATTTATCACATCTCTTGAAGAAGATGGAATTCTTATTTATCTCCTGAAGAAGATAAATATTTTAGCTTATATATCATGATAAAATTTATCTCCCGTAGTAGATAAAAAATTTAAAATTCATAATCGTCCATGGACCGATGATTTTTATAGCTAAACAAGCAAATTATGGTTTCTCCACCAGTCTCCAAAAGTAGACGAACATGTATTTGCAAATGTTCATTTTCTTGTCACCAGAAGTTGACAATATGCCAATTTGATTTTATTTATTTACGATTTTATAATTTTATTAAATATATCAATTGTGTATTTATTTTATCATTATCTCTCGAAATAAATAAACTCATCCCCTGAAGAGGATGAACACATCATGCTCATAATTAAATCGTTCCTGCAGTAACGACAATCATCTCCTGAAGAGTTGTATATGAAAAAGAAATTCATAAAATGTCTCACTATCTCATCAACACAAATTTGTCTCTGAAGTGACAATATTCATTTCCTGAAGTAAATGAATGATATGAGATATATTATATATTCTCTTAATGACGAAACCATGCCCTGGAGTGTATGAGTTTTTATTTTAAAGTTGCACAAATACCCAGAAGTGTAGAAATTAAAATGAATGTATACAAGTTGTCTTCTCCCTGAAGTGAGTAATAATCAAACGTACCATTTCTTGAAGAATATGGTCAATGTTTATATGACAACTTACTATATTTTTGAATTGCAACTTATCATCTTTTGGAGTATATGATCGAAATATACATAATAGAGATTAATTGTCACTCGAAGTTGACAAATGAATCATTTTATGAATAAAATCATTTCTGGAAGAAGATGATAAATTGACAAGTTTTCTCATGGCTCCACCTGAAGTGGACAAATACAATTTTATTTTATTTTATTTATTTATTTATTTGTTTTGTTTTCATTGCTTTTATATTGAATAAAATTATTATGATTTTACTTATTGTATTCAAAGCTCAAAGTGTTTCTCGAAGAAAAAACTTATCATGAGTGTATAACACGAGGTTTTGTTTGGAAAATGAACATTTGGGAGAAAGGTTGACCACAATCCCGTAGATTGTCAAATTTTCAACACAAACCTAAGAGCCTGAAGACTCTGCTGGTGGATTTTTATTAAACTCCAGAAGAGTGAATGATTCTTATAAACTCTAGAAGAGTATATGATTCTAATTTTATTATTTGTACTCTTGAAGAAGTACATGGAATGTGGGTTTTTTATCAAGTTCAGAACGATTATCATTCGATTGGTACAACCAATAGAAGTAACCACATAACACAATCCGGTTAACAATGCCACTTCTTGACATTCCTCTAAGCATAGCCAGAAGCATGCCCCTCGCCGGTAGAGGGTACGAAAGAGGTTAAGGTTAAGCGCGCAACCAATGTTATTGTTGTGGCTTATAGCTAGGTAGCTGTTATACGGTTGTAATTGTACGTACCCGCAAAGAACTCAAACGCGACAACGGTATGATAATACGTAAATGTTTGGAAGAACATTATAAATGACTCATACCTGAAGTATGAAAACAACGAAAGTTCTGACAATACCCATTCATGGCATCTAAATTAAATGGATCACCATATACAAGGTTCAATGGTTGAATATTATGGTTTTATAAGTGTCAAACAAATTTTGAAAACCTGAAGTTTTCTCAAACAACCTTGAATGGAAAACCAAGATGAATACCATATAGCTCCAGAAGAGCATTGATCTTGTTACCTGAAGTAACATAACACATATGTATGAATTGACATGGTATTGAACACTAATATCTCATATGACTAGCCAGAAGCAAGTCTTACATAATTGAGAATGTATATATATGGTTTATTTGACACTTATTTATCCAATTAAAACCTATCACTAACCAGAAGTTAGTTAATGATAAAATGTTTTTCTTTGTGGCATTCGGTAATTCATGTGAAACGATGATGGGCGGGATCATTGACATTCACATACACACCCACTAAAAGGGACAAGAAGACCCTAGGACCCGAAGATCCTCTATAAGGGTGACCGAACATATATGGTCTATCATCTTGGCAAATCAACAACATGACCATCTAAATTCAAAGTAAATGCAAAGTCTCTAATGTCTCTTAAGTGGATTCAATGAGACAACTATGGAACATTATCACATAGACCAGTGTAATTCCAATATCATAGATGCCTTAACACTTTGGTAATATGAAACGTAAGGTAGAGAATGTTATCAACCACATTGTTAAGCATACGGTAGCTAACGGCGACCCAGAAGAGTCGCTGGTCAAATGGGCCCATGCATGTTTGCATTTCGAATTTGACACAATAACATCTCCCTAATTATCTCCAGAAGAGAGCATGTCATTCAAAGGTTTTGAATAAGCAACATATGTTCCGAGATGTACCTCCTCCAAATGAACTAAAATGAGACCACAAAGAAGTTGGATGATACATGGGGTTTGAGTCCCTATTGATATCAAATACCTAGAGCTTTATAATGGTGATCAAATGCTCGGTATTTAGGGGGAGAGGAAATGAGACTAAATATTAAGAAAGAGATTGCACGGAAGCAACTTCTCTATCATTTCATATCCGCGGATAAATACAAGGGAACCAGAAGTTCAATAAATGAAATGATTATAAGGTTTAGCAAATATGCAATTGAAAGCATTTACTAAAGGCCAAGAAAGTGATAAAGTCACAAATACTAGCTCATTTGGAAGTTCCAGAAGTAACTCCAACTCAATGAATATCAAGTGGTTCTCAAGTACACCAGAAGTGTTGGAGATCACTAGGCTCTTGGTATACGATTCCCCAGAAGTGGAATGAGCCTATGAGAATATGATGATCATCAAATAAATAATATATGTCGACATCGAAATGATAGTAAAGAGCTAGAAAAAGGAAATTCATGCAAGAATGAATTCTTTAAGCATGATGGCATTGGACTTGTAGTTCCAACACCGGAAAGTGTAAAATCATTTGGTTTTAAGTGGGTGTTCATACAAAACAAAATATAAAGCCAAGTTGATTGCACAAATACCTATCAAAGGTTATATGGAGAATGTATTCACTAGAAGTGAATATAATTTTGGATCTAAATATAAATGACGGACGTGTTACTTGCATACACATATAAATGAAAAAGATCGATTGAAAATGCCTGAAGCATTAATGTCAAAGCCCTGTCACATACAATTGATTAAAGATCTTTATAAGAGTACCAGAAGTATCTATAATTGTGAAAATGGTGACATTGCATTAGGTCCCGAAGTACCATACAATGTTGTACTCTTTTCCTTTATCTTGGTTTTTATCCCATTGGGTTTTTCCAAGTTAAGGTTTTTAACGAGGCAACATAGACACCATTTAATACAACAGGTCCCCTTGATCAACAATGAAAAACACACTAGGTCCTGAAGTACCTTATGCTTGTGCATTGAAAGCAGCTCAACACCAATACATGGAAGTCAAGTGCATCAAGTCAATCATGAAGAAATTCCAGGTTAAAGACAATGTTGAGATTCGAAAATAAGCTCATGAAGACAGCGCCATCAAGAAGAATGAGAAGACTTCGAGAAGGATGTTGACTTCAGGGGGAGTATACACGCACTGCACTCTTTTTCCCTTTTATCAGGTTTTGTCCCACTGGGTTTTCCTGACAAGGTTTTTAACGAGGCAGATCACCAAAGCGTATCACATGTCATTTGTATTTTTCCTTGATCCTAGTTTTGGTCCCATTGGGTTTTCTAGGCGGGGTTTTTAATATGACAGTCTTGTAATATTTAGGGATGTTTATCCAAGGGGGAGTGTTATAATATTATTATATTGTGATGGATAAACTATAGGAAACCCTAGCTCCTTTGTATACACTTATATAATGGGTCATTTGGAACCCTAATAAGACATCAGTTTCTCCTCTCTTCTCTGCGCCTCTCTTCTCTATTCTTACAATTTATCACAATATATATATACATACTCTAGTAGCTCGGATCTGTTTTAAAGACATATCAAGTTGCTTCTCTAGAGTTTCCAGCCCCTTTGTGTTTAAAACCTCTAGATCTTTTCCTAGTAGGTTCCTGCATGCATGTTCATTTAGTTAAACTAAAGATGAATCTAAGAGATCAATTCAAATTATGTATTTGTACTTGAGGTCGGGTGGGTCTTTATTAGCTTCAAGCTATTGAAGAGAGCAGTTGACCTGTGACTCTGTGAGTGTGCTTCAGTGGTAAAAAATGCCCTTTCAGCTTTAAGTATTCAAATTGGCTACTCAGCTCATGTAGCCTCACAACCCTAACATGGCAGTTTAGTTCACATAGTCAATATACTTCCTACTTCCATTAATCCACTTCATTAAAATATATCAAAGTGAACTCATCATTTAAGCAACGTTTCGGCTATATACACCGCAAATTCCCACGTCCTTAAAGACGTGCAAGCACGTCCTTGAAGACGTGCTTGCACGCCCTTAAGGACGTGCAAGTGGGGTAAGAGCCACCCGAGCCCGGACGTGCAAGCATGTTTTTATTTTTTTTTTAAAAACGTGCTTGCACGTCCTTAAGGACGTGCAAAAGTCCACGTGATGCACGTCCTTAAGGACGTGCATGCCCATCTATTAAATCCGAAGAGGATGTGCCTCTTCGTCTTCATTCGTCTTCGTCTTCGTCTTCCCACAGAGAAATCGATCGAGAGAGAGAGAGCGATCGCCGGAGAGAGTGACCGAGAGAGAGAGAGAAACGCAGTAGAGAGATGGAGACAGAGAGAGAGAGAGAGAGAGAGAGAGAGAGAGAGAGAGAGGCGGCGGTGGCGGCCATGGAGGCGGATCTGCTGGCGGCCACGGAGGGTGGTGGTGGTGCGACGGCGATGGAGGTGGAGGGTGGTGGTGGGGGTGGAGCATCGGGGGAGGCGGTGGCGGTGGAGCCGGTGGCTGAGGCGACGGAGGGTGGTGGTGGTGCGACGGTGCTGCTGGCGGCGTTGGCCGAGGAGAGTGGTGGTGGTGGGGCGGCGTCTGGCGGCGATGGAGGCGGAGCAGTGGCGGAGGCGGAGGATACGTTATTACCGCCGCGGAAGCGTCGAACGACTGAGGTGTCTCTGGTCCCGACCCCACCGGTATTTATTTTTATAGTTTTAAAATATAATTTGATAGATTATAATATAGTTTTATAATATAAGTTCATAGAATATGATTAATAATATATACTGTTTGATAGAATATAATTGATAATATTTTGTTTGATTTATTATATTATAATGTTTTTTTATAGTATATAGTTTGATAGAAAAGAATATAGTTTTAATTTGATAGAATATAATAGATAGTATATATTCAAATATATAGAAAAAAATTCCAATTGACAGACAATAAAAAACATTAAAATATATTACAATACTTCAAAAGTATTTAATTAACATTAAAATATATTTGAATATATTAAAATATATTCAAATATATTCAAATACATAAAAATAAATTTATATTGAAAGACAATAAAAAACATTAAAATATATTACAATACTTCAAAAGTATTTAATTAACATTAAAATATATTTAATTAACATTAAAATATATTCAAATATATTCAAATACATAAAAATAAATTAATATTGAAAGACAATAAAAAAACATTAAAATATATTAAAATACTTCAAAAGTATTTAATTAACATTAAAATATATTTAATTAACATTAAAATATATTTAATTAACATTAAAATATATTTAATTAACATTAAAATATATTTAATTAACATTAAAATATATTTAATTAACATTAAAATACATTAAAATATACTAAAAAGATATTAATATTCAACTGGATCATAATAACAGGCAGGAAGGCTCATGAGGGGGGATGGTACCCTTCGGCCTATTAGGTTCGGCGACCGGGCAGCGGTCAGCCTGGTACAGGAGGATACGACACCCCCCGATCAGACAGCCACAGTCGACGATCTGCTTGCGTCTGCAGAGCGGTACCAGCAGTCGATGGGGACGCCCCCGGCAAGACGAGCACGACAGCTTCTGGAAGGGTCACGGAACTCAAAACGTTACTATGCAATCACTTGGAAGATCACGCCGATCTGTACGCCGGTTGTTATGCGGAAGGGTACCCATTCCAGCAGTTCGTCCACTACCAGAGATGGGCGGGAGCTGTGCATGGTGATAGGAGACGGTGGATAGAGCTACCCATTATGGGTTTAGTATTTGCAACGGTATATGAGACTATTGTAAACCTTTTTTTCTGTTCCTTGTAACGTTATTCGCATATTATCCGAATGAAAACCTTAACAATTATTGTTTTCTATTTAATTTGACCCTAAATCCTTCAACTCCACTAGCTAAACACTTCAATTTTTTCATTTAACATTACAAAACCCTCGGAAAACCTAAACCTTATACCCTAAACCCTAAACCCTAAACCTTAAACGCAAAACCCTAACTAGGGTTTGCACGTCCTTAACAACGTGCAAGTATTGCACGTCCTTAAGGACTTGCTTGCACGTTGTTAAGGACGTGCAAGTGTTTGCTAGTGGACGTGCACAGTCCCAGACTTGCACGTCCTTAAGAACGTGCAAATCCTTACTCCGGATTTGCGGTGTATATAGTGACACCCTTTAAGCAAACATATAACATAATATTTGATATATGCACAATTATAATTAATTAATTTAAACATATCAACCAATATATTATATTTCAACCCAGATCTGTATCACTATTCTATTACTCCGTATATTTTAAGCTAAATTCGTATTTGCTTCAAATGCATACAATCTTTTTGTCTCTAACTATGATGGTTCTTCTAAAATCTTATTAACTTATAGCTTGTACGAAAAGGACCCGTTCAATTAAAAGGACCCTTTCTATCCTGTAACAATCCGCTAGTATTTGTGTGAAGTAACCCCTCCTAGTACAAAGCTTAATAACTACAGGGACATGTGTCTCTTCATAAGGTATCTTCCTGCAACCAACAACTAAACAATCTAAATAGTTGAGAATTTTATCCTTTATGCCTGTGGTTTTGAACACAATGCCTCCAGAACCCAATAACTAGAGTGGATCACTATTCTCAAGGACAGTAAGGGATATACAATTTCTTGAGAAGAAAAGAAAAGGTTGAATAATGATACAAAACAAACCAGGTTTAATAATGCATAATAATGATAAATTTGGTGTGGATTAACCACATTAAAATGTACGGAGTATGGATAGAGGCTCAGCTAATTTAGTTGAGAACTACTAAATTGCTAAACATGCAGACACTTAGCCAAGAGCCAGGATACAATCATACATGACATGCATTTTCTGCTAAAAAATCCACAGGCATGTAATATAAATTGCAAAGTACAATCGATCACAATATAGACCACAATCCAAATAAAATGAAATAAGAAAATCAGGCATGTAGTCGGCTAGAGAAAGGCAAAAAGGATAAACCTATGGGACCTTTCTTCATACAGTATAATGCAACTTTCATAGAAGAGAAGCTTTTCAAGGTCACAATCTTTAACTATCTTTGAAACCCATTTGAGAATCTGAAGATAGACAAACACAAGGGTTAAGAAAGAATAATATGTCATAGTTAAAGATAGCACTGGTATCAAAGACATGACAATACCTTTACTATATAATATTGGCTCTTCTTAACATCTCTAGTGAGACGATATTTTTATATACTTTGTTGAATGGCTAGGTGTTAATTTATATTAAGATTGGTGGATTTTATATACTATATTGAATGGTTAGGTGCTAATTTACATACTGTGGACATAGACTTGTCAAACGGGTCATTCAGGTCGGGTTCGGGTCGGGTCACTTCGGGTTTCAGGTAAAATAGGTTTCGGGTTTTTCAGGTTGACTCGAACTCGGGTTTGATCGGTTTTCGGGTCGGGTTCGGGTCGATTTCGGGTTTGTCAATTTTTTCTTTTTTAAATTAAAAAAGCCATTATTTGATAATTTTGTGATAAATTTTAATTATATATAATTATAAGTCAACCGGGTCAATCGGGTCACCGGGTCGATCGGGTAAATCGGGTCAAAATTACCGGGTCAATCGGGTCACCGGGTCGAAACCCAGATTACCCGGAAAATTTCGGGTTTTTCGGGTTCGGGTCGAAAAAAAATTTCGGGTCAAAATTTTCGGGTTCGGGTCGGAAATATTTCGGATCGGGTCGGGTCGGGTCACCGGATCGGGTTGTGTTTTGACAGATCTACGTGGACATTTTTGGTTGAAGGAAAGTTAAAGCTTAGGATTGCTTTCACAAAATATTTTGGAATTAACATTCATAACTACTAATTCTCATTTGGTATGTGTATGTCTATAAAAGTTAAATCAAGACTAAGCCTCTCAATTTTCAAGTTAATATCTTAGTAATTCGCATTTTCAGAAATCATAATGACTGAGATACTCATGTTCACAGATCAGAATTCACATCTTCACGGAAAGACAACATTTTGATATAATAATCAACAATTGAAATCCGAAGAAAACAGTTGTAATACCCCGACTATATTCTCCTTTTATCACGTCACTTTATAAGGAATTATGACGTCGGAGATGAAGTTTTAAGGTAAAATTTTACCTTAAGTTTTATCAAGTTTGGAATAAAGTAGGATCTAGGAAAGATCCGTTAGCATGTCAAGAGTTAAGTAGAGAGGCTATAAAATTTATTGGATATTTAAGACATGCTTAAGAATATGTTGGTAAAATATTCAAAAGTGATGGAGTGAAAGATTATTGGAATATATATTTAAGGAGGACAAAATGTGTAAATTTAAAGACTTTGGGTTATTTCTTGTAATTATCTCAGAAGGTGGGCCAAAATGAAATTGTGCACCGTCAGCACAGGGATATCGATGGTTTTGTAAGTAACACCTGCCCTCCCACGTACCTTATTGCTATTGGATGGAATTCACTGTAAATAGGGAATTGAGTTTGGATTTGGAGTACAGCAAAACAAGTATATATATATATATACTAGTGTAATATCCACGCCATGGCGCGGTTGCGATGGAAAAAAAAAGAGAATATATAATATTTATTATAAGGAATGACCAAATAAAATATAAACAAATGTTTGGAAAGTATAAAACAACAAAATTATTATTGAACGACATATGTGTTTAGAAAAGACACAGATTGAGTTGGTGATGTAGGCATGAATTATGAACCGCATGAGCATAAAAACAACTAAGTGTTAAATCGATGTAGGACTTAAAGCATTCTAGTCATGGCGGAGAAGAAGAAATCAATACATCACGCCTAGAGAAACACGGAAAATACAAACTGACAATTCAACAAAGATACAGAAGGCAAACCCTAAATTTTCATTAAAAAGAACAGGAGAGAGGATGAAACTAAAAGAAAAGGATTTGGGGCTTACGGTTTGCCATTGGCACGGGAACATCCTGGATGTTGAACTACAACCGTCGAGGGTCAAGAGCAGGAAGGAGAGGGAATTCGTGGCTGTCAAGTGTCAACCGGCTTCCAATCGTTGGCATGGCCATTGAAGGTGATGATTCTTGGTCTGACCTCGGCAACAATCCGGGCGTCTGAGTTAGAGTTGCAGATCCAGTCGCTCGATTCGGTGTGCGATTGGACAAAGACGGTGAGCGAAATCAGTGAAAAGGCGAAGAAGAGGAGGGAACCGACATAGGCAAGATCAAACTTCGTTTTAGGAGAAGAGGAGGCGTCTGGGAGAGAGGAGGTAGAAAGAATAGGCGAAGAGGCGTGCGGGAGAAGGAGGGAACCGGCAGAGGCAAGGCGTGGGAGAGAAATCAACCCTAATCATTCTTTAGTGCAAATTGTGGGAAAGAAAAACGAAAATTGAAACTCAGTGAGGAAGATGGTGACGGGAGGCGGTCTAACCTCGGCGAAGGAAGAAGACGGAGTTCTGAGGCGGGATATCTTCAACGGAGGAGGAAAACAAAGGCATGAGGCGCGAAGGATGCCACGATTGAAGTCGGCGGAGGAGAACTAAACCCTATCAAAGCGTTCTTTCCCAATTGTGAAGAGGGAGAAGAAAATTGAAAGCAAATTAAAAAAAAAGGGAAAAAAAGGAAAGAATGTGATTGGTCAGAAGGGAGTGAAATAAGAAGAGCGCGCCACGTCAGCGGAAAGTATACGAAATTAAGTAGTTATATATATATATATATATATATATATATATATATATATATATATATATATATATATATATATATATATATATATATATATATATATATATATATATATAAGAAGAGCGCGCCACGTCAGCGGAAAGTATACGAAATTAAGTAGTTATATATATATATATATATATATATATATATATATATATATATATATATATATATATATATATATATATATAGGGGATGGTTCCGGAGTACTCACCCCTTATTGTGTATCAAGTACACAAATCTAGGCCCTTGATTAAAGGAAATGGGTGGTTGAGATGAAAAGGTAATTTTACACTTTTTTTAATTGAAAAAATGGTGGGTCCCAACAATTTCTCAGCCCCACTGCTTTATAAGAGGCGCGTGCAATGGATTTTTTTTTTCATTATTTGTGATTTGGGGTTGTTTCATTATTCGATTGTATCGATAGATTATGCGATGGTATCGATAGATTATTCAATGGTATCACAGGATTATTCGATCGTATCGATAGATTATTCCATGATTTCACATGATTATTTGATCGTATCGCTGGATTATTCGATTGTATCGATAGATTATGCAATGGTATCACAGGATTATTCGATCGTATCGATAGATTATTCGATCGTGTCGATAGATTATTCGATGGTTCCGTTGGATTATTCGATGGTATCACATGATTATTCGATAATATCGAATAATATATCGACAAGATTTGGGTTTTTTTCAAGATTTGGATTATACCTTAATTATTCGATGGTATACCTTAATTATTCGATGATGTTAGAATATTATTCGGTTAGTTATATCATTTTAACACGTAACTAAAAATTATTCGATGGTATCGCTAGATTATTCGACGGTATCACATGATTATTCGATGATATCGATGCATTTTTCATTTATTAGACCGCCAAAAAAATCATCTCATTAAGCTCAAAATCGGTCCATACATATGAATAATTCGACTTTTCACCATAATACCTCTCAAATCGATCCACACATACTTATGCATAAACTATTTTTCCCCATAATACCTCTCATCTCACCCAATTGATTAAATAACAAACCTTCAACCGATTCACTCAATGGTATCACAAACATCGATCATACATATGAATAACCCAGAAATCGACCCATGTCGATTCAAAACAACCCAGAAATGTCAATTTGGTTCGATTTTGGGTACAGACCAAGACGAAACCCTAGATGAAGGTAGAAAGTCGGGGAAGGCCGAGGCTTACCGGAGATGACCGGGGCTGGTCGCCACCATCCAGGTGGACAGATTCAAATCGCCGACGAGGTGAGTTCGGGGGTGTCGAGGACTGATTTGGCCGCACTCCGCCTTCGATTGTCGGGGCTCGCCGCCTTTCCCTTGAATCTGTTGTCGGGGCCGCCTTCGATTGTAGCAAGGCTCGCCACCTTTCCCTTGAATCTGATTTTCCCTGTAGCAATCGTCGAAGCTTTAGAGGGAGGGGCGTGAAGAAGACAATGGGCGGCGATCGCCATCGCCATCGCCATCGCCATCCTCCATCGCCATCCGCCATCGCCATCGTCATCCGCCATCACCATCGCAGGTCCTCGTTCTCTTCCTCGGCGACTTCGGCGGCCGTCTCCTTCGAAGCTTGGGCGGCGCTTACCGGAGACAGGCCGGGCTTACCGGAGAAGGCCGGGGCTAATCGCCATCGCCATCGCCATCGCCATCCACCATCAGCCATCGCCATCTACCATCTGCCATCCGCCATCCGCTATCCTCCATGGGAGCAAGGAGGCGGCTCTATTTTGGGATCCAGTTAGAGATTTAGGTTTAATTTGTTGATTCTTCACACGCGCTCCACATTTTGTTAGGGTGAAATTGGGTGAAATTTTCCACCTTTTTTTAAAAAGCTATCAATACACGTGGCACTATCTTATCCTTCCATTTTCTACCGATCAACGGCCTAGATTTGTGTACTTGATACTCAATAAGAGGTGAGTACATATGATCCATACTCTATATATATATATATATATATATATATATATATATATATATATATATCATTCACATATGCATACGGTAGATGTATACCAAAGCCGGCTCATCAATTACCACGGTTCGTTGGCTTCACCGATTCTGATTCGTAATCAACCTATCCGATATGGTACCGACATTGTAAGATATCTCCTGTTTATTTTAAATTTATGGATATTTTGTATCGTTATAATACCCGTATATAGTTTAAGGTATTTTCTTATTAGCCGTTATGATGCTCGTTGTTATTAAGAAATTTGGGTATTTCTTAAGATGATATAACATTGGATAAAACGGGTATTTATGTTAAGTCGAGATAATGCCCAATTATTTTGGATTATAAGGCATTTCTAAGTCGTTATAATGCCCAATTAAATTTAGGAAAGAAAATCCTAAATTAAGTTTGCAAGTCCTAATACTGCTTGAGCATTTTAAAAATGGTGTTGGATACACTAGTAGAAAAATGTGAATATATCACACTACATAAGAGGCCGGATGTGGGAAATCCGGGGTATAATATGCTTCCAAGCTTTTATCTTTTTTTTTTAAAAAAAAATTATAGAGTATATAGCCCGGATATATGGCACGCCCGGGTTAAAATGTCATGGGTAAGTTTCCACAAGCTTAATCAAATAACCCGAACCATCCATATCCGGGTTATTATGCTAATTTAATGACCCGGGCGTGCCCTCTATCCGTTAGGTCCGGGCTAATACGTACCTGCTCCACCAATTTCCAGAAAAAACCCGCACCACCATCCGGGACATAAAACATGGGCGCGAAAGTGAAAAAAAAAAGCACAAAGTCTGAAATTAATTGAAACTTGGAATTCAGTTCTCGTCCAGAGATTCGTCCTCGCCTTCGCCGAAGGGAGCTCCGTCCTCGCCTGCCGCCAAAGGAAAATCTCGAAGGGAGCTCTGTCCTCAGCGCCCTAACTCTCGCCGTCTTCACCAACTTCTCCATCTTCGCCGACCACCTCTGTCCTCGCCTGCCGCCAAAGCTTAGTTGCTGAGAGGAGGAAGCTTGCCTTAACTCTCGCCGTCTCCCTTCGTCTCGCCATCTTCGCTGTTCACCCGCCAGAAACGTCTCCTTCTTTGCCTCTGTTTGTCTCACCGAGGTAATTGCCCTAACTCTTTCTTCCTCTCTCGCATTCTCTCTTCCTAATTCGTTCGACTGTTGTCTCCCTAATTCTTTCAATTGTTGTATGATTTGAGATTTCTGGTTGACGTATGCTTTAATTTGAGATTTTTGGTTGCTATCTTCAATTGCTGTTCAATTGTTGTCTCATCTGTGCTTTAATTTGAAATTTGATATCCATCTATTTAGAAGAGAATTTGTATTAGTTGTATCTCTTGTTGTATTTACGATATCCACTAGATTGGCCAAATCAGGTTGTGCCCAAAGCCCCGGTTTCTTAGTAAATACTAAATACTTGCCACTTAATAGCTTTCAAGCCGCTTTCTGGAACTGCTGCAGATTCTCAGTTACCATTTCGGCTACTGAACTTTGTTCATGGTGAAGCATATAGAAGCATATAGAAGAACAAATCAAGGTATTTGTCAAACAATTATAACTCTTTGTTCATGGTGAAGCCTGTAACAAAATGATTCCAATCCATCTTCTTTTCTTTTCTTTATTTTTTGTCTTTTTCTAAATTGTTGGTACCACTATAATCCGAAGCATAAGTTGACCTGACTTATATAGCATATTATTTGCTCTGTAAAGTGTAAACCAATATTAGGCCACAAAAGATTTTCAAATTCATAAAAATAACTCTAGCTGGTGTGTATTATCTCGAAAAGCTAGACAAGTTTTAAGAGCATAGGTAGTAGTCTTCAAAATAGAGTTTCCATATCACTCTTGTCTTGGAAATAGAGATTCAGGCACTTCTCAACGATTCAGGAACTTCTCAACAACCAAACAACCCTTCTTCTTGCCATCTTGATCCAACTAGAAAGCGAAAGAAAAAACTCAAATAAGGTGGTAATGATTGGCTGCGTCTTATTATATATTAGTAAGATATGTGATTGATATAAATGTATAATATTTCATTTCTTTCATTGCTGGATATTTAACTTGACAGGTTGGATAATTTATCACATCTTATATTTATCCTGAGTCATGCTCATGTGTAATGCAAATTTTTGGTTGGATCTGTCTCCAATGTTTTCAGTTATTGAAGTAATATTGTTGTGAAGTGAGAATGATATTTTTTGCCCTTTCCCTTGATTCATTCTCTTGAGTTAATAGATTGCATTAGTATAATTTATCACATCTTATATTCTGATGTATTCTTTGTGTTGTTATCTAGCTTGTATAGTTTATTGACTTTTATAAGTTTTTATAGTTTATTAACTCTTCTTATTAACTTTCGTAGTTTATAGTTTATAACTTATAGGGTATAAACTGATAAGTCTTATAACTTTCATAGATTATAATTTTATAATTTTTTTTTTCAGTTTTATGAACTTTTATAAATACTTATCATTTTTATGAACTTTAATAACTTGTTGGGTAGTAAATAGACTTGGTGTTAACATTTTACAGGGCTCAGAGTGATTCGGCTGTGAGTGTTTATACTGTAATTGCTATGAGTGTTTATACTGTCACAGCAATGGGGACCCGAGGCCTGTAGTTCCCACTGCCACAAATGTTGGTTGGTTGGTTCTGAACTGGTTAAAAATCCACCTTTTGGTTCGGCTTTGAATTGTTTAACCCCTAGTATATAAGAGGAGTAAAATGTTAGACATATAAAGATAAATCTTTTAACCATTATATTTAGAGTATCTATCTATTATATACATTTTGGACACATATTAGAAAATATATAGATTTGTAAAAGTTGATAGGTATACACCTACCTAGATGCATTATGGATCAGTTTAAAAGTTAAGTTAGCAAACATTTAGGAGTTAGGACACATATCATGGGAAGCAAAAGCATCATATCAAGCAAAAATAATTTGGGGGAAGAATTTTCCCCCAAATTATTTTTGTGCAAGTAAATAAAATAAAATTTATAGCTTCCTAAGAATAATTTGGGGTCTAGGGTTTTGGTTTTAGGATGTAGAGTTCTCAGGTTTCAAATTTTAACATTCATCTAGGAAAAACTGAGAAAAATCTGTCAAACATTTTAGTTTGATAGAAAAAAACTAAATATGTCAGATTTTATAAGAAAAATCAGTCAGATTTTTTTACGAAAATCAGCCAGAATCAACTACAAAATTAATGAAAATAAAGATTCATATCATACAAATTAGTCAGATTTTTTTATAAGAAAAATCTCACCTTTATGCACTATTGTCTTACATGATTTTCTTATTTGTTAGTGGTTCAGTGGCGAGGATACTTATAAAACGCGAGATATTGTTGAAATCCAAAGAGAGTGGTTAGACAATTTATTTACTTTGATCATGTAAGTAAGAATTCCTTGTAATATTATTACCAATGTATTATTTTATATGTCTAACATTTTACTGGTGTACTTTCTGGTAAGGTTGTTGCTGGATTGGCTATGAACTCAGGGTCAATGTTTAAGCCCTCCCCTGAAGGAGGGGAATGCTTTTTCAGTTCTGGTTGGGACCTAGTTGTTTCACTGAGCCATAGTGAGAATTTTGGGGCAGCTTCCATGGTTGCTCATGGCATGTTTGCAAGTCCTTCGTATCCGATTGGATCAGAGAGTAGGGGGCTGAGTAGCTCATCTCACCTTATGCACTACTCATCTGATCCTCATGTTGTTGGAATGGTGCAAAAGCTTGGTGGTGGTAGCTTCTCTGAAATGGTCAGTCCCTTCGGGATACCGGGTTATGGCCAGGACATCGCAATTGATGATGCGTGTACAGGCTTGGTACAGTCTCAGGAGTATTGCGGAAGAGCGGAGGAGAGAGGCCTGGCAGCTTCCACATTTGATATAGGATTATTGACTGATAAGAAATACGGTTGATGATCTCTTTGCATTAGCTACCTCTATTTATGCCTATAATATGATTGAACTCTGCTATGAAATCAGATATATTAGCTGGTTTTCTTCTTCTGACAATATCCCTGTGCGAATTGGCAGACTGTGGAAGGAGATCCGGATAGGGATTTGTCAGGGGAAACTTTGGAACCAAAGGAATCAGATGAGAAGAAGCGAAGGACTGAGCATAATAGTAGTCCTGATCAGCTGACGAAGCAAACCGGCAAGCAAGCTAGAGATAGTTCCCCAGGTGGAGAGGCGACTAAAGAGGATTATATTCATGTGAGAGCCAGAAGAGGGCAGACAACGAATAGTCACAGCCTTGCTGAACGGGTATGAATCTTCTGCTCTCAACGGATGAGCACTCAAAGGTTACAGATTTTGAGAGTTGAATCAAATAACATGTTAAAAAGTGTTCACTTGTAGGTGAGAAGAGAAAAGATCAGTCAGAGGATGAGATTGCTTCAAGAACTCGTACCTGGATGTAATAAGGTATATTTGAGGCAGTCTCGTTCTTGTATTATACTTGGTTGGAGAATTTTTACTTGTTTGTGACTTTGTTAGAATAGAAGGTGATGTTCATATTATACTTTTGTTGCTTTGAATAGATTACATGGAAAGCAGTGATGCTTGATGAGATTATCAACTATGTACAGTCACTTCAGCAACAAGTTGAGGTGTGTTATTGTGAATTTTGCCTAGTGAAACTAAACTGGTCAATTATATAGTAAGGTGGCTTTAAAAAAAACTGCATTTTTAGCTTATAAACTGCTATGTAAATTCAGTTTTACGGCTTTCAAATGCAATTTTACTACTGATGTCTGAATGTATTGTGCTGATTATTGAGATTACAATTTTTCTTCATCGCAAGAGATTAGTGGATAAGTTTGCTATGGTTGTATTCCCTTCACTTGTGATGATATAATGAGTTACTGTATTTTTTATATTTTCTGGTTGCAGTTCCTATCAATGAAACTTGCCACTGTGAATCCAGAACTGAATTTTGACATTGATCGGATCCTATCAAAAGACGTAAGTGGAAGATCCAATAAATACTTATTCATCAGGCACAACATGGTCTTCATACATCACCTCATATGGCCATGTGATGAAGAACCCACCGAGATTGACGGTCAATTCTAAGTATATCATTTGTCTCTTTTGGCATCTGAACTCTCTAGTTATGTTTTGTTTTAGTTAATAGCATACTATTGGTTCTGCTATCCAAGGGAGAGACAAGATGGTGTACTAACAGTGTTGGTGTATTGACAGTGCTGATGTTTCAAGCTTGACAGTGTTGTTTTTTTTTTTTGTTATCTTAATGAGAACATATGGACTCTTTTTTTTTATAATCAACCTTCCATTGTGTTGGTGTTTGCATGTGCTGAATATCTTTGTAAAACATGTGAATAGGAACACAATATAAAAACCTACAGGTGGAATAGGACCTACAAAAAATGGCCATTAAAAAAAATATATACATATAAAAGAGCCCGGACCTATTAAATCCGGGAAATATAAACAAGGCAAATTCTGTAAAAATGACATACCAAATAGCCCGGATCTGCCAATATCCGGGCTATATAACCTCCTTACATGGGCCTTTTGATAGGGAAAATAACCCGGAGTTAACAATATCCGAGATATTTGATATACCAAATAACCCGGACATTAAGATACAATCCGGGCTATAAAATCTGTGAGTTTTATACCTAAATCTAATGGGGGTCTATTAGCCCGGGCGTGTACTTTTTGGGTCCGGGCTCTATACCTATTATCACATTAAGCTGATGCCCGGACCTCATTTCCTATATATTCGGGCTATATTATTCAAAACGCCTGGGCTAAAAAGCCTATTTTCTACTAGTGACAAGTGATTATCAGAAAATAAAGGATATAAGTTTTATCGGGTTAATTAAAGATTATTTTAAAAGGAGACTCTGCCAACGTTTAAGGATAAAATTATTGGATATAAGCTAATTAAATTATGATTTGTCTGCTATGTACGAAGTGGCTGGATACACCTGGATGTATAGTCGATGACATCAGTCGAGATCCTACGTATTCGGAAGGAATTAAATCTCTTGATTGATCATAATATGTTACATCCGTAGTCTTCGGGTCTATAACTAAGGCAAGTGACTTTGTCCCATTTACTCTTCCTAAAAGATTCAATGCCTTTCTTTTAGTATGTGTCAGTTGTTACTTATCAAGTATATCTATCCGTTGAAAATAAATTTGCAAAGTCTATTCTTGCAATTTCTGTTTATTCCTTCCCTGTTAAAGCCAGTGAGTTTAATATATCATATTCTTGAAATCTTTATTCGTTCCTTCTCTATTCAAGCCAGTTATATACTTTCCAAGTGTGGACTTTGGTTGATTTTTAGACCAGAGCCTTATTTAATGTGTAAGTTGAACATACGTATAAATTAGTGCCTTAGCGACTAAACGAGATAAATTTATACAGTGGGAATGTACACGGGTTCATCTAATGAATCCTTATAATGTGACATGTGTATGTTACTAATCTTGTAACAAGAGGAGTGATAAACGTATGCGCGCGTATGTGAATGTGCGTGATCATAACAGGTCAAGACTCGTTACGTCTTGCTCTATAAGCTTTTCATGAAAAGTTCATTTTGAATATTATCAAAATGATACATTTTACCTAGATGAGTGGTAAATAGGCATGTGCCGGTATGACGTTGCTACTTTGTTACGTCAAGTACAACGTGGTTCAATAACGATATACGTGAGTGATAAATAAATAAGCATTAATGTCTCGTAGTAGGAATTAAGTAATCATTGTTTGATATCATTCAAGTAAATATTTTATCCTTATGAAATATTTTATACAGATGATGTGTGTGTGTGTGTGTGTGGGTGTATGTGTGTGTATGTGTGGGTGACGGTGATCGTTATTCTTTTCCGATATCATTTTCCATTTCTTTTGGAAATATGATTCTTCAGAAATTTCGTTTCTCAGATATCTAATGTTATTGGATTATCCTATTCATATTTATTTTAAGTGTCCAGAGATCCACAAAAAATATCGTTTCGTCATTTGCTAGTTCTTCACCGAACTAACCAACCATGTTGTGAAATGGTTGGCTGGTGTGCCTCATCTGCATATGATGTACATCAGTCAAATTTTGCAGGTTAGGTAAGGAGGCCATGAAGAGTTGACATTGTACAAGTAAAGATTTTAAACGTTTTTTTATATAATAAAGTCTTTCAAATTTCTATACTTTATGTCTGGCTGATCAACCGGTCTGGACCGGACCGGACATTCCGGTCCCGGTCTTGGACCGGGACCGGTAAATATGGTCCCGGGTTTTCCGGTCCGCGGACCGTAAAGACCGTTTGGACCGCTTAATCTCATTCATAGTTACATGATTACATTACCCAAATTGAATAATTGATTGATTCAAAACAAGTGCTTTAATTCTCTAACCCTTACCTTTAAAATTGCATCTAGATCTAAATATTACAAAATACAAATTGAAATTTCTTAACCAATCAATACTAAAATCAACATTAATAGGTCAAAATATACAAAAAAAAAAACCTAGATCTATAATTGAAATTGAATAGGGTCGGGATGACTCGCTGAGAGCCGAGAGCCGACAGTCAGAGAGCCGCCGAGAAAGCGAGAACAGAGGGCCGAACTTCCAAGTCTGAACAGTGGAGCCGATAGCCGAGAGCCGCCAAGAACAGAGGGCCGGTCTGAACAGTGGAGACTCTGGACACCTGGAACCGCCGACTCGCCGAGAACCGCCGAGGAGTGACTTCGAAGTTGGACCTGGAGTCGGTGTCGGACGGCTGACTGGCTGAGTGGTGAAGGTGAGACCGGCTGAGAGGTTTGCACTTTGGGTTGGTTTGTAACTCTGAAGTCGATAGAAGAAAAGACTAGAGAGAAATGAAATTCAGAAAGAGAACGGCGCAGCTCCATCCATCTCCATTAGGCGCTCTTTACTTCTTTAGGTCTCCTTCCTTCCTTTTCTTCTTCTTTTTTTTTTTACATAAAATAGGTTCCGGTTCAATTCCGGTCTGGTCCCGGGTTTGGACCGGAACCCGGATTTGAAAATATATTGGACCGTGGACCAGACCGTAATGTTCCGGCCCGATCCAAAGACTGTAAATTCCGGTCTGGTCCCGGTCCGATTCTGGTCCGATCCATATTTTGCCCAGCCCTAACTTTATGTATGAAATTTCACTTTATCTTGCAAGATTTTGGAAAATATATGTAAAATCTTTGCACCATGTTTAATGATAAAAACCGTACTTCATGTCTTCCGCTGTCATTCTTTTAAATTATTTATTTATCATCTTGTTTATGGGAGCATGATTGCATGTCCCTATAAGCCTAAGGTAATTATGAAGACAGTAAAGTCTGAATAATTACTGGCGCTGCAACATTCCCTCGTTTACAAAAGGGGGTGTTATAGAAGGTGCTATCAGAGCTATTGTATTTATTTGTTCTTAAAAAGAACTATATTAATAAATAAGTTATTAAAGTTTATATTTTAATGTAACATCATTATATTTTTAAGGTACACATTCTATTCGATGATTTTACTGTGATAACCTATGTTTCAAAGTGTAGACATTGAAAATCATTTAATGTCAACTCTCAGGTGCTCTAACCTTAGTTGAAGTTTATATCTTCTTGAGTACTTTGTTAAAGTAAATTGATTACTCTAAATCCTCTACTTTATTTTTCATCATTGACTTAGTGTGTGTCTTATTTGCTTTTGCATAAGATCCTAGAGTTAAGCTGGTGAGAAAGTATTTCTAAAAGTATCACCCACGAAAGGTGTGTTTCGATTTAGAAAGTGCGGGAAGTAAATCCTCGCTACGCAGGACCATTTGAGATACTCCAAAAGGTGGACAAAGTTTCTTATCGTCTAGCTTTGCTATCTGCAGCTGATCCAGTACATGACGTCTTTCATATCTCGTTACTATTGAAGTATGTGCATTGTAATACCCCGTATTAATAATATTAAAAATAAACAATTAATAAAATAAAATAAAATAAAAGAATATTGTGTGTTTTAGTACGTCAAGTACTCTTCGTAAAATCTTACGCATGATTCTAAACTTATTGTTTTGATATGGTATTACAGTACATCGGGGAACGGGTTTTAAGGAAGAATTTTGTAAAACTTAGAAAGATGGATCATATTTTATAAATATGTAGTATAAGGTAGAATTGTAATTAATTTATATATATTGGATTGGTTTCACGTAGAAGTGAATTGGATTGATCTCCATTTGGCTGAGTAAGCAATGCCATCATTACCTTCCTTATTTGGTTAACAAATGGATGACACATGGATATCTATTATTGGATTATTCTTAAGTAGTTGTAAATTGTAATGCCCAATTAACTTGGGAAAAGTGTAACGGCCCGAGATTATGATTCCCGAGTTACGTTTCGAGGGATGAAGCCCCTCGTTGGATCTTGCGCCCCGAGTACAGGTTGAAGGTTTCAAATCGAAGGTGCATAGTTCAAAGTGGGATTTTGCACCCAAATCCGGAAGGTCCGTTGGAGGACCCGGGGTAAACCCCTGTACCTGTCCTAAGTCTACAACGCGCGAAAAACTTTATCATGCAAAGGACGAAAGTTCTGAAAACGATACAACCAGTGCCACGGCAGAGCCGGGTCAAAACGGAGTATAATAGGAAGAAATCCAAAAAAACATGAGTCTGGTGAAGTCAGGGTTCATACACTCACTCTCCGCCATATGAATGGACCCCGTCATATCAGCACAAAATCAAGTAGTAGATCGGGTACCTGAAACTATACCACCAAGTCAGGCCAAGAGTCCGCCCGCGGGTCCTCTGACCGCGCTGAGGACATATAATACGCCTATACCTAGAATAAAGGATGCCTTCATGCAGTACTGAAATAAAACCACACTATCATGCTCCTAATTCATATGTGCAGAATATTGAGGAAGGCCTTAACAAAGAATACCAAGCGGTATATCCCTCTTTTACCACCACCCCTCTTCCAGACAAGTTGGAGACTGGCCAGTTCGATGCTATAATCATATCAAATCTCATCATCATATATCATATCTCATGCCCAACTCGTATCTCGTGATATATATAAATGACTCGAGGAGGACAACACCCGATGAAGCTGGGCTGCCCTATGACCTTAGCAAGGACTCTATGACTCACAGATAATGGCCGTTCTGTATTCAAACGCATACAGAATAAGGATGCTCATTCGTAAATGCAATTCCTAAGCATGATACTACATGACATGCTCTTATGCATATGCAACACCTATATATTATATGACACATCAGGCAGGAGGTACTGGTTACTGAGTAAGCCCCGGAGGTACTTACCTGGCTAACAGATCATCAAAAGAAGAATCCAGCACACAGTAGTCACGATCAGAGAATATCACCTAAGTACATAACCAGAATACATTGAGTATATGTCTCTAGTCACTCTAAACACATACATCACACATTCATACAAGCAGATAAATAACAAACTCGCATCAACCATATTTTCAGTTCACCACGATCAACCATCTCTTATCTCATACCATTCACCATAACTTGTCAACTCATTAGCTCATAACCACCTCATATCATACTTAGCCAAATTCTTATATTACTATTCCATAAGGATATATTATCATCATCATCATAAATACCGAACATTTAATCACTTCTAATAAATCACCACAAGTCATGCCATTAGTCACAAATATCATGCCGTTAATCAAACGATCATACTATCATGCTAGTTAGTCATCGAATAAGTGTTATTCCCAAGATAGTTCTAAAACCGTTTCAAATCCGAATTAAATAGTTAAGAATTCCGACCCTTGAAAATACTCGCTAAATTGTAACGGCCCGGGATTATGATTCCCGAGTTACGTTTCGAGGGATGAAACCCCTCGTTGGGATCTTGCGCCCCGAGTACAGGTTGATGGTTTGAAATCGAAGATGTGTAGTTTAAAGTGGGATTTCGCACCCAAATCCAGAAGGTCCGTTGGAGACCCCAGGGTAAACCCTTGTACCTGTCCTAAGTCTACAACGCGGAAAATCCATTATCATGCAAAGGGCATAAGTTCTGAAAACGATACAACGGACGCCACGGCAGAGCCGGGTCAAAACAGAATATAAGTAGGGAGAGATTCCAAAAGCATAAATCTGGTGAAGTCAGGTTTCAACACTCAGTCTCCGCCATATGAATGGACCCCGTCATAACAGCACAAAATCAAGCAGTGTATCGGGTACCTGAAACTATACCACTAAGTCAGGCCAAGAGTCCACCCACGGGTCCTCTGACCGCGCTGAGGACATATAATACGCCTATACCTAGAATAAAGGATGCCTTCATGCAGTACTGGAATATTAACCACACTATCATGTTCCTAATTCATATGTGCAGAATATTAAGTAAGGCCTTAACAAAGAATACCAAGTGGTATATCCCTCTTCTACCACCACCCCTCTTCCAGGTAAGGTGGAGACTGGCCAGTTCGATTCGATAGCATCTCAAATCTCATCATCATATCGTATATCATCATCATATCGTATCTCATCATCATATCGTGGATCTTGCGAAAAGAAAATAATAATGCTGATAATAGTAAAGGTGTTCCAACGACCCGAATGACTCAGGACGAACCCGATGGAGCTGGGTTGTCCTATGACCCTATCAAGGATTCTATGACTCACAGATAACGGCCGTTCTGTATTCAAACGCATATAGAATAAGATTGCTCATTCGTAAGTGCAATTCCTAAGCATGATACTACATGACATGCTTTTATGCATATCCAGCACCTACATACTATATGACACATCAGGCAGGAGGTACTGGTTACTGAGTAAGCCCCGAAGGTACTTACCTGGCTAGCAGATCGGCAACAAGAGAATCCAGCACACAGTATTCACAATCACAGAGTATCACCTAGTACATAATGGAATATACATAAGTCTACATCCAACTATTAGGCAGTCAAGCACACATCAATCAATAGAACAAGTAGCATATTATGAATGACATTTCATCGCATCATTCGCTCCTCAAGACCACATCGTTCTCCATAAGTCATTCAACCAATTCCGAATGTTCATATACATCATTTCCGCACATACCTCAACGGTTCATCCAAAATCATAAGACATAATTTGTGTGATATAAAATCCTGCTAAATCGTCATAATTATCCAACATTTAATCTCATATAATAATTCACCACAAGTCATGCTATTAGTCATACATATCATACTGTTAGTCAAATGATCATATTATCATGCTAGTTAGTCATCGAATAGGTCTTATTCCCAAGTTAGTTTTAGAACCGTTTCAAATTCTAAATAAATAGTTAAGTATTCCGACCCTTGAAAAATACTCGCCAAATTCCCTTTTTAAATTTATTTATTAGATTACTTTCCAACCTTGAAATTCTTTTCCAAATTCTTTATAAATCTTGAAGTCCCAATAATATATTTTAAATCTCAAATAATATTACATGATATTTTAAATACCATTTATTTGACACGTTTATTAATTATTATTTCCAAATTCCCTAAAATCCTGACCATTTTTATTTAATAAATCAACCCTTACAATTCTCCCAAAATATAATAATTTATCTTTTAAATCCTCAATTACTATTATAATATATTTTAATTACCGTTAATTAGTTAAAAAAAATAAACGGATAACTCGAACCGTACCGAACCGAACCGAACCGAACCCGCAACTATATACTCATAACCGGTTAAACCAAACAAATAAATAAATAAAATAAAACGGAGGGGGCCCCACAAGTGCACAGCTTCTTCAACTTCTTCGTTCCAAATTGGAACTCCCGCCTCGCTAAAAGCTCCGCCGAGGCTTCGCTCCCGCCGACGCCAAGCTCCACCTCCTGGTCTCCGTCTCCGGCATCGTCCAGCGCCCAGCTCCGCCTCGCCTTGGCCTCTTGTGCTCGCTCCTCGCTCGCACTCCCGGCCTCGCTCTCTTGCAGCGTTCTCAAGCTCGCCTCGCCCTCTCAGACACGCTCTCGAGCTTGTCGGAGCTCTCGAGCCCATCCGATCGTCCCGCACTCAGCCCTCACTCACTCTAGACTAATCTAAACATCGAAGGAAGCATGAATTCGAATCGAGGTAGGAAGAAAAGTTCGGAGCTCACCGAGGTGATTTCACGGATGTCGGAGCTTCGATCGTGGTTCTGGGCGTCGGTGGCTCGCGATGGCTCATCGGACCTACATCGGACATGGGTGAGGGTGATGGCGAAGATCGGGGGTGATTTGGATTGGAAACGAAGGAGTATGGCTTACCGGAAGGGGCGTAGTGCGCTCGGAAAAGGCTTGGACGCGGGCTGCTCTGGCCTTGTTCACGGAAAAATAGAGGGCAGGGGAGCCTCTGGCGGTCGCTGCTTCTGGCTTCGGTGGTGGCGACGGCGTGCTCCGGCGGCTGGCGGCGTGGGGTGGTGAAGCCGAGAGAGCAGGTGAGTGACGGTGATGAAGAGTTCAAGATGGAGCGAAGTAGTGAGCGGGGATGGTGATGGAGCAGGTGGGTGATGATGAATGACGTTGATGTTGAATGAAACTGACAGGGATGATGGTAATTTGAAGGAGGTATGGGAAGGTGAGAGAGTTGGTGAGGATAGAGTGTGAGAATGGTTAAAATCAATACCGAAAATAAATCTCGAATACGCGAATTTCGACTCCCGTAATTAGTTCTCAAATGTTAGTTTCCCCGACTCTCGCTCTCTCAATCAATTAGATTTTTAAAATTGACAAGGATATCGTCATCCGATAATTATTTTGAATTTTCGAGGTAAAAGGATGGAAATTATTCGTCAAATTTTATATTCCGGTCGGAATTCGCTGAACGAGTTTTAAAACCGATTTAATTTCATTTTTAATTTTCTTTTTCCGAAAAATTAGGATTTGAAAATCCGAGCCTTTACATCGTATCATGTAAGACATATACCTCCCAGTTATAGGCCCTCGTATGATTGTGTGACGTCCTAGTCTTACTATGCGAATATGGATGTGTGGGATGAGATAGTTGCTATACCAACCTTGCATGAACTGACCATACCCTTAGCATGATTTTTAGGGTACATCTTAGCATGCTTGCCTCAACCCCGTAACATTATGACTTGCTTAATTGTGTATCTAAATGAGTGATAAGTGGTGCATATAATATCTTGTGATGTTTGCTAGGTCTTGTATAACTTATGTCATATATGTCCCATGTCAGTCTGTGCATACATGTTCTTAATATGTCAAACATGATTGGTGAATAAAATGATAAGTTGCTAGCTTGTTCTGCGCACATACAAAGATGATTATATGAACATGTTATGAATGCATAAATCGATATTCCTTGAGATAGGTGCGTACTAGTGTGAAATAATGTGATGATATCTCTTGATTTTTATGTGTTTGCGTGCCACAATTATAAGGGCATCGTTGTAACTCTCGGGTTGGGATCTTCTCCTTGGTCTCGTCGTCCCTAGTCCTGGTCCATGTCGGAACTCTTAAGGAAGTTGTGTTGTCCGCCCTTGTCTCTCCCCTATCTCCGTAACTTCTAACCCTTGTAATCCTTCGATGAGCGCCGACGTGCAAGAAAGAACCGACGACCAAGTGGCACCATAGCTGCGCAACAGAAGTGTGATGGGTCCATGACCCATAGGCCACAAGACATACGTCGCCAAAGGTATACAAAGAACGAACACATCTAAAAGATGGTAGTCGCGGACGTGATTCTTTTAGATGACTCAAGGAAGGGCGTTCTTCATTCAAATCATGGATTCTTCTATACTAATCGGAATTGATGTTTTGTGATAGGCCTAGAACTGACATAATTGAATGTGTAATGACGGATGTGCTGAATTGGTAGCAATGATTGCCTGACTAACTTGTTTCTATGACGATGTGCCTTGGTACTTGGTATACTGACTTGCTGGTGAGTAGGTTATGAGTTATATGTATGAGAGTGCTTTCTTATTGAGCTTGAGTCGTGAGATTCTTCGGTGAGACAGGTTGGAAAGTGACAGGTGGATTAAGGTCTTCGGATTGGGTCATTGGTTGTGTGAGATGGAGTGCAGGAAAGATGTGTTAGCTTGGGTAGAGCCGAGTGGGCTCGGACTTGTCAGAGATAACGGTCAGCGAGTGTAGTTGAGCTTTCAGGTAGGTATTAGGTGAAGAGTGGAGTTAGTGTGGCGAGATTCCGAGGGAGAGTTCTTCGTTATAAGTAGAGTAAAGCAATAACGTGTGTGTGTGTGTAGTGTAGCTCTAGAGGTGGATGAGTGAGCTAGGAGTGGATCGGGTTAGCGTGCCTAGGGGAGTGTGTTTAGGTAGTCCAGGAGCGGATTGTGGGCAAGCATTATTGATGAGCGATTGAGGAATCTCTAAAGAATCGTAGAATTTGGGACTAGGTGATGTGTGTTGTGAATGGGAGCGATTTTGGTAAGGGATGAGGTTGAGGAATTGCCACGGAAGAGTAGTATGAGGTTACTTGGAAAATTATCGATCAGGGATATTAGATTGTTCATATCAGGGTTGTTCGTGTGATGAGTATTTGGGGTTGCTTAGATAGGATTGGTAATGCTTGGGGAATTTATGAGTGAAGGATTTCTAGATGCGTTGTTGGAGGATTTTGGCAAAGCGAATGAATCGGGATTTATGAGTGTAGGTTATTGTGGCTATTGAGGTATTTGAGGATGTGAGATGAATCTTCGAGGAAAGGCTGGTAGCTAGGCAAGGATGTAGTTGAGATTCCTAGTAAGATCGTGGGCTTATGATTGAGATAGGGAGATTATGAGTATGGATTTGGAAACTAGGCAAAGCAGAAGGTATTAAGGACGCTAAAAGATAAGAGATTTTAGAAGGTCGGTGAAGTTGCGGTACTTAGGAAATTCGGATGAGGATGTCATAGGAATTCGGTAAAAATGATGATCGGTACATTAAGTCTAAACGGTAGAGATTTCGAAGTTTGAGAAGGCGTGATCTGAGGCAATTTGGGGAAACATGTGGAGTTGAGGGAACTAGTCGAGGTAGAGTATGCTTGGAAGAGGATCTAGAGGGGGTCGTCTTGAGGGTCATGGTGGTTCGTGGTTGGCAGTACCACTAGTTGGGTTTCTATGTTAGAATTGGTCAGGAGTGTCAGGTGTGAGATGGTCAGCATGAGTAGGGTCCTTAGAGGTGGATGGTTAGTGAGAGTGGTCAGTGGTGCGTGGATATGATCAGGTTAGCAAGGTTATTCGAGAGATCTCTTTGGGGGACAATGTTCAGGTGGAGTCTTGAGAGCCTAGAAAGAGTAAGCGAGATTGTTAAGAAGTGTCTAGATCTATCGTGAGAACGGTTCAGTTGAGGGCTCGGAATTTTCTATTAGGGGGTAAAGATGGGACTGATAGAGGACCCCTAGGGCAAGGACGTGTTATATATGGAGTCTTGGTAGTTGGTCGAGTTGTTAAGCTTGTCGAATCAGGAAACCGTGTGATTGGGAACTCCAAAAAATAGTTTAGATGGTTGAGTGGAAGGTGAGAATTGAGATCGGGATGTCGAATTGGATTGGCCCTTAGATGGCTTGAGGGTATATGAGTTGGGATACCTAGTAGTCGGTTTGGAGTATTCGACCTTGATTGCGAATAGTTTTGACGCTAGAAAGGTTGTATGTGAGCATGATGCAATGGTGTCTAGAACTAGTAGTGGTTTGGGTTGGTAGACCTATGTGGATTTGATCTTAATGCAAGAGCTGATGGGTAGTGGTCGTGTCTTGTCATGATTGATAGTTATAGACAGGTTCTCTTGAGGATGTGATCTAGCGTACGCTTTACTTGGGGCCGAATGTGGTGTGAATTCTATGTTATAGACGATGTTGATTCTATGATGTATTGTCGTTGACAATAGTGAACTATTAGTACTAACATAGTTATCCCCTGAACTCGATTGAATGCTAGTGTATGGAAGTACTTGTTTGTCTCTAATGTGATGACGCTTGGAAGTAGCATGAGTATGATGTGCTTACCTGATTGATATGACGTGCTTATCTATTTGATATGATGTGATTATCTGATTGACATGATGTGCTTATCAGTTTGATATGACGGGCTTATCTGATTGATATGGTGTGTCACTTCTATGAGATGATGTGATAAATCCTACCATGGATGATACGATGCTAGATATATTATGGTATACGACTGTACTTGACGTGTTCATGTCATGCTATTAAATGTGAGATATGATTGCTATTATATATACTATTCTTTATGATAGAAATGATGGAAGCTGAAGTATTGGAATTTGATTCTGACTTGGAACCTAGGAAGAGAATAGGGGATAAGCCCTTAGAGGTGGGTAGTAGAATGAACTGAGAAGTTGGAAATGATTTAGGCTAACGTCGAACTTGAAATTTTGAATGGTGTTTCAAAAGAGACTAACTTGGATTTTAAGAAACTAATGTGACTCTAGTTTTCATTATAACGCCCCACGAAGTGTATACAAAAATTTGAGTTATAATATGGCCAAGCAGTCGGACTAAGGATGTGGTAGGGGCCCATATTACATTCTTACTACGATCTTTTGGGGATATTATGATCACGGCAACGGTACTGTGAGGATCTCATAGGGGCACTTATGAGGTGTTCACGGGATCAATGACATGATCCTTGGACTCACCGATTTCAAACTTCATCCCCTGTTTTAAAATGATTTTAGTCTCGGGGACGAGACTTGTTTTTAGAGGTGGATGATGTAAAGGCTCGGATTTTCAAATCCTAATTTTTCGGAAAAAAATAGAATTAAAAATGAAATTAAATCGGCTTTAAAACTCGTTTAGCGGATTCCGACCGAAATATAAAATTTGACGAATAATTTCCATCCTTTTACCTCGAAAATTCAAAATAATTATCGAATGGCGATGTCCTTTTCAATTTTAAAAATCTAATTGATCGAGAAAGTGGCATTCAGGAAAACTAACATTCGGGAACTAATTTCGGGATTAAAAATTCGCGTATTCAGGATTTATTTCCGGGTATTGGTTAACCAATTTCACACTCAACCTCTCACCCACTCCCCCTACCTTGTCCTGCAACCCGAGCCCATCCCCCTGCCTATATCACCCCGTCACTTCCCCTGTTTCCGCCATCACCTACGCCCTCCCTCACCATCACTCTCTTACCATCTTCCCATTTGCTTCCTCCTTCCTCAAGAGCTGCAGCAACAACATCTGTTCCCACCCATCGAGAGCACAGCAGCAGCAGCTCGACGCCATCACCGAATCTCCACCGTCACCTTCACTCTTCCTTCCACCACCACCACCTTGCTCCTTCCTTGTCGCCGCCACACACCAGCACCTCCTTCTCCTCCGTCGAGCAACATCACCAGCCTTCGACATCCCTCGGAGCCACCAGCAGCAACAACGGACACCACCGGAACCGCCACGGAGCCACCGCAACCCATTCCTTTCTAATCTTCGATCAATCGCGAAGCTAACTTCCGGTAACCGTCCCTCCTTCGTTTTTGATTGAAATTGCTTGTGGTCTTCACCATCACACTCATCCACATCCGGTGTAGGTCCGACAAAGCCATCGCGAGCCACCGACGAAGCCCGGAACTCCGACCGAGAGCTCCGAAGTCGCGAAAAATCCATCTCGGTGAGCTCCGAATTTATCCTCGTTTCGATTCGTTTCTAAGTCTTTTTCGATGCTTAGACTAGTCGAGAGTGTGTGTGAGCTGAGTGCAGGACGATCGGGTGAGGTCCAGAGCTCCGACGATCGTCGGAGCTCGGTCGGGCGAGCGTCGAGCGAGGCGAGCGTGAGTGCGAGTCTAGTGCCGCTGCGAGGGAGAACTCGGGAGCATGAGTGGGTGCGGGCTGGGGGCGGGGGAGAGTGCAGCTGTGAAGGATCTGGGCGGGGCTGAGAAGCGCGGCAACCGGCGTCTACCAGGCGCAGCGACGGGAGCTCCCGAGATGGCCAACTTGGCACTTGAGGAGGGGGCCACTTTTACTAACTTATATATGTATATGTTATGTGTTACTCTGTATTTGTTAACCGGGTGGGATTAATGGGTTCGGTTCGGTTCGGAGTTATCCGTTTATTAAATTATTTTATGGTATTTAAAATAAGTTATAATATTATTGGAGGGTTAAAATATATTATTTGGACGTATAGATTTTGAAAGTAATTTGAAAACGAATTTTAAAGATTAGAAAGTTATTTAAAATAATAAATTGGAAAAGAAATTTATTATTTTAAATAACTTTCTAATCTTTAAAATTCTTTTTCAAATTACTTTCAAAATCTATACGTCCAAATAATATATTTTACCCCTCCAATAATATTATAACTTATTTTAGATACCATAAAATAATTTAATAAACGGATAACTCCGAACCGAACCAAACCCATTAATCCCACCCGATTAACAAATACAGAGTAACACATAACATATACATATATAAGTTAGTAAAAGTGGCCCCCTCCTCAAGTGCGAAGTTGGCCATCTCGGGAGCTCCCGTCGCTGCGCCTGGTCGACGCCGGTTGCCGCGCTCCTCAGCCCCGCCCAGATCCTTCACAGCTGCACTCTCCCCCGCCCCCAGCCCGCACCCGCTCCTGCTCCCGAGTTCTCCCTCGCAGCGGCACTAGACTCGCACTCACGCTCGCCTCGCTCGATGTTGTGAGCTGAATCTGCCATGTTTTACAGTAACTTTTATATCGATTTCTGCATACATTGCATTCATTTGGGCTTAGATAGTACAGAATCTATGTAGTTTATATGTTTATTTGCCAAATTATGGAATCTACACCAGTTTCTGTTTAATTCGCAGAATTCGAGGCGTTTTACAGCAATTCTACAGAAGCTCGGAAAAGCTCGGAAAACGGCTACAGAAGTCCAAGGTCAAGGAAGCAGCTGAACCAGTCGAATCAATATGAGAGTCAAGGTTACTCGATCTCGAGTAGACCTTACTCGACCTAGACGAGCATGTCCGAGCAACCTTGGTCGAGCAAGCCTGATCGAGAGAGCTGAGTCAACCCGACGTCCGAAGCCAACTCGATCTCGACAAACCCTAGTCGAGGTCGACGAAGCCTAGTGCCACACCCGGAGTCGACAAGGAGAGAAGCTGACCGAGAAGCCGAGGACGAGGATGCCGAGTAACCCTACTCGATCTCGACAAAGCTCTAGTCGAGATCGACGAGCCCCACAGCGCCAGTCCGAGTCCGTGCCGAGGAGAAGCTGCTCGACCAGAGAAGGCCACACCCTAGTCGATCTCGAGGAACCCTAGTCGAGATCGACGAGCTCCGAGTCCAGATCCGAGCCTGTCGAGTGGAGCCACCCGAGAAGACCCAGTCGACATAGCCAGGCTACTCGACCTCGACGAGCCTTTGTCGACATCGACGAGCACCGTGAGCCAGAGTCCGAGCCTGTCGAGCAGAGAAGCCAGCCAAGACCAGTCGACCAGGATTCCTACTCGAGATCGACAAGGCTCTTGTCGAGATCGACCACGCTTCCCGAAGCTGTTCGACGCGGCTTGACGAATCCTACTCGGTTTTGCATTGCTTGGACGCGAAGATTGTCGATTCTATCCAAAACTATCAAGATCCATCATGAAGAGAAGGAATTCTATCCATAGAAGACTTTTAGATATATTTCCCTAATTTAGATTTAATTATGTTATAGCTTTTATTTATCTTTTTAAGTTTTAGATAAAGTTTTAGATATAGATAGATATCTTCTTTCCTAGAATAGCTAGGGAATGAAGCCTATAAATAAAGCCCTAGGGGCTCAGTTTTATTCATTCAATTTCAGAGCAAGACAAGTAGTTCCAAGTAGAGACAGTTTAGGAGTTCGAAGGTTTTAGGGTTTTGGTGTTCAACGAGAGTTGGATCGCCGGGATTGTAAAGTCTTTGAATTTAGTTTAATGCAAGTTGTTTTCTTTCAATCGATAATGTCTGAGTTTGCGATGAGGCGCGAGTAGTCCACCCACTTCTAGGGTTGGGGCGAGCCCGACGATAGCCATGCATATTTGAGGTAAAAGATCGAACCTTTGTCATGTTTTGAGCATTTTCCTACTTGTTTATGTGTTTATTGCCCATCTAATGGAGATCCATGTTAACCACTTGGATTATAAACATAAAATCGGTAGAGACAATTAGGGTTTCTTGAGAGAGTTGTCTAATTGTTGGAAAAAGCGAAAGCTTAGTCCTTTAATGCGATTCACATGATTATCTGTTTGGTTCTACCTTATGCATGCTTGGTTATTGTCGTTGCAAACCCCAATCTTGGAAGTTCTTTTACATTAAGTTTAGTCGAAACCCCAAAGCAATTGTTTTTACTTTCTTTTATTTCGTTTTTACTCCCTGCCCTCGTCGATCTCGACCAACCCCTGGTCGACCTCGACTACTGATCCTCGACCTAGAGTCGTCGTAGCTTAAGTGTGCAGCAACTCGACGAAGACCAACTCGACTTCGACAGACCGTACTCGATCTCGAGTAGCATCTGGTCGAGATCGACCACCCTTGCCAAGCTGCTGCGCTGTGTTCGACTGTCCGATCTTCTGTCGACTACCCTAGTCGAGATCGAGGACCCTGTTGTCGACTTCTGACTGTGAGATTTATCCGCTACCTAGGATCCGCTGACACGCTTCCTCGTGGATCGATCCTGACTTCCCACTGCTACATCAGGAGGAGGTCTTGTAATTATTTGCGTGGGCAGAATCTGGTTTGATTTATTTTATTATATTTCATACTCGATTTCCCCCTACAACACTCGACGCTCGCCCGACCGAGCTCCGGCGATCGTCGGAGCTCTGGACCTCACCCGATCGTCCCGCACTCAGCTCACGCACACTCTCGACTAGTCTAAGCATCGAAAAAGACTCAGAAATGAATCGAAACGAGGATAAATTCGGAGCTCACCGAGATGGATTTTTCGCGACTTCGGAGCTCTCGATCGGAGTTCCGGGCTTCGTCGGTGGCTCGTGATGGCTTGTCGGACCTACACCGAATGTGGATGAGTGTGATGGTGAAGACCGCAAGCAATTTCAATCAAAAACGAAGGAGGGACGCTTACCGGAAGTTAGCTTCGCGATTGATCGAAGATTAGAAAGGAATGGGTTGCGGTGGCTCCGTGGCGGTTCCAGTGGTGTCCGTTGTTCCTGCTGGTGGCTCCGAGGGATGTCGAAGGCTGGTGATGTTGCTCGACGGAGGAGAAGGAGGTGTTGGTGTGTGGCGGCGACAAGGAAGGAGCAAGGTGGTGGTGGTGGAAGGAAGAGTGAAGGTGACGGTGGAGATTCGGTGATGGCGTCGAGCTGCTGCTGCTGTGCTCTCGAGGGGTGGGAACAGATGCTGTTGCTGCAGCTCTTGAGGAAGGAGGAAGCAAAGGGGAAGATGTTAAGAGAGTGATGGTGAGGGAGGACGTAGGTGATGGCGGAAACAGGGGAAGTGACGGGGTGATATAGGCAGGGGGATGGGCTCGGGTTGCAGGACAAGGTAGGGGGAGTGGGTGAGAGGTTGAGTGTGAAATTGGTTAACCAATACCCGGAAATAAATCCCGAATACGCGAATTTTTAATCCCGAAATTAGTTCCCGAATGTTAGTTTTCCTGAATCCCACTTTCTCGATCAATTAGATTTTTAAAATTGAAAAAGACATCGCCATTCGATAATTATTTTGAATTTTCGAGGTAAAAGGATGGAAATTATTCGTCAAATTTCATATTCCGGTCGGAATCCGCTAAACGAGTTTTAAAGCCGATTTAATTTCATTTTTAATTCTATTTTTTTCGAAAAATTAGGATTTGAAAATCCGAGCCTTTACAAAAAAGAAATCTTAAATTAAGTTTTCAAATTCTAATATTGTTGGAGTACGTTAAAAATAGTTTTGGACATGCATAGGAATTACCAAGAGAGGAGGGGTATAAGTTTATTGGATTAATTAAGGGTTCGCTTTAAGTGGAGACTATATAGAAGCATGTATATAGTTATTGGATATAAGCTAATTAGATTATTATTGTTACATATGTACGACATGTTGGACACTACCAGATACCTGAAGGTGACAATATTATATGTCTTGATTGACAAGAAATAGAATATCATAGCAAGTCGTGACATTAGTGAGTTTCTGCTACTATCGAATCTAATTATCTTGTATATTTGTGAATAATAGTAGCTCTTTGTAGACTAATCAGTAATTCAAGATGTGAAAAATGTATATATGGACATGAGTGTTAGTCTCTAGGTGATACTTGGCAGTGGCAGTATCACCCATGTCCGCGGAGGTATGTTACCCTCAATTTATTCCGTAATGCAAACGTGGGATGTCAAGGTTCTCTAGTGAGATCTCCTTGGACCTGTCCTGTGAGTTGATTGGTAGAGAGACAATCAGTCCTTAAAACTAGTAATATTCAATCTAGTCCTACTGGTATAGTGTACGGAAATTGGTAGAACATGTGTATATATGTGCTACGAATATAAGTTACTATGAGCTGTATTATGACAAATCATAGTATTTGACTATGGTTGGCTGGTGTTCTTATGATACACAAGTCAACCACATTTCAGGTTTCAGCAGTAGTTGGAGTAGAGACTAAGCCCGTTTGAAATATTAAAAAACCGGTATACAGTTTCTTCCATTGAAAATAATGACTCCGAATCTATTCGTAAGAAAAGGGGGGGGGGGGGTGTTTCATGCATGATCCCTCTCATATTTTAAGCTATTAGGATATTGAGTTTCGTCTTGCCGGGGCTTTTGAGGAAGAACTCGTTCGTATTCTAGAGCGACGGGAGAAACATTTTCGCACTAAGGTTGTTCTTTTGAAAAAGATTCTTTGGTATAAGCATGGAACTGAGGAGATGAGATGAGAAACTGAAATGGAAATGAAAAGTAAATTTCCTCAGTTGTTCTCGGTCTAAGTTTCGGGACGAAACTTATTTTAATGGTGGGAGGAATGTAATACCCCGACTGTATTCTCCGTTTATCACGTCACTTTGTAAGGAATTATGACTTCGGAGATGAAGTTTTAAGGTAAAATTTTACCTTATGTTTTATCAAGTTTGGAATAAAGTAGGATCTAGGAAAGATCCGTTAGCATGTCAAAAGTTAAGTAGAGAGACTATAAAATTTATTGGATATTTAAGACATGCTTAAGAATAAGTTGGTAAAATATTCAAAACTGATGGAGTGAAAGATTATTGGAATATATATTTAAGGAGGACAAAATGTGTAAATTTAAAGACTTTGGGTTATTTCTTGTAATTATCTCAGAAGGTGGGCCAAAATGAAATTGTGCACCATCAGGCATCAGCACATGGATATCGATGGTTTTGTAAGTAACACCTGCCCTCCCACGTACCTTATTGCTATTGGATGGAATTCACTATAAATAGGGAATTGAGTTTGGATTTGGAGTACAGCAAAACAAGTCTTCCATCCTCACTATATATATATATATATATATATATATATATATATATATATATATATATATATATATATATATATATATATATATATATATATATATATATATATATATATATATATATATATATATATATATATATATATATAATTCACATATGCATACGGTAGATGTATACCAAAGCCGGCTCATCAATTACCACGGTTCGTTGGCTTCACCGATTCCGATTCGTAATCAACCTATCCGATATGGTACCGACATTGTAAGATATCTCCTATTTATTTTAAAGTTATGGATATTTTGTATCGTTATAATACCCGGCCGTATATAGTTTAAGGTATTTTCTTATTAGCCGTTATGATGCTCGTTGTTATTAAGAAATTTGGGTATTTCTTAAGACGATATAACATTGGATAAAAAGGGTATTTCTGTTAAGTCGAGATAATGCCCAATTATTTTGGATTATAAGGCATTTCTAAGTCGTTATAATGACCAATTAAATTTAGGAAAGAAAATCCTAAATTAAGTTTGCAAGTCCTAATACTGCTTGGGCATTTTAAAAATGGTGTTGGACAAGTGATTATCAGAAAATAAAGGATATAAGTTTTATCGGGTTAATTAAGGATTATTTTAAAAGGAGACTCTGCCAACGTTTAAGGATAAAATTATTGGACATAAGCTAATTAAATTATGGTTTGTCTGCTATGTACGAAGTGGCTGGATACACCTGTATGTATAGTCGATGACATCAGTCGAGATCCTACGTATTCGGAAAGAATTAAATCTCTTGATTGATCATAATATGTTACATCCGTAGACTTCGGGTCTATAACCAAGGCAAGTGACTTTGTCCCATTTACTCTTCCTAAAAGATCCAATGCCTTTCTTTTAGTATGTGTCAATTGTTAATTATCAAGTATATCTATCCGTTGAAAATAAATTTGCAAAGTCTATTCTTGCAATTTCTGTTTATTCCTTCCCTCTTAAAGCCAGTGAGTTTAATATATCATATTCTTGAAATTTTTATTCGTTCCTTCTCTATTCAAGCCAGTTATATACTTTCCAAGTGTGGACTTTGGTTGATTTTTAGACTAGATCCTTATTTATTGTGTAAGTTGAACATACGTATAAATTAGTGCCTTGGCGACTAAACGAGATAAATTTATACAGTGGGAATGTACACGGGTTCATCTAATGAATCCTTATAATGTGACACGTGTGTGTTACTAATCTTGTAACAAGAGGAGTGATAAACGTGTGTGCGCGTGTGTGAATGCGCGTGATCATAACAGGTCAAGACTCGTTACGTCTTGCTCTATAAGCTTTTCAAGAAAAGTTCATTTTGAATATTATCAAAATGATACATTTTACCCAGATGAGTGGTAAATAGGCATGTGCCGGTATGATGTTGCTACTTTGTTACGTCAAGTACAACGTGGTTTAATAACGATATACGTGAGTGATAAATAAATAAGCATTAATGTCTCGTAGTGGGAATTAAATAATCATTGTTTGATATCATTCAAGTAAATATTTTATCCTTATGAAATATTTTATACAGATGATATGTGTGTGTGTGTGGGTGTGGGTGTATGTGTGTGTATGTGTGGGTGACGGTGATCGTTATTCTTTTCCGATATCATTTTCCATTTCTTTTGGAAATATGATTCTTCAGAAATTCCGTTTCTCAGATATCTAATGTTATTGGACTATCCTATTCATATTTATTTTAAGTGTCCAGAGATCCACAAAAAATACCGTTCCGTCATTTGCTAGTTCTTCACCGAACTAACCAACACGGTTGTGAAATGGTTGGCTGGTGTGCCTCGTCTGCATACGATGTACATCAGTCAAATTTTGCAGGTTAGGTAAGGAGGCCATGAAGAGTTGACATTGTACAAGTAAATATTTTAAACGTTTTGTTATATAATAAAGTCTTTCAAATTTCTATACTTTATGTATGAAATTTCACTTTATCTTGCAAGATTTTGGAAAATATATGTAAAATCTTTGCACCATGTTTAATGATAAAAACCGTACTTCATGTCTTCCGTTGTCATTCTTTTAAATTATTTATTTATCATCTTGTTTATGAGAGCATGGTTGCATGTCCCTATAAGCCTAAGGTAATTATGAAGACAGTAAAGTCTGAATAATTACTGGCGCTGCAACATTCCCTCGTTTACAAAAGGGGGTGTTACAACAGTAAAGCCATCAGTACCTGTAATTTCCTTTGTTGAAGTTTTAGGTTTTGCGAATTCAGGTTGCTTGAGATTTGGATGTGGTGCTGGATGGATGTACGACAGCATCGCAATCAAGCAAGGTGATCTCATGAAATCCTCGCTGATCTTGTAATTCACGACCATATCGGAGTCCAAGCCGCGGGTGGAGACAAAGCTCTTGCTCTGGACCATCTCGATCTCGAGGTCGGCGGCGGTGACGGAGCCGAGGGAGGCGCAGGAAGAGGATGAAGAGGAGGAGAGGAGGGGCTCTTACTTGACATCAAAGTCCTTCTTGTTATTGACTTCGTCCTCGTCCATGCCATATCGTCGGGGCTGCCGGAGTCACCGTCGAAGATCCTGAAATCCATGGAATCGATGCCGGAAAGGCAGTGAAGAGGCTTGGAAGGGGTGAAGGAAGAGAGGGCAAATTTGGGTTAGGGCTAAACCATGTATAAAGAGAAGGAGAAGAAATTAAAAGATGAAGCCATAGAAGTGAAGGAAGAGAGAACAGTAGAATTTGGAAGAGGATTTGCAGAAAAGGGAAATTGTTCTTGACGACAATGAGATTCATCTTATGGGTTCATTGGAGAAGGGCGTCACGTAGAGGGAGACGGGATGGTTGAGGTCAGTTGTTTTGACTTTGAGCGAGATAAATGGGCCAATTTAAGCTAAGTTAAGGAGGCCCAAGTAGAGATAGGCCCAAATTAAACAGGTTCAGCCAACCAAATGTTGCCAGCTGTCTCGAGGCGTTACTGTTCACAAGAGAACTGCCGTTTTTTATATATAGAGATTAGGTTCCGTCTAAAATATTTGTTTTGTTTAAATTTTATTTTTTTAATTAGTTTATAAGATTTAATCTTGATTTATTTTGTTTGGGGTATAAAGATTTAGAAATTAGATGGATAGATGATTGCTTAAAAGTCAATATGTCATTGATTAATCATTAATGAGAAATGGTTTTAGCTAGATAGATGAAATCTTTAGATGAATGGGCCGGGCCTTAAATTGGTATATGTAAATTTTTTTTTTTAGTTTGAATTAGAGAGAAAATTTTAAATAGGAGCCAAATTATTTGTACAGTAAACTTAATAAACTGTTTGTAAAACAATTTCGATAGTCGCAATTAGAGATTTAAGGCAGGAGTTCACCGGAAAAAAAAAAGAAATTTAAGTATGGAATTAATTAATTAGATTAGATAGATTAAAATTAAGTAATGGATTAACAATAAATTATTATTGGTTAGATAATCTACTTTTAAGCTGAGACTGCCAAGTGGCACGTTCAACATCTGTTTTAGTATTTTTCTAGATATTAGATATAGACTAGGTGGTAAGGTTGTGTGCTGCACGACATGAGAATTCATTCAACATATAGGGAGACTTGTTGCATGGACAACCTGTATAATCCATATGCAGCTCACAAATGGAATATGAAATCAATCACAGGCAGCTCATATGAAATATGGAATCAATCGTCAACAGGTCCTATAGAGTTCCATCTGCATGATGCTTGATTGCAATAATGGGGCACTCATCATGCTTGAAATAGAATTAGCTCACATCCCCTACAAATACCCTAAAGAATGGAAGGGGCTAAGTCACCCAAGTGATGTAGTTATATGAATTTAACCATTTGTGAAGGTGGTTAAGTACGAGCTCTCGGGTGAGTGTGGGTGTGGGTGTGGGTGTGACTCTAGGGCTCCATTGTGTGTGTCATTGTTGTATGGTTGAGATGATACCTAGCTCTCTAGCCAGTTCCATCCCCATGGTGGCTTCTTTCCCTTTTTCGCATACAATAAGGCGTCATGAATCAAAGGATCTGATTGCAACAATTGGTAATGCTCTCGTTGTCACTGCCTATGAAACAAAAAAGGAAGTGAACTAAACAGAAGAAACAAACTCACAAGTAAAAAATTAATCAGTAGGGAATAATTTGGTAGGTCAAATCACAATCGACTAAGAATAGAGAATAAAAACTTTGATCTTGCAAATGGGAAAATAATTCAGAGTGTAAACAATAAGGATTTGAAATCAGGGATCTTAATTAATAGAGGGAAGGATATAGCTATGTTATGCAACAAAATTTGGAGCTTTGGTAGAAGAAAGAGACGAAAAGAAAGAGGAAGACCTTCACGAGAACACATGAGAGGAGAAAGAAAGCAAGGCAGTATATCTCGATAGACTTGATGGAGAGTGAGCACTGAGATCTCTATTTGTTTATCCGGTGAAAACGGACAAAGAAAACATTTACATTAGCATTGGTGGTGCGTCAAACGTGGATGCATCTGCAGAGATTGTGTTCAGCAGCAAGGCTCAACCTGGTGTAACTGCAACCAATGTTAATGTCGATGAGGTATGTTGTACACAGTCTTCGTGATCACTCAACTGCCAGCTTAATGTTTGTATGCATCTGTTTGTGCTTTTCAGGTGTTGCATTTGTCTGAAAGAACATTTGTCTCTAAACAACTCAGAAAATTTGGAAAAAAAATCAATACATATCATTATGCAAACATCACGACTCGAACTCAGAAAAGGACCTCTAAGAACAAGCAACGAAATTTACTCCCTAAAGACATCAAGACTAACCAGAAGACACTGAGTTTGAAAATCAATTCAACATGATCTAGTGAAAGTTAACGAGTTACTTGACTAGAATTAATAATAAAAAAAAAAGTACCACCACACATAAATCAAATCCAAAACACGACCCATAGTATAACACAGCTGCCTAGACCATAATGGGATGAAAATAAGTCTCTTAATGGATGCTCATAGGCTTAGTGAAATCAAATAGTTTCCAATAGATAACAGTACCAAATGATCTCAAATTTATGCAGGAAAAAAAAAATCCAAAATTGGCGCAATTAACTCTCGCATCCAAGTAATGTTTGTCAATTATGATGCTTATGTCTTGTTAGGACTCATTTTATGCATAAACAAATAATTCAGATTGTGGCAGGGAATCATGGGTTATGAAGAATCATTTTCTGTTATAGGTGATATATGAAATAATATTCAGTATAAATAATAAGGGGAAAATATCATACGACACCTCATTGCATATTTGGGCATTTGCCTTATGCCATAGAGTTCGTCCGTTTGAGACCTGGGAGATTTTCTCCTCCATCTTCTCAACCAAACAAGCTGGACAAAAGGACCTCGATCAAAATGATTTATTTGTGAATCGAATGAGTATTGTACGTAGTTACATGTACAATATAATCTACAGAAATCAGCACCCATCATTTACAGGACAAAAAAAAAAACCCTGCATTGATGTAGCTTCTTGTTGTTACACTTGATCATCTCCTTGTTGCAAAGGAGGGGCTTTCAACTGATTATCCTCGTAAACGGAATCCCCGGCATGACAGCAAGAACAACCAACCGCGCACCCTCACATCCTCAATTGTCTACATGCAGAAATAAATGCCTAGAAGTTGATATCAAATGGGGAGATAGGGCCAATTTTGATAACTAAAGCGAGTTTATGGCAAAGGAAAAAGGGTTTTGCTTGTGGGTGGGGGAAGGAAGTTGCTAATGTAGTTAACCAAACAAGCTCTTGTATTTAACAAGAGTAAAAAATAATTAACCAATCGCATTAGCTCAAGCCTAAAGCTATTGTTAGGCCAATACTCGATAATTTTCTCTTTTGGATACATAGTTTAAAATAATATGATCCAAGTAAAAGTATTAAAATAAGCAGATGAGCAGCAAAAGATGAAAAAGAATCAAAGAACTTAACATACTTTTGTTTAAATCAGCAAGAAATATATCTTCAGGAGAGGTTGTAGTCAAAGTAAGTTTAGGAAAAAAGCAAACCTCTGGAGTTGTTTAAAGTTTAAACAATATTGGATTCACGAGGATAGATCAAATGTTAACAAGTCTTTATGGTGTTAAATGTTAACAGATCTCGACCATTGAATAAAGTGAAATCAAAGACTTGGATTAATTAAGATTTTCATAATTTTTAAATTTAAAAATAGTGGGCCCCCATGAGTAAAATTTATCCAGTCTCTTCTGATAGAGCGTGTTAATCAAATTCTTCAAATAACTAAAACCCATCCAAATCTCTTTCTCTCCCAACCTTAGCAACCTCTGCAAACAATTGAATAATTAATCGGCGTCGCTCACCATCTCTTTTGCATCCATGGTCGATCTCAACCAATGCCTCTCCGACGACGGGTCCGGTGGATGTGCGGTTTCGGCTACCAGTTGGCGGCGAAGTGGGAGTTCGAAGCCGGTGTCAAATCGAGGGCGACCAGAGATCATTGGGGATTGAACGAGGCGCTCACAGAAGTTAATTTTGGCTCGGACATTCATGAGTTGTGTATTTCGATTTTGAGGTATAGCAGTTGGGGATTGGACGAGCGATCGTTCCTAACATTAGCAAGGTCAATTCGTTCTCTGTCCTTCCACGAATATTTCTTAATTGAAAATTCGATTTGATTCCTTGAATGCCTAATTAAAACCATGTTGTTCTAGACTTGCAGTTCATCTTTTGACATCGATTGCCTTTTTTTTTCTTTTTCAAATTTGCACGATTTGTAGCTTGAGTTCTAGTGTAGATTAGTTTGCATTTAGATGTTTAATCTTCACACTCCACGTGATTTATTTACTAATTAACAAAAGGAGTTAATCGGTGATGGGGTGCTTTGGTGTCTAGAGCATTGATTGAAAACACCAATCTCATAAAGCGGGCATTGGTGCTCAAGACCGTGAGTGGTCTACATTTGGTTTATAAATTTATAACTATTCGGCAAGTTGAGAGTCACTATTTGTTTATAATAAGGAATTATTCATATGAATGTGAGTAATTAGATGTGGGATATCAAGAATTACATTTACATACTCTTTCAATCAAGCGAATTATTACTATCAACTTGGCGAATAATCACTATCAACCTAGCGAATAATCACTATCAACCTAGCGAATAATCACTATCAACCTAGCGAATAGTTGCAAAATTGACCAACCATTTTGCTATTATCTAAACGATAACTCTTCTTCACATACAAATAATAACAATCAATTTGACAAATAATTATTATTAACCTAACGAATAGTTGCAAAATTGACCAACCTTTTGCTATTATCTAAACGATAACTCCCTTTTAGACACGACTATTCAGCAAGTTTAGAGTCAGTATTCGTTGATAATAAGAAATTATTCATATGTATGTGAGTAATTAGATGTGGGTTTATCGAAATTCAAACTCTTTTTAAAATTGTTCATGAATTTATCGAATATTCGCCAAATTCAGAGTCATTATTCGTTGATAATATAGAATTATTCGATAATTTGTTTATCGTTATTCATCGAACACACAGTGCAAGTGAAATCTCATCTTCCCTACAAAAAAAAAATGTTCCCTAAAATAAAGCAACACACTCGCTTTGCTTCAGCAAGTTGCCTATAAAAGTGGTGAGGTCTACTGTTTTTTTTAAATAAAAAGGAAAACTCTCAATTAATCTCACCCATCCATTTCTAATCAATCAATTGTTTATATTAGTTAACACAAAACACAATAAGGGGTGGGTACACCTGATCCATCCTCTTGGATTCATAATCTTTAACGGAACCTTAATACTTAAGAATAAGCAACAAGGGGTATGCATTTTGTACCTCTTCCGGTGTGCATAGAGCATGCCCTCTAGAGTTAGATTCACTTGTATCCTCAATTCCAACAACTCTAATATAAGGTTGTCTGTCTGCAAGCTCCCTTTTGACTAACATTAGTGACATACATAAAAAGGATTAGCACTACAATTAAACCACATAGCCAAATCTTGATAATCTCTCGCATAGAGTGAAGGAGACAGATTAAGTTCTTACTTAGTAGAGTTCTAAGGTTGAAAAGTTGTAAATCCCCATGACAGTCAGGCTTGTGCTTGGCATAATTGATTAAACAAGATGACGATCCAGTGAGATAAGTATGTTCCTTGGAAGCTCCCTAGTGGTGACATTCAGGAGATAAAATCCTCAAATTCAGCACCCTTATATAATCAGTATCTGAAAATATGGAAAAAAATATCGGTCAAACCAATTTAGTGGAGATAGCATTAGTGGAGAACCAGCAACAATATAGAACTTCACAAACTAAAACAACAGTATCTCACAAAGAAACCCTCAACCTCCAAGGTAATTAAGCAACAATCACATATTGCATAGATAAAAGGAAAATTCAAGAAAACACAAAATCAAAAGGTGTTGGTAACAAATGAAAGAGGCATATAAAAGAGGTATAAAGTCAAGTGACGTCTCACTTGATTTTCGATGATAACAATGAACGAATTTAGCAGCCTAAACGTAAACCAGGATTGCCGATAACAACCTAAAAAAGCCTAGAACAAATAGAAATTGTTGGCAGAGCGACCAAGAAAGAGATGAGTAGTTTGAAATTTGAAAACAATTACAAAACCAGGAAAAAAGAAAGAAATATTGAAATCCACATAACACAAGCTTAAAATAAGGCCTCAAAAAGGGAAAATAAAAACAACTTCTATGGTTTGTATGGGGGTTAAGTATACTCTTTTGATCCTCAAATCCTCACTTTGATATTTTATTCATATCAGTTTTAATATAACTTTGCATAGGTATGATTGGAATTCAGGAAAACGATGTCCTAATAAGTATAAAGTTGTCAGCATATTTCACATCTTTGCAATTGCATTCATCATTCAAGCGTCAAAGACTCAAAGGGCAAGAGACAAACAAAAGGTAGAAGCAACTAACCTGAATCATGAAATCCTTTTATAAAATGTTAAATTTATGAACTAGTGCACCTAAAGGGGGCATGTTAAATTGAATTGGTGCAGCTAAAAATGTGAAATTAACAGAAGATTCAACAACTTCAACAAATATAGCTTAACAAACGTAAACACTGGCCCAAATATCTAGTACCTATGGACAAACTTAATTAATGTAATATAATATTCAAGTTCCCAATCATTTAAAATCAAAAGGTTTTACTTGGCAAAGTGAAGCTTTCGGCTCTAAATCCCTAAACAGTTAGCACGTAGAAATTACAAGTATCAACATGAGGATCAAAATGGCTCCTATAATCCTCAATTTGCCTTTCCTTTTCAACAACAAAAATAAGGTCATATACTTCTATGATTATCAACTTTTCATGCAATCTTGTCAGATATGAATAGGGGAAAAAACAAGTTTTAAATACTTTCATAAGGAAATACTTATAAAAAAAAATGTGGTCATAGCAAGGAATGGAAGAAGCAAAGCTTACCTTAAAAATGGTTAACAAGAATAAAAGGTTCTTAACATTATACAACCAGATCGAGTAGAGGAAGGACATATAACTATTTTGTCAACTATTTGGAATTTCATGTAATCTAGTATAGAGTATTAAATGATGGCTAATCCTAATCTTTCCTACCATACCAAGTGAACTGATACAATTAGCATATCTACACATTGGATGTTATTTTGATTTATTCCATCTAAACTTGAAGGTAAATGAGGTAATAGGGGCCTACGGGCTTGTAGTAAATGGGATTTGTTGTGATGGCATGGTTGATGAAGCAAGGTTTTGTGGCTGGAAGAGATGATAAGGTATGGAATGGTGCCTCAACCCTCTATATGGGATGCATTGGTGGGCTGTTCTGTTATAACATGGTAGAAATTAGTGCTCAGTTCGGGAGCATCAGGTAAGGTTTTGACTTTGTGATGCTCCATCAATCGTTCATGGAACAACTCATGATTCAAAGGTGTGTAACTGACTGATAGAGTATATTTTAGTCATGTTTTTAGTATAGATTTGCATATTATTTTAGAGCATGTTTACATGTTTTATAGCTTATTTGTTATTATTTAGTTTTCGGAGTCTACACCCGTGTTATATTGATTTCAGACATTTTGGAGCGAATTTGGAATAAATTATATGGAACAAATTACACAAGGCTGGAAAAGTTGAAGACTGCCTAAATTATTGGTTGATCATTGATGACGTGCCGTATGCAGGGGTGCGGTCCCGGATGGCTCCTCGCTAAACAAAAGTTTCCTTATTAGTTTTACACCATATATTTAGAATTAGATAGAATTAGTTATATAAGATAAATTAGATATATTTATATTATATATTAGGATAGTTAAGGTAGGTCAGTTGCAATCTATATATACATTCATACACCGTTCCGAAGAGAAGGCCGAAGGTGAACATACGTGAGACGGCCGACTAACATTGTTCCACCTATTACCTAATTGTCTTTTGCTTTATTTTTATGGAGACCTAAACTCTCCCGTTCTGTCTACTATTTGAAGCTTTGTTTGGATTGATTTGTGAGTTTCTGAATCTTGTTCCTTATTTCCTATATTGAATGTTTCGACTTCTTTGTGCTTGAATGTTTGATTGTTTTATTCTATCTTGTCTGATCAACTTGGTAGAATTAATTCAATTGCTAGGGTTTTGTAGATTCCTGACTGTGAACCTTAACCCAAGTGGCAAACTTATCCCTTTAGGGCTGATTGAACTAATTGGATAGGTAGGAAGTTGGATGTGTTGTTAAATCCCTCTTTAGGGACTGCAAATACTTTGGCTAATCTGTAGACTTAAAGCTATCAATTGGGTTAAATCCTTCTTTAGGGACTGTTCGATTGATAAGGGTTTCTAGGACTGATTGGACTAGTAACTATATTAGATCGGGACAAGGGCATTCATAGGAATAAAAAAAGGACAAGAGGAAGTTACAATATCAATTCAACCAAATAAAGTGGATAGTTGTAGGTTGAGCGATTTTCTCTAAATTGCTTTGCATTAATTTATTTATAGTTTATTTTATTTTCTTTCTTATTTTCACCACCCAAAAACCCCCGTTTCATACTAATTGGTAAATAAACTTAACTTAGGAATAACTTGATTCTCTGTGGGATCGACTCGTGCTTACCACACTACATTATTTAGTAAGTTCGAATTTATTTTCATACGGTTTACGCGACTAAAAACCGTCCATCACTGACCAACTACTTTTTTTTTCAAATATTGTTGCAATTTTTGTAAACTTAAGTTGTAATTTTTTGTTCCAGGTTCACAACACATGAAGATGCCTTAGCCTGAATACTGGTCGTTGTTGGCAAAGGACTGCAACTTGTAGCGAACGCGAGGATGAAGCATCGAGACTAAAGATCTCTGGGTAATCACAAGTCACAACTCTATTGAATTTCATCCAGGGTAACTATCAAAATAGAAATATAGAAAAAAAAAATTGTTTTTACCATTTCTATTTGCAGAGATTGTTGATAATAAAACCAATTTCATAGTTTTCAGTTATGGATTTTTTTTCTGAGATAAATATAAATTTGAATTGAATGTTTCACCTCATTTTATAGCTTATTTATAACTTTATATATATGCTTTCATCTTCTTCAGATTTTTATATGTCTGATGCCCAACGAGAACATGCCTTGGTTGTTGAACGCCTTGCTCCAACATTGGCAGCTCTGAGGAATGAACATTGCTCGGCGTATATGAGTGAGGGATTCTTTTGTAAGATATATGTCGTGCAGGTTCATCCTAGACTCACTAAAGAAGATGTTGAACTTCTCACCTCTCCTCAGGTGACAACAACTTCCCAACCACTGATAAGCGAACATCCTAGGTATTTGTCAATCGTAGTGGATTGGCAAATATTAAAAGACTGCCCAACCGCCCGAATGGATGAAGAAGACGTATTTTGTGAGACTTGAAAACAAGACTTATGCCGATTAATCAACTGACCAGATATCTTACAATAGTAGTCTAGTAGGGTAGTGATCCTTTGGTACGCTTCAGTCGAAGCCCTCGGGAATAGAAGGATATATATCGTCAGCGAATGCGAGAAACGGAACCTTAGTTCCACCTTTCACAAAAATGAAACCTAAGTTTTTGGATATTGTCGCTTCAAGCTATATAGCTTGAGTTGATATGTAGTGGTATAGTTCAAAAATAGAAAATAATGGTTTAGGCTTTTATGAGTCAACTCAAAATCTGGGTTGTTTGAAATGTTAGTGAACCTCTATCAATGCCCCGACCAGTTGTAATCTGATTAACTCCCCCACTTCAAACCTGAATGCAATGAATAATATTATATAAAATAATAACTTGGAACGTTAATATATATATAAGTTTTTTTTTAAATTTAGATTAAGCTAATTTTATTATTTTAATTTTTTTTATGTACCAACACTTGAATCAGCCAAATTTGAACATATGCAAAAGCGACTCGGCTTAACAGATATGCATATGGTTCATTGTAAAATAGAAATGGTGTTTATAACTTTAAAGTGTATTTTAGTAGTATATAGGTACGTAGGAGTGGTGGGACCTCATTTAATTTTGATAAGGAATTTGATTAGACATTTCCTCTGATTCGTGCATGCCATTTATCAACACAACATAACACATGCCTGCATGCATTTCACTTACCTTTGTTGCCTCCCCTAGCTAGCTATAAGCTAGCTAGATGAAATCTAAAAATAATTTCATGAATCATAATTTAAGTTTTTTTTAATTGATTTGAGCTTGTGGTGTTGAAAGGGTTAAACGTGATTGAATATACAGTACAAGTCACATGTTCGAGTCCATATGATCACCTACAGGCTACAATCTTCCATATACCAACTACGGAGTATTATGTGTGACAAAATTAATTACGTTAAATATTTATAATAAAAAAAAATATGTTATAAATAACTAATCTTATATATATGTATTCTTTTTTCATAAAAAACACATTTTAAAATATATTAAAATTGTGAAGATGATTATTTGGAAAATATTAAAAACATATTTTGTGGGGTTTGGGTGTCATATCAATTGGGATTTTGGCAAACTATTTTTGGGACAAAGAGGAATAAGAAGTTGGGGGGAAAGAAAGTTTTTTTTTTTGATTAGGTAAAAATTCGAAGGTCAGACAGGCCTGACTCATCGAGAGGTCGACAAAGTCGGCAAACGGCGAACCGTCAGACATACAATCTAAAATACAGAAAAACAGCAAACAAGCGAAATGAACAAGCAGAAATAAACTCTACAACAGACGATCCTAGAAGACCAACTATATGAAAGCTGAGGAAGTCGTTGAAGAACGAAGCCAAGCACCACCGAACAGTGGCACCGCGGGCCAGCGGTATAGCAAGACTCTATCTCCTGTGGGTAGTGCAGACGAACTCCAAGGAAACTCATTCTCGGATACGGAGTCGCCCTGAGTGCACCACCACGACCCCAGCCAGTCCCGACTCCAGACTCCACACCCCCAACCAAGCAGAAGACCTCCAAGAAACATCGGAAGCAGAGCCGCAAGCTACTCGAACAAAACGCCAACAAGATTTCACCTACAAGAATATCTTCAAGCCCTTGCGAGATTTACTCAAACCCTTTCAGGTGGGTTTATGTTTACAAATGTATATAATATTATAATTAGACAAATAAATATATAAAAAAATATATTTATTTATTTATAAATCTTTTTTTTTCTTCGGGCCAGCTTTGGGCCCAAGGATAATCCTTGGGCCCAAAGAAAGAAAATCGGGCCCGGGATTTGCTTTATTTTTTTTCCACAACTTGGCATGCCAAGGCTAAACACGCCGAAGAAGAGATCTAGGAGCCCGTACAGGACTTCGTTTCACAAAGAGAGATTCGAGAAAGCTAAAGGAAAATGGCTCCTTTCACAAAGAGAGATCAGGGAGCCCATCATATTTTTCCTCTTTTTTATTTTTTTTAATTAAGATCACTCCAAAAGGGGGAAGGGAGGAGAAGAGCCTAGCTCTGACCCAGAAAGTTATCAGGGGGCCAATCGCCCAAAACCGACGAAGAGAAAGCGACCAGGTCGGAATGGACAACCGGAAAACCCAAATACACAGAAACCCCCACCCAATTTCACGGGAAGAAAGAACCCCGGCCAACAACCCCGACCAAGCCCTTGATGACAGGAAGCCAGGACCCCCACCAGCACCAGACCAAGAGAGTGACCAGAGGAGAGGGAGGATAAACAAAGGAGTGAGATAAGACCAACGACGGAGATGAACCAGATCGGCAACGAAAACCTCAACGGGAGTCGAAGGGGAAGCGACACCGAGAGGCCACAAAAACCGATCCCAAAATCTATAGGGAAAGCGGATAGACGGAGATGGGTTCGATTACTTGTGTTTGGAGGATCAATTTGGCCAAATCATCCCTGATTTGGGGAGGGTGACGAGAGGAGGATGATTGAGATAGGATTTCATAAGAAAAAATTTGGGGCAAGAGGGTAGACCAAAAGATAGTTTCTCTCTCTAAAGAGAGAGTTTCTCTCTCTTTAGTTGGTGGAAACTTGTTATTAAACAAAAATTTATTTAAAACATTGGGGGGAAAGAAAGTTGATATGATGGACAGCTAGCTAACACTTTTAAAAGCTTTGATTTTTTTCTCTTTTTATTTCGTTCCGTCTCAAATATGTTTGTTATAGTGAAAGTTGACATAAGGTGATCGAAAATAGGTACATGTTGGGTTGCAGTAACCGATTCCTTTACCAATACCACATTTTAGCATTTTAGTTTATTTGCTTGATGATCTTCAATGTCATTTTAGGGTAGATTATGGGTGTGGGGTAGACCTGTCAAACAGGTCGGGCGGGTCGGGTTTGGGTCGGGTCGTCTCGGGTTCGGGTCCATTCCGGGTCGGGTCATTTCGGGTTACGGGTCGTGAAATGCTCAACCCAGACCCATATTTAACGGGTTCGGGTCGACCCAACGGGTCAAGAGCGCTACTCATCCATAATTTTTTAAATGTCATTTACTATTTATACAAGTTATTTTAAAATGATAAAATTATGTAAAATATCAATAAAAATTTATTACTTGTTATAATTTCATTCTTTTTAGTTTTTGAAGTATGAAATTATATATAATATATAAATGGATATTTTATATAATTATTATCACCCTTAAAACCATACATGAATAGTAAACAACATTTAAAAGTAAACATATAGAGTATTTTTAATGACTATTTACATAGTTCCTAAATCTAAAATTGTTATATTATCCTAATAATAGTTATATTATTGGAAAAAAATATTAATGTCGCTACAATAGTAATATGTAATTTTATATAGATAACAACTTGTAATGTTAAATTATAAAGTAAAGTTGATGATGAAAAATATAATATTCAATCCTAATTATTATTAGTAATAAATTTCAATATTAGGTGAAATTGTAATTTATTTATGTTTTTATTATCTTAAAGCTTGACCCAACGGGTGACCCACGGGTCGACCCAACCTGACCCAGAAATTTGCGGGTTGAACGGGTTCGGGTTGCTTCGGGTTTCGGGTTGAAATATTTGCCCCAAAACCCACGTTTTACGGGTCGGGTCGGGTCGGGTCGGGTCACGTTTTGACAGGTCTAGTGTGGGGTGAACCCCATTACATAAAAGAGAATTTTATTCACCCTCTTACAAAGGGATAAACCATCCCACTTTTTCATCCTTTTTCTCTTTCGTTTTTAATAAAATAAAAGTTTTATTTAATATTTTTTGTTATGTTTTTTATTGATTGAAAATATATAGTGAGGTATAGAATTAATGTAAGACTCGATGTCTAATTTTTAGAAAATCTTAAAAAGGAAGAGCTTTTGCGATATAGACAGGGTTTGAATCTCTTATAAATCGTTCTCAATATCCTTATTATGTCCGATTTGGGATGAGGTATTTACATATATAGATAAAGTCTTGAAAAAATGCGAGTAAAATCTTAAAAGACTAGGTTGAGATATTAAAAAAATAAGGTGTTAACATTCTATGACAATAGATGAAAAAAATAGGGATAGATTAGCCCATGGATGCAGGGCCGCATATTTACAAAGAAGAATAGGGATACTAAAGGTATTAATTATTTATTTTTCTTTCTCTATCACATCATACTATATATACTCCTCTCTAATAACTATTTTCATTCGAAAATTGTATTATTATATTTATTTTTAATTAGAAAAATGTAATTATTAAATTATATTTTTTATAAAATAAATAAGGCCAACTATATAACCTAATATTTAGATTAAAAATAAAGTATTAAACTTTATTGGAATTTTTTTTCGAAATATTCATTAAAAATAAAAATTTACGGATAAATTAACACATTGAAACTATTTTATAGGTTATTTATATCTTTTTATTTGCTTTCATCTTCTTCAGATTTTGATATGTCTGATGCCCAACGAGAACATGCCTTGGTTGTTGAACACCTTGCTCCAACATTGACAGCTCTGGGGATTGAACTTTGCCCGGCGTATATGAGTGAGGGATTCTTTTGTAAGATATATGTCGTGCTGGTTCATCCCACTAAAGAAGATGTTGAGCTTCTCACCTCTCCTCAGGTGACAACAACTTCCCAACCACTGATAAGCGAACATCCTAGGTATTTGTCAATCGTAGTGGATTGGCAAATATTAAGTGATTGCCCAACCGTCCGAATGGATGGAGAAGACGTATTTTGTGAGACTTGAAAACAAGACTTATGCCGATTAATCAGCTGACCAGATATCTTACAGTAATCGTCTAGTAGGGTAGTGATCCTTTGGCACGCTTCAGCCGAAGCCTTCGAGAATAGAAGGATATATATCGTCAGCGAATGCGAGAAACGGAACCTTAGTTCCACCTTTCACAAAAATGAAACCTAAGTTTTTGAATATTGTCGCTTCAAGCTATATAGCTTGAGTTGATATTTAGTCGTATAGTTCAAATATAGAAAATAGTGTTTCAGGCTTTTATGAGTCAACTCAAAATCTGGGTTGTTTGAAATGTTAGTGAACCTCTATCAGTACCCCGACCAATTGTAATCTGATTTTGTAATGGCCCGAGATTATAATTCTCGGGTTAGGTTTCGAGGGATGAAAGCCCTCGTTAGGATCTTGTGCCCCGAGTACAGGTTGAAGGTTTAAAATTCGATCCTAACATTTTGAAGTGGGATTTCAGACCCAAAATTCAAGGGATCGTTGGAATCCCCGGGGAGTCCCCTGTGCCTGCCGTAAGTCTAAGTGTAGAAACTCATAGTCATACAAAAGTGGAAATAAAGTACAATACAAAAGGGGTACCACAGCAGAGCCGGGTCAGGACGGGGGAAGGAGAGGGAAGGGCGGCTCGGCGGCGCTCGGGAGGCGCCCGACTGGGGCTCGGGAAGCAGAGGCGAGCGTTCGGACAGGGTATGCTCAGTGGGTGCTTGGGGATGCTCGGCCGGTGCTCAGCGGCGCTCGGAGGTGCTCGACGTGGCTGCTCGTGGTGGTGGAAGGGTGGTGGCGCAGTGGTGAAGGTGGGGTAGGGCTCAATCCCTCTTCGGCAAGTTCAAGGAGGAAGAAGGGGGAGTTTGGTCTTTGGATTGAAATTGAAATGGGGGAAGAATGAGCTGGGTTTGGCCTCTCTTTTCTTTTTCTTGTTTGAAGAGATGAAGAGGTTGGTCTTTAACCATTTCAGAAAATGCTTTTGTTTGGCTTTTTGCCACAATTGGGAAAACACACGTTGTGTGTATGGTCAAAATGAACAGCAATCAGATGAAGATAACGGAGTATGGGTGATTGAAATTGGGATGGGGAGAGAGATTACGACAAAAGAGGAGGGAATGACACCAATATCGGTTCCAAAATCCGAATCTCAAAATACCCGAAAATAAATTCTGGAACCCGCTATTTGATTTTATCTTGCCCCGATCATAATAAATTTTAAATCTTTCAACCCGAATTTAATATTGAAATCCAAACATCATCTTTCAAATTCTCGGTGTATGAAAGCGGAATAAAACCTATTTTCATAAATTTCAAATTTTGAGCGGAACCCGCTTTAAGAGTTTCGAGTTCGATTAATTAAATTGACGATGAGTTTTCCTTGAAATATCCGATTTACATTCATTTTTCCAAAAGTTATTATTTAAAAATCCGGGCCTTTACAGATTAACTCCTCCACTTCAAACCTGAATGCAATGAATATTATTATATAAAATAATAACTTGGAACGTTAATATATCTATATATATATAAGTTTTTTTTAAATTTAGATTAAGCTAATGTTTATTATTATAATTTTGTTTTTATGTACCAACACTTGAATCAGCCAAATTTGAACATATGCAAAAGCGACTCTGCTTAACAAATATGCCTATGGTTCATTGTAAAATAAAAATGGGTGTTTATAACTTTAAAGTGTATTGTAGTAGTATATAGGTACGTAGGAGTTGTGGGCCAGTCTCCGCCCTATCGGAAGGGGGTGGAGGTAGGAGAGGGATATACCACTTGGTATTCGGTGCTAAGGCCTTATTATATTTATGCACTTGGTCTCAGGAGCATGTTAGTGTGTAAATATTCCGCCTTGCATCTAGAAGCATCTTTATTAGGACTAGCGTGTGTATATGTCTACTTGTTTGGGATTATATTGCGTAGGGCTTTGATCTGACACCGCCCCGCATAAATTTTTTTTAGGTTTGCTTTGCAGCTTGATTATTCCTTGCTTTCGTGCCGTGGGAACTCTCTTGGGCAATTGCAAAGAAATTGTCTAATCTTATATTTTGATAAATTCGCTTATTGATTTGGTTTTGACCCGGCTCTGCCGTGGCACCCTCTTGTATTACACCTTGATTCTACTATTTGCATGACTGTCGGTTTTCCACGCTTAGACTTATGACAGGTACACGGGACTTCCCCGGGGATTCCAACGATCCCTTCGAATTTTGGGTATGAAATCCCACTTCAAAATGTTAGAGTAGAATTTCAAACCTTCAACCTGTACTCGGGGCGCAAGATCCTAACGAGGGGTTTCATCCCTCGAAACGTAACCCGGGAATCATAATCCTGGGCCGTTACAAAGATGGTATCAGAGCCAGGTTATGCAAACCGAGTATGATAGGTTGAAGTGGTTTTGAAAATGGCCCAAGGTTTTCAAATGGTTTTTTCAAAATGTTTTAGAAGGGGCAAAATGAATTTAATATGTCTAACTCAAATGGACTGAATATGAACCTGACTTAATAAATTTGGTAATCAAAGAAAGGGAAACGAAGGGGTAGTGAAAGCGCTAGACCATCCCTATTGGATGTAGTTGGGAACGAGTAGGCAAAATATAGCTTATTCTTTACAGAGTGGCCTACAAGACTCCAAGGCTTTGCGTCGTAGTGGCTGGAGTGGCGAGTTAGGTAGAGACCGTGAGGTGTTGCCCCTCCGGTTAGTCGCCCCTCGAAGGGCGGCCCATAGGATAGCTTGATTGTTGACTGTTTTGTGCTGAGTGCTGTTTGGTTAAAATGGAGACTTGGCTGATATTTTGACTATAAATCATGTGTTAAATGCCTATGTGAATGGAATAGCGGGGGAGATCTTCTGCCATTATTGACTATTTCCTTCTTCGGTCTTCTTTTCCCGACCCCACTAAATGTCTTTATTGAGCTTTTCTTGCGATGTCAGTGTGATCTACGGGAAATTGGGAGGAATAACCACATTTGAGGTTGTATTGGAGTATGATGTTTACTTGATCCATTTGCTGGGCTGTTACAACATCCTAGGTATTTATCAATCGTAGTGGATTGGAAAATATTAAGAGATTGCCCAACCGTCTGAATGGATGAAGAAGAAGTATTTTGTGAGACTTGAAAACAATGTAAAGACCGGAAAATTTTAGAATATTAAATTATTAAAATAGTGATTTATAAACATTTTCGGAATGATAAAAAAAAATTACTTTCAAGTATCCCCGGGATGACGGTTCAGGATCCGCCCCTGCGTGTAAAGATCCTCTTTTATGACGAATCTGTCCATCCTAGGCCTGTTCGAATCTCCTCTCGAGCTCCCACAGCCGGAGCCGGCCTCGGAGCACACCCGACGTCGGAGAATCGCGCTGTGAGTAACTCCTCTGTTTCTCTCTCTCCTTCTCTCGCGTTTGGATTTCCTTGCTTGAGATGTGGTTGGGATCGGGATTCGTTAAGATTGGGTGGGTTGTGGTCGGAAGGGAGGCGTCGGCAGGGGCCGGGATTCTTCCCTTTCTCCTTCGTTTCGACCGTCGTTGTTGCACAACCGTGAGAGGAAGAGGACGGGATCCGTTTCTTTCCTTCTTCCTTGGGCCTTGGATTGGGCTTGACCCGGATCTCATTCATTCGGGTTATATCAATTGATAAATGGGTAATTCTGAATTTTGGGGAAGAAGATGGGTTCAGTGGATTTGTTTTATTTTTGGTCCGGTTCAGCCATAACAATTATTAATCTGGTTCGGTTCATTAAAGGGAAATGAATGGGTTGAGAGTTGGGCCTATTCCTTTCTTTCTTCACATTTCATTGGGCTCGGATTTGGAATAAGAGAGTTGGGCTTGGTTGTTTATTTAGAAGGGTTGTGTTTTATGAGTTATGGGTTATGATTATATTGTTTTGAGATTATATGGTTAATAAGTGTTAAATTATTTGAATATTGTTATTATTTTGGGATTTGGTTATAATTATAAATTCTAGAAATTAATCGTTATATATATATATATATATATATATTTTTTTTTTTATTTGTTTTAAAATAGTATTAATTGGATTTTTTATATATATGATGCATTTTATGAAGATTTAAGTTTGGTATTGTATTTTTAGTTAAAGTGTTGATGATAAATTGTTTAAAAATGAGTTTTCTAGATTTCGGAAATGTCCTTTAAGGATTCATGTTTGGAAAACCAAAATGCCGGAACCAATTTCTATTACATGAATTTGAGAAATAGGTTTTAAGGTTTAAATGTTTAATGTCGGGATTTTGTCTTGGCTTGATGATGTTTGTTTTGAGGAAGAAATTGGAATAATGATTTTGGTTGATGTTGATCATCTCGAAAAGGTTTTGGAAAATGGTTTCACTATCGGTTGGTTTTGAGTATGTTGGGAACTTGGGCTTTGTATGTATGAATATTGGTCCGGTAGCTTATCACAATGGCTTGATGATAGGTGTGTATTGCTTATGGGTTGCCTTGGACTTGCGTTTGGGCCCTTGCTTGTGTTATCTTGCTGTTCTGCATCTTCAGGTAAGTTCCCTATGGGGCTTACTCAGGTTGGACATTCATGCCTGTTGTTGCATTTTATGTTAGGTGTTGCATATGCATTAAAGCATGCCATGTAGTATCCTGTTTAGGTTGCACTAATTGAATGAGCATATGCTTACTTTATGCGTTTGAAACAGAACGGCCGTTATCTGTGATTGTCCTAGAGTCTTTGCTAGGGTCATAGGGTAGCCCAACCTCATCGGGTACCCTGAGTCAATCGAGTCGATATGAGCATGATATGATAGCCCAGCACCATCGGGCAATCGATGAGATGATATGATATGATGATGCCGTGGTTTGTGCACCACCACGATGAAATTGCTATGCTATAGCCCGAACTGGCCAGTCTCTGCACTAACGGAAAAGGGTGCAGAGGTAGGAGAGGGATATGCCATTTGGCATTGTCTTGGGCCCTTTACAGTATTTCTGCACATTATTATACTTAGGGGCATGCTAGTGTGTTTGACTTTCGTACTGCATTAGAGCATCTTTATTAGGTATAGCACATACTATGTGGCCTCAGCGAGGACTGCCGGTCCCGCATGAGTGGCTCGATCTGACTCCTTTCCCCGTTCTTTTTTTTAAAGGTATTTTCTGCAGATTCTGAGTACTCGATGTCTATATGACGGGGTTTCCTTTTGGCGAATTGAAGAACCTGGCTAATTCTCTAACTTGGTATAAATGGAAATCATTCGCTTACATTTTGGTTTTGACCCGGCTCTACCGTGACACTTTGTATCTTAACTTTGTTTCCATTTTACTTTCATTTGAACTGAATTTCGCGACATAGTCTTAGGACAGGTTAAGGGTACCCAATGGACCTTCGAGGTTTTTAGGGTTTGAAATCCCTCTTTCTACTAATCTTAAATGAGTTTGAAACCTTGACCCGTATCTGGATTGCAAGATCCGAACAAGGGTTTTCATCCCTTGAAACGTAACCCTGAAATCATAATTCTGGGTCTTTACAAAGATGGTATCAGAGTTGAGGTTGTGTAATTCGGGTACACAAGGGTTGAGTGTATGTTTTGGAAAACTACCCATGAATTTCAAATGATTTGAAAGTGTTTTAAAGGGGCAAAATGAACTTAAGATGCCTAACCGAAATTGGACTAAGTAATGGACTCGACTTGTAATAAAAAAGGAAAACCGACTAAACAGGGACACGGGTGGGTAGTAAAGGCGCTAGATCACCCCTATTGGGTGTAGTTGGGAACGGTAGGCAAAATACTAGCTTGCTCTTTACAGAGGGTCCGGAAGACTCCAAGGAGATTGCACCAAGGTGGTTGGAATGGCGAGTTAGGTAGAATCGCGAGGTTTTTGCCCCTCCGGTCAGTCGCTCCTCGAATAGCGAAATTAGATAGCTTGATGTGCTTTATATATTTAGCCTGAGCACGATCTCCCTTGAACGTGGTCATTATAATTGTCATTGACTGATTCTTTGTTGAGTGCTTGATATGATAAAGTATGATTGGTATGTCTAACAATTAAATGTGTATTGACCGATCTTTGCAAACGGGGTAGTGGGAGTACCCTTGTTTTTGTGTGGTCATACCCAGCTTGTGTGGAACGACCCCTTCCGCTATGTTAACCACTTTTTTCGGTTCTATCAAATCTTTTTCCCGGATGTCAGTATCTTTCACGGGAAATCGGGTTGGTAAACACATTGTGTCGGGGATCATGGTTGGATATTAAGTTTGTCTGAGTGAGTGTTGGAAGTTCTTGATGTCACTTTAAGTCAGAAGTAAGGTGTTTCTGGGGCTGTCTTTCCTTATTCTTATGATGGTCAACCAGTGTCTTCTTGCCATGAAGAGTCATACCCGAGTCCCACGGGAGAGAGGGGGATGAGTCGGTTGGGAAAAGTCAATGGTTGCCCTTAGGGATCTCTGTCCGGTTGTAATGATGATTCCCTCTGAATTGCATGACATGATTTTATAATCTCCCGCATGTACCTTGCCAATGATCATTAGTAAGAAGCTTCTCATTATATGCCTTGACTTCTGTCATGGTTTTTATTGTTTACGCTCATGTTGTGGTTAATTACCTTGCTCAAGTCTCATGTTGCGTCTTGCCTTATATCATGTTGTATGATTACATGTTTGTTGTTATAGCATGTTTACTTGGCCTACTAATCGTATGATTCTACATGTACTACTCTTTGACCTACGGATTAATCTTTAATGTGAAATTGTGCTTACATGTTTGATGTTCATGATGACCACTGTATGGGTTCGAGTTACAATTATTACATTCCTATCAATCCAGCATGTTTTACTTAGTATGTTGCATCGTCATACAAGTGCATGAATGTAAATGTCATATGTTGGGAAGCTGCATAATTGATGTCCTCCATGTGAATAGGTTCATGATAGTGTGATCGTTCAGTTTTGATATTATGATAGAGCGAGTTCCTTACTTGATGGATACGTGTTACTATTGGATGTCAACATGCCCTATGCGATATGTAATTCCCAGTACATGCTAGATAATGACGCGTCGATTCTTATTATTCCTTTTGTGACAAGAATTTGTAGCATGCCCATCTATTTTGTATTCGTTAAATTGACTACTATGGATGATCTTGCAAGTTAATATTGTTGTATCATTACGTGTTTTGGATGGAGAGTATGTGGTAAAAATGAGTCTTGATTAATGCATGTTTTATCATGTTATGTGTTGATTTGAACTCATGTCCCCGTATTATAGCTATATTGTCCCATTACTAGGTTCGTATTATACACCGCTACACTCGCCCCCATGCTTCTATATTGTTGGAATATGAGTGACTGACTTCTTGCGTACCGTTGTAATTATCAAATAAATGTTTATTTGTATAGCAGGTTATGTTGATCCATTAGTGTCATGTAGGACCCTTGGTTGTGACTTGTGTGAATTTATATCTTGCCTACATATTGCTAATTCTCTCTCGGGCTAGGTCCTTGATAGTGTGATTCTTCCCTCTTCTTAAAGTGTTTTACTCATCCTGATTAGACTGATGCTGAAATCGATAATCGACTTGCTTTTTGTGATGGTAAATCCTAGCATGCTTAAATGTTATCGCTCGGTGGTATTTCCCTATTACCCTATGATATTCTCTCGTGCTTGCATGAGCGTATGATCGGACACCTCGCATGATCACCCACCACGCTATATTATGATTTCGCATACACATGATGCATGAATGTTAGAATGAATTTAGTCGAGTTACCTTGATTGTGTTCATGTTTGATATGTGCTAGTAGTGTCTTGTAGGGCTTATGATTTCCAATATAACTCACTAACGGATCACGTGTTGTACCATATATGATGTGATAACTATTGTACCATATATGTGTTGTATGATGGTTCGTTCCTAGTATGATTACCCTCTATCGCCCAAGATGTCCTCCTTGTTACTCTATGGTGTTCCCTCTTGTTATCATGAACGTTATGATGAGCTCCTTTGATGACTCTTGACTATGCTTATATCACATCATGTATCGCTAGTATCATATAGGCATATCTGCTTCCATGGAATAATAGACTGCTAGCTTGTCTCACATGCATCAGTGTAGGACTCGATTGTGTCTTTTAGATTGAATATGCATGTCGTTCTCCTTGAGATAGGTACATGTTAGTGTGGATTAATGTGACTGATATGCTCCATGATGAATTCATTTTGCTCGTCACAATTGTAACCTAATAGATTTTCGTAAGGGCATCTTTGCATTCTCGGGTCGGCGTCCTGTCTCTAGTCCCGTTGTCTTTAGCTTGGTCCGTATTTTGTTTTCGAAACGAACATTGGGTTGTCCGCCCTTGCCACTCCCCTATCTCCGCTAACTTGGACTCCTACGCGATACATTGGACGAGCGACCGCCTGGAAGAGGGAATGGAAACTTGGGTAGCGGTAGAGCAGTGCGGCGGATGTGTGGGCCCATAACCCACGGGCCTCAGAATCAACGATTTTGGCAAGACAAACACATTTCAAGGATTTCGGCTACTGAGTACGATGTGACTTGCAAGCGGGAGTGCCCTCTGTTCGAATTGCCAATCCTTTTGAAATTGTTGATGATGATATTGCACTGACCTGACGATGAGATTTCGTGTTGATATGCTGACTTGGTGATGATTGTTGCCTGATTGTTTGTTGTCTATGATGATATGATTCGATGCTTTATAGTTCTAATGTGTCATGATGCCTTGATGTGCTGATACTCTGATTGCTAAGCATCTTCTAAATTCTTGTGCCTATAAAAGTATGAACTGCAAATGCTGAGAAACCTAGACTGTTTATCTGATTAGATCATGATGGAACTTGCTAGCTTGACTTGATTAGGTATATATATGGTGTTTTGCAATAATTTTGAGCATGATAATAAATTGAGACTTGTTAACTGATGATAATGTGGGATTTTTCTTGCTTACATGACTTGTTAATATGTATCGGCATGATGTTAGATAGCAACCCTAATGAATCGTTATGGAATGATATTACATGCTGATATGCAATATTGAAATATAGTTGGTAGTGACAAGTGTTATCGTGACATATTCATGTCTTGCTATCCTGTTATGTTATTTTCGAAGCATGTTAGGACGTGTTGTGATATGATGTATGAAATAATAATGAGCATGAACTATGAGATAATGATGTGTTGCTATATGGAAGCATGATGTTTATTATGTGGTAGTAAGCATTATGTTGTAGCATACGGTTGACTAGCATGATTATTGATTATGTAAATGATGAATATGACTTGAAGTATGGACATGACTTGTATATATGAGATAATAATGCATGAATATGATTGGTTATATATGAAATAACGGTATCTGATGGTTAAATGATCGTTATGTGGTGTTGTGACGAGTTAAGGTGATGTCTTTTAGGGCATATTGACATTTTGTGTTGCGATATTGATATGCGGTTGTGAGATTTGATGTGTACAGACGTACTAGCCCCATAACACCTAACCCGTTGATTCTGGACATGTGTGCTTACGTGATGAGCATTCGATTATGCACTTGTGATGCCTTCAGTATGTTATAGATATACCTTATGATTCGTAGTATCTTGAGGCTTGTTGTTCCTTTGTTGCTTGAGATTTGTTGGCATGTTTATGTTTATGTTAAACGGTTATGTGATGGATGTGACTATGATATGATGTGGGACTTGTCATGTGTGAGATGGCTTATGGTATTATGCTTATATAAGAGTTGATGAGACTTTTGGTTATGGCACTTGTTGGGTTGTGAATGATGTTGCGTGATATGGAAACTAGGAAGAGAATATGGGATTAGCCCTTAGAGGTGGATAATTCCACCTCCGAGCTTCTGAATTTGATTGATTGTTATGCGGGAAACTGATTTGGTCTTAGAGGATTTTGACGAAATTTTGATCGAAAAGATTTTACTTGTTTTGGTGTAAAGTTACCTGGTTAAACGTCTTATTTGAAGATTTGAGCGGTTTAAAAAGGAATTACTTGAAATTTTAAAGAATAAACATTACCGAGAATTTCAACGATTTTGAGGCCAATCTTTTCCAATTGCGGAATCCCTTTTTGAGAATTTTCACACCCGGGCTTATATTATAACACCTCACAAAGTGGATACAAGCATTTTATAGGGGCGCATATAGAATGCTTGCTAAGACCCGGTAGAGACGCTATGATTGCTTTTCGAGTTATGATGTGACCGAAAGGTCGGGGTAAGGGTGTGATAGGGGCCCATATCACATACTTGCAACGACCAATTGGGAATGTTATGATCACGTCAAGGGTGCTGTGAGGATCTCATACGGGCCCCTATGAGATGCTTACAAAATCAATTGCATGATCCTTGGACTCACCAATTTAAAACTTCATCCCCATGTTTTAGAGTGATTTTAGTCTCGGGGACGAGACTTGTTTTTCGAGGTAGATGATGTAAAGACCAGAAAATTTTAGAATATTAAATTATTAAAATAGTGATTTATAATCATTCGGATTTCTAAGATTTAGGAGGTTTGGAATTTCCGTCCTTGAGCTATTGGTTTTATTTTAAATATTTCAAAACGAATTCTGGCATTTTTTTAATTGAAAATTCAATATATGTTATACACTGCTTTTATATATCGAAAATTGAAAAATAATGTTCGGATTTCATTTATTAAATTCGGATTGGGAAAATTGAGGAGTATTTCGAGAGAACGGGTTTCGAGATTTGTTTCCGGATAGAATTTTAATTGGGACTAATAGGGACCATTCTTACTTCATTTCTTCCCCCTCCCTATTTCAGTTTCCGAGCTGCAGATTCACATGCCACCTGATTTTCTTCTTTCCATTTGAGGCTAAACCACACACCTAGGGCTGGGCGAAAATTCCCACGAAAACCGAACCAACTCGTGCCACCCGAACCAATTAAATTGGTAACCAATTAAGTTGGTTACCAATTTAATTGGTACGGTATACCGAACCAAGTTTCAGAAGTCGGTACGGTAACGGTAATTGAAACAGAAAAGTTGGTATTACCATTACCAACCGATTTGAAATTGGTTGGTACGGTAATTACCAACCAATTCCTACCAATATATATTTAGGATTTTTTTATTTATATTTTAATTGTTTTAAGTTTTAATGTAAGTCCATAACTTTTTATGTAAAACACTAAAATTTAATTAGGGAAATAAAGAGAGAAAAAAAAAGCCTAGCCTTAGGTTTTTCACCATTCGGCTTCATCCCTTTAATGACGGTCACCCTCTGAGATCTAAGTTCATTTACCTATGTTATGCTAGGGCTCAAAAAATGTATATTGTTTTACTGTTTTTTATTTTAAGTATTACCTATTAACTTGATTTCTTTTTGTATTTGTTATTTTCATAAAATGCTTTTAATCAATGGAGGAATACTAGCTCGACCTCGGTTAATTCAGACTAAAACCTAAACTTTATTTGAAAGTACATGAACATGTTATTTTGAATATTGTCGGGAATATTTAAGTTTTTATTTTGATTTAGTGCTTAAATACATGAACAATTTAAGTATTTATGTTGTTGGTACTTGAATTGTACTAAATCACTTATAAGTTTTAATTAAACTGTATTGTATTTGACTATTTGTATATTTTTTCATTAACACCCAAAACATGGTAAAATACTATTACCAACACGTACCAACCAACTTAATTGGTAACCAATTAAGTTGGTACAACCCCTTCGGTGGTTGGTAATGGTTCTGATTTTAAGATTACCAATTCAAATTGGTTGGTACATGGTAAACGAAAAAAAGAATCGGTAATGTACCAATTCCACCCCTACACCTCACCCTCCTCCTCCCTCATAGTGTTGTCTCACCTGTTTGTGGCTATGGTGCAAGGCTCTCTTTTCCCCTCTTTTGTTCGGTAGTAGCAGCAGCAGAGGCACGCCTCTTTCTCCCTTCTGAACCTCACGTGACAGCTCTCCTGTCCTCCATTTCAATTTTGAAAACACCAATTGTCTGATTCATTCCCAAACCCACAATCCCACTCTTCACTCTCCCCCTTCTTCCCATTCTAAAAATTTCAGAAATCCCGAGGAATCCCACCACCAATCCTTGTCGTTCCGCCACCAGAAGCTGCTGCCAGTCATCACCACCTTCACTTTCTTCCCGTCAGCCACTGTCGTCGTCGCCGAGGCGCATAGCGCCGCCCACGTTCTCTGTTCTCCTTCCACGAAGAGAAGTAGCAGCATCGATCTCCTTCTTCCCTTCGACCATCAAAAGCTCCTCCAATGTCCGACCACGCCAACATCAGCCATCGAATCCGGAGCCCAGCAACTCCGCCGAAGCCGTCCGAGTCCCGAGTTCCCCCTCAGATTTCCCGTTTAAGGTCGGTTTCACTTGCTTCTCTTTCCGACTTAGAACCGTGTAAAGATCCTCTTTTATGATGAATCTGTCCATCCTAGGCCTGTTCGAATCTCCTCTCGAGCTCCCACAGCCGGAGCCGGCCTCGGAGCACACCCGGCGTCGGAGAATCGCGCTGTGAGTAACTCCTCTGTTTCTCTCTCTCCTTCTCTCGCGTTTGGATTTCCTTGCTTGAGATGTGGTCGGGATCGGGATTCGTTAAGATTGGGTGGGTTGTGGTCGGAAGGGAGCCGCCGGCAGGGGCCGGGATTCTTCCCTTTCTCCTTCGTTTCGACCGTCGTCGTTGCACAACCGTGAGAGGAAGAGGAAGGGATCCGTTTCTTTCCTTCTTCCTTGGGCCTTGGGTTGGGCTTGACCCGGATCTCATTCATTCGGGTTATATCAATTGATAAATGGGTAATTCTGAATTTTGGGGAAGAAGATGGGTTCAGTGGATTTGTTTTATTTTTGGTCCGGTTCAGCCATAACAATTATTAATCCGGTTCGGTTCATTGAAGGGAAATGAATGGGTTGAGACTTGGGCCTATTCCTTTCTTTCTTCAGATTTCATTGGGCTCGGATTTGGAATAAGAGAGTTGGGCTTGGTTGTTTATTTAGAAGGGTTGTGTTTTATGAGTTATGGGTTATGATTATATTGTTTTGAGATTATATGGTTAATAAGTGTTAAATTATTTGAATATTGTTATTATTTTGGGATTTGGTTATAATTATAAATTCTAGAAATTAATCATTATATATATATATATATATATTTATTTGTTTTAAAATAGTATTAATTGGATTTTATATATATGAAGCATTTTATGAAGATTTAAGTTTGGTATTGTATTTTTAGTTAAAGTGTTGATGATAGATTGTTTAAAAATGAGTTTTCTAGATTTCGGAAATGTCCTTTAAGGATTCATGTTTGGAAAACCAAAATGCCGGAACCAATTTCTATTACATGAATTTGAGAAATTGGTTTTAAGGTTTAAATGTTTAATGTCGGGATTTTGTCTTGGCTTGATGATGTTGGTTTTGAGAAGGAAATTGGAAGAATGATTTTGGTTGATGTTGATCATCTCGAAAAGGTTTTGGAAAATGGTTTCACTATCGGTTGGTTTTGAGTATGTTGGGAACTTGGGTTTTGTATGTATGAATGTTGGTCCCGTAGCTTATGACAATGGCTTGATGATAGGTGTGTATTGCCTATGGGTTGCCTTGGACTTGCGTTTGGGCCCTTGCTTGTGTTATCTTGCTATTCTGCTTCTTCAGGTAAGTTCCCAATGGGGCTTCCTCAGGTTGGACATTCATGCTTGTTGTTGCATTTTATGTTAGGTGTTGCATATGCATAAAAGCTTGCCATGTAGTATCCTGTTTAGGTTGCACTAATTGAATGAGCATATGCTTACTTTATGCGTTTGAAACAGAACGGCCGTTATATGTGATAGTCCTAGAGTCTTTGCTAGGATCATAGGGTAGCCCAGCCTCATCGGGTACCCTGAGTCAATCGAGTCGATATGAGCATGATATGATAGCCCAGCACCATCGGGCAATCGATGAGATGATATGATATGATGATGCCGTGGTTTGTGCACCACCACGATGAAATTGCTATGCTATAGCCCGAACTGGCCAGTCTCTGCACTAACGGAAAGGGGTGCAGAGGTAGGAGAGGGATATGCCATTTGGCATTGTTTTGGGCCCTTTACAGTATTTCTGCACATTATTATACTTAGGGCATGCTAGTGTGTTTGACTTTCGTACTGCATTAGAGCATCTTTCTTAGGTATAGCACATACTATGTGGCTTCAGCGAGGACTGCCGGTCCCGCATGAGTGGCTCGATCTGCCTCCTTTCCCCGTTCTTTTTTTTAAGGTATTTTCTGCAGATTCATAGTACTCGATGTCTATATGACGGGATTTCCTTTTGGCGAATTGAAAAACCTGGCTAATTCTCTAACTTGGTATAAATGGAAATCATTCGCTTACGCTTTGGTTTTGACCCGGCTCTGCCGTGACACTTTGTATCTTAACTTTGTTTCCGTTTTACTTTCATTTGAACTGAATTTCGTGACATAGTCTTAGGACAGGTTAAGGGTACCCAATGGACCTTCGAGGTTTTTAGGGTTTGAAATCCCTTTTTCTACTAATCTTAAATGAGTTTGAAACCTTGACCCGTACCTGGATTGCACGATCCGAACAAGGGTTTTCATCCCTTGAAACGTAACTCGAAAATCATAATTTTGGGCCGTTACAAACAAGACTTATGCCGATTAATCAGCTGACCAGATATCTTACAGAAATCGTCTAGTAGGGTAGTGAACCTTTGGCACGCTTCAGCCGATGCCTTCGAGAATAGAAGGATATATATCTTCAGCGAATGCGAGAAACGGAAACTTAGTTCCACCTTTCACAAAAATGAAACCTAAGTTTTTGGACATTGTCACTTCAAGCTATATAGCTTGAGTTGATATGTAGTCGTATAGTTCAAAAATAGAAAATAGTGTTTCAGGCTTTTATGAGTCAACTCAAAATCTGGGTTGTTTGAAATGTTAGTGAACCTCTATCAGTACCCCGACCAGTTGGAATCTGATTAACTCCACCACTTCAAACCTGAATGCAATGAATAATATTATGTAAAATAATAACTTGGAACGTATAATATATATATATATATATATATATATATATATATATATATATATATATATATATATAGGGAAGATTTAAAATGTAAAACATCCTTAACGTGTAAAATTTGCTTAACGTGTAAAACTTAATTTTTTTAATAAATCAACAGGACAAGATCCCGCGCTTCACATGTAAAGCACCAATCAGGCCAGCATCGACTTCTCTCTCGGCCTCCCACACCCACCTCGAGCCACCTCCGGCCACCAGCCCCTAGCCGCACTCGAGCCCACCCTGTGCGCACCTATTGAGCCCAGACGTGGCCCTGTTCGAGCCACCTGCTGCCCCGGCGAGCCCACCCCTGTGCGCACCTGCAGCCCCGGCGCGCATCTTCTCTCCTCGCTGTCCAAGCCACCCACGAGCCACCTCCGGCCACCAGCCCCCACCTGCTCGAACCCCCTCCCTCAGGCGCACCCCCCGAGACCGGAACCCCCATGGTTCGAGCCCAGCCGAGCCCACACCGAGCCCATCTTCCCCAACAGCGCTAATCGGTTCTTTTGGCTCGGAATACCTTCGAAATCCCGATTTTGCTCCTTGTTTCCACTCGAATTTGGTATGATTTCTAACCCTAAACTTGTTTATTACAACTATTTAGATTGTTTGAATGATTTAGGTTGAGATTGAAAACCTAGGGTTTGATTTAGGAGCGGAATTTGGGCCTTTTTGCCAAATGCCAAATTGATTGAAATTGATGATATGGTTGTGTTGTTGGGTTGATTTTGAGCTAATTTCATGTTCATATCATTGTGAAATTGTTTATGGATCATGAGCTAATTGAATTTTAGAATTTTAGATTGCGATATGTTTTAGAATTTGGGGCTTTTTGCCAAAAGCCAAATTGATTGAAATTGATGATATGGTTGTGTTGTTGGGTTTATTTTGAGCTAATTTCATGTTCATATCATTGTCAAATTGTTTATGGATCATGAGCTAATTGAATTTTAGAATTTTATATTGCGATATGTAAAGAATTTGGGGCTTTTTGCCAACAGCAAAATTGACTTAAATTGATGATATGGTTGTGTTGTTGGGTTGATTTGGAGCTAATTTCATGTTCATAGCATTGTCAAATTGTTTATGGATCATGATCTAATTGAAGTTTGGAATTTTTTATTGAGATATGCTTTAGAATTTGGGGTTTTTTGCCAACAGCCAAATTGACTGAAATTGATGATATAGTTGTGTTGTTGGGTTGATTTGGAGCTAATTTCATGTTTATAGCATTGTCAAATTGTTTGTGAATCATGAGCTAATTGAATTTTAGAATTTTATTGCAATATGCTTTAGGTCGATTAGGTTCTTCTATTTTAGCATAAAAATCATAATTTAGCCTATTAGCTCAATTGGTAGAGCAATGTGCGTTTGCACAAAAGATGTGGGTTCAAATCCCACATAGGTTACATAATAGACAAGAGCGCAACAATCGCAAATTGTTAATCATGCACATTATAATCTAAGTTATGCACTTTTTAACCTTAATTATGCACATTTTAATCTTATTTATGCACTTTAATTTTAAAAGCTTATACGTAAAAAAATCGATTTCAAGTTTACATCTATCAACCTAAATTATCCGAGAGGTGAACCCAAACTCTCAAAATTAAAAAAAAAAAACAAAATTAAAACATCGATTTCAAAAGCACATTTTTTGTCTTATTAATGCACATTATGATCTTACATTTGCACAATTGTATTCTTAATCTGCACAATTGTATCTTACTTTTGCACAATTGTAGTTTAAATTTGCACAATTGTATCCTACTTTAAATTTGCACAATCGCACAATTAAAGTTGCACAAATGCACTTTACAGTTGCACAAATGCACTTCACAGTTGCACAAATGCACTTCACAGTTCCACAAATGCACTTCACAGTTGCACAAAAGGTATCGAAAACGGGAAAAAGTGCATTTATCCATAAAATTAGACATATTTACCAATTTACCCATAAATTAAACATATTTCAATTATAAATTTTTATAATTGAAATAGGCACATTTACCTATTTACCCCATAATGAATTATTTTGTCTGCACAAAATAAACTTATATTTGCACAATAAGATGTTATATGTGCACAAAGGCAAGTTATACTTGCACAGCAGAAAGTGTTACCAAGGAAAAAAAAATTAATTACGTTAAATATTTATAATAAAAAAAATTATGTTATAAATAACTAATCTTATATATTTGTATACTTTTTTCATAAAAAACACATTTTAAATTATATTAAAATTGTAAAGATGATTATTTGGAAAATATTAAAAACATATTTTATGGGGTTTGGGTGTCATATCAATTGGGATTTTGGCAAACTATTTTTGGGACAAAGAGGAATAAGAAGTTAGGGGGAAAGAAAGTTGATATGATGGACAGCTAGCTAATATTTTTAAAAGCTTTAATTTTTTTATCTTTTTATTTCGTTCTGTTTCAAATATGTTTGTTATAGTGAAAGTTGACATAAGGTGATCGAAAATAGGTACATGTTGGGTTGCAGCTACCGATTCCTTTACTAATACCACATTTTAGCATTTTAGTTTATTTGCTTGATGATCTTCAATGTCATTTTAGGGTAGATTATGGGTGTGGGGTGAACCCCATTACATAAAAGAGAATTTTATTCACCCTCTTACAAAGGGATAAACCATCCCACTTTTTCATCCTTTTTCTCTTTCGTTTTTAATAAAATAAAAGTTTTATTTAATATTTTTTTATTATGTTTTTTTTATTGATTGAAAATATATAGTGAGGTATAGAATTAATGTACGACTCGATACCTAATTTTTAGAAAATCTTAAAAAGGAAGAGCTTTTGCGATATAGACAGGGTTTGAATCTCTTATAAATCGTTCTCAATATCCTTATTATGTCCGATTTGGGATGAGGTATTTACATATATAGATAAAGTCTTGAAAAATGCGAGTAAAATCTTAAAAGACTAGGTTGAGATATTAAAAAAATAAGGTGTTAACATTCTATGAAAATAGATGAAAAAAATAGGGATAGATTAGCCCATGGATGCAGGGCTGCATATTTACAAAGAAGGATAGGGATACTAAAGGTATTAATTTTTTATTTTTCTTTCTCTATCACATCATACTATATATACTCCTCTCTAATAACTATTTTCATTCGAAAATTGTATTATTATATTTATTTTTAATTAGAAAAATGTTATTATTAAATTATATTTTTTATAAAATAAATAAGGCCAATTATATAACCTAATATTTAAATTAAAAATAAAGTATTAAACTTTATTGGAATTTTTTTTCGAAATATTCATTAAAAAATAAAAATTTACGGATAAATTCACACATTGAAACTATTTTATAGGTTATTTAGATCTTTTTATTTGCTTTCATCTTCTTCAGATTCTTGTATGTCTGATGCCCAATGAGAACATGCCTTGGTTGTTGAACGCCTTGCTCCAACATTGACAGCTCTGGGGATTGAACTTTGCCCGGCGTATATGAGTGAGGGATTCTTTTGTAAGATATATGTCGTGCTGGTTCATCCTAGACTCACTAAAGAAGATGTTGAGCATCTCACCTCTCCTCAGGTGACAACAACTTCCCAACCACTGATATGCGGACATCCTAGGTATTTGTCAATCGTAGTGGATTGGCAAATATTAAGAGATTGCCCAACCGTCCGAATGGATGAAGAAGACGTATTTTGTGAGACTTGAAAACAAGACTTATGCTGATTAATCAACTGACCAGATATCTTACAATAATAGTCTAGTAGGGTAGGGATCCTTTTGCACGCTTCAGCCGAAGCCTTCGAGAATAGAAGGATATATATCGTCAGCGAATGCGAGAAACGGAACCTTAGTTCCACCTTTCACAAAAATGAAACCTAAGTTTTTGGATATTGTCGCTTCAAGCTATGTAGCTTGAGTTGATATGTAGTCGTATAGTTCAAAAATAGAAAATAGTGTTTCAGGTTTTTATGAGTCAACTCAAAATCTGGGTTGTTTGAAATGTTAGTGAACCTCTATCAGTACCCCGACCAGTTGTAATCTGATTAACTCCTCCACTTCAAACCTGAATGCAATGAATAATATTATGTAAAATAATAACTTGGAACATTTATATATATATATATATATATATATATAAGTTTTTTTTTAAAAATTTAGATTAAGCTAATGTTTATTATTTTAATTTTTTTTTTATGTTCCAACACTTGAATCAACCAAATTTGAACATATGCAAAAGCGACTCGGCTTAACACATATGCATATGGTTCATTGTAAAATAAAAATGGGTGTTTATAACTTTAAATTGTATTGTAGTAGTATATAGGTACGTAGGAGTGGTGGGACCTCATTTAATTTTGATAAGGAATTTGATTAGACATTTCCTCTGATCCGTGCATGCCATTTATCAACACAACATAACAGATGCCTGCATGCATTTCACCTACCTTTGTTGCCTCCCCTAGCTAGCTATAAGATAGCTAGATCAAATCTAAAAATAATTTCATGAACCAAAATTTAAGTTTTTTTTTTTAATTGATTTGAGCTTGTGGTGTTGAAAGGGTTAAACGTGATTGAATATACAATACAAGTCACATGTTCGAGTCCATATGATCACCTATAGGCTACAATCTTCCATATACTAACTACAGAGTATTATGTGTGACAAAATTAATTACGTTAAATATTTATAATAAAAAAATATGTTATAAATAACTAATCTTATATATTTGTATACTTTTTTCATAAAAAACACATTTTAAAATATATTAAAATTGTAAAGATGATTATTTGGAAAATATTAAAAACATATTTTGTGGGGTTTGGGTGTCATATCAATTGGGATTTTGGCAAACTATTTTTGGGACTAAGAGGAATAAGAAGTCGGGGGGAAAGAAAGTTGATATGATGGACAGCTAGCTAACATTTTTAAAAGCTTTAATTTTTTTATCTTTTTATTTCGTTCTGTTTCAAATATGTTTGTTATAGTGAAAGTTGACATAAGGTGATCGAAAATAGGTACATGTTGGGTTCCAGCTACTGATTCCTTTACCAATACCACATTTTAGCATTTTAGTTTATTTGCTTGATGATCTTCAATGTCATTTTAGGGTAGATTATGGGTGTGGGGTGAACCCCATTACATAAAAGAGAATTTTATTCACCCTCTTACAAAGGGATAAACCATCCCACTTTTTCATCCTTTTTCTCTTTCGTTTTTAATAAAATAAAAGTTTTATTTAAAATTTTTTTATTATGTTTTTTTTATTGATTGAAAATATATAGTGAGGTATAGAATTAATGTACGACTCGATACCTAATTTTTAGAAAATCTTAAAAAGGAAGAGCTTTTGCGATATAGACAGGGTTTGAATCTCTTATAAATCGTTCTCAATATCCTTATTATGTCCGATTTGGGATGAGGTATTTACATATATAGATAAAGTCTTGAAAAATGCGAGTAAAATCTTAAAAGACTAGGTTGAGATATTAAAAAAATAAGGTGTTAACATTCTATGAAAATAGATGAAAAAAATAGGGATAGATTAGCCCATGAATGCAGGGCTGCATATTTACAAAGAAGGATAGGGATACTAAAGGTATTAATTTTTTATTTTTCTTTCTCTATCACATCATACTATATATAACCCTCTCTAATAACTATTTTCATTCGAAAATTGTTTTATTATATTTATTTTTAATTAGAAAAATGTTATTATTAAATTATATTTTTTATAAAATAAATAAGGCCAACTATATAACCTAATATTTAAATTAAAAATAAAGTATTAAACTTTATTGGAATTTTTTTTCGAAATATTCATTAAAAAATAAAAATTTACGGATAAATTCACACATTGAAACTATTTTATAGGTTATTTAGATCTTTTTATTTGCTTTCATCTTCTTCAGATTCTTGTATGTCTGATGCCCAATGAGAACATGCCTTGGTTGTTGAACGCCTTGCTCCAACATTGACAGCTCTGGGGATTGAACTTTGCCCGGCGTATATGAGTGAGGGATTCTTTTGAAAGATATATGTCGTGCTGGTTCATCCTAGACTCACTAAAGAAGATGTTGAGCATCTCACCTCTCCTCAGGTGACAACAACTTCCCAGCCACTAATATGCGGACATCCTAGGTATTTGTCAATCGTAGTGGATTGGAAAATATTAAGAGATTGCCCAACCGTCCGAATGGATGAAGAAGACGTATTTTGTGAGACTTGAAAACAACACTTATGCCGATTAATCAACTGACCAGATATCTTACAATAATCGTCTAGTAGGGTAGGGATCCTTTGGCACGCTTCAGCCGAAGCCTTCGAGAATAGAAGGATATATATCGTCAGCGAATGCGAGAAACGGAACCTTAGTTCCACCTTTCACAAAAATGAAACCTATGTTTTTGGATATTGTCGCTTCAAGCTATGTAGCTTGAGTTGATATGTAGTCGTATAGTTCAAAAATAGAAAATAGTGTTTCAGATTTTTATGAGTCAACTCAAAATCTGGGTTGTTTGAAATGTTAGTGAACCTCTATCAGTACCCCGAGCAGTTGTAATCTGATTAACTCCTCCACTTCAAACCTGAATGCAATGAATAATATTATGTAAAATAATAACTTGGAACATTTATATATATATATATAAGTTTTTTTTTAAATTTAGATTAAGCTAATGTTTATTATGTTAATTTTTTTTTATGTTCCAACACTTGAATCAACCAAATTTGAACATATGCAAAAGCGACTCGGCTTAACACATATGCATATGGTTCATTGTAAAATAAAAATGGGTGTTTATAACTTTAAATTGTATTGTAGTAGTATATAGGTACGTAGGAGTGGTGGGACCTGATTTAATTTTGATAAGGAATTTGATTAGACATTTCCTCTGATCCGTGCATGCCATTTATCAACACAACATAACACATGTCTGCATGCATTTCACCTACCTTTGTTGCCTCCCCTAGCTAGCTATAAGATAGCTAGATCAAATCTAAAAATAATTTCATGAACCAAAATTTAAAATTTTTTTTTAATTGATTTGAGCTTGTATTGTTGAAAGGGTTAAACGTGATTGAATATACAGTACAAGTCACATGTTCGAGTCCATATGATCACCTATAGGCTACAATCTTCCATATACTAACTACAGAGTATTATGTGTGACAAAATTAATTACGTTAAATATTTATAATAAAAAAATATGTTATAAATAACTAATCATATATATTTGTATACTTTTTTCATAAAAAACACATTTTAAAATATATTAAAATTGTAAAGATGATTATTTGGAAAATATTAAAAACATATTTTGTGGGGTTTGGGTGTCATATCAATTGGGATTTTGGCAAACTATTTTTGGGACAAAGAGGAATAAGAAGTCGGGGGGAAAGAAAGTTGATATGATGGACAACTGGCTAACATTTTTAAAAGCTTTAATTTTTTTATCTTTTTATTTCGTTCTGTTTCAAATATATTTGTTATAGTGAAAGTTGACATAAGGTGATCGAAAATAGGTACATGTTGGGTTCCAGCTACTGATTCCTTTACCAATACCACATTTTAGCATTTTAGTTTATTTGCTTGATGATCTTCAATGTCATTTTAGGGTAGATTATGGGTGTGGGGTGAACCCCATTACATAAAAGAGAATTTTATTCACCCTATTACAAAGGGATAAACCATCCCACTTTTTCATCCTTTTTCTCTTTCGTTTTTAATAAAATAAAAGTTTTATTTAATATTTTTTTATTATGTTTTTTTTATTGACTGAAAATATATAGTGAGGTATAGAACTAATGTACGACTCGATACCTAATTTTTAGAAAATCTTAAAAAGGAAGAGCTTTTGCGATATAGACAGGGTTTGAATCTCTTATAAATCGTTCTCAATATCCTTATTATGTCCGATTTGGGATGAGGTATTTACATATATAGATAAAGTCTTGAAAAATGCGAGTAAAATCTTAAAAGACTAGGTTGAGATATTAAAAAAATAAGGTGTTAACATTCTATGAAAATAGATGAAAAAAATAGGGATAGATTAGCCCATGGATGCAGGGCTGCATATTTACAAAGAAGGATAGGGATACTAAAGGTATTAATTTTTTATTTTTCTTTCTCTATCACATCATACTATATATACTCCTCTCTAATAACTATTTTCATTCGAAAATTGTATTATTATATTTATTTTTAATTAGAAAAATGTTATTATTAAATTATATTTTTTATAAAATAAATAAGGCCAACTATATAACCTAATATTTAAATTAAAAATAAAGTATTAAACATTATTGAAATTTTTTTTCGAAATATTCATTAAAAAATAAAAATTTACGGATAAATTCACACATTGAAACTATTTTATAGGTTATTTAGATCTTTTTATTTGCTTTCATCTTCTTCAGATTCTTGTATGTCTGATGCCTAATGAGAACATGCCTTGGTTGTTGAACGCTTTGCTCCAACATTGACAGCTCTGGGGATTGAACTTTGCCCGGCGTATATGAGTGAGGGATTCTTTTGTAAGATATATGTTGTGCTGGTTCATCCTAGACTCACTAAAGAAGATGTTGAGCATCTCACCTCTCCTCAGGTGACAACAACTTCCCAGCCACTGATATGCGGACACCCTAGGTATTTGTCAATCGTAGTGGATTGGCAAATATTAAGAGATTGCCCAACCGTCCGAATGGATGAAGAAGACGGATTTTGTGAGACTTGAAAACAAGACTTATGCCGATTAATCAACTGACCAGATATCTTATAATAATCGTCTAGTAGGGTAGGGATCCTTTGGCACGCTTCAGCCGAAGCCTTCGAGAATAGAAGGATATATATCGTCAGCGAATGCGAGAAACGGAACCTTAGTTCCACCTTTCACAAAAATGAAACCTAAGTTTTTGGATATTGTCGCTTCAAGCTATGTAGCTTGAGTTGATATGTAGTCGTATAGTTCAAAAATAGAAAATAGTGTTTCAGGTTTTTATGAGTCAACTCAAAATCTGGGTTGTTTGAAATGTTAGTGAACCTCTATCAGTACCCCGACCAGTTGTAATCTGATTAACTCCTCCACTTCAAACCTGAATGCAATGAATAATATTATGTAAAATAATAACTTGGAACATTTATATATATATATATATAAGTTTTTTTTTAAAAATTTAGATTAAGCTAATGTTTATTATTTTAATTTTTTTTTTATGTTCCAACACTTGAATCAACCAAATTTGAACATATGCAAAAGCGACTCGGCTTAACACATATGCATATGGTTCATTGTAAAATAAAAATGGGTGTTTATAACTTTAAATTGTATTGTAGTAGTATATAGGTACGTAGGAGTGGTGGGACCTGATTTAATTTTGATAAGGAATTTGATTAGACATTTCCTCTGATCCGTGCATGCCATTTATCAACACAACATAACACATGCATGCATGCATTTCACCTACCTTTGTTGCCTCCCCTAGCTAGCTATAAGATAGCTAGATCAAATCTAAAAATAATTTCATGAACCAAAATTTAAGTTTTTTTTTTAATTAATTTGAGCTTGTGGTGTTGAAAGGGTTAAACGTGATTGAATATACAGTACAAGTCATATGTTCGAGTCCATATGATCACCTATAGGCTACAAACTTCCATATACTAACTACAGAGTATTATGTGTGACAAAATTAATTACGTTAAATATTTATAATAAAAAAATATGTTATAAATAACTAATCTTATATATTTGTATACTTTTTTCATAAAAAACACATTTTAAAATATATTAAAATTGTAAAGATGATTATTTGGAAAATATTAAAAACATATTTTGTGGGGTTTGGGTGTCATATCAATTGGGATTTTGGCAAACTATTTTTGGGACAAAAAGGAATAAGAAGTCGGGGGGAAAGAAAGTTGATATGATGGACAGCTAGCTAACATTTTTAAAAGCTTTAATTTTTTTATCTTTTTATTTCGTTCTGTTTCAAATATGTTTGTTATAGTGAAAGTTGACATAAGGTGATCGAAAATAGGTACATGTTGGGTTCCAGCTACTGATTCCTTTACCAATACCACATTTTAGCATTTTAGTTTATTTGCTTGATGATCTTCAATGTCATTTTAGGGTAGATTATGGGTGTGGGGTGAACAAAGAATTTCACATCAAAAAAGAAAAATGCTAAAAAACCCTCCTCGGAGCCGAATCAACGCGCTTCACGCGCTTGTGAAATTCCCCTTCCACAAACCCTATGTGCAGTTCATCCGCCCCCCAATCTCTGTGCAGTTCATCTGCCCTCCAATCTCCATCTTCTTCATCAAATTAGCCCGTTTGAATGGCTGATTCTGGAAGCCTGAATCCCTTCATCCCGTTTGGTTGGCGGATTCGGTGCCTTCTAGCGCATCGTCTTCTTCATATCTCCTCCGTCGTCCTCTATTTGTGCCCTGGTTTTGGGTTCTGTCGGAGTTTCTCCGGTGGTCTTTGGGTGGTCTTGTGTTTGCCGGTGTGGTGGCTCTCGCTTCTCACCTGTGCCTCGCGGCCTCTCACTGGTTTTGTTCAACGGTGGCTCTCGCTTCTCGTCTGCGTCTCGCAGCCTCTCACCAGCTTTGTTTTGCGGTGGTGCTTCCGTAGTGGGGCTGGTGGCGCCGCCGGCCGTCGGTCTTCAAATTTTGTCTGTCTCCTTTGGTCCCCGGCTCTGTTCGTCTCTTCAGGCGTCTCTCCGGGCGTCTCTCCAAGGGCCTTCTCTTCTGCTCCAATTGTCTCAGCACGAAGGGGTTTACAAAGGAAAAAAAGGAAAAAAAAGGTGTTCACCCGCTTCTTTCCCTTCTACTCCTCCTCTTGGTTACTTCCTCTTCTCCTGTGTTCTGTGTTTCGGCTCTGCAGGCAGTTTAAGGTCGTGATTGTGGTTGTGGTCTCAGTTCATGGTAACACTGAAACCGGGGTGGTGTGTTATGCACCTTCCTTTTCAAACTCCCGATAGGGCCCAAATCCTCCTAGCGAGGCTAAACAACTGATTCAGGGCTCCGGCCTTGATGAAGGTTACAATCATAGGAAGCAAATGATTAAACAGATCGTCGATCTTCAAGAAATCTTCGACAACATGGCACTTCCTGCTCTGTTCGCCTCGTTTTTCGGCTGGTTGCGTTTTGCTTGTTTAGCTCATGGTCATCCGATTCTTTTCGACTGGTTGCGTTTTGCTTGTTTAGCTCATGTGATCAAGATGGTTTCACCCAATTCCTACCAAGGGGATGCTTTAAATTTCAAACTTCTCAAACCCCATCCTAATGTGTTGTTGTTAGGGGGGCAGCACACGCTTTGGCTTGATTTTGAATATCAAGGTGCAACTTGGAATTATAAACATTTGCTAGTGTCTTATTCTCCATCTCACTCTATATTCAACGTTAATTGTTTATCTGTCGCTGGTTTTTCTCCTTGCCTGTCTACCCTTGTTCGGTTATTGCCTTGGGCTAGGTGTAAGAGTCTTCAATGGAATCTACAAATAAAAAAGTTTGACAGTTATGTGTTCTGTTGCATAAGCTTGGATACTGGTGTCTATCCTTCTTTTAGGTATCCGATCAATGATTACAACACAAAAAAGAAGACAAAAAACTGGTCATATATGCCAACTGCCCCATTCGATTTGAATCATTTGTCGCCAACTTGCAGCCATATGGGGTGGAGATTTAATCTATCAAAACACAATTATAAACATACTTATTGGATGGGTTGGCTCAGGTGGGTTATTCTCCTTTTGGGATTACTTTCATTCGATTGGGCCTATATGACGAATTATTCATCCATGCTAAGTGTATTTTACGCCCAAACAACAAGGCTCGAAAAGAGCAAGTACACACCGCATTCGCTACATCGACACGATTTAAGGACCCTGTATCCTGGTCCTTTTATCATTATAGATTTTTTATGAAGATATGCTTCTGGAACTGTCGAGGGATTGGAAAGCAAACCTTCTGGACGGAAATTGATTCTATGTGTAAAAATGAACAGATTCAAATTATGTCGTTAGCGGAAACCAAAACGGAAAATATTCCAGATGATAAATTATGGAGAAATATTGGATTTGACGAAGGGATATGGTCGCCATCCATTGGGAGATCGGGTGGAATTGGAGTCATCTGGAAATCTCATCAGCTGCTTGATTTCACTATTTCCATAGCTATCCATGCTCCCCGCATCATTGGCCTCCGGTTGGTGAGCCCCCAGCCGGGGTTCCCGATCCTCGTTCTCTTTGTCTACGCACCTCCGTCTCCCAATGATAAAGACATTTTTTGGGAAATGCTAAAAACAATTATCAAAGATTCTACTATCCCGTGCATAGTTATGGGGGATCTAAATGAAATTCTGTGCAGCTCTGATAAACTCGGCGGGGCCGCCACCCGGATCTCCAGGTTCTCCCGTCTAATCTCCTTCAAAAACGACTGCTCTCTCTTTGACCTGCCTACATTTGGAAACCCCTTCACCTGGAGAAAAAACCCGGAGGAAGACTTCAATATCCGCGAAAAACTAGATCGGGTGCTTGTTCACCAACAGGTCTTATCATCTTTTCCTAATATGGCGACCTCTCATGGTGCTTTCTCCTCCTCGGATCACTGCCCAATCTCCATCTCTCTTGAAGTCACTTCTAACTTCAAAGCCCCACCATTCAAGTTCGAGAATGCCTGGATGCTTCGGAAAGATTTTCGTAACATAGTCAAGCAATCCTGGAGGGCGTCCTGCCCGGGCTCGACTATGTTCCAATTAATGTTCAAACAAAAAATATTAAAAAAGAAGGCAAAGGAGTGGAATAAAAAGAGTTTCGGGAACATTTTCCGACAGATAAAGGATGTTGACTCAGAACTATTGCGTATTCAGTCTGTTGGCACTGGTTTACATTCTCCAGAAAATCGACATAAGGAAAAACAGCTCATTGTGAAGAGAGATAAGCTTCTTCTTTTTCAGAAATCTTTCTGGAGCCAACGGGCCAAAACTAAACACCTGAAATTCTCAGATTCCAACACAGCTTACTTTCATCGAGTGGTGTCAGGGCGACGACATAGAAAACAGATCCGCAACATCCTATCCTCTAATGGAGCGATGGTGATTGGAGAAGAAAACGTCAGGCATGAGATACAACGGGATTTTGAGAGGAGGTTTAAGAAAGAATCAACGGATGAAGGGCTCCTTAACAACCTTCTACAACTAATACAACCATCCATCTCGACGGAAGAAAACTCTTTCCTTACAGCAATTCCAACCAACTCATAAATTAAAATTTCTGTTTTTAGTCTTGGGCGAAACAAGTCCCCAGGACCTGACGGCTTCACGGCTGAGTTTTATACAAAATACTGGGACATCGTCGGTAAATCGTTAATATCTGCGGTAAAAGGTTTTTTCCACTCCGGCAAAATGCTCCGACAAATAAACCACACGTTTATCTCCCTGCTCCCAAAAAGGGATGATCCAACGACTACTAGTCACTATAGACCCATTAGTCTATGCTCTAACATTTACAAAATAATCTCCAAAATTCTGACAGAAAGAATGAAAAAGGTCATTGGTAAGCTCATACATCCTCTTCAGGGTGCCTTTGTTTCAGATAGGGCTATACAGGACAATATCCTCATAGCTCATGAAATCTTCCATTCCTACAAAAATCGTAGGGGTCGGGAAGGATGGATGGCTATTAAATTAGATATGGAAAAAGCCTATGATAGGGTTGATTGGAATTTCCTCAAAAGGGTGCTACTAAAATTCGGGTTTCATGCTAGGTTCGTCTCATGGGTCATGGAATGTATTACCTCCGTCTCCTTCTCGGTGCTGATCAATACTGGTCCTACGGATCTATTCCTCCCTTCCCGTGGAATTCGCCAGGGAGATCCCCTATCTCCATTTCTTTTCATACTAGGTGCTGAGATTCTTGCTCGGCACCTGGCTGCGGAAGCTAGCCTAGATAGAACAACGATTGGTTTTCCGATTGGACGCAACGGCCCCCGGGTTCCGTTCCTCTCCTTTGCTGACGATATCATCATTTTCTCGAAAGGGAGTGTCGAAGCGGGTCGCAAGGTAAAGACTATCATAGACTCTTACTGCAAGATGTCTGGCCAAAAGGTTAATTACCATAAATCATGTTTTCAGGTAACTCGGGGGATTCCGAGTCATAGAATTCTCCATTTACGTACATGCCTCAATATCACAGAAGAACACTCAATAGAAAAATACCTGGGTTGTCCTATCATCAATGGTAGGGTCACTAGCAGTACCTTCGAAGATATCATTTGTAAATCTAAACAACAACTGACAAAGTGGAGGGCTAATGCTCTATCCCAACAAGGTCGGGCTACACTAATAAACTCTAATCTCTCGTCCAAACCGCTGCATGTGATGCAGAGCTTTTTGCTCCCTGCCACTATGCATAAAGAACTAGACCAAATCAATCGTTCTTTCTTCTGGAATAAGGACCTGCAGTACCGCCCCTTAATAAGTTGGGACAGGATTTGTAAACCAAAACAATTTGGGGGTTTGGGTATTCGCAAATCAAGGGATATGAATGTCGCTCTCCAGATGAAGCTTCTGTGGAAGATTCTGGCAGAACCGAGTAATGTGTGGGTATCGCTGATCAGACATAAATATCTACGTACCACGAGTATCTTCGACTACAAAAGATCGGGATCGTGCTCCTGGCAATGGTCCAACCTAGCTGGTTTAATTGATAAATTTAAAACCGGTCTAATCTGGTCCGTGGGGAATGGACGATCAATAAAGTTCTGGACAGATAACTGGATCTCAACCTCCCCTGTTAGGGCTAGGGCGGATTGCCCTCCGGATCACAATCAAAACAAAATGGTCAGTGACTATATTTTGGGGGGCCAGTGGTGGAGTGAAAAACTACAACAAATACTTCCTAACGACATAGTGCAAGAGATTCTAGACATTCCGTTGCCTTCCTCGGAATTGCAAGACCGTCTATACTGGTGGCCTGATAGGGAAGGGTGGTTTACTACTGCTAGTGCATACAAAATGATTACATCTCAAGCGTCAGCCACCCGGGATTATAATGACTGGATTTGGAGGGTCAATTGCCCTCCAAAAGTTAAAAACTTCCTCTGGAAGATAGCACAAGCGGGCCTCCCCACCGCTTCTAGGTTGTCTAGCAGAGGTTCGGTTGTCCCTTCAACTTGCTCCCTTTGTAATGCAGCCTCCGAGGACAAGGTCCACCTGTTCTTGGAATGCTCTTTCGTTTGAGAAGTACACCAACTCCCATTCCAAGACCAATCAGCTGTTAATTGCTTGATTGCCCAGTTTAGGGATATTAGGCCCATTCTATCTCTGCTTGGGAAGAGCCTAAATTCTACCGCCATGACCAGCCTAGCCTTTTCTTGGTGGTTAACATGGTACATTAGGAATCAATTTTTATTCCAGCAGGTCGCCATCCCAAGGAAGGAACAAGCACTACAAATGATCAAATCTCAACTATATAACTGGAATAGAACGTTTGTACGAGAGATGGAATTTGAGGAGGAGCTTCACCCTACCAGGCCACATACGCCAAAAATAAGAAACAAACAACGTCCCATCCAGTGGCGGAAGCCCCCTAGGGGTACGTACAAACTAAACTTCGATGGCTCATCTCTTTCTAATGGCGACAGTACTGCTGGGGCCATTATTAGGGACTGGGATGGTCACCCTACTTCCGTTCTGCACAAGCAGCTTGGAAAACAAAGCCCCCTCAAAGCGGAGGCATTAGCTCTCAAACTAGGTATACAAAAAGTCCATCAGCTTAAGTTAGAAAAGATCCACATTGATGGTGACTGTAAGATCATTATTGACCACTTACAACGGAAAACTTCCTGTCCATGGGAAGTCGAATTAATCCTCTCGGATATCCAACTCCTGGTATCGACGGTAAAGGAAGTAACCTTCCTTCATATCCCTCGCATGGGCAATAGAGTGGCTGATAAGATTGCACACCTTTGCCACTCTGTCCGAGGGGCCGATATAAACAATGATATAGGTCTTCTTGACCTCATCCGCAAGGATGCCGCCGGGTAGGGTGATCCCTCCCGAATCCTTTCCTTATCAAAAAAAAAAAAAAAAAAAAAATGGGTGTGGGGTGAACCCCATTACATAAAAGAGAATTTTATTCACCCTCTTACAAAGGGATAAACCATCCCACTTTTTCATCCTTTTTCTCTTTCGTTTTTAATAAAATAAAAGTTTTATTTAATATTTTTTATTATGTTTTTTTTATTGATTGAAAATATATAGTGAGGTATAGAATTAATGTACGACTCGATACCTAATATTTAGAAAATCTTAAAAAGGAAGAGCTTTTGCGATATAGACAGGGTTTGAATCTCTTATAAATCGTTCTCAATATCCTTATTATGTCCGATTTGGGATGAGGTATTTACATATATAGATAAAATCTTGAAAAATGCGAGTAAAATCTTAAAAGACTAGGTTGAGATATTAAAAAAATAAGGTGTTAACATTCTATGAAAATAGATGAAAAAAATAGGGATAGATTAGCCCATGGATGCAGGGCTGCATATTTACAAAGAAGGATAGGGATACTAAAGGTATTAATTTTTTATTTTTCTTTCTCTATCACATCATACTATATATACTCCTCTCTAATAACTATTTTCATTCGAAAATTGTATTATTATATTTATTTTTAATTAGAAAAATGTTATTATTAAATTATATTTTTTATAAAATAAATAAGGCCAACTATATAACCTAATATTTAAATTAAAAATAAAGTATTAAACTTTATTTGAATTTTTTTTCGGAATATTCATTAAAAATACGGATAAATTCACACATTGAAACTATTTTATAGGTTATTTAGATCTTTTTATTTGCTTTCATCTTCTTCAGATTCTGGTATGTCTGATCCCCAATGAGAACATGCCTTGGTTGTTGAACGCCTTGCTCCAACATTGACAGCTCTGGGGATTGAACTTTGCCAGACGTATATGAGTGAGGGATTCTTTTGTAAGATATATGTCATGCTGGTTCATCCTAGACTCATTAAAGAAGATGTTGAGCTTCTCACCTCTCCTCAGGTCACAACAACTTCCCAGCCACTGATATGCGAACATCCTAGGTATTTGTCAATCGTAGTGGATTGGCAAATATTAAGAGATTTCCCAACCGTCCGAATGGATGAAGATGACGTATTTTGTGAGACTTGAAAACAAGACTTATGACAATTAATCAGCTGACCAGATATCTTACAATAATCGTCTAGTAGGGTAGGGATCCTTTGGCACGCTTCAGCCGAAGCCTTCGAGAATAGAAGGATATATATCGTCAGCGAATGCGAGAAACGGAACCTTAGTTCCACCTTTCACAAAAATGAAACCTAAGTTTTTGGATATTGTCGCTTCAAGCTATGTAGCTTGAGTTGATATGTAGTCGTATAGTTCAAAAATAGAAAATAGTGTTTCGGGCTTTTATGAGTCAACTCAAAATCTGGGTTGTTTGAAATGTTAGTGAACCTCTATCAGTACCCCGACCAGTTGTAATCTGATTAACTCCTCCACTTCAAACCTGAATGCAATGAATAATATTATGTAAAATAATAACTTGGAACATTTATATATATATATATATATATATATATATATATATAAGTTTTTTTTTTAAATTTAGATTAAGCTAATGTTTATTATTTTAATTTTTTTTATGTTCCAACACTTGAATCAACCAAATTTGAGCATATGCAAAAGCGACTCGGCTTAACACATATGCATATGGTTCATTGTAAAATAAAAATGGGTGTTTATAACTTTGAAGTGTATTGTAGTAGTATATAGGTACGTAGGAGTGGTGGGACCTCATTTAATTTTGATACGGAATTTGATTAGACATTTCCTCTGATCCGTGCATGCCATTTATCAACACAACATAATACATGTCTGCATGTATTTCACCTACCTTTGTTGCCTCCCCTAGCTAGCTATAAGATAGCTAGATCAAATCTAAAAATAATTTCATGAACCCAAATTTAAGTTTTTTTGTTAATTGATTTGAGCTTGTGGTGTTGAAAGGGTTAAACGTGATTGAATATACAGTACAAGTCACATGTTCGAGTATATATGATCACCTACAGGCTACAATCTTCCATATACTAACTACGGAGTATTATGTGTGACAAAATTAATTACGTTAAATATTTATAATAAAAAAATTATGTTATAAATAACTAATCTTATATATTTGTATACTTTTTTCATAAAAAACACATTTTAAAATATATTAAAATTGTAAAGATGATTATTTGAAAAATATTAAAAACATATTTTGTGGGGTTTGGGTGTCATATCAATTGGGATTTTGGCAAACTATTTTTGGGACAAAGAGGAATAAGAAGTTGGGGGGAAAGAAAGTTGATATGATGGAGAACTAGCTAACATTTGAAAAAGCTTTGATTCTTTTCTCTTTTTATTTCATTCCGTCTCAAATATGTTTGTTATAGTGAAAGTTGACATAAGGTGATCGAAAATAGATACATGTTGGGTTGCAGCTACCGATTCCTTTACCAATACCACATTTTAGCATTTTAGTTTATTTGCTTGATGATCTTCAATGTCATTTTAGGGTAGATTATGGGTGTGGGGTGAACCTCATTACATAAAAGAGAATTTTATTCACCCTCTTACAAAGGGATAAACCATCCCACTTTTTCATCCTTTTTCTCTTTCGTTTTTAATAAAATAAAAGTTTTATTTAATATTTTTTATTATGTTTTTTATTAATTGAAAATATATAGTGAGGTATAGAATTAATGTAAGATTCGTTGTCTAATTTTTAGAAAATCTTAAAAAGGAAGAGCTTTTGCGATATAGACAGGGTTTGAATCTCTTATAAATCGTTCTCAATATCCTTATTATGTCCGATTTGGGATGAGGTATTTACATATATAAATAAAGTCTTGAAAAAATGCGAGTAAAATCTTAAAAGACTAGGTTGAGATATTAAAAAATAAGGTGTTAACATTCTATGAAAATAGATGAAAAAATAGGGATAGATTAGCCCATGGATGCAGGGCCGCATATTTAGCATATTTACAAAGAAGAATAGGGATACTAAAGTATTAATTTTTTATTCTTCTTTCTCTATCACCTTATACTATATATACTCCTCTCCAATAACTATTTTCATTCGAAAATTGTATTATTATATTTATTTTTAATTAGAAAAATGTTATTATTAAATTATATTTTTTTATAAAATAAATAAGGCCAACTATATAACCTAATATTTAAATTAAAAATAAAGTATTAAACTTTATTGGAATTTTTTTTCGAAATATTCAATAAAAAATAAAAATTTACGGATAAATTCACACATTGAAACTATTTACACAAATATTCAAAATTTGTAGATGCGTCAGAGAAAGGCGATTTGAGACCGCATTTCAAGTGTTAATTGAATACTTTTTATTTCTTAATTTAGAAAAAAACAAAAAAATATATATTTACGTAAAATGCGGCCTTTTTAAAAATTAAAGAAGAAGAAGAAGCCCTCAGCAGCTTCTCGAAGGCCGGTCGGGACAATCAACGGAGAGGGCTTCTGGAGAGTGGTGGCGATGGGCGGAGGACTTCCGGAGAGTGATGGCAGTGGGCGACCAGAGATCATTGGGGAATGTGAAGACGATGAAGAAAGTGCAGACCAATGAAGTGATTTACAACTTGCATCTTTCGCTTGCTGTAAGACCGGATCGGTGGAGCGGCTTCTTCAAGGTTCCTTTCTCCCCACACGCCGCTTCCACTTTCTGCAGAATCGCTAATTCTCTCTGCATTTCCCCAACCGCCGGAACCCTAATTGTGAGTTTTCTCCCTTCATCGAAACAAATTTGTCGCAGATTTCTCAGTTTTCTAAGCGGAGAGACGAAATTCACATTTTTTTAAAGAGGATTCGATGCCTTTGTATTTGAAATCAGGCTCCATCAGCTAATGCGATCCTCTTCAATGGCGATCGGGTTGAGGGTACTGGTAATCCAGTGATCGATAGGCTATCGAATTTGCAGAACCTAGCTGATGTTATTGCGTCCAAGTATGGGGACTCCGTGAATGCTTGGGTTATCGAAGCTTCCACCTTCAATGGCCCTTTTGCTGCTTACAACGAGTTCATTCCATGTTTGAAGCAGTGGGGAGAACCTAAAGCTTACAGGCCTGATGGTTTCCCGCCCTCTACCTCCATTGCAGGGCCGGCCCAAGGGGGTGGGCGAGAGGGGCGACGGCCCAGGGCCCCTAAATTTTAGGGGCCCATAATAAATAAATTTGTAATAATAGTAATATATCTACAAAGCATAAACAAACATACTAAATAGCCCAGTTGGTAGGTTTATGATAATTATACCACATGGTTGTAGGTTAGAATCTAGAAAAGGGCCCTTTTGTTTAATTATAAAAAAGTTTTATTAAGGGCCTTAATTTCTATTTTGCCCCAGGGCCTCTCGATTACTCAGACCGGGCCTGCTCCATTGTTGCACTTTTATCCAAATTCCTTGAGCAGGTGAACTTCAAATTTCATTGTTCAAGACTTTAAATTTGATGTAATCGTTTCCTGATTGGCTCTAAACAATGAAAATCGCTGCAAAATCGGTTCTTTTGAGTTCTAGGGTGAATTGGACCAAATATGCCATTTAGCAGTTTAATCAACCACACTCTTTTCAAGGAGAAATAGTCAGAAGCATCAATTTCAATCACAGCATAAACGGATAGAATTTATAGTCAATAGATAGAGTTTAAGATAGAGTTTACGGTTGCTGAAATCCTATCTTTACATTGTAGATAAGTTTACCTTGAGTTGTATCACGTCTATATATTCTTTGTAAAGTTAATAATCAAATCATTTAATTCTCAAATCCTTTATGGTATCCAGAGCCTAAACCCTAATTTTTTTTACGTCTTCTCCACCCTTCTTTTCAACTCCTCTGTTCAATATGTCTACCGATGCATCCTCCGTTATCAACTCGTCCAACAACAACACCAACACCAACCTCCTAGCCAATCTGTCTGGCACCACTACTGGGTCTTTCCCTTCCATCTCCATCAAGCTTGATCAAAACAACTGTTATCTATGGCGTGGTATTATTTTCAGCACCCTTGAGGCTTTCGATCTCGGATGCAGATCTCACTGGTTGTATTCTTCAGGGTCTTGATGCCACCTATGCCCCATTCATTACTGCTGCTCATATGCGTGTTGAGCCCCTATCCATTGATGAGCTTACGGGCCTTTTACTTCAAGAGAAGGAACGTCGAGAGGAGCATCACCGCCAAGCCTTGGCTTCTGTTGGCTCTCCCGTCAGTCCAGCCTCTCCCTCCTCCTCTATGTCGTCTTCAACAGTTGATGCTCAGGCTAATTTTGGCCAACGAGCACCCAACGAATCTTCAACTCGTGGCAGAGGCAATCAAGGTCGTGGTCGCGGACGTGGTCGCTCCGATCCCTCCCAGAATCAGCAATCTTCCTACAACTCCAATCGCCCACAATGTCAGATTTGTGATCGAATGGGACATCGTGCCAGAGATTGTTACAATCGTCATGATGAATCTGTGTTTCCCTCTCGTCATCAGCAGCAGCAGCCTCAGAAGTCCGCCAACACAGCCTATACATCATCTTCGTCGTCCCTTCCCGATCCCAACTGGTACATTGACTCTGGCGCATCCCATCATATTACCTCTGACATGCGCAATCTGAATATCAAGTCGGACTACAATGGTGATGATAGTCTGGCTATGGGTGATGGTAATCAAATTTCTATCTCTCACACTGGGTCTTCTGATTTTGTTACTTCCTCTCGCAAATTCTATCTTTGAGATGTCTTAGTTGCTCCCACTATAACTAAGAATTTGCTCAGTGCCTCTGGCTTTACTCGTGATAACTCTGTTATCATTGAATTGCATCCTTACTTTTGTCTTGTCAAGGATTTGTAGGGACATGTTCTTCTACAGGGAAACGTTAAAGATGGGCTCTATCACCTTCCGCTCCCTACACGCCTCTCCCCCACCGCCAATCTCACTACTCATCGTCTCTCCCTGGATGTCTGGGATCGGAGATTGTGTCATCCCAACTCCTCCGTTCTACAACATCTTCTTTCCAGTCTTCAATTACAAGTGTCCAATTAACGGCTTTCGGCTGTATGTGAGTCTTGCCAGCTTGGCAAAAGTTGTCGTCTTCCTATTAGTCATACACATAGTCTTAGTAGTTCACCATTTGATTTAATTTACTCTGATGTTTGGGGACCTTCGTCAATTCCTTCAATTAATGGAAATCGTTACTTTGTGATCTTTGTGGATGACTATTCAAAGTTTATATGGATCTATTTCCTTACTCACAAGTCTCAAGTTGCACCTATTTTCCAAGCTTTCTACACTATGGTCAAAACACAATTTAATAAGGGTATTAAGCAATTTCAATCGGATGGAGGGGGTGAATATGTTGCCCTTACTTCCTTCTTGGAATCAAATGGCATCATCCATCGTATGTCGTGTCCTCACACTCCGTCCCAGAATGGGACCGCTGAGCGTCGTCACCGAATCATCCAAGAAAAAGGCTTGTCCCTTCTTGCCCATTCGGCTGCTCCTTTCCGGTTTTGGGAGCAAGCTTTTCACTCTGCTGTCTATCTCTCTAATCGTACACCCACCCCAACCCTTACCCATAAGTCACCATTTGAAGTCTTGTATACCAAGCGTCCTAACTATGATTCCCTTCGAGTCTTTGGTTGTCTATGTTACCCATATCTCCGCCCTTACATCTCAACAAAATTAAACTATCGATCCCTACCATGTGTTTTCATTGGGTATAGTTCCAAATATAAAGGCTATGCTTGTCACCATATTCCCACCTCTCGTACCTATTACTCTCCTCATGTTGTTTTTGATGAGCATACCTTTCCTTTCCAACAACCAGCCCCTTTGCCATGTCCATCTCCCCAACCTTCATCCCCACCAGTACCCTGCACCCTTCTGTAGGATGTCACAGAGTCACTACCACCAGTCCCACCGTCACCATCTTTAATGTCGCCTGTGGTAGATCCTGCTCCAGCACCATCCTCACCGACACCGCAAGCCCAGGCACCGCCCTCACCACACCACACCAGCAAGAGACTATCTTTCGTCCTGCATCAGATTCTCACCATCCTATGGTCACTCGAGCTCAAACAGGAAAGTTCAAACCCCGCACTTTCCAGGCATCTAAGCACTCTGAATCTGATGACGACCTCGCACTTGTTGAACCTCCCACCTTCTTCAGACAGGCAGTCAAGGTTCCGTCTTGGTGCTCGGCTATGCAAGTCGAATACGATGCTCTCCACCGAAACAAAACTTGGCGCCTAGTTCCTCGCCCATCTACTGGTAATATCATCGGCTGCAAATGGGTTTATCGTATCAAACGCTTGGCGGATGGGTCTCTGTCTCGCTATAAGGCTCGGCTCATGGAAAAAGGGTTCGATCGAACCGAAGGGGTGGATTTTTTTGATACGTTCAGTCCGATTGTCAAACCAACGACCATCCGTCTTGTGTTGTCTATTGCTCTCAGTCATCATTGGACTATTTGCCAGCTTGACATCAACAATGCCTTCCTGAATGGTGACCTCCAGGAGACAGTATTTATGGAACAACCACCAGGGTTTGTCGATCCTCGCTTTCCTACCCATGTTTGCCGCCTTCAAAAAGCTCTCTATGGTCTCAAGCAAGCTCCCCGTGCTTGGTTCAATAAGCTTCATTTCTATCTGCACAGTCAAGGGTTTCGTTCATGCTACTCCTACACTTCTCTGTTTGTTCGGTCTCATGCCTCTCACTACACATATGTTCTTGTCTACGTCGATGATCTTATTGTCACCGGGTCTGATGCTACATTTCTCCAGGCTTTTACTTCTGCTATGAACACCACTTTCTCATTAAAAGACCTTGGTCCCCTTCACTACTTCCTTGGTGTTGAGGTGTTCATGGATAGAGGGGTTCTACATCTTTCTCAACAGAAATATATTAGAGATCTTCTCTCTCGTGCTCATATGCTGGAGGCGAAACCGATATCCACTCCGACTGATGCTAGTCACAACAACGCCCGCTGCTTGGATCCCTTTCATGATCCAACGCTGTATCGTCAGATTGTGGGCAGTCTCCAATATGCCACAATCACTCGCCCAGAAATCAGCTTTGCAGTCAACCGTGCTTGCCAATCTATGCAAAGTCCTACAGAATTTGCTTGGTCCGGTGTCAAACGCATTTTGCGATTCCTCAAAGGCACCTTAGATCACGTCATCCTTCTGCGTGCCTCCAATGACACTCATCTTGCTGCTTATTCGGACTCTAGTTGGGCCTCTGATCCAACGGATTTTCGTTCACAGCATGGATTTGCTGTGTATTACGCTGGTAATCTCGTTAGTTGGTCATCCAAAAAGCAGTGTGTTGTCGCCCGATCAAGTACGGAGGCTGAGTTTCAGGCTGTTGCATTCACCACTGCTGAAGTTGTATGGTTGCAGCAGCTCCTGGCTGAGCTTGGCAAGCCCTCCCATCACACTCCGGTGTTATTCTGTGACAATCTGTCCGCCACTTTCATGACTCCCAATCCTGTCATCACCTCTCGCTCCAAGCATATTCACTTAGACTACTACTTCGTCCGTGAGAAGGTGGAAGCGCAGGAACTTGAAGTTCGTCACATCTCCACCATTGATCAGCCAGCGGATATCTTCACCAAAGCTCTAGGCTCTACTCGTTTTCGGTTTCTTCGGGACAAGCTGCATGTGCGTCCTTGCCCATTGGCTTGCGGGGGCGTAAACAGATAGAATTTATAGTCAATAGATAGAGTTTAAGATAGAGTTTACGGTTGCTGAAATTCTATCTTTACATTGTAGATAAGTTTACCTTGAGTTGTATCACGTCTATATATTCTTTGTAAAGTTAATAATCAAATCATTCAATTCTCAAATCCCTTACAGCATTCTCCATACATTCAGTGAAGTTTATAGACCGTCATGAAATGATTTGGATAAGTTGTGCAATTCATCCCTGCATTGTTCATCATCTTCTTGAATCTTGGTTATGACAGATTCAAAATTTTCCGGTCTTACAGCAAGCGAAAGATGCAAGTTGTAAAGCACTTCATTGGTCTGCACTTTCTTCATCATCTTCACATTCCCTCGAGACATTTGTGCTCGGATTTAGCAAAGGAGGCGCATTCCTCAATCAGCTGGTTACTGATTGAGGACTGCCATCCCTGTTCTGGTTCGAGCACCCCGGTGAGCCTTCCTCTCTCTTTTTCCAATCAAAACTCAGTAAATCTCCTACTTTAATCCTTCTACCATCATCCTAGGCCAAGATCCCCCTCATTTTGACTCCGAAGAAGCCAAACCAAGTCTCCGTCGAAGCTAATCGAGGCTCCGAGCACCTCCGGCGAGCCCTCGCATCCGCATCTAATCCCCTCGGTGAGAATCTCTCTCTTTCTCCTTTTCTTGTCCGGTTTCGTGTCCATCATGTCGGAAGATTGGTCGGATCTCAATTTCGTTTCCGGCGAGCCTTTACTCCATCTTTTTCTCCTTCGTGTTTCCGTTCATGTTGTTGTGTTATGTTAAAACTGGGAAGTGGGGAGGGAGACGGGTTCAGTTTTAATTTCTTTCCTTGGGCCCGGTTCATCCATTTTCTTTTATTTCCCGGTTCGCTTCGGTTCATTTTAAGCAAATTAGATCTGGGTTTGGTTGGGCCTATTTCGAAATTGGATGACAGCCAATTGGGCCTTTTCTTTGGTTAAGTGAGAATTTGGATTATTTGTTTTCGTTTACCCCTATATTATTTAAATGTTATAAAATTATTTAATTATTACAAGAATTATTTATTAAAGTAATTATTTCTGCTTTTGATTTACTTACTAAGTATTTAAAATGGTTTTGGTTGGGTGGTTATTTAATTTGTGATATATATTGTTTAAAAGTCCATTTACTTATTAATTCCTTATTATTAAATTACATAGGTTGGTTGAAATATTTCTAAAGCGTCGGAATTCATTAAGAGAATGATTTTGAACTAGATAATGCCGGGATTATTTTATAGTATCATTTTGGAAAATTGGTTAAGGATTTAAATGATAAAGGTCAGAATTTAGCCAAGTATGACTTGAGAAATTATTTTGAATATGAGTTGACTTAATTTGGGATTTAAGAGTTGGAAAATATGGTTGGTACGATTTTATCAATGGATTTGATTGGAAGTAAATGATTTTGGTTGATGTTGATCGTAGCGGAAAAGTTTTGGAAAATGGTTTTACTATGGATTGGTTTTGAGGATGTGGTTGGGCTATGCGTGTATGAATGTTGGTCCGATGGCTTATGGCAATAGTTTGATGATAGGTGTGTATTGCTTTTGGATTGCTTTGGACTTGCATTTGGGCCCTTGCTTGTGTTATCTTGTTGTTCTGCATCTTCAGGTAAGTTCCCTAGGGGGCTTACTCAGGTTGGACATTCATGCATGTTGTTGCATTTTATGTTAGGTGTTGCATATGCATAGAAGCATGTCATGTAGTATCATGCTAGGATTGCATTGAACTAAGCATGTGGTTACTATGTGTGTTTGAAACAGAACGGTCATTATCTGTGTGATAGTCCTAGAGTCTTTGCTGGGGTCATAGGGTAGCCTAGCCTCATCGAGTACCCTGAGTCAATCGAGTCTATACACTAGTACAAATTAAGTCATTAACAACGAAAATTTAAAAGCGCTTATTCAAAACCGCTATTAATGTATGGGAAGCATAGCGCTTTTTCTAAACAAGCGCTGAGAATATATTTAGTTTATTTTTTATATATATATTTTTTCAAGCATAGCGTTTTTATAAACACAAGCGCTATTAATTTATGGGAAGCACATCACTTTTTTAGAAAAGCGCTATGCTTGTTCAAACAAGCATAGCGCTTTTCTAAAAAAGTTCAATGGTTAGAATTAAATTTAATAATAAAAAAAATTAACAAAATATCACTACGTTTTTTCTAATAAATGAATTAATTTTTTTTTAATGAAGAGGTTTCCTAGAATCATTTTCAAAAAAAGGGAAAAAAAATAAATGAATTAATAATATTAATATAATGCTTTGGGAAATAAACCCTAGCCAGGGGCGGCCACGGGGTGGGGCGCGCGTACGCGGCCGCCCCACCTTTCGACCCACGAGCCTCCGGAGTTTAGAGGAAAAAAATTATTTATATATATGATTTTGTTGTAATAAGTACAATTAGAATGAAAATTGAATCAATTAATTCACTTAGCTCAATTGGTAAATGGGAAGGAGTGATAATTAAATTATACAAGAGGGCTTGGGTTCGATTCCCTGCACCTTTTATTTATTGTTTCAATTTTGTATCTTGCTTTTGTTATCCTTTTCTTTATTTCAATTTTTTTTTCTTATCTTCATTTTGCCTTTGATCGTAAATAATAATTATAGTGAATTTAGACATATTACCTCTTCTATATTATTAATTATGATGATGGTAAATAATTTATTTATATTAAAAAATTAATTATATCTTTTTATTTAGCATATCTTGAATGTTTTTTTTTCCTAAAAGACTCAATTATAGGATGATGACATTTCAAATTATTTTTCTCGACTTTAGTAATATATAAGATTTCATAAATATTTTATACTTTTAAAAAAATACAACATTCAAAATTTCAACATCCTATTAAACAAATTAAATTTACTTAAAATTAATTAGAACTCATAAAATAGGCGAATTAAAAAATTATAATGAAAAGAGACTTATAATTAATTAAAACCTTTGTAGAAAAAGATAATTTATATTGTATAATGATCTATAATATTTGTACTATATCATATCACATAAATATAAACTTTTTATTGTAAAAAATCTCTACAATGAACTTTATAGTTGGAAATATTTTAAAGTTATGAGAACTAATTTAGTTTGTAAGAATTCGAATACTCTTACATACATAATAATATTAATTTGTATAGGAATCCAAGTGCCAAGAATGACTATAAGATCATAGGCCTCATTTTAATAATTGTACAGGGCCTTCAAAATTGATTGAACGCTCCTCCAAATCTTAAGTCTGTAATTTCGTTTGTAATTTCGCCCCACCTTTCAGAGATTCCTGCGGCCGCCACTGACCCTAGCCTTCCAGGCTCCAAGCCTCCAACAGCCGTTTCACTCCAATTTCCAATTCTCTTCAAGGTTGAAACCTCTCATCTCCTTCAAATTAATCTTCAATGGTGTTTTGTAATTGCCTAAGGTTCGATCCATCTCCTTCGATCTCCATCTTCAGGCCGGCCAACCGAACCAGGCTGCTTCCGCTTCCGACGCCACCGAGCAAGGCAACTTTCGGTGGGCTGAGCCGCTTCCGCTCCGACGCCGGCTACCAAGCAAGCCGCTTTCGGTAACTGAGCCGCCCAAGTCCATCTCCTTCGCTTCTGCTTCTGACGCCGGCCACCCAAGTCCATCTCATTCGGTCTCCTTCGTCACTTCGCTTCCGCTTCTAACGTCGGCCACCCATGTACATCTTCTTCGATCTCCTTCGCCACTTCACTTCCTGCTTCTGACGTCGGCCACCCATGTCCATCTCCTTCAATCTCCATCATATGTTAAAATATAAAGTTAGGGTTTCATTGGACTATGCCAGGCCGCTTCCGACGCCACCACTTCCATTCGATCTCCACCCAAGTCTAGTTTCTCTGAGTTTTTTTTTTTTTTAATTTGTTGTTAGATTGCAAGGTTTGAGAGACATGAGTTTTTAATTTGTTGTTCAATTTTTAGGTACATTTGTAGACTTGATGGATAAATTGATTTGTAATTCTCCTCATATGCCGTTAATGTAGGTGTTCTTGTTTATGAGTGTTTAATAGTAGTGAAGAAGGATGTGGTGTTTCTCCTTTGCAGTTACAGAGATTAAAGGGGAAGGAAGGGAAGTTTTGCCAGTGACTTCAGAGAAGGATGAGTGTCTTGACCGCAAAACCACGGGCCGGGAAAACCACTGGCACAATTTTGTCGGTAGTGGTATTCATTGGTTTTTTCTTTTCTATTTTTTTTTTAAAAAAATAATATTGCACAGCGGTTATTTTAGAAAACCACTGTGCGTTTGCAAAAAATTAAAAAAAAAATAAAAGAAAAAAAGAAACATAGCGCTTTTTACAAATAAGTGCTGTGCTTGTGCTTTTTACAGCACTTTTTTAAAAAACGCTCTTAAATATCTCTCAGCGCTTTGATTAACATCACCTTAATAAGCGTTGTCCTTCCCTATAAAAAACCGCTCTTAATGAGCCGTTTTGTACTAGTGATATGAGCATGATATGATAGCCCAGCACCATCGGGCAAGCGATGAGATGATATGATATGATGATGTCGTGGTTTGTGCACCACCACGAGGAAATTGCTATGATATAGCACCGAACTGGCCAGTCTCTGCACTAACGGGAAGGGGTGCAGAGGTAGGAGAGGGATATGCCACTTGGCATTGTCTTGGGCCATTTACCGTATTTTTACACATTATTATAACTAGGAGCATGCTAGTGTGTTTGACTTTCGTACTGCATTAGAGCATCTTTATTAGGTACAGCACATACTATGTGGCCTCAGCGAGGACTGCCGGTCCCGCATGAGTGGCTTGATCTGACTCCTTTCCCCGTTCTTCTTTTAAAGGTATTTTCTGCAGATTTTGAGTGCTCGATGTCTATATGAAGGGGTTCCCTTTTTGCGAATCGAAGAACCTGGCTAATTCTCTAGCTCGTTATAAATGGTAATCACCCACTTATGATTTGGTTTTGATCCGGCTCTGCCGTGACACCTTGTATCTTAACTTTGTTTCCGCGTTACTTCCGTTTGAATTGATTTTCGCGACATAGTCCCTAGGACAGGTTAAGGGTACCCAACGACCCTACGATACTTTTAGGGTTCGAAATCCCTCTTTATTACTGACCTTAAAAATGAGTTTGAAACCTCGACCCGTACCTAGATTGCAAGATCCGAACAAGGGGTTTCATCCCTTGAAATGTAACCCAAAAATCATAATTCTGGGCCGTTACAAAGTTGGTATCAGAGCCGAGGTTGTGCAATTTGGGTACACAAAGGTCGAGTGTATGTTTTGGAAAACCGCCCATGAATTTCAACGGATTTGAAAGTGTTTTAAAGGGGCAAAATGAACTTAGGATGCCTAACCCAAATTGGACTAAGTAATGAACTCGACTTGTAATAAAAGAGGAAAACCGACCAAACGGGGACACGTGTGGGTAGTAAAGGCGCTAGACCATCCCTATTGGATGTAGTTGGGAACGGTAGGCAAAATACTTGCTTGCTCTTTACAGAGGGTCCGGAAGACTCCAAGGAGATTGCACCAAGGTGGTTGGAGTGGCGAGTTAGGTAGGATCGCGAGGTTTTTGCCCCTCTGGTGAGTCGCTCCTTGAAGAGAGACATTAGATAGCTTGATGTGCTTTATATATTGAGCCTGCGCACGATCTCCCTTGAAGGAGGTCATTATAATTGTCATTGACTAATTCTATGCTGAGTGTTTGATATGCTAAAGTCTAATTGGTTTGCCTAACAATTAAATGTGTATTGATTAATCTGTGCAAACGGGATAGTGGGAGTACCCTTGTTTCTATGTGGTCAAACCCAGCTTGTGTGGAACAACCCCTTCCACAATGTTGACCCCATGACGGTTCTATCTATCCTTTCCCTGGATGTCAGTGTCTTCCACGGGGAATTGCGTTGGTAACCACATTGTGTCGGGAATTATGGTTGGATATGAAGGTTGTCTGAGTGAGTATTGGCAGTTATTGATGTCACTTTGAGTTAGAAGTGAGGTGTTTCTGGGGCTGTCCTTCCTTATTCTTATGATGACCAACCAATGTCTTTTTGCCATAAAGAGTCGTACCAGAGCCCCACGGGAAAGAGGGGTGAAGAGTCGATTGGGAAAAGTCAATGGTTGCCCTTAAGGATATCTGTCCGGTTGAAATGGTGACCCTATCTGTATATGGCATGATTTTGTAATTTCCCGCATGGACCTTGCAAATGATCACTAGTAAGAAGCTGCTCATGTTATACCTTGCTTTCTATCATGATTTTACTTTTTAAGCTCATGTCATGGGTAGTTATATTGCTCAAGTCTTGTGTTGCGTCTTGCCTTCTATCATGACTGTATGTCGTGGTAGCATGTTCACATGGCCTATTGACCGTATGATCGATTGGAAGCATGAACCACATGATATGAACCTACCTGATCGTTATCTCCTCCTGAATTAGGTTCATGATAGTGTGATCAACTCCTCTTTGTATGAATGCTGATAGATGATCGTCTTAGCATGTTGGATGATGACGTGTCAATGCTTATTATCCTTTTGTGACAAGAATCTATAGTATGCCCATCTGTTCTGTATTCGTTAGATTAATTAACGTTGGTTGTTTTGCAATTTGTATTGTTGTGTGATTACTTGCATTGGATGGAGAATATGTGGTATAATTGAGCCTTGAGAAATGCATGTTTTATCCTAGTATGTGTTGATTTAAGCTCATGTCCTCGTATTCTAGTCATATTGCCCATTACTTAGACTCGTATTACACCTTGTTAAGCATTTTTCATGCTTCTATATTGTTGGAATGTGATTGAATTGATTTCTTACGTGTCGTCATGATTAGTTGCATGCATGTATCGTATATTATGACAAGCCTTTAGTATCATTTAGGATCCTTGACCGTGACCTGTGCGAATTTGTACCGTGCCTACATTATTGCTGATTTCCTCTTGAGCTAGGTCCTTGATAGTGTGACTCTCCCATTTTCCTATCATCTTATATTGTTTTACTCATCCTGATTAGGTTGATGTTGAATTCGATGATCTATTTGCTTCCGCGATGGTTTGTTCTAGCATGCTTACATGTTATCGCTCGTTAGCGTTCCTCTATTACCCTATGATATCCTCTCGTACTTGCATGAACATATGACCTCACACCCCGCATGATCACACACCACGCTATATCTTGTTTTCACATACGTAGGACGCATGAATGTTAGAATGAATCTATTCGAATTACCTTGATTTCATGATTCGATATGTGCTGGTAGTATCTTATAGGGTTTATGATTTACAATATGACCCGCTAAATGATCACGTGTTGTACTTGCTCTATGATGGTTTGCTCCTAGCATGACTATAACCTATCGCCCATGATGTCCTTCTTGTTACTTTTGATAATGCCTCGTGCTTCGTGAATATTATGATGAACTCCTTTTAAAGACTCATGATTATGCTTGTATCACGCCATGTATCGCTAGTATCATGTAGGACATGTGCTTTCTAAACGTACCTCGTCGTATGATTACATGTCATTCTTGACCTATTTCATGATCATTGTTGTTAGATGTGATAGTTCTTATGCTGCTCTTATATGTTCTCGTATGACGCTTAATCTGTTTGTTATGATATACCCCGTAATGCTATATTTGACCTCACTTGTTGATGCATACACCATGCTCGTGCATTGCTCACATATGCGATAATTGCTATGCCCAATAAATCTCGCGTATCCTGTTTAAAGTTGCTGAGCATATCTGCTTCCATGGAATCACATACTACTAGCTTATCTCACATGCATCCGTGTAGAATTCGATTATGTCTTTTGGAATGAATATGTATGTCGATCTCCTTGAGATAGGTACATGTTAGTGTGGATTAATGTGACTGATGTGCTCCATGGTAAATTCGTATTTGCTTGTCGCGATTATAACCTAATAGACTTCCATAGGGGCATCGTTACTATTCTCGGGTCGGAGTTCTGTCTCTAGATGTCGTCTTTAGTGTCGGTCCGTGTTTGTTTCAGGAAGGGACTTTGGGTTGCCTGTCCTTCTCACTCCCCTATCTCTGCTAACTTAGACTCCTCTGCGATACTTGGATGAGCGACCGCATGGGAAAGAGAACGAAAGGTGGGATAACAATAAAGCGGCGCAGCAGAAGCATGGGCCCATAACCACGGGCCTCAGGATCATCGATGTCGGCGGGAGAAGCACGTTTCGAGGATTGCGGTTACCAAGTACGATATGACTTACAAGAGAGAATGTCCTCCGTTAGAATTGCTAATCATTTCTGAATTGTTGATGATGATATTGCACTGACCTAACGATGAGATTTACGTGTTGATGTGCTGACTCGGTAATGACTATTGCTTGATTATTCGTTATCTATGATGATGTGATTCGGGGTCTTACAGCTCTCATGTGCCACGATGCCTTGATGTGTTAATACTCTGAGTTGCTAAGCATGATCTAAAATTCCTTGCCTATAAGTATGATCTGTAATGCTGAGAACCTGAACTGTTTATTAGGAAAGGTTATGATGGAATTTGCTAGCTTTACTTGATTATGTGCATATATGAGGTTTCACAATAATTATTGAGCATGTTGGTAAATCGAGACTTATTGATGCAGCTATAATACTTAATGATGAACTAATAATACTATTGTTACAAATGCTAGTTGATATGATGTAGTCCTTATGTGTAATAATGTCCATGATTGCTTCTTCTTTGAACTATTGGGTGAGAGTATGGTTAGGGATAGGCTAGCCAGGTGGTGATCGAGGAATCTCCTAGAGGGGATGTGGTTGGCAGGGCATGATGCCTGTGATGTCTTGAGTAGTATGGGAATTGTGGGGAATGGCTTTTGCGAGTATTGAGAAGATAGTATGAGAGGATACTTGGGTGTGGGGGTAGAGATAGGAGTTGGATTCTTAGAGGTGGATGGTGTATGGTAGTGCTTGGTGGAATGAGGGGCGAGATTGGGGTATTGAAATAAATTTGGACTTCTTTTAGAGGATGTTACTTAAGCTGATCTAGATGAGGATTATCTTGATTGGGAATTGGAATCGAGTGAGTAGGGATTGTGTTTTATTTTGACTGGTATGATGTGAGGATTTTCTTGATTATGTGATTTATTTATATCTACTGGCATGATGTTAGATAACGACCATGATGAACCTGATATGGAATTACATGTTGATATGCAATATTAAAATTTAGTTGGTAGTGACAAGTGTTACAATGATATATTACTGTTTTGCTATCCTGTTATGTTGTTTTAAAACTTTTAGAAGCATGATAAGATGTGTTGTGGCATAATACATGAGATAATAATGTGTTATTATGTGAAAGCATGATGTTATATTATGTGGTGGTAATCATGATGTTGTATTTTATGGTTGGCAAGCATGATTGTAAATATGTAAATGATAAATATGACTTGGAGGATGAATATGAATGGTTTATGTATGGAATAATGGTGTCTAATGGCTAAAATATCGTTATATGGTGTTGTGATGGGATGAGATGATGTTTATTGAGTATGTTGACGTTTCGATGATTGATATACAACTTGATCTTCCTTTTTTTTTTGAATCTTAATAGCATGCCCTTGTTGTGTTGATATGTTAACGTGATGAATCTGTTCTACTTGTGTTCCAATATCGATATGCGATTGTGATGTGACGTGTACCGACGTACTAACCTCATAACACCTGACCCGTTGATTTCTGGACATGTGTGCTTACGTGATGAGTGATGAACATTCAATTATGCACTTGTGATGCCTTCATTATGATATAGACATACCTTATGATTCGTAGTATGTTGAGGCTTGTTGTTCCTTTGGTACTTGAGACTTGTTGGCATGTTTATGTTTATGTTAGACGGTTATGTGATGGTTTGTGACTAAGATATGATGTGGGACTTGCCATGTGTGAGATAGCTTATGTTATTATGCTTATATAAGAGTTGATGATACTTTTGGTTATGGTACTTGTTAAGTTGAGAATGATGATTGAATGATTCTGGAAACTAGGAAGAGAATATGGGATTAGCCCTTAGAGGTGGATGAGTCCACCTCCAAGCTTCTGAATTTGATTGATTGATATGCGAGAAACTGAATTGGTTCTTGGAATATTTTGATGAAATCTTGATTTGAAGGGTTTGGGACGATTTCGGAAAAGACTAACTCGGATTTTGAGAGACCGAACGTACTTTAAGACAAAAAAAAAAACTCCACACCTTATCCCCTACTTTCTCCCTTGCTTCTTTCCTCCCAGCAGCCGTGAGCTCCAGTAACAACCTCCATCTCCAATGTCCTCTTCTTCCTTCTTTTGAGGGCCGAAATACCAGCTTCAGCAGCCCTGCTTCGATTGTTCGAGTGAGGCCGAGCCAAGCCCAGAATGTCTTCAACTCTTTCCTCCTTCGTCAGCGCCAGCAGCAGCTCCCTCGACGCCATCCTCGGCATTCCCGGGCAAGCCCAGGACCAACCCGGAGTCGCTGACGTCGTCTCCTGCGCCTTCTCTTTCCCTGTTCTGATTCGAGCACCCCCGTGAGCCTTCCTCTCTCTTTTTCAAATCAAAACTCAGTAAATCTCCTACTTTAATCCTTCTACCGTCATCCTAGGCCAATAACCCCCTCATTTCGACTCCGACGAAGCCAAACCGAGTCTCCGTCGAAGCTAATCGAGGCTCCGAGCACCTCTGGCGAGCCCTCGCATCCGCATCTAATCCCCTCGGTGAGAATCTCTCTCTTTCTCCTTTTCTTGTCCGGTTTCGTGTCCATCATGTCGGAAGATTGATCGGATCTCAATTTCGTTTCCGGCGAGCCCTTCCTCCATCTTTTTCTCCTTCGTGTTTCCGTTCATGTTGCTGTGTTATGTTGAAACTGGGAAGCGGGGAGGGAGACGGGTTCAGTTTTAATTTCTTTCCTTGGGCCCAGTTCATCCATTTTCTTTTATTTCCCGGTTTGGTTCGGTTCATTTTAAGCAAATCAGATCTGGGTTTGGTTGGGCTTATTTCAAAATTGGAAGACAACCGATTGGGCCTTTTCTTTGGTTAAGTGAGAATTTGGATTATTTGATTTCATTTACCCCTATATTATTTAAATGTTATAAAATTATTTAATTATTACAGGAATTATTCTGAATTATTTATTGAAGTAATTATTTCTGCCTTTGATTTACTTACTAAGTATTTAAAATGGTTTTGGTTGGGTGGTTATTTAATTTGTGATATATATTGTTTAAAAGTCCATTTACTTATTAATTCCTTATTATTAAATTACATAGGTTGGTTGGAATATTTCTAAAGCGTCGGAATTCATTAAGAGAATGATTTTGAACTAGATAATGTCGGGATTATTTTATAATATAATTTCAAAAAATTGGTTAAGGATTTAAATGATAAAGGTCGGAATTTAGCCAAGTATGACTTGAGAAATTATTTTGAATATGAGTTGACTTAATTTGGGATTTAAGAGTTGGAAAATATGGTTGGTACGATTTTATCAATGGATTTGATTGGAAGTAAATGATTTTGGTTGATGTTGATCGTAGCGGAAAAGTTTTGGAAAATGGTTTTACTATGGATTGGTTTTGAGGATGTTGAGCACTTGGGCTATGCGTGTATGAATGTTGGTCCGATGGCTTATGGCAATGGTTTGATGGTAGGTGTGTATTGCTTTTGGATTGCTTTGGACTTGCATTTGGGCCCTTGCTTGTGTTATCTTGCTGTTCTGCATCTTCAGGTAAGTTCTCTAGGGGGCTTACTCAGGTTGGACATTCATGCATGTTGTTGCATTTTATGTTAGGTGTTGCATATGCATAAAAGCATGCCATGTAGTATAATGCTAGGATTGCATTGAACTAAGCATGTGGTTACTATGCGTGTTTGAAACAGAACGGTCGTTATCTGTGATAGTCCTAGAGTCTTTGCTAGGGTCATAGGGTACCCCAGCCTCATCGGGTACCCTGAGTCAATCGAGTCTATATGAGAATGATATGATAGCCCAACACCATCGGGCAAGCGATGAGATGATATGATATGATATGATGATGCCGTGGTTTGTACACCACCACGAGGAAATTGCTATGCTATAGCACCGAACTGGCCAGTCTCTGCACTAACGAGAAGGGGTGCAGAGGTAGGAGATGGATATGCCACTTGGCATTGTCTTGGGCCATTTACCGTATTTTTACACATTATTATAACTAGGAGCATGCTAGTGTGTTTGACTTTCGTACTGCATTAGAGCATCTTTATTAGGTATAGCATATACTATGTGGCCTCAGCGAGGACTGCTGGTCCCGCATGAGTGGCTTGATCTGACTCCTTTCCCCGTTCTTCTTCTAAAGGTATTTTTTGCAGATTTTGAGTGCTCGATGTCTATATGACGGGGTTCCCTTTTTGCGAATGGAAGAACCTGGCTAATTCTCTAGCTTGTTATAAATGGTAATCACCCACTTATGATTTGGTTTTCATCCGGCTCTGCCGTGGCACCTTATATCTTAACTTTGTTTCCGCCTTACTTCCGTTTGAATTGATTTTCGCGACATAGTCCCTAGGACAGGTTAAGGGTACCCAACGACCCTACGATACTTTTAGGGTTCGAAATCCCTCTTTATTACTGACCTTAAAAATGAGTTTGAAACCTCGATCCGTACCTGGATTGCAAGATCCGAACAAGGGGTTTCATCCCTTGAAACGTAACCCAGAAATCATAATTCTGGGTCGTTACAAAGTGAACTGATACAATTATCATATCTACACATTGGATGTTATTTTGATTTATTCCATCTAAATTTGAAGGTAAATGAGGTAATAGAGGCCTACGGGCTTGTAGTAAATGGGATTTGTTGTGATGGCATGGTTGATGAAGCAAGGTTTTGTGGTTGGAAGAGATGATAAGGTATGAAATGGTGCCTCAACCCTCTATATGAGATGTATTGGTGGGTTGTTCTGTTATAACATGGCAGAAATTAGTGCTCACTTCGAGAGCATCAGGTAAGGTTGTGACTTTTTGATGCTCCATCAATTGTTCATGGAACAACTCATGATTCAAAGGTGTGTAACTGACCAACTACTTTTTTTTTCAAATATTGTTGCAATTTTTGTAAACTTAAGTTGTAATTTTTTGTTCTAGGTTCACAACACATGAAGATGCCTTAGCCCGAATACTGGTCGTTGTTGGCAAAGGGCTGCAAATTGTAGCGAACGCGAGGTTGAAGCATCGAGACTAAAGATCTCTGGGTAATCACAAGTCACAATTCTACCGAATTTCATCTCGGGTAACTATCAAAATAGAAATATAGAAAAAAAAATTGTTTTTACCACTTCTGTTTGCAGAGATTGTTGATAATAAAACCAATTTCATAGTTTTCAGTTATGGATTTTTTTTCTGACATAAATACCAATTTGATTTGATTGTTTAACCTCATTTTATAGGTTATTTAGAACTTTATATTTGCTTTCATCTTCTTTAGATTTTGATATGTCTGATGCCCAACGAGAACATGCCTTGGTTGTTGAACGCCTTGCTCCAACATTGACAGCTCTGAGGATTGAACTTTTCCCGGCGTATATGAGTGAGGGATTCTTTTGTAAGATATATGTCGTGCCGGTTCATCCTAGACTCACTAAAGAAGACGTTGAGCTTCTCACCTCTCCTCAGGTGACAACAACTTCCCAGCCACTAATAAGCGGACATCCTAGGTATTTGTCAATCGTAGTGGATTGGCAAATATTAAGAGATTGCCCAACTGTCCGAATGGATGAAGAAGACGTATTTTGTGAGACTTGAAAACAAGACTTATGCCGATTAATGAGATGACCAAATATCTTACAGTAATCGTCTAGTAGGGTAGTGATCCTTTGGCACGCTTCAGCCGAAGCCTTCGAGAATAGAAGGATATATATCGTCAGCGAATGCGAGAAACGAAACCTTAGTTCCACCTTTCACAAAAATGAAACCTAAGTTTTTGGATATTGTCGCTTCAAGCTATATAGCTTGAGTTGATATGTAGTCGTATAGTTAAAAAACAGAAAACAGTGTTTCAGGCTCTTAAGAGTCAACTCAAAATCTGGGTTGTTTGAAATGTTAGTGAACCTCTATCAGTACCCCGACCAGTTGTAATCTGATTAACTCATCCACTTCAAACTTGAATGCAATGAATAATATTATATAAAATAATAACTTGGAACGTTAATATATATATATAAGTTTTTTATAAAAATTTAGATTAAGCTAATGTTTATTATTTTTTTTATGTACCAACACTTGAATCAGCCAAATTTGAACATATGCAAAAGCGACTCGGCTTAACACATATGCATATGGTTCACTGTAAAATAAAAATGCGTCTTTATAACTTTAAAGTGTATTGTAGTAGTATATAGGTACGTAGGAGTGGTGAGACCTCATTTAATTTTGATAAGGAATTTGATTAGACATTTCCTCTGATCCGTGCATGCCATTTATCAACACAACATAACACATGCCTGCATGCATTTCATTTACCTTTGTTGCCTCCCCTAGCTAGCTATAAGATAGCTAGATCAAATCTAAAAATAATTTCATGAACCCAAATTTAAGTTTTTTTTAATTGATTTGAGCTTGTGGTGTTGAAAGGGTTAAACGTGGTTGAATATACAGTACAAGTCACATGTTCGAGTCCATATGATCACCTACAGGCTACAATCTTCCATATACTGACTACGGAGTATTATGTGTGACAAAATTAATTACGTTAAATATTTATAATAAAAAAAATTATGTTATAAATAACTAATCTTATATATTTGTATACTTTTTTCATAAAAAACACATTTTAAAATATATTAAAATTGTAAAGATGATTATTTGGAAAATATTAAAAACATATTTTGTGGGGTTTGGGTGTCATATCAATTGGGATTTTGGCAAACTATTTTTGGGACAAAGAGGAATAAGAAGGTGGGGGGAAAGAAAGTTGATATGATGGACAGCTAGCTAACACTTTTAAAAGCTTTGATTTTTTTCTCTTTTTATTTCGTTCCGTCTCAAATATGTTTGTTAGAGTGAAAGTTGACATAAGGTGATCGAAAATAGGTACATGTTGGGTTGCAGCTACCGATTCCTTTACCAATACCACATTTTAGCATTTTAGTTTATTTGCTTGATGATCTTCAATCTCATTTTAGGGTAGATTATGGGTGTGGGGTGAACCCCATTACATAAAAGAGAATTTTATTCACCCTCTTACAAAGGGATAAACCATCCCACTTTTTCATCCTTTTTCTCTTTCGTTTTTAATAAAATAAAAGTTTTGTTTAATATTTTTTTATTATGTTTTTTATTGATTGAAAATATATAGTGAGGTATAGAATTTATGTAAGACTCAAGGTCTAATTTTTAGAAAATCTTAAAAAGGAAGAGCTTTTGCGATATAGACAGGGTTTGAATCTCTTATAAATCGTTCTCAATATCCTTATTATGTCCGATTTGGGATGAGGTATTTACGTATATAGATAAAGTCTTGAAAAAATGCGAGTAAAATCTTAAAAGACTAGGTTGAGATATTAAAAAAATAAGGTGTTAACATTCTATGAAAATAGATGAAAAAAATATAGGGATAGATTAGCCCATGGATGCAGGGTTGCGTATTTACAAAGAAGAATAAGGATACTAAAGGTAATAATTTTTTATTTTTCTTTCTCTATCACATCATACTATATATACTCCTCTCATTCGAAAATTGTATTATTATATTTATTTTTAATTAGAAAAATGTTATTATTAAATTATATTTTTTATGAAATAAATAAGGCCAACTATATAACCTGATATTTAAATTAAAAATAAAGTATTAAACTTTATTGGAATTTTTTTTCGAAATATTCATTAAAAATAAAAATTTACGGATAAATTCACACATTGAAACTATTTACACAAATATTCAAAATTTGTAGATACGTCAGAGAAACGCGGTCTGAGACCGCATTTCAAGTGTTAATTGGACACTTTTTATTTCTTAATTTAAAAAAACAAAAAATATATATTTACGTAAAACGTGGCCTGAGGCCGCATTTTACTTTAAAAATTAAAAAAGAAAAAGAAGAAGAAGAAGAAGAAGCGCTCAGCAGCTTCTCGAAGGCCGGTCGGGACAATCAACGGAGAGGGCTTCTGGAAAGTGATGGCTATCGGCGGAGGACTTCCGGAGAGTGATGGCAGTGGGCGGATGAGGTAGCTAATTAACGTCTCGCAGGTGGTGGTGGCATGGACGGATTTGGGGCGATTTGGGGATGAATTGCAGCTCTGCTCGCCACTGGCGGTGCACGGGACAGCACCGGTGACAGACCCGTGCTACGCACGGGCCAGTATTTGTATCAAATTTGTAAATTCTGATCGGATTGATTTCATAAATAAGTGAAGGAATAATATGAGAGATTTAACATAATGAGTTTAAAATTATTTTAAAAATTTTGAAAAAAACTTTATATTAATTTACAGAGTTTTTAACACATTAAAAAGTGTGTCAAAAATTTAAACGACCTAAATTATTAGACGAAAGGAGTAATACATGTTATTGTCATCATCAAAGCAGAACAAATGATTAGTTAATCTCTTGATCGAGTGTCCTTGTAGTAGCCTCTTGGTTGTACTACGTTGTCTTGTAATAGCCTATTATAATTTAAAAATTATAATATAATTTGTATGTTTTATGACATTACATGAGTTCTATTTATTATTATGAATTTGTTACTTGCCAACAATTAATATTTCTTTTGAGAAAATCCTAATATAATTGTCAATGAAAAATGGTAATATTAATAAATTATGAACAAATGAAAGATATTAAACTCTATGAGAGAAATATAAAATCAGTGAGATGTCACAATTGTTTATAAATTAATAATAGAAATCTTTTCATCAAATTATAATGTAAAAATGATATATATGAGGTATCTAATTACTAATTACGTGATTGTTTTTATAATATAAGACAAAAAAATTAAATTTATTATAATCACATCTCGAATTCTGATTTTTTTTAAAAAAAAAATCAGTATATATATAAGATATATATATTACAACACATGAATAATACAACTCATGAATATGCAAAACTAATTCAAAAGTATAACTAAAATAATTTCATATCCTAAAATCAACCATAAATTCAAAAGTATCATCAAATGAAAAACTAATAAAATATCAATATATTAAATTAATTAAATAATACTTCATATAATGGTAGATGCGTACTCATATATTATAATATGTAGGATTCTAGAATTGATGTAAAGTCCTCCTTGAGGGTTTCCATTCATTGATAAACATATATATATATATATATATATATATATATATATATATATATATATATATATATATATATATATATATATATATATATATATATATATATATATATATATATATATATATATATATATAGGTTACAAATATATTGGGCCTTAATCGGCTTTGGGCCCACTATACATGAGGAGACATATGTAATCTATCAAACCCTCGCAGTCGAAACTGGAGGGGGCCGTACAGTGAGACTGGAACGAAAATCAATGAACAACTGTCTAGGTAAACCCTTGGTGAATATATCAGCGTACTAATAAGAGGACGGGACATGTAGAACGCGGACATGTCCAATGGCAACCTTGTCCCTGACGAAGTGGAGATCAAGCTCAATGTGCTTCGTGCGTTGATGCTGGACTGGGTTGCTAGCCAGATAGACGGCGGAGACGTTGTCAGTGTAGACCAGAGTGGACTTCTGAAGAGGGCAGCGGAGCTCAAGCAGGAGATTGCGGAGCCAAGAGCACTCTGAGACAACGTTGGCAACACCCCTGTATTCGGCCTCAGCGCTGGAGCGAGACACGACAGACTGACGCTTAGCTGACCAGGACACAAGTGTGTCGTTGAGGAAGACACAGTAACCAGAAGTGGAGCGACGTGTGTCAGGACAACCACCCCAATCCGCATCAGTGTAAGCAACAAGATCAAGCTTAGAGGAAGGAGTGATAGTGGTGCCGAGCTCGAGGGTGCCGTTGATGTACTGAATGATCCGCTTCAAGGCATGAAAGTGAGGTTCCCTGGGTGCATGCATGAAAAAGCAGATCTGCTGAACGGTGTAACTGATATCAGGCCTGGTGAAGGTGAGATACTGAAGAGCACCAGCGAGGCTCCTGTACAACGTCGGATCATCAACCAAAGGACCTGAAAGTAAAGACCGAATATATTAAAATATTATTTTATTGATTGGATATATTATTATTGTAAAAATTGTAGAAAACTCGTTCTCGAGCACAATTTTCGATTTTAAAGTCTTTCCGGCATTGTGGAAATATTGGATTTTATCTGATTTTAATTCCGCCTTTGAACTAACAATTTAGAAATAAAATTTATTTTGGTCATTTGGAATAAGTATAAAATGTGATTAGAAATTTATTTCGTATGGTCGGGATTAGCGGGTTTCAATTTTAGATGTCGGGATTTAAATTATTGTTAGTAGACCCTCTCTCCCTTATTTTCTTTTCTTTTTCTTTTTCCTTTCTCCTCTCTCTCCCTCTCTCTCCAGTCTGCAGTACGCTAGAGGCCGTTGTGGGAGGCCGCCTGATTCCTCACCCTCTTCCCACTTTCTTCCCTGTATTCCCCAACTAGAGTGGTCCTCACTCCCCTCTCTCCCTACTTAACCAATTGCTACCCATTTGCCCTTCACCACCACCTGAAACCCACAAAGAGAACCCTCCCAAAGAGCCTCCTTTCTCCTCCATTTCGGTCAGTAGAAACCCAGAAATCTTCCCCAAAAAAAAAAAACTTTCGATTTCCTAATCTCCTGAAGCCTTGCTCCACTCAGCTCTTTTCCCGATACCCAGGACGCAGCCGGAAGTCCGACGCCTCCGCTAGGGACACCAGCGACGCCGGGAGCCGCCAACCCCTCTATTTCGGTTACAATCGGTACTCCCCTCTCGATTCTCGTCTCCTCACTTCAAAAGCTTGCAAAGTCTCTCTTTTACTCATTCTTCCTCCTCCCCAGGCTCAGAGGAACCTCTCCCGACTTCAACGGAGTACGCCGGAGCCTTAGACGCGCCGATATGCTTCCCTGATCCGCACGAAAGGTTAATCCCGATTCCTCTTGTTTTCCATCTCTTTTTTCGTAGAGTAAGGTTCTAAGCCCCTAATTCCCTCCCCAGGCTCAGATACACCTCTCCTTCCCCGTCGTCGTAACCGGATACCGCTCGGAGCATCCTCGCCGGAGTTCTCCTTTTTCGCTCGGTAAATCTCTCTTCTCCTTCTTGCTCGCGTTTACCTTCTGATGTATGGGTTGTGGTCGGGTTTGTATTCCAAGTTCCTAGGTAGCATCTCGAGCCAAAAGACCACCACCGGATCCTGGGGTTTTCCCCCTTCTTCGCCTCGTTTCCAATCGGCAACTCAGAGCTGCCTTGTGCTTGGAAGAGACGGGTTCAGCTCCCCTTTTTTTTCTTTTCTGGCCTGATCGGGTCTCTTTTATTCACCCGTTTCATTAAACCCAAGCCTTGGGCCTTCTCTTTTCTCTAGGTTAGATCCGAGTCAGGCCTGAGTAGTGGGCTGCTGGGCTCTGGTTATAGATTGTTATAGTTGTTACCAATTGGGAACATTAGTATGCATAGGTGTTATGTTCGGATTTAAATTGTTGTCAATCTATTATTATTATTATTATTATTATTATCTCATCCTGAGATTCGGTTATAAAAAATATATATATAGTAGTACTTGGGTTATATATAAGGTGTTGTTATAAGTTGTTTTAACGTATGATTTTAAAATGGTATAGTAATTTAGTATTACTATTTTGTAAATGTGGGTTATTAAAAGGGATTGAATTGTGATTTCTATATTTTAAATATTATCGAAGTATGTTATTAAGTGTTGATTTATAAATGGGGTTTTAAAAATGGATTATCTTGGAAATGTTTATCGATGCCTGGGATTACCTGAAACATTATAGCCAAGGCTTTGAAGTAAAATACCGGAATTTTTCTATAATATGATTTTGGGAATTTGTTTTAAGGTTGTTGAACACTTGGGTTATGTGTGTACGAATGTTAGCTCAGTAGCTTATGGCATTGGCTTGATTATAGGTGTTCATTGCTTTTGGGTTGCTTTTGGACTTGCTTCTGGGCCCTTGCTTGTGTTATCTTGCTCTTATGCATCTTCAGGTAAGTATCCTACGGGACTTACTCGGTAACCTGGACCTCCTGCCTGATGTGTCATGTGATGTGTAATTTTGTTGCATATAAGCATGCCATGTAGTATCATGCTAGGATTGCATTAAATTCAGCATGTGGTTACTATGTGTGTTTGAAACAGAACGGCCGTTATCTGTGATAGTCCTAGAGTCTTTGCTAGGGTCATAGGGTAGCCCAGCCTCATCGGGTGCCCTGAGTCAATCGAGTCGATATGAGTATGATTTGATAGCCCAGCACCATCAGGCAAGAGATGTTATGATGTGATGTTGAACATGCTATGATTATGTGGTCCGTGCACCACCACGATGAAATGGGTACCGTACTGGCCAGGTCCGCTCATGAAAAAGGGGGCGGAGTAGGAGAGGGATATGCCACTTGGCATTGTCTTGGGCCATTTACAGTTTTCTGCATATTATTATATATGTCAAGCATGCTTATGTGATTTAAATCTCGTACTGCATTAGTCATCCTTTTATTAGGTATAAGCATGTTATATTGCATCAGCGCGGTCAGAGGACCCACAGGCGATTACCGGGCCTGACTTCGTGGATAGTGTTAGGTATCCATCCTTGCTTGCTCTATGCTTCTGTGGCGGGGAATTCCTTGGTGAAACGAAGAATCTGACTAACACTCTGACTTGGTAAAATGGTAATCACTCGCTTATGATTTGGTTTGACCCGGCTCTGCCGTGGCACTTTGTATCTTAACTTTCGTTTGAATTGATTTTCGCGACATAGTCTTAGGACAGGTTCCGTGTACCCAACGGCCCTTCGAAGTCTTAGGGTTTGAAATCCCTCTTTTCTACTAATATCAAAATGAATTTGAAACCTCGACCCGTACCTGGATTACAAGATCCGAACAAGGGGTTTCATCTCTTGAAACGTAACCCGAAAATCATAATTCTGGGCCGTTACAAAGTTGGTATCAGAGTCGAGGTTTTGCAATTCGGGTACACAAGGGTTGAGAGTATGTTTTGAACACCGCCCACGAGTTCAAATATTTTTAAAAAGGATTTAAAAGGGCAAAATGAACTTAAGACGCCTAACCCAAATTGGACCAAGTAATAAACTCGACTTGTAATAAAAGAGGAAAACCGACCAACTGGGGAACGAGTGGGTAGAAAGGCATAAATACCATCCCTATTGGATGTAGTCAGGGATGGGTAGGCCAAATACTAGCTTACTTTTACAAAGGGTCCGGAAGACTCCAAGGAGATTGCACCAAGGTGGTTGGAGTGGCGAGTTAGGTAGGATCGCGAGGTTTTTCCCCTCTGGTCAGTCGCTCCTCGAAGAGCGGCATTAGGTAGCTTGCTGTGTTCCTATATACCAATTGGGCCTGAGGGCGATCTTCCCCGAAGAAGGTCATTAAAAATCGTCTCTGTGTATTTCCTTGCTGTGTGTTAATTGAACCTCGAATATGCAGCAGTATGGTCGATACACGACGTGGGGCAGTTAGGCGTGGGGGCCCGGTGCGTAGAGGACGGGGATTACCTCGACGAGTTGAGGCTGATGCTGTAGATGGTGGGGCCCAGGGCCCCGGAGACACTGAGATCTCGGCTTCCCAGCCGGAGGAGGTTCTGCGACAGATGGACCGAGCGACTTTGATCGAGATGTTGAGAGGATTGGTCGGAGACCCTCCACCAGAGGCTCAGATTCCCGCCGGACAGCCAGTGGAGCCTGGTAGAGAGATTCCCATCGGACAACCAGTGGAGCCTTTTAGAGAGATTCCCGTCGGATAGCCAGTGGAGCCTGTTAGAGAGATTCCCGTCGAACAGCCAGTGGAGCCTGTTGGAGAGATTCCCTTCGGTCAGCCGACAGGGCCAGACCCCGCCGACGCACGCCCCGGCAAGCGCGTCGACTGGGCTCGAGCACTGAGTCACTGCAACCCGCCGCACTTCTCGGGGGGACCCGAGGAGGATATAGAGGCTTGGCTGATGCAGATCGACAGCATCCTAGACTTCATCGATGCTCCTGTCTCCGAGCGTCAACGGATGACCGCAGGTCTTATTCTAGAGGACGCTTTCCTGCACTGGCTCGCCTTTAAGCACGAGCGTGCACGTTGGACTTATGGCGAGTTTTGTGATCTGCTACTTCGGGAGTTTCGTCCACCAGGGACAGAGACGATGAGAGAGGTCACCTTCATGCGTGCTGTCTACGACCCCACCCGCACGGTCTCTGAGATCATCTGTCAGTTCAAGAAGGAGCTGGTCCATTGTGCTCACCTCTGCCCCACAGACGAGAGCCGTATCCGCTTGCTATCTATGAGGTTGCCGCCGGACGTCATCCTACATGCGTCGAGTTTGGGAGCTGTGCCCTTTGACCGCTTTCTGGAGGTTGTTCAGATGTACTCTCAGCAGAAGATCCTCACCGAGACTGTTTATGCTCCCTCTCGACCTGAGGCGAAGAGGCCTAGGCCAGCTGACACCCGAGGAGATGGGAGACACCGGGGGGCATTTCGAGGAGGATTCAGAGGAGGCTTTTCGAGAGCTCCGAGATACTCGGCACCGCCAGTGGCCAGTAGAGACATTAGTGTTCGGGGCATCATGTGCTTTGGGTGTTCTGAGCCAAGACACTACCAGCGGGATTGTCCGAGTCGCTCCATCAGATGCTACACGTGCGGGGGTATGGGACACAGAGCATCTCATTGTCCCCAGAGTGGTAGGACCCCACCGGCACCGTTAGCACAGAGGCTCCCCGCCGTTCCTCAGCCCCCACTGCCGACTTATTCCCAGGGACAGGGGAGAGGTGGTGCATCATCTGGAGGTCGATCAGGAGGCCGAGGTCGAGGTTCAGCTGGGAGAGGTCGTGGATCGTCCGGGTCTGATTCTGGTAGAGGATAGTCATCAGCTGGGCCATCTGGGTCAGGATATGGGAGAGGACAGGCGTCTGGAGGTTCTGGTTCTGCTTTGCCCCCACCGCCCCGCGTATTTCAGATGAGAGGAGATGCCGGCCGGTCTGCTCCGAGTGCCTCAGGTACGATACATTTCCGTGATGCTTGTTTGGCTATTTTGTTCGATACGGGTGCTACCCACTGCTTTATAGAAGAGTCGTGCATCGCTAGGCTGAGCCTGAGCTGCACGAGGGGGTATGCCGGACGGGGCTAGGGCTAGGACGTGTCAAGAGATCTTAGAATGCCCTGTCCGTATAGGTGAGCGTGAATGGCCCGCCGACCTTATCGTGTTGAGACTGCAGACCTATGACTTGATCCTTGGGATGGACTTCATGGACCAATACGGGGCGATCATCAATTTGCGGACGAGGACCGTGTCTATCGTGGCTGAGGATGGTTCGGAGCATCAGGTTTGGGGTAGCGACCCCAAGAGGAATGGGGCAATGATCTGCGCCGTCAGAGCTGCGAGATTGATTGATCAGGGTTGTACGGGATTCTGGTGCTATGCCCTAGAGGTGGATAGAGATCGGCCCAGCCTCTCCGACGTACCGATAGTTCGTGATTTCGCTGACGTCTTTCCGGATGACCTCCCAAGACTGCCGTCGCCGAGAGAGGTCGACTTTTCGATTGAGCTAGAGTCGGGCACCAGGCCCATCTCCCGAGTACCTTACCGGATGGCACCGACCGAGATGGCAGAGCTGAAGGCGCAGTAGAGGAGCTGGCAGGGAAGGGGTATATTCGTCCGAGTGCATCACCATGGGGAGCTCCGGTGCTGTTCGTGAAGAAGAAGGACGGGTCGCTGAGACTGTGCATCGATTACCGCGAGCTGAACCGGGCTACGGTGAAGAACCGTTACCCGCTCCCGAGGATCGACGACTTGATGGATCGGCTACAGGGTGCCGTGGTGTTCTCGAAGATTGATCTGAGGTCCGGGTATCATCAACTCCGGGTTCGCGCAGAAGATATTCCGAAGACCGCCTTCCGGACGCGTTATGGGCATTATGAGTTTGTGGTCATGCCATTTGGGCTGACCAACGCCCCCGCAGCTTTCATGGAACTCATGAACAGGGTGTTCATAGACTATCTTGACCGGTTCATGGTCGTCTTCATCGATGATATCCTCGTTTATTCGCGGAGCCGAGAGGAGCACGAGGAGCACTTGAGGATTGTTTTGGAGACATTGAGGAGGCATTAGTTGTACAAGAAGTACATCAAGTGTGAGTTCTGGATTTCTGAGGTGGCCTTCTTGGGCCATGTGATCTCTGCCGCTGGAGTCGCCGTGGATCTGGCGAAGATTGATGCCATCGTTGCTTGGGAGGTGCCCAAGAACGTACGGGACATTCGCTGCTTTTTGGGGTTAGCCAACCATTACCGCTGCTTCGTCCGGGATTTCTCAAGGATCGCCCGACCGATGACTCAGTAGACTCAGAAGGATGTTCCCTTTGTTTGAAGCGAGGAGTGTCAGGCCAACTTTGAGCTTCTGAAGGAGAAGCTGACGACTGCACCGGTTTTAGCCTTGCCAGATGGGACTGAGGACTTCATGATCTACACCGATGCTTCCAGAGCTGGATTGGGTTGTGTTCTGCATCAGAGGGATCGGGTTATCGCCTATGCTTCATGCCAGCTGAAGCCCGGAGAGGAGACCTACCCGACTCATGATTTGGAGTTGGTTGTAGTTTTCCATGCTCTGAAGATCTGGAGGCATTACCTATATGGCACCTCGTGCAAGGTGATGACAGATCATAAGAGCCTGAAGTACATCTTCACTCAAAAGGAGCTCAACATGAGGCAGAGGCGATGGTTGGAGCTCCTGAAGGACTACGATTTGGATATCGTCTATCATCCAGGAAAGGCCAATGTAGTGGCAGACGCGCTCAGTCAGAAGACTCACCAGGAGGTGGCAGTGACTCGACTGACAGCACAACGGAGCTTGCAGGCAGAGCTGATGTCGTGTTGTATAGAGGTTTGGATTCAGAGAGAGTGCGGCCAGTTGTCCTTTTTTGAGATTCAGTCAGAGTTGACGGAGGAGCTTTCGCAGAGAGCAGGCAGAGTGCCCCGAGATAGCAACGGGAGCGGATGGTTCAGGGACGAGTCGGTGAGCTTGCAGAGAGGCCAGACGGGTTGCTGACCTGTCAGAGGAGGATTATAGTACCGTCTACTGCAGACTTGAGACGGAGGATCATGCAGGAGGCCCATGCTAGTCCTTATTCGGTCCATCCAGGGACGAATAAGCTGTATCAGGACTTGAGGAGGTCCTATTGGTGGCCGAGGATGCGAGTGGACATCACAACTTCGTCGCTAGATGTCAGGTTTGCCAGCAGGTCAGGATCGAGCACCAGAGGCCATGTGGGCTCGTGCGATCGCTTCCAGTCCCCGAGTGGAAGTGGACAGACATCTCCATGGACTTTGTCACGGGGCTGAGGAGAGACATCTGAGGATTCGATGCTATCTGGGTTGTGGTCGACAGATTGACCAAGTTGGCTCACTTGGAGGATTCGATGCTATCTGGTTAGAGCGAGTAGACGATTCAGACCTTGGAGGATCTCCTGAGATCTTGTGTGTTAGAGTGGGGCGATCGTTGGGTCAGATATCTGCCACTGGTGGAGTTCTCCTACAACAACAGCTACCACTCGTCGGTTGGGATGGCTCTGTATGAGGCACTCTACGGGCGGCAATGCAAGTCGCCAGTGTGTTGGGACGAGCCGGCCGATACCACAGCTTCGCTACCCGAGGTAGTCCGAGAGACAGTTGATCAGATTGGGCGCATCCGAGAGCACATGAGGGTCTCCCAGGACCGACAGAAGAAGTACGCAGATCGTCGTCGGACAGAGCTCGAGTTTGAGGTGGGATCACACGTTTGGCTTAGGGTATCGCCGACTAGAGGAGTTCGTCGTTTCGGTATGAAGGGCAAGTTGAGCCCTAGGTTTGTGGGACCTTTTGAGATCCTTGAGAAGGTCGGCGAGGTCGCTTATCGGTTTTTCCCCCTTCTTCGCCTCATTTTCGATCGGCAACTCGGAGTTGCCTTGTGCTTGGAAGGGACGGGTTCAGCTCCCCTTTTTTTTTCTTTTCTGGCCGGACCGGGTCTCTTTTATTCACCTGTTTCATTAAACCCAAGCCTTGGGCCTTCTCTCTTCTCTAGGTTAGATCCGAGTCGGGCATGAGTAGTGGGCTGCTGGGCTCTGGTTATAGATTGTTATAGTTGTTACCAATTGGGAACATTAGTATGCATAGGTGTTATGTTGGGATTTAAATTGTTGTCAATCTATTATTATTATTATCTCATCCCGAGATTCGGTTATAAAAAAAAAATATAGTAGTACTTGGGTTATATATAAGGTGTTGTTATAAGTTGTTTTAACGTATGATTTTAAAATGGTATAGTAATTTAGTATTACTATTTTGTAAATGAGGGTTATTAAAAGGGATTGAATTGTGATTTCTATATTTTAAATATTATCGAAGTATAAGTGTTGATTTATAAATGGGGTTTTAAGAACGGATTATCTTGGAAATGTTTATCGATGCCTGGGATTATCTGAAACGTTATAGCTAAGGCTTTGAAGTAAAATACCGGAATTTTTCTATAATATGATTTTGGGAATTTGTTTTAAGGTTGTTGAACACTTGGGTTATGTGTGTACAAATGTTAGTTCAGTAGCTTATGACATTGGCTTGATTATAGGTGTTCATTGCTTTTGGGTTGCTTTTGGACTTGCTTCTGGGCCCTTGCTTGTGTTATCTTGCTGTTCTGCATCTTTAGGTAAGTATCCTACGGGACTTAGTCAGTAACCTGGACCTCCTGCCTGATGTGTCATGTGATGTGTAGTTTTGTTGCATATAAGCATGCCATGTAGTATCATGCTAGGATTGCATTAAATTGAGCTTGTGGTTACTATGTGTGTTTGAAACTGTTGGTAGGAGGAAATCGAGAATGCAAAACAGTAAGTAAATAAACTAAGGCAAACCAGATTCCGTCCCTTGCAAATAATTACAAGACCTCCTCCTGATGTAGCAGCGGGAAGTCAGGATCGATCCACGAGGAAGCGTGTCAGCGGATCCTAGGCAGCGGTGGAATCTCACGGTCAGAAGTCGACAATAGGGTCCTCGATCTCGACTAGGGTAGTTGACAGAAGATCGGACAGTCGCACACAGCGCAGTACTGCTCGGCACAAGTCTAGTCGATCTCGACTGGGGTCTACTCGAGATCGAGTACGGCTCGTCGAAGTCGAGTTGGTCTGGTCGAGAATCTGCACAGGTAGGCTACGGCGACTCTAGGTCGAGAATCAGTAGTCGAGGTCGACCAAGGTGTGGTCGAGATCGACGAGGGCAGGGAGTAAAACGAATGAAATAAAGAAAATAAAAACAAATGCTTTGGGTGATTCGACTAAACTTTTAATGTAAAAGAACTTCCAAGATTGGGGTTTGCAACAACAATAACCAAACATGCATAAGGTAGAACCAAACAGATTATCATATAATTCGCATTAAAGGACTAAGCTTTTGCCTTTTCCAACAATTAGACAACTCTCTCAAGAAACCCTAATTGTCTCTACCGATTTTATGTTTATAATCCAAGTGGTTAACATGGATCTCCATTAGATGGGCAATAAACACATCAACAAGTAGGAAAATGCTCAAAACATGATAAAGGTCGGATCTTTACCTCAAATATGCATGGCTATCGTTGGGCTCGCCCCAACCCTAGAAGTGGGTTGACTACTCGCGCTTCATCATAATTAAAGACATCAATAATAAAAGGAAATAAACTTGCATTAATAAAATAAAATAGAGCTTACAACCAAAGGAAGTCAATTCCGCTCTCGCTTCACAAAACTCCTCTTGGCCACTCACTCTCTCTCTCTCCTACTCTCTCTCTCTCTCCTACTACTTCTCTCCGAAATTGAATGAATAAAACTGAGCCCCATGGGCTTTATTTATAGGCTTCATTCCCTAGCTATTCTAGGAAAGAAGATATCTATCTATATCTAAAACTTTATCTAAAACTTAAGAAGATAAATAAAAGCTATAACATAATTAAATCTAAATTAGGAAAATATATCTAAAGTCTTCCATGGATAGATCTCCTTCTCTTCATGATGTATCTTGATAGATTAGGATAGAATCGGCAATCGCCAAGTCGAGTAACGCGGCTCTGGAGGTCTACTCGATCTCGACAAGGGTCTTGTCGATCTCGAGTAGGGTTGACTGGCTCGGCTTCGTCGTCTCGGCTGGCTGGTGCTCGACAGACTCGGACATGACTCTGGCGCTCGTCGATATCGACAAGGGCTCGTCGAGGTCGAGTAGACTGGCTAGGTCGACTGGGTCTTCTCGGGTGGCTCTACTCGACAGGCTCGGATCTGGACTCGGGGCTCGTCGATCTCGACTAGGGCTCGTCGAGGTCGAGTAGAGGTGATCTGCGTCTTCGTCCTCGGCTTCTCGGCTCGGCACAGCTCGTCGACTCCGGACATGGCTCGTCGATCTCGACCAGGGGTACTCGAGATCGAGTAGGGTTCCGGGAGTCGGGTTGTCTCTGACTCAGTGTCCTCGATCAGCTCTGCTCGACCAAGTCTGCTCGACCATGGCTCGTCGAGATCGAGTAGAGTCTAGTCGATCTCGAGTAGCGTTTTCTCAGCTTTCTGCTCTGTTCTTGAAACGCACTTTCCCGAGTCCTCGTTCGTCGGATTGACGCATATGACCATGCATTGGAAAGCTCTTTCCGAGGGCTACAACTCTCATGAAGACATCAAAGCTTGATTCAGAACGAAGAATGGTGAAATATGGCCTTTTCTCCAGCTGCACCATTCTTAGCTTCTCCATGAGTTTCCTTTAAGCTCCAAAGTGCGTTCGATTTCTGCGAAATATAACCAAAACTTGTGTAGACCTCCATATATTGAAAATAAGTGTAAACTACATAGATTCTGTATTATTCTAACCCAAATGTATGCAATGTATGCAGAAATCGATATAACAGTAAGTGTAAAACATGGCAAATTAGGCTCACAACAAACACCCCATACTTAAGCTTGCTTGTCCTCAAGCAATACTTTTAATTGTCATACAGGGGAAGAAATCAAAACTTTCAACATATCAGATTCATTCTCATATATCCCTGCAGTCAATTACCATCCTCGAAAAGGTACAAGTGTCACAAATTCATGCATGTGCAAATATATAAAAGCAACATCTACTCACAAAAGGAGGGTTATGCAAAACATTCGTGACAAAGCATTAATAATCAAGAGGACTTTAATTTAAGCTCAAATAAGGAGTAGATTGGTAAAAGGCTAAAGGTGGGCAATTTTTGGCAATGTGGTGCTAATGATCCGGGGAAATGGAGTATTTCCAAACTTTGAACTTCCACATTCCTTCTCCATAACATTCATCACCTTTCATAATGCTTTTTCTCAATAATAATGCTTTTACCTCTCTAACCTCAGCACTGCCTTCTCGCGAGTCGCAAACATGGGTGTCATGAATGGCCCCGGATACTTAGTGCATCGGACTCCTCACCTGGTGTCCCATCTCGCCAAACTATTATCTCAGCGAGCAGGGTCGATCTTTGATCGGATTTTCTTTCACTCATTAAATTTTCCATATATTTCAAACAATTCCGCCAAACTCCAATAATGATAATAATCACAACAACCATATAACAATCTCCATAATGTAACATCATTCTCAACATAATCCCCGGATAAGGTAAAGAATGGCAATATTTTAGAACATGTGGAGCAATATATGAAATAAGGCATATTATGGTTTTTTGTGTAATGCATAAGCATAGGTAAGGCTAGGATTTCAAAATATGAGCATTATATGGAAATATAAAGTCCTCCATCATCTTATCATGCAACATGTCAAAAGCAACTTCAAATTTTACCTCCTTTCATGGTTTTCAAGTAATAATGCACTTCATTGTAACTTCCCTTTACTAGGCAATTTCATGCTATATCTCTAATGAATCCAATTTTGCATCGTCGAGTTCAATTAAAGCTTCCATGACATTATTCAAAAATTTAAATGGGGGTCATTTTTCTCAAATTTTGGAAAACATGCATATAAGCACACAAATCAATAATGCATTCCAAAATAGCCATGTAGCAATTCAAAGTAATAACTTCTAAATATGCACATTTATGTCAAATATGATCAAATATAGCAAATATGCATAAAGTAAGCCCTTCCTCCACCCCATACTTAAACATTACAGTGTCCCCACTGTATAAAAATAAAAACAAGAGTAAAGGAAGGAACTCACAGGATAATGCATCGAGGAAGACCAAATTGGGCAAGTCGAGTAGGGGGCGCTCGTCGAGCTTCGAGTACGGTGTACTCGATCTCGAGTAGGCTCGTCTGCGTCTGGTGGTTTCTGAAGTCGAGGAGCTTCTGGCCTTTTGTCGAGGTCGAGTACGTCTACTCGATCTCGAGTAGCTTCGTCTGGGCTGCTCCTTTTTGTCGTCGTCGACTTGGCCTTCGTCGATTCTGACTGGTTTTCAGGGACTTCTTCTTCCACTTTTCGCGATCTTTATATGCTTGCCGACCTACAAGTGTTAGATTCCTCACCAAAAAAAACAAGACTATCCATATGAAGTTCTTAAAAAGACAAAAAACCTAAAAAAACAAAAACAAAAACCAAAAACCAAAAACCAAAAAGTTCAAAAGTCCCAAAAATAAATGTCTATTTACAAGCTCTAGATTTTATAGTCGCTAGGCCGACTTTCTCCATTTAGCATTAGCCTGGCTCATCTTTGTCCGGAGGTATAGGTGGATCTGGTGGTTCCTCCGGTGGTGGGAAGCGTGGGATGTCATCCGGGGGCATCATGTGAAGAAACTTAAACCTCCCCGAGTGGACGCTCCATGGCTCCACCCATCCATCTTCCTGGGCTCCAGCTGGCATGCATAAAGGAATATATAAAGGAAATTTGCATACCTCATCATCATACCTCTTCCGTTCCATTGGTTGACTTGTTTGCGCGTCTCCACCACAGCAAAACGGTGGAGTGGGAAGAGATATTTCCACCTCATCATGCGGAGCAGCATGCCACTTTGCTAGGACCCCATACTTGAACACAAACATCGGTTGCTCAAAATCGTCGGGGATAGCCTTCACCTTATAAGGCAAAAGTGACTTTGAAGCACCATGGGCAACGACGTCCGGATTTTGCGTTGGTGGCTCTTCTTTTTCTTGGGGTCCTTCCAAAGATTCTTCAAAGATAGATAGTGAAATAGAGGAAGGACATACCTGGGTTTCTGTGGTGCAGACGATTTCGGCTAGTGTTTCTGGATCAGTTCCTCCAGAATGTGTATATGTCGAGTCCAGGTAGTCGCTGTCGACTGGCTTATAGAAGGGGACATTGTCGAACCAACTTGTCATTGTTGATTTGGGCGATTTAGCGTAATGTTCCCATCTACGCAACACAAGCTTAGCTTCTGCCTGCCTCGCACGCTCAGCTTCTTGTTCCCTTGCTGCTCTCTCAGCGGCGATAGTAACATCCTTGGCGGCTAGTTCCGTCCTTAGCCTCTGTATCAGCTGTTCTGGTGTTTCTGCGGCCGCCATGGCTCTTTTCAGTTTAGAATGGATATGTAGGACGCGTTCCGGATCATCTAAGGTGTCAAACTCAGGTGGTTGACTAGAACGGCGTATACACCTGCAAAGTAACTCAAAGTAGATGTGAGATTCAACTACCTAAGGCGCGAATGATAGCTTCACCGGCAACGGCGCCAATTTGTTGGTAGGAGGAAATCGAGAATGCAAAACAGTAAGTAAATAAACTAAGGCAAACCAGATTCCGTCCCTTGCAAATAATTACAAGACCTCCTCCTGATGTAGCAGCGGGAAGTCAGGATCGATCCACGAGGAAGCGTGTCAGCGGATCCTAGGCAGCGGTGGAATCTCACGGTCAGAAGTCGACAACAGGGTCCTCGATCTCGACTAGGGTAGTTGACAGAAGATCGGACAGTCGCACACAGCGCAGTACTGCTCGGCACAGGTCTAGTCGATCTCGACTGGGGTCTACTCGAGATCGAGTACGGCTCGTCGAAGTCGAGTTGGTCTGGTCGAGAATCTGCACAGGTAAGCTACGGCGACTCTAGGTCGAGAATCAGTAGTCGAGGTCGACCAAGGTGTGGTCGAGATCGACGAGGGCAGGGAGTAAAACGAATGAAATAAAGAAAATAAAAACAAATGCTTTGGGTGATTCGACTAAACTTTTAATGTAAAAGAACTTCCAAGATTGGGGTTTGCAACAACAATAACCAAACATGCATAAGGTAGAACCAAACAGATTATCATATAATTCGCATTAAAGGACTAAGCTTTTGCCTTTTCCAACAATTAGACAACTCTCTCAAGAAACCCTAATTGTCTCTACCGATTTTATGTTTATAATCCAAGTGGTTAACATGGATCTCCATTAGATGGGCAATAAACACATCAACAAGTAGGAAAATGCTCAAAACATGATAAAGGTCGGATCTTTACCTCAAATATGCATGGCTATCGTCGGGCTCGCCCCAACCCTAGAAGTGGGTTGACTACTCGCGCTTCATCATAATTAAAGACATCAATAATAAAAGGAAATAAACTTGCATTAATAAAATAAAATAGAGCTTACAACCAAAGGAAGTCAATTCCGCTCTCGCTTCACAAAACTCCTCTTGGCCACTCACTCTCTCTCTCTCCTACTCTCTCTCTCTCTCCTACTACTTCTCTCCGAAATTGAATGAATAAAACTGAGCCCCATGGGCTTTATTTATAGGCTTCATTCCCTAGCTATTCTAGGAAAGAAGATATCTATCTATATCTAAAACTTTATCTAAAACTTAAAAAGATAAATAAAAGCTATAACATAATTAAATCTAAATTAGGAAAATATATCTAAAGTCTTCCATGGATAGATCTCCTTCTCTTCATGATGTATCTTGATAGATTAGGATAGAATCGGCAATCGTCAAGTCGAGTAACGCGGCTCTGGAGGTCTACTCGATCTCAACAAGGGTCTTGTCGATCTCGAGTAGGGTTGACTAGCTCGGCTTCGTCGTCTCGGCTGGCTGGTGCTTGACAGACTCGGACATGACTCTGGCGCTCGTCGATGTCGACAAGGGCTCGTCGAGGTCGAGTAGACTGGCTAGGTCGACTGGGTCTTCTCGGGTGGCTCTACTCGACAGGCTCGGATCTGGACTCGGGGCTCGTCGATCTCGACTAGGGCTTGTCGAGGTCGAGTAGAGGTGGTCTGCGTCTTCGTCCTCGGCTTCTCGGCTCGGCACAGCTCGTCGACTCCGGACATGGCTCGTCGATCTCGACCAGGGGTACTCGAGATCGAGTAGGGTTCCGGGAGTCGGGTTGTCTCTGACTCAGTGTCCTCGATCAGCTCTACTCGACCAAGTCTGCTCGACCATGGCTCGTCGAGATCGATTAGAGTCTAGTCGATCTCGAGTAGCGTTTTCTCAGCTTTCTGCTCTGTTCTTGAAACGCACTTTTCCGAGTCCTCGTTCGTCGGATTGACGCATATGACCATGCGTTGGAAAGCTCTTTCCGAGGGCTACAACTCTCATGAAGACATCAAAGCTTGATTCAGAACGAAGAATGGTGAAATATGGCCTTTTCTCCAGCTGCACCATTCTTAGCTTCTCCATGAGTTTCCTTTAAGCTCCAAAGTGCGTCCGATTTCTGCGAAATATAACCAAAACTTGTGTAGACCTCCATATATTGAAAATAAGTGTAAACTACACAGATTCTGTATTATTCTATCCCAAATGTATGCAATGTATGCAGAAATCGATATAACAGTAAGTGTAAAACATGGCAAATTAGGCTCACAACAGAAACAGAACGGCCGTTATCTGTGATAGTCCTAGAGTCTTTGCTAGGGTCATAGGGTAGCCCAGCCTCATCGGGTGCCCTGAGTCAATCGAGTCGATATGAGTATGATTTGATAGCCCAGCACCATCAGGCAAGAGATGTTATGATGTGATGTTGAACATGCTATGATTATGTGGTCCGTGCACCACCACGATGAAATGGGTACCGTACTGGCCAGGTCCGCTCATGAAAAAGGGGGCGGAGTAGGAGAGGGATATGCCACTTGGCATTGTCTTGGGCCATTTACAGTTTTCTGCAGATTATTATATATGTCAAGCATGCTTATGTGATTTAAATCTCGTACTGCATTAGTCATCCTTTTATTAGGTATAAGCATGTTATATTGCATCAGCGCGGTCAGAGGACCCGCAGGCGATTACCGGGCCTGACTTCGTGGATAGTGTTAGGTACCCATCCTTGCTTGCTCTATGCTTCTGTGGCGGGGAATTCCTTGGTGAAACGAAGAATCTGACTAACACTCTGACTTGGTAAAATGGTAATCACTCGCTTATGATTTGGTTTGACCCGGCTCTGCCGTGGCACTTTGTATCTTAACTTTGCTTCCGCTTTACTTTCGTTTGAATTGATTTTCGCGACATAGTCTTAGGACAGGTTCCGGGTACCCAACGGCCCTTCGAAGTATTAGGGTTTGAAATCCCTCTTTTCTACTAATATTAAAATGAATTTGAAACCTCGACCCGTACCTGGATTGCAAGATCCGAACAAGGGGTTTCATCTCTTGAAACGTAACCCGGAAATCATAATTCTGGGTCGTTACACTGAATGAGCACTGAGCTTGTTGGCTGTATCGACAGGGGTGGCGACAGGATTACAATTAACCATCTTAGCCCGAGCAACAATCTCAGCAGCATACTTACTCTGGGAGAGAAACAAACCAGATGCATGACGCTGAACGGCAACCCCCAAGAAGTAGGACAACTGACCTAGATCGGACATGGCGAACTCTGCACTCAACTGCGAAATAATCGACGTCCGAAGAGCATCAGAAGAAGCGGTGAGAATGATGTCGTCGACATACAGTAAGAGAAAGGCCATGTCTGAGCCTCTGCGATAGATGAACAGAGACGAATCCGAGCGGCTGCCAATGAAGCCTAGGCATAGCAGATGAGAAGCAAAGCGCTGGAACCAAGCTCGCGGAGCCTGTTTCAAACCATACGGAGATCGCTGCAAGAGACAGGCGTGCTTGGGACGATCAGCATCAGCAAACCCCGGCGGCTAAAACATGTAGATTGTCTCATTTATATGACCATGAAGAAAAGCGTTCTTGACATCTAACTGATGGATGGCCCAGTTGCGTGACAGTGCTAAGCTCAACACCACTCGAATAGTGGCAGGCTTGACGACGGGGCTGAAGGTCTCATCACAGTCAATACTTACCTGCTGAGAACGACCGTTGACCACAAGACGTGCTTTGTAGCGCTCCAACGTCCCATCAAAGCGGAACTTGTGACGGAAGAGCCACATACAGCGAATGATGTTCGCCGCAGGAGGGCGAGGGACGAGAACCCAAGTACCATTCTTCGTAAGGGCCCTGTATTCGTCGAGCATAGCCGCTTGCCAATTCGGGTCGAGGAGGGCTGTTTTGTGGGAGGTGGGAATGGGGGAAAGGGAGGTCGGGGTGGAGGCAGAGGGTGATTGGGAGTCGGGAAGGACGGGGGCAAGGGGGGCGAGGCCTGGGGGAGAAGCGGCGGGCGCAGCAAAGTTGCGGGCGCCGCGCATTGATTGACTGCGGCCGCAGCATGATGCTGCGGCCGCCGCCAGTAGCGGGGGAAAAGGGTGGGCTTTGGGTCGTTGATTGGCTGCGGCCGCAGCCTCTTGCTGCGGCCGCGACATTGCTTCATGGCGAGGGGACGGAGGGGTGTGGGCATGGTTTTGAGCGGCGGGGTGATGTGTGGTGTTCATGGAGATTACATAGGTCTCCTCATGTATAGTGGGCCCAAAGGCCATTAAGGCCCAATACCTTTGTCTCACACACACACACACACACACACACACACACACACACACATATGTTTATCAATGAATGGAAACCCTTAAGGAGGACTTTACATCAATTATAGAATCCTACATAATACAATGAATTAAATAATTGGCAGTAAGACACTGTATTGGAAGAGAAGGATTGTATCTGTAACCTCGCAAGATGTCACTTTCTTCAACTAAGTTATGAAAACTCATGTATATCCAATTACGGAATTAGAGTAGGCCGACAACTTAATGTATTAAGCATGAATACACCTAAAGATACCCAAGAACCTTACATGAATACACCGGCCTAAGGATATCCAAGAACCTTACACCAAAGAAAGATTATTAATAAAGTGATGATCTTTAACAAATCCTCTAAGCCTGACATATCCTATCAAAACTCTTCACGTACTACTGAAATATCGTGATTGATGTTGGCCAAGGAAAATATAGCGAAATGATGTTGATCATTATCGAGACGATCTCATCATTCTTATAACACATTGACCAGGGTGGCAGTTTTGTTAATTAATCTACCAAAAAAAACGTTTACTTACATCTTGACCCGCTAATAATACATTAAATTAAAATGCATATACGTTGAAACCCAGATTCACACATATACAACCAATAAGAACTCAATAAAAATAGTGTTTTTTTTTATTAATTCATCAAACTTCATATATCCATTTCAAATAAGGATTTCCCCTTCAAGAAAGGGTAAAATCGATCAGATCAAGGTACTTACCGGCTCATCATGGCAATGCAAGTGATGCTCGAAGCCATATGTCTCATTATTGCTAGATTGTATCTCTCGTGATTTCCTTGTCTCTTTTTCCCTTGTCGCACTGCAAAAACCAGATGAGTAAATAAGATATTGGATCATCTTTAAAACTGTAAAGTATAAATTTAAACAGTAGGTGGAGAATTTAAAGAAAATGAATGAAAACAAAGATGGATTAGTAAATAGTCAACATGCAAACAACATAATTTGAAAAGGTGAATGGGCTGGGATGGGAGGATTCAAGAACTATATATAGAGAACTCTTTTCAATCTTTTTTTAGGTTGGTTAACTAAGTTGGATCAATCATCTACTTTCTCCTTCTCAAGTTCTATTGATATACTTGAACTGAATGTCGGATGGAATATGAAAATACTTGTAACTGATTTTTTCATTATTATTCCAATTTATTAATTAATTACTTGAAACTAACGGTCAATGGGAAATAGGTATCGATTCGGTAATTAATTGTTAATATTATGACACTGAAGCAACACCCCGTCCAAATCGCTTGTAGCTAACTCATGTAGCAAATCCTGTAGCATTTTTTTAATTGGGCCACCTGTAATTATTTTTAATATATAATTAATAATAAAATCAAATTGAATAATTCAGCAAAATCTTCCAAAATCCCTTTTCATCTTCTTTCCGTTACAGCCTTCCTCGATCTCTATCGTTCTTCCTCTCGGTGAGCAGTACAAATCGCCGGTATCTTCAACGTTGTAATCCGGTCTCCGTTCGGCGCCCTTTCTCTTCCACGCAGAAATCCGATCTCCGTCTGAGCAGTACAAATCCGGTCTCTGTCTGCACACTCTCCTTCTAAAGTTTTTCTCTTTCATAGGGTTCACTCTATCTCACAATCTCAACCTTAATTCAATCCGAATTCAACTTCTTCTCAATTGATTACCAAGTGAATCATGGGTGGCGGAGGAGCTATGAGGCCAGCAGCAGGTCTCAGACTTCCGAATTCCAAGCAGTCGATTGTTGGAGCATTTCGCTGGCCCTCGCAAGTTGATTGCCCTTCGCCGTCGACTTTATAATTGATAGAGTCCATGGTTGATACTAGCAGGCTCGAGGTCACGACTGGTGATTGTGGCAAGGAAGATGAGTTACACATCCTATTTCATTGTAGGAAAGCACGAGAGATTTGCTGCTGCAAAGAAGGTGCGGGATTCGACGAATGTGGAGCTAGTGGAGGCGGAGGGGCTGGCTTGGGCGCTCGAAATCTGTCTGCAGAGGGATATGAAAAAGGTTTGGATTGAGAGTGACTGCTCATCGGTGATGGAAATGCTGCGGAGGAATGCGGGGCAGCGGGGGAGGTGGGTCAACAGCTCTAGAGGATACATGGGTTAGCTGCATCTTTCGCCGAGTGTCAATGGAGCCACATTCGAAGACAAGCCAACTGGGTGGCGAATTTTTTTGCAAATATCAGACCTGCAGCTCCTGTTTGCAGTTGTATTTTGCTATGGTACCTTTTAAACTAAGGTTACTGCTGTTGGATGATGCTAAGTAATCAATGATTTTGTTTTGCTAAACAAAAAAGCTAACAGAACAAGTGTTGGACTAGTCGCAACTTTGGTGATTGATGATTCATTATGTCTTCTGGCTGTGTGGGTTATGAAAAAAAAATGTCCTGAATTGGTTGCTTGCTCTCCAATTGCCAGAGCTTTATGCTAATGTTTTGTAACGGCCCAGAATTATGATTTCCGGGTTACGTTTCAAGGGATAAAACCCCTTGTTCGGATCTTGCAATCCAGGTACGGGTCGAGGTTTCAAACTCATTTAAGATTGGTATAAAGAGGGATTTCAAACCCTAAAAATCACGAAGGGCCATTGGGTACCCTTTACCTGTCCTAAGACTATATCAAAAAATCCAATTCAACCGAAAGCAAAGCGGAAGCAAAACTAGGATACAAATGCCACGGCAAATGCCGGGTCAAACCAAATCATAAGCAAGTGATTACCATTTTACCGAGTTAAAATATTAGCTAGGTTTTTCGATTCGCCAAAGGGTTTCCCGTCACAGAAGCAAGGAGCAACAAGATCTGCAGAAAATACCTTTAAAAAAAAGAACGGGGAAAGGAGTCAGATCGAGCCACTCATGCGGGACCGGCAGTCCTCGCTGAGGCCACATAGTATGTGCTATACCTAATAAAGATGCTCTAATGCAGTACGAAAGTCAAACACACTAGCATGCTCCTAGTTATAATAATGTGCAGAAATACTGTAAAGGGCCCAAGACAATGCCAAATGGCATATCCCTCTCCTACCTCCACCCCCTTCCGATAGGGCGGAGACTGGCCAGCTCGTGAATGCATTCCGTCATAATCGGGCGGCACGCATGCCTAACCCGCTCCACAATAAAGCCCGCAGGCATAATATAAGGAAGTTCAAGACTCGATTGACTTAGGGTACCCGATGAGGCTGGGCTACCCTATGACCCTAGCAAAGACTCTAGGACTATCACAGATAACGGCCGTTCTGTTTCAAACGCATAAAGTAAACAGATGCTCAATCAATTAGTGCAACCTAAACATGATACTACATGGCATGCTTTTATGCATATGCAACACCTAACATAAAATGCAACAACAGGCATGAATGTCCAACCTGAGTAAGCCCCCTAGGGAACTTACCTGAAGATGCAGAACAGCAAGATAACACAAGCAAGGGCCCAAATGCAAGTCCAAAGCAATCCAAAAGCAATATGCACCTATTATCAAGCCATTTTCATAAGCTACCAGACCAACATTCATACACACGAAACCCAAGTCCTCAACATACTCAAAACCAACCGATAGTAAAACTATTTTCCAAAACCTTTCCGATATGATCGACATCAACCAAAATCATTCTTCCAATTTCCTTCTTAAAACCAACATCATCAAGCCAAGACAAAATCCCCAACATTTAAAATGACACTTTTAACATAACTTCAAGCTCAAGATCAAATAGTTCAAGTTCCGTCAAATCCCTTCTTTAATATTGAATATTAAAATAATATTTCAAAACTCATTTCCCAAAGTTTTCCAAATTCTTAAATCCCAAATTAAGTCAACTCATATTCAAAATAATTTCTCAAATCGTACTTGGCCAAATTCCGACATTTATCATTTAATTCCTTAACAAATTCCCAAAATCATATTATTAACACAATCCCGGCATGTTTATTTTCAAAATCATTACATAAATAAGTTCTGACATTTAGTCACAAAATAATTCTATTTGCACAACCATATGTAAAATCACAACTCATAATTCATTTCAAATTCCTAAAATCACAATTTAAAACAACACTAAATATATATTTCAATAATGTCTCCTTTAAACCATTTTATAAGTCATAATAATAATTTAATAGACTAATACTAATTAAATGTAAATCATAACATATAGTCATAACATGTAATATATACCCAACAACAACTTAACAATTTGCAAAACATAACCCATCAAGCCCAATATGAGTAACCTGAGGGAAGCCCAACCCGAAACCCAATCTGAAGAGGTCCAGAACCCGGCCCGGAAGAAGAAGAAAAGAAGGAAAGAGAAACCCGGCCCAATGTCCCTTAAATTTTCGGATCCAATCAGCCCAACCCATTTCTCTTTATAAGTGAACCGGACTGTTCTTTAAAGAAAAAGGAAACCGAACCGGAACAAAATAAAACACAACCCGTTGAACCCGTCTCCTTCCAACGCCAAAACAAACCCAGGCCGCCGACCCGAAAAACGAAGAGGAAGAGGAAGACTCAGGCCTGCCGGCGGCGTTCTCACCCGACCCACTCTCCGGCTTAATCTCTCGACTACTAACCCAGTGAATAGAGGAAAACGACAAAACGAACAGCGAAGGGGAAAAAGAGATACGGATGCAGATGCTCACCGTGGTTCAAAGGGCTTCGCTGGGAAACGCTCGGAGCGGGTTCCTCAAGCTCGTCGGAGGCGGGATCGACACCGTAGTGGCCTAGGACGAATAGAGACGAGTGAGGGGTAGTTTGAATAGAGATTCGATTTCGGAATCGAGATTTAACCATAAACGAACCTCGGTCGGAAAATAGGGATGGAAGGGGCTCGTTTTTGGGATCTCCGGCGGACGGTGGGGCTCCTGTGGGATCGTCGCCGCTTCTGGTCGCTGCTGCTACGTCGGAGGCTCGCTGGTGGCAAATGCGGCCTCCTCCGGGCGGCGTCGGCTCGGGCTCGGCTGCTCCCGGCGAGACAGGGGTGCTCGGCGACGACTAGGAGTAGAAAGGAAGGAGGTGGTGATGGAAATCAGTGAGAAGGAGAGCTTTTACTTGGGTTGGAAAGGGGGATGATTCAGAGAGAAAAGGGAATAGGGAGAGGTAAGGAGAGATAGAAATGAAATGGGAGATTTTGGGGTTGTGTCTGAACGTTTGGGGATTGCTCATCCAATTTCAAAAGAAAAGGGGGAGTTGAATTGGGGTCCTGCAGATGGCGTGGGAGGCAGTCTGATTTCAATTGGCATTTTGCCAAGATTGGTGGGGCAAAGGGTAGGCTTGAATTGAAGGTAGAGATGGAGGTCTAGCCAAGAAGGCGAAGAAAAGGCGTGGTGCACAGTGCACTGGTGCTGCCTTGCTGCTGCTGGGTTCTGTCAACAGCCGAGAGAGAGAAGAAAGAAAAGAGAAAAGAAAATAGGGAGGAAAGTGGTCCCAATCAGAAATTAAAATTACCCGGGAAATAAACCTCGAAACTCGCTCACTCGACATTAACCCGACTCGATCAAAATAACGCTTTAAAATTTCGAAGATGTCGACATCCTAAAGTTTATTTCAAATCCCAAGGCAAAATGACGGAATTGTCCTTCAAAGTTCGAAATTAGGCCGGAATCCGCTTTAAGGATTTTAAAATACGATTTTTCAGGTGAAGATGAGGGTTTTCAAATATCCGATTCTTTTCGACCTAAATCCCTTTTATTTTATTATTTATTGAAATTTATTATTTAAAATCCGGGCCTTTACATCATCCACCTCTAAAAACAAGTCTCGTCCCCGAGACTAAAACCAAAATAAAGTAGGGGATGAAGTTTGAAATTGATGAGTCCGAGGACCATGTCCAAGGATCTTGTAATCATCTCGGTTGCGTCTTCCGGGATTCTCACAACACCCTAGTCACGATCGTGACATCCCCAATTGGCCTTGACAAGTATGCAATAAGCGCCCCTATCACATCCTCGCTTCGACTTTTCGGAAGTACCACAACTCTAAAAGTCCTATAATGTCATCTCTAGGTCTTAGCAAGCACCCTACAAGCGCCCTCATAAAATGCTTGTATCCACTTCGTGAAGTATCATAGAGTTGCCCGGGCTTGAAACGATTCAAAAGGGATTCCGCAATTGGAAAAGATTAACCTCAAAATCGTTGAAATCCTCGATATCGTTTATTCTTGTAAAATCCAAGTTACTTCCTTTCAAAACCGCTCAAAATCTTCAAATCCGACGTTTAATCAAGCAACTTTACACCAAACAAGTCAAATCCTTTCAAATCAAGATTTCGTCAAAATCTTTCCACAACCAAATCATTTCCTCGCATATCAATCAATTAAATTCAGAAGGTAGGAGGTGAAATCATCCACCTCTAAGGGCTAATCCCATATTCTCTTCCTAGTTTCCAGAATCAAATCAATCTATCAGTCTCAATTCAAGCAAGATTCACGAGCCATAAGCAATGCATAATCACATAACCAATCTATCCTCAACGAGTATATCATATGACAAGTCTCAAACATATGCCAACACATTTCCACAAGATCACATCAACGTCTCCACATCATACTAAAGGTCATAATACGCATCTATGCCAGAATCATAACACACATCTCGATATCACACCAAGGTCATAACAGGTACATCCTCATCATAAAGTCAACGAATCAAACTCATTGTCAACACATCAACACAACAAGTCATGTTATTAAGATCCCGTGAAAGGGGAGGTCAAACAGTATATCAGTCATCGAATGTCAGCACATTCAACAAACATCATCTTAACTCAACAGAATGTCATATAACGATCATTTAGAAATCTGGTATCATTATCTCATATATACAATTCATATTCATCATCAAAGTCATATTCATCATTTAACATACCCAAAATCATGCTTAACGATCATATAACCTAACATCATGCTTTATCACCCCATAATATAATATCATGTTTTCACATAGCAACACGTCAGTATCTCATGATTCATATAACACATCGTAACATGCTTCTAAAACGCATAACAGGGTAGTATTGCTTCAATATATCATGATAACACTAGTCACCACCAATTAGATTTCAGTATTGCATAACAGCACGTAATGTCATTCCATATCAGGTTTTATCATGGTCGCTATCTAACATCATGACAGCAGATATAAATAAATCACATAATCAAGAAAATCCTCACATCATACCAGTCAAACTAAATGAAATCTCGCTCTCCCGATTCTAATTCCCAGCCAAGACCAATCTTCTTCTAGACTCACCAACCTCAACTTAGTCAAACTTCCCTAAAGAAATCCCAATTCATCTCGATGCTCAAATCTCGTCCCTCCTTCCGCCAAGCACTACCACACCATCCACCTCTAAGCACCCATCTCCTATCCCTAACATCACACCCAAGTACCCTCTCATGCTATGTCCTCCATACTCTCAAAAGCCATTCCCCACACTTCTCATACTACTCAAGACGTCACAAGCATCATACCCTGCCAAAATTTCTCTCTCGTGATTTGCCTAATAAACCATCGGTCATCCTAATCGCTCAAATTCTTTCATCACTCTCCAACCACACTACCAAATGATCTCACCCACAGGTTTAAAGGAGAAACAATCATGAAATCATCACACATAATATCTACATCAGGTCAAACAACATTTATAAACATAGCATCATGGGTTCATAATCAATTATTGCAACTATGTCAACAAATCTCAATTTACCATCATGCTCAATCATTATTACAAATCATCATATATGCACATAATCAAGTCAAGATAGCAAGTTGCATCATAACCTTAGAAGATAAACAATTCAGGTTTCTCAGTATTTGCAGTTCACATTATATAGGTAACGAATCATGCTTAGCAACTCAAGCATCAACGCATCAAGTCATCATGTACATTAGAACTGTAAGGCATCGAATCATATCATCGTAACAACAGACAATCAAACAACAATTATTACCAAGTCAGCACATGAACACATAAATGTCACCATCAAAGCAGTGCAACATAGTTATCAACATTATTCAGAAAGGTTAGCAATTAAAGCAGAGGACACTCCCGCCTGCAAGTCATATCATACTCGATAGCCGCAATCCTTGAAACATACCTGTCCCACCAACACCGTCGATCATGAGGCTTGTGGGTTATGGGCCCACGCTTTTGTTGCGCTGCTCTATTACTATCTAACTTCCCGTTCCCTCTTCCATGCGGTGGCTCATCCAATGTATCGCGTATGACTCCAAGTTAGCAAAGATAGGGGAGTGACAAGAGCGGACAACCCAATGTTCCTTTCGGAACCAAACATAGACCAAGGCTAAGAACGACAAGACTAAAGACAAGACTTCGACCCGGGAATAGCAACGATGCCCTTATGAAAGTCTATTGGATTATAATCGCGACAAGTAACACAAATTCATCATGGAGCATATCAATTACAATAACCCACACTAACATGTACCTATCTCAAGGAGAACAACATGCGTATTCATTCCAAAAGACACAATCAAGTTCTACATTAATGCATGTGAGACGAGCTACAGTTTATTATTCCATGAAAGCAGAGATGCCTACTATTTCAAGCAAATTATGCGAAGTCAGTAATGGTCATGCGGGGTTTAACGAGGATGGCAAGTATCATGTATATGAAAAATGAACGAGCATGGTATACACGTCAACAAATGAGGTCAAACATAGCATGGCGAGGTACATCATAAAATCAAACTAAATGTTATTCGAGGATACATAAGAGCAGAATGACAATTATCACATCTAATAACAAGGATTATATAATAGGTTGAGAATGACGTGTAATCATATGACGAGATACATTTAAAAGCGTAAGTAATACATGATACTAGCGATACATGATAAGGCATGATCATAGTCAAGAATCATTTTAAGGAGTTCATCATAATGTCCATGAAAATAAGAGGGATCACCACAGAGTAACAAATAGAACATCACGACGATAGATCATAATCATGCTAGGAATGAACTGTCGTAGGGCACATAAAACGGTACGATAGTCATCAATCGTAGGACAAGTACAAAACGCGATCAGTTGACGGGTCATATTGGAAATCATAAGCCCTACAGGATACTACTGGCACATATCGAACATGAGCACAATCAAGGTAATTTGACTAGATTCATCATAACATTCATGCATGCAACTAATCATGACGACGTGTAAGAAATCACTCAATCATATTCCACGATATAGAAGCATGAGAAAAGTTAAACGATGCATAATACGAGTCTAAGTAATGGGCAATATGATTAGAATACGGGGCATGAGCTCAAATAAACACACAGTAAGGTAAAATCATGCATTCATCAACACTCAATTATGCCACATAGTCCCCCATCCAACACAAGTTATCACACAACAATGTTAAGTACAAATAATCAACAGTAGTTAATCTGACGAATACATAATAGATGGGCATGATATGGATTCTTGTTACAAAAGGAATAATAAGCATCGACGCGTCATCATCTAGCATGTACTGGGAATTACATATTGCATAAGGCGTGTTGGCATCCAATTGTAACACGTATCCATACAATGGTCATCATGAACATCAAACATGTAAGCACAATTTCACATTAAAGATTAATCCGTAGGTCAAAGAGTAGTACATGTAGAATCATACGATCAGTAAGCCAAGTAAACATGTTGTAACAATAAACACGTAATCATACAACATGATATAAGGCAAGACACAACACGAGATGGGAGCAAGGTAATTAACCACACATGAGCTTAAACAATAAAACCATGACAGGAGGCAAGGCATAACATAAGCACCTTCTTACTAATGATCATTTGCAAGGTACATGCGGTAGATTACAAAATCATATCATGCAATTCAGAGAGAGTCACCGTTACAACCGGACAGAGATCCCTAAGGGCAACCATTGACTTTTCCCGACTGACTTATCACCCCTCTTTCCCGTGGGACTCCGGTACGACTCTTTAAGGCAAGATGACACTGGTTAATCATCATAAGAATAAGGAAACACATCCACAAAAACACCTTACTTCTGACTCAAAGTAACATCAAAACTTCCAACACTCACTCAGACAACTTAATATCCAACCATGATCCCCGAAACAATGTGTTTATCAACCCGATTTCCCATGAAAGATAATAACATACGGGAAAAGATTCGATAGAACCGAAAAAGTGGTTAACATAGCGGAAGGGGTCGTTCCACACAGGCTGAGTTTGACCACACAGAAACAAGGGTACTCCCACTATCCCATTCGCACAGATCAATCAATACACATTTCATTGTTAGCCATACCAATCAGACTTTAGCATATCAAGCACTTAGCATAGAATCAGTTAATGACACTCATAACGATCTCCTTGAAAACTTCCAGACCCATCTGTAAAGAGCAAGCTAATATTTTGCCTACCGTTCCCAACTACACCCAATAAGGGTGGTCTAGCGCCTTTACTACCCTCTCGTGTCCCCGTTTGGTCGGTTTTCTCCTTTTATTACAAGTCGAGTTCATTACTTAATCCAATTTGAGTTAGACATCTTAAGTTCATTTTGCCCTTCTTAAAATCCTTTCAAAATTCCTTGAAATTCATGGGCGGTTTTCCAAAACATACACTCGACCCTTGTGTACCCGAATTGCACAACCTCAGCTCTGATACCATCTTTGTAACGGCCCAGAATTATGATTTCCGGGTTACGTTTCAAGGGATAAAACCCCTTGTTCGGATCTTGCAATCCAGGTACGGGTCGAGGTTTCAAACTCATTTAAGATTGGTATAAAGAGGGATTTCAAACCCTAAAAATCACGAAGGGCCATTGGGTACCCTTTACCTGTCCTAAGACTATATCGAAAAATCCAATTCAACCGAAAGTAAAGCGGAAGCAAAACTAGGATACAAATGCCGGGTCAAACCAAATAATAAGCAAGTGATTACCATTTTACCGAGTTAAAATATTAGCTAGGTTTTTCGATTCGCCAAAGGGTTTCCCGTCACAGAAGCAAGGAGCAACAAGATCTGCAGAAAATACCTTTAAAAAAAAGAACGGGGAAAGGAGTCAGATCGAGCCACTCATGCGGGACCGGCAGTCCTCGCTGAGGCCACATAGTATGTGCTATACCTAATAAAGATGCTCTAATGCAGTACGAAAGTCAAACACACTAGCATGCTCCTAGTTATAATAATGTGCAGAAATACTGTAAAGGGCCCAAGACAATGCCAAATGGCATATCCCTCTCCTACCTCCACCCCCTTCCGATAGGGCGGAGACTGGCCAGCTCGTGAATGCATTCCATCATAATCGGGCGGCACGCATGCCTAACCCGCTCCACAATAAAGCCCGCAGGCATAATATAAGGAAGTTCATGACTCGATTGACTTAGGGTACCCGATGAGGCTGGGCTACCCTATGACCCTAGCAAAGACTCTAGGACTATCACAGATAACGGCCGTTCTGTTTCAAACGCATAAAGTAAACAGATGCTCAATCAATTAGTGCAACCTAAACATGATACTACATGGCATGCTTTTATGCATATGCAACACCTAACATAAAATGCAACAACAGGCATGAATGTCCAACCTGAGTAAGCCCCCTAGGGAACTTACCTGAAGATGCAGAACAGCAAGATAACACAAGCAAGGGCCCAAATGCAAGTCCAAAGCAATCCAAAAGCAATATACACCTATTATCAAGCCATTTTCATAAGCTACCAGACCAACAACACTAAATATATATTTCAATAATGTCTCCTTTAAACCATTTTATAAGTCATAATAATAATTTAATAGACTAATACTAATTAAATGTAAATCATAACATATAGTCATAACATGTAATATATACCCAACAACAACTTAACAATTTGCAAAACATAACCCATCAAGCCCAATATGAGTAACCTGAGGGAAGCCCAACCCGAAACCCAATCTGAAGAGGTCCAGAACCCGGCCCGGAAGAAGAAGAAAAGAAGGAAAGAGAAACCCGGCCCAATGTCCCTTAAATTTTCGGATCCAATCAGCCCAACCCATTTCTCTTTATAAGTGAACCGGACTGTTCTTTAAAGAAAAAGGAAACCGAACCGGAACAAAATAAAACACAACCCGTTGAACCCGTCTCCTTCCAATGCCAAAACAAACCCAGGCCGCCGACCCGAAAAACGAAGAGGAAGAGGAAGACTCAGGCCTGCCGGCGGCGTTCTCACCCGACCCACTCTCCGGCTTAATCTCTCGACTACTAACCCAGTGAATAGAGGAAAACAACAAAACGAACAGCGAAGGGGAAAAAGAGATACGGATGCAGATGCTCACCGTGGTTCAAAGGGCTTCGCTGGGAAACGCTCGGAGCGGGTTCCTCAAGCTCGTCGGAGGCGGGATCGACACCGTAGTGGCCTAGGACGAATAGAGACGAGTAAGGGGTAGTTTGAATAGAGATTCGATTTCGGAATCGAGATTTAACCATAAACGAACCTCGGTCGGAAAATAGGGATGGAAGGGGCTCGTTTTTGGGATCTCCGGTGGACGGTGGGGCTCCTGTGGGATCGTCGCCGCTTCTGGTCGCTGCTGCTACATCGGAGGCTCGCTGGTGGCAAATGGGGCCTCCTCCGGGCGGCGTCGGCTCGGGCTCGGCTGCTCCCGGCGAGACAGGGGTGCTCGGCGACGACTAGGAGTAGAAAGGAAGGAGGTGGTGATGGAAATCAGTGAGAAGGAGAGCTTTTACTTGGGTTGGAAAGGGGGATGATTCAGAGAGAAAAGGGAATAGGGAGAGGTAAGGAGAGATAGAAATGAAATGGGAGATTTTGGGGTTGTGTCTGAACGTTTGGGGATTGCTCATCCAATTTTAAAAGAAAAGGGGGAGTTGAATTGGGGTCCTGCAGATGGCGTGGGAGGCAGTCTGATTTCAATTGGCATTTTGCCAAGATTGGGGGGGGAAAGGGTAGGCTTGAATTGAAGGTAGAGATGGAGGTCTAGCCAAGAAGGGGAAGAAGAGGCGTGGTGCACAGTGCACTGGCGCTGCCTTGCTGCTGCTGGGTTCTGTCAACAGCCGAGAGAGAGAAGAAAGAAAAGAGAAAAGAAAATAGGGAGGAAAGTGGTCCCAATCAGAAATTAAAATTACCCGGGAAATAAACCTCGAAACCCGCTCACTCGACATTAACCCGACTCGATCAAAATAACGCTTTAAAATTTCGAAGATGTCGACATCCCAAAGTTTATTTCAAATCCCAAGGCAAAATGACGGAATTGTCCTTCAAAGTTCGAAATTAGGCCGGAATCCGCTTTAAGGATTTTAAAATACGATTTTTAAGGTGAAGATGAGGGTTTTCAAATATCCGATTCTTTTCGACCTAAATCCCTTTTATTTTATTATTTATTGAAATTTATTATTTAAAATCCGGGTCTTTACATGTTTCTACACTCTCAAAGATGCTACCTTGAGCTAGGGGTGATATACGAGCTCACGAGCTCGAGTACCTTGTGTTCAAGCTCGGCTCGTTTATAAACGAGCCGAGCTCGAGCTCGAGCTCCATATGAAAACGAGCCTAAACAGGTGCTCGTACTCGGCTCGCGAGCTCGGAACAGTACTCGAGCTCGAGCTCGTTTATACTCGAGTCGAGCTCGAGCTCGTGAGCTCGTTTGTTCGGTTACCATTTTTGAGTTATTTTAGCTCGATTTAAGCTCGGTTTTGATTCAATCTTAGCCAATAATACCCAATTTCACAATCAATGACACACAATATATACACAACACAGTCCAACAAAGCCAATAATACCCGATGTTAGCTCGATTTAAGCACATTTGTTCGATTACAATATCACAATCCAGATCTGATGATGTCGATGACGGTGGGAAGCCGCAACAAGCAAGAGATGATGAGAGAGTAAGAGAGCTTAGGGGTGGGAGCATTCCTAAAATAAAAAGAAGGATGGGAGCGGCTGGGTTGGGTTTAGGGTAATTAGGTTTTATACCTAGGAATTTAGGGGTATTCGAGCTTGCGAGCTACTTGATTCGAGCTCGAGCCGAGCTCGAGCTCGAATCGAGCTCAGGAATAGGCTTGAACTCGGCTCATATATACATTCGAGCGATCCCGAGTCGAGTTTTTACCGAGCCGAGCCCGAGTCGATCCCGAGCTACTCAGCTCATGTATCAGGCCTACCTTGAGCACACCATTTTGTTTCTCCCCTGCCATCTGATCAAGTTGCTTCTGAGAGTGAAAAAATCAGCCATCTATGTCTTGTTGGGCAGTGATAACTCCACTCCCTTGATGAAAATCGGAAAAAGGTTCAAAGGCTTTGACAGTCTGTTTTTGTCAAAGGTCTTGAAGCTTTAGCAGTGTTGATGAAACACAAAACCTCTTATATAAGTTATTATGCTCGAATATTATTTTATGATATTATATGCTTCCATATTATTATTTTATATTCACTAACCTTTCAGGAACCTATTTGAATTATATATCCTTCCTTAAGCGTTCAAAATTGAGAGAATTCAAATTGGAAGATCATGGGGTCCAAGTTTCCAAGATTCTACGAGAATTTTTATGAAAGCCTTTCATTTGCTTCTCTTCGATGGAAGAGAAGATCTCGAAGATTACCATGATCAAGCCTAGCCGTTGAAGAGAAAGATTCATCTTTGGAGGCGCCGAGTTCTTCTCTATAAAGAAAATGAAGAAGAGAAGACAAGAGACAATTGATTGAACACGAGCTTTCATACACTCAAGCCCTCAAGCGAAATCTGTCTTCTTCGTGTGCTCTCTTCTAGTCCTTAAGAGTCTGTTATTTCATTTCAAAGCATTTGAGAGTTACACAGTGAGCTTATAGGATATATTTCGTGATAGTGTTATACTCGAGAGTTTGTAACTCAAGAAGTGGACACTAGGCGATTGATTCACTAAGTGTAAGAGGATTGTACTAGATAGCATAGAGAGGTGGGGCTCTTCTAGATTGGTCTAGGACTCCAAGGGAACGTGAGTTGACTAGATTGCAATTGTATAGGAGAGAGGCTTCTCGGTGAGCTACTAGGATCCTAAGTCTTGTGAATCAATAAAAGCCGGTTGAATCCTAGGGTTGTGGAAGAACCCTAAGCGGGGACATAGGCCAAGTTCGTGCCGAACCTCGTAAACAACTCATCGAGTCCTTTACTTATTGCTTTACCTTATTTCCGCATTTGGTTCGTACTGTTTAACTTTGTGATTCAGGTTTTCGAAGAAAGACTAAGTCTAATCTCAAAGGATTTTGCACGAGCTTCAAAAGTCTTGAGAACCTGCGAAAAACCGGCATACTCTATTCAACCCTCCCTTCTAGAGTATCTTTACATTACTTTGTTTTACATTATCGAACCTTCAGTTGGTATCAGAGCTTTACTCACTACTTTTGATCTAACAATCTTGTGAGTTTTCGATCATGTCTGGTGAAGCAAGCGGAGGATTTGCACAGGGAAGGTCTACCAGCAGACCACCACTCTTTGTAGGAAACAACTTTGTCCACTGGAGATCCATGATGATCGGTTTTTAGTCGCCTAAACCGTATCAAAATAATTTCGAACCTACCTAACTAATGTAGTGTGGTAAGCACGAGTCAATCCCACAGAGAATCAAGTTATTCCTAAGTTAAGTTTATTTACCAATTAATATGAAACGGGGGGATTTTGGGTGGTGAAAATAAGAAAGAAAATAAAATAAACTATAAACAAATTAATGCAAATGAATTTAGAGAAAATCGCTCTACCTACAATTATCCACTTTATTTGGTCGAATTGATATTGTAACTTCCTCTTGTCCTTTTATGATTCCTATGAATGCCCTTGTCCCGACCTAATATAGTTACTAGTCCAATCAGTCCTAGAAACCCTTATCAATCGAACAGTCCCTAAAGAAGGATTTAACCCAATTGATAGCTTTAAGACCAGAGATTAACCAAGGTATTTGCAGTCCCTAAAAAAGGATTTAACAACACATTCAACTTCCTACCCATCCAATTAGTTCAATCAGCCCTAAAGGGATAAGTTTGCCACTTGGGTTAAGGTTCGCAATCAGGAATCTACAAAACCCTAGCAATTGAATTGATTCTACCAAGTTGATCAGTCGAGATAGAATAAAACAATCAAACATTCAAGCACAAAGAAGTCGAAACATTCAATATAGGAAATAAGGAACAAGATTCAGAAACTCACAATTCAATCCAAACAAAGCTTCAAATTGTAGACAAAACGGGAGAGTTTAGGTCTCCATAAAAATACGACAAAACATAATTAGGTTAAAGAGGAAACTAAATCACGGCCGTATACACGGCTTCGGCCTCCTCCTAGAGTGCCGTATGAATGTATATATAGTACAAGGAGGCCGTATGAATGTATATATAGTACTATGTTCCATCCTAATTCTATCTATGTAATATAAATAATATATAAAATCTATCTAATCTAATATTCCGTATAAATATATAAAATCCTAGAGTGCCGTATGAATGCATTTGCTTGCCTTGCACCGTCCATTCCCAGCCCACGTACTGACGTACGTTCCAACTCCAATTGCAAAATAACTTGGAACTCCGAAGCAGCAATCATCCATCTTTCAATTTGTAATATAAACCCATAAATTATGAGGCAATCTTCAAATCCATATGATCCAGCATAAAAAATACCTGAAATATATAAAAGCACTAGTGTAGACTCCGAAAACTAAATAATACAAATTAAGCTACAAAACATGTAAAAATGCTCTAAACTAATATGAAAATATATATCTAAAACATGACTAAAATAGACCCTATCAAACTACCCCATGCTTAGACTTTTGCTTGTCCTCAAGCAATGAAAAACAAATATAGAATTAATCATCCCACAAATAAGATTTTCATGCTATAGTTTTAGAAAAGCAACATCAAGCAATAGGAGCCATGAATAAGAGAACAAATATCCTAACAAATATATGAGCGATCCAATAGTAAAGGCAAATTTAATCCAACCTCACCGGGATAATGTGTTTCACTCAAGCTCTCATGTGTTTAGGCTTTAAAGTCAATCTCTCAACTCAATCCAAAATGCTCTATTCACCGTGAAAGTCATTACTTGCAAACAACATCATGAGGACTTTTATAAGGTTGTAATGGGGCTTTGGTAGGAACATAAGGCAGGGGAAATATTTAGGCTTGTGGTGCTAAAAATCCGGGAAAAAGAAACAACAATCAACCAGAACAACACCAAAACTTTCATACTTCGCAAACCATTCCAATAACATAAACTCCGATACACATCAATAAGCACTTTTCGATTTCAATAACCATACAAAATTACAACTTATGCAATTTTTTTTTTTTAATTACGATGACTTCTTTTCTTTTGTGCCTACTTTTGCCCCTAGGTGAATTTTATCCTCCCTAGGTCCAAGCTTACTAGACTTTTACTCCTAAGTGAATTTTATCCTCCTTAGGCCCCTAGTAATAAGTCATCTCTATTATGCAAGAAGGGTTACCTTATTTTGGCTATGCCTCTCACAATGTACAACCATACATACATCCTCTCCACTCAAAGCAACTCCAACATATATATTTTTCACCAATTCTCCTCCTAATTCCCGGATGGGGTCAGGCTAATCATTGGCTAGGATATATTTTTTTGTGGAGCTATAAAAAAAGAATAGGCTTTAAGGCTCAGATGGGCTTCAAGCAAAGGATAATATGTAAGGTAGATAGGGTATAATATGGCTAAAGAAAACATGTCTCAATCATTTGAAATTCACAAGCAACAACATGTGCAATACGGTATTGAAATAAGCATATAGAGAGTATAATCACACAATAAAAGCAAAAGGGAATAATATGTAAAGTCCCTATAAGGCCAAAACAAACTCACAAAGGTTATGTTTTTTTTTTTTAGATTTCAATTAAACCTCAACTATGAATCATACTTGCTCAATTATATTCTCAAATCATGCTCCAAAAATCATTTTCAAGCAATTCAATCAAATCACGGGATTTATGCAATTAGGATCATAAAAATAAATTAGAGGACAAACTAAACCAAGATGGGTATCGTTACTAACACCTAAATGCAATGAAATGCATAACAAAAATTTTAAAAATCAAAAAACAGAAAACTAACATATATATAAATACGGAGCTACACTTGAATTCCCCACCCCATGCTTAAAATCTTACTTTGTCCTCAAAGTAAATAAAAAGAAAGAAAGAGGTAGAGGAAACTCACAATGTATTCAGGCATTCGAAACAAGCTTTCAGTTCAAATCCGGAGTTGGTGGTGTAGTGTAGCCTCTGAACAGACCAAGAAATTCAGCAACCTCTCAAAGGTATAGGACTAGGGTGTTTGAGCAGAAGCTTTCAGCAACAACTTGGATGCATCTGACATTGTGAAACGTCTTGGAGGCAGAAAAAATATAGGCAGTCTCCTTTGCAATTTGTCCTGGCCAAAACAAAAGACAAAGACAACACACAACAACCAACCACATTCCAACATCCAAGAAAACTATATCATCCATGTAAAAGAACAACACCAAAGTCCAAACAACTAAAATCAGCCCCAATAGCTCATGCTCAATCACTTACGACAAATTTAAAACATGAATTTCAAGTGATTTCAGGGAACAACCTAGATAATAAAAATTAAAGCATGGGCATCATCTCATAGTTAGGCTTGTCTTGATAACAATAGCACTCGAGGCTAATTAAAAATACTCAGCTAATTCAAATATAGCTAGAAGAAATCAACCAGCTACAGGGAGTGCAGGAGCTTCAACATACCATACAAAATTTAGCATATTAGAATAACTTCCTTCAAATTCCAACAAAACCATAATAAATTCAGCCGCAACAAAAATCAGCAGTGTAGAATCAACACATTCAGAATCTAAATGTCAAATTTAAGCAATTTAGTTGCACTTGCCAATCTTGAGCACCAATTCAACAAAAAAAACAATCATAATCTCGTCATAACCGATCAAATCTAAGCCCAGATAACAATACAATCCAGTCCAGATCAGATGTCATAAAAGCAACAGTTCTCAAGCACATATTTCTGCCCGACAAACATCAGTTTTCCGCAATCCAACCCTGCAAAAATTGAAATCGAAATGGATACCTGTTCTTACTGGACCGAAACCGACGTAGAGTCGCAGCTAGGTTGAAATTGAAATGTATGCCAAATTCGACACCAAGTCGGGAGTAGCAGCAGAGATGGCGGAGTTAGACTAGGGTGGAGTTGAATTTTGCTGGCGGCAGTGGATCCGAGAGGGAGCGGTGGTGCTGCGCTGGTGGAGTGGTGGGGCGACTGTTGGCGAACGGCGCGGCGGGGACGAGGTGATGCGCCGGCGTTCTGGAAAACCGGCTGTGGTCGGCAGGAGCTCCGGCGGAAGGATTTGCAGGAGGCTCGGCGGTGGACTACCGGGAAAGAGAGGGGAAAATCCAACGATTTCAGATGGCCGGCTTGGTGGTCGGTTCAGCGGATATGGTGGCTGACGACGGTTGCTGGAGGTCGGCGCGGCGAGGCGATGGAGGCGGTGGAGAACAGGGGCCGAGAGAGAAGCAGTGGTGAGGGAGAGTTAGGCTGTGCAAGTCGGCCGGATATAAGGGCGGAGCCTTGGTGATGAATGCCAGTGAGAGGAGGGTGTGGAGATGGAGAGGAGGAGGTGCGGTGAAGAAGGACAGAGGGCGGCGCTGAACAGAGAAGACGGCGGAGGGAGGAAAGGAAAGAGGAAGCGGGGGCGGCGCTGAGGTTTGAGATGGGTAAAGGGGAGAAAGGAAAGAACGAGGGAGACAGGTTTTTTTTTTTTTTTTTTACGAAATAAAAAATATATATATATATATAATTTAATCCTAACTAAAAATAAAAAGGAAAAAAAAATTACCTTGGTTGACTCACAATCTCTAAGATCGGTTCAGACATTGTTAAAGCCCTCAATAACCGATCATATTCCTGTGCACACATCTTACACAGAACATCATAGCATAATAAATTGAAAGTATAAAATATGGAATTCAAAAACTCTTTCAATCTATCAAAGAGTCTATGACTCTCTCCTGAAGGAATATGATACCACCAACACAATTCCGCTGGTGGCTTCTCAAAGTAATGCTTCCAAGGGTCTGTATATTCACCAAAATTCACAAAAGAGTACGAAATATCAATACCTTGCTCGGGAGCCACAGAAATCGGCTCGGTACATGTTTCCTTGATAGGCAAGTCAGGGATGATTTCTTCAGATGAAATAGGAGCCAAAACACATGGGTCCTCATGCGTGCACTCATGAGACTCCATGTAAGGGAGCATCGGGCTCTCATTGATCAAACCATCATTGTTTGTGTCTTGGCTTTCATCAACTTGAGGAATAAAGCATTGCTCTACGACCAACTCACTCACCGGTTGATTAAGTTGGTTCAATTGTTCCTCAATTCGCTCCATCCTTTTAAGCACTTGCTCCAACATAACCTGGCGTGTGAAAGCTTCTTCCTGCTCCACCTGGTGACCCATGTAGCAGAAAAAATCCCACATCTCTGATAAGTCGAAATTTGCCAAGCCTCCGTTACTCATAGACTCGGCAAGTTCTTTGGTCTCAGGAGTCATGCCCTGAAGTACACAAACAACCATAACTTGCAAACTATCTTGGTAACCCCGTGCATAACGGACGTCCAATAAATTATTCACTCTTGTGAAATAATGGTGAAAATTATAGATCAAGATCTAGAACTTTGGAACACTATAGAGAATGGTCCGAAGGTTCCAGAAAAAGACGGACCAAATGGAACCAAAGTTGCGAAGAAGGAGTCTGAATACAACCAAACAGATCTTGAACTCGTCTCCAAAAACTACAGGACTATCAACTTACTTTATTGTGGTCTTAGCACTAACGAGTTTAACCGTATTTCTTCTTGTAGGTCAGCTAAAGAGATTTGGGACAAGCTGGTCGTCACCTATGAAGGAACAAGCCAAGTTAAAGACACCAAGATCAGTATCTACCTTCAAAAGTATGAGCTTTTCAAAATGAAGTCTGATGAGTCTATCAAGGCCATGTTCACACGATTCACGGAAATCACCAACAACCTTGACTCTCTTGGCAAGAGCTTTACGAACGTTGAGAAAGTAAGGAAGATATTGAGGTGCCTCCCAAAAGAAAAATGGGGTCCTAAAGTAACAGCCATAGAGGAAGCACAGGACCTCACCACTCTGCCCCTTGATGACTTTCTTGGGAAGCTGATCACTCACGAGATGATCCTTAATGAAGACGATGGAGAACTTCCAACAAGCACCAAGAACTTGGCACTCAAGTCTAGGAAGGATGAGCCTAAAGATGGATCTGATTCCGAAGATGAGGATGACGATGAGGATGATCATTTTGCTCTTATCACAAGAGGCCTTGCTCGAATCCTCAAAATGAAGAAAGAATTCAACAACAAGGATGGATCAAAGTCTTCTAAATTTTGAGGTAAATCTTAATACAACAAATATGATAAGAAGACTAAACCCTTGTCTTGTTTTGAATGTGGTGAAACAGATCATCTTGTGAAGGATTGCCCTCAAAAGATGAAGAGCCAGTCCAAGAAGGGTTATAAATGGAAAAAGAAAGCCATGGTGGCAACTTGGAGTGATTCTGACTCTAACTCCGATGATGAGAAGGCCAATGTTTGTCTTATGGCCTCAGGAGATGAATCTCACGATGAGAAGCTTGAGGTAACTGTAAGAGAACTTATGGCAAGTCCAAAAGAGGTATTATCGGAATTCCTTTCTAATATGATTGCCAATGAAGAGAAACTTATTGCCCAGACGAACACTCTTATTAAGAGAACTGTGGACCAGGAAAGAACTATTGAGGATCTGTCTATGAGGGTCAAAAGTCTTGAAGCTTCTTATTCAGGTCTTGACATCAAAGTCAAGAATCTTGACTCAGAGAAATCAGAACTCAAGCAAGATCTCTCGTCTCTGAGAAGTGAACATCATGACTTAGAGAACGAGAAGATCTCCCTGAATAATAAGATTCTAGACCAACAGACAACCCTCATAAGTTTTACCAAATCCAAAGGCACTCTTGATAGGATGTTGGGTGAGCAACAAAGTTCTCTAAACAAAAGTGGTATTGGTTACAATCCAAGGTTTTTAAAGAAGCAGCACATTACCACCTTTGTAAAGGCAAAAGGAAGCAGAACCTCTCCTATATGTCACCATTGTGCTCGAAAGGGACATGTAAAAGAGACCTGCCCCTATAGAAGAAAGGATCCACATATCATTCGCAATACATTTCCTGTTCATTTGAGAAAAGAACGGATAACACAAGTTTGGGTCCCCAAAGGCACTATTTTACCAAATATGGTTTATCCCAATAATGGATCCAAATTTGCTTATTGGTCTAGCCACAAAGGTTGATGTTTGTTTTGCAGGAGATCACCAAAGTGAAGGCGCAAAAATGGATTATTGATAGTGGATGCTCGAGGCATATGAGTGGGAAGAGTTCTCTCTTTCATGATCTAAAGGAGCAATCCACAGGAACAATCACTCTTGGTGACAAAGAAAAATGTGACATCGTTGGTATTGGTAGCGTTGGGAGTGATTCCAACCATAGTATTAAAAATGTCTATCTTGTGAATGGGTTAAAGTATAATTTGCTTAGTGTTTCTCAATTATGTGATAGTGGCAATAATGTCATATTTAACAAGAAAAGATGTCTAGTGTGCAGAGAAGATACAGGTGAAGTTATACTGAATGCATATCGTTACAACAATATATACGCTGTGAATGCTGATCAAGTGGCACAAGGAAGCTTAACCTGTCTAAAGGCTTTGACGAACGATCCAAAGCTCTGGCACAGGAGACTCGGTCATGTGAGTCCACATACACTATAGAAGCTTGTGTCCAAAGGGCTTGTAAGAGGGCTACCTGAGATGGACTTCAAAGGTATTGATATGTGCAATGCATGCACACGAGGTAAACAAACACGTAGCTCTTTCAAACCCAAAAAGGTTGTAAGTTCTTCTAGACCCCTTGAACTTTTACATATGGATTTATGTGGTCCTATGCGAGTCAAATCTCCCAATGGTAAAAAGTACATGCTTGTTGTTGTTGATGATTTTTCTAGATATACTTGGGTTGTTTTTTTAAAAGAAAAATCAGAGGCCTTATTTGAGTTTTCAAAACTTTGTAAGAAGTTGCAAACTTTAAGAAACGAGCCCATAGTGTCAATTCGGAGTGATAATGGTAGGGAGTTTGATCAACTTCAGTTTGATTTGTTTTGTTCTAAATATGGCATCTCCCATAACTTTTCTGCTCCTAGGACACCTCAACAAAATGGGGTTGTGGAACGAAAGAACCGCACCTTAGAGGATATGGCCAGGACTATGCTTTTAGAAAATGCATTACCTAAAACCTATTGGGCTGAAGCTGTTAACACAACTAACTATATTTTAAATCGTTGTCTTATTCGTTCCATCTTAAAGAAAACTCCTTATGAACTTTTCAAAGGCCGCAAACCACTTATATCTTATTTTAAACCCTTTGGCTGTACTTGTTTCACTACAAAAAAAAAAACAAATTAGCCACCCTCGGTAGCAACGGCAGATATTTGCCGTGGTCATTGGGTAGGAAAAGCACAAATTGGCCACCAATGGTAGCAACGACAAAGTTTGTCGTGGCAACTCATTTGCTGTTCCTGAATTTTGCCACGGCAGCGGGCTTCCCGTTGCTAACGTAACCCTAGTATATAAGCGTCTTCCCACTCCATTTTCTAGACAAGCGCTGCTCGTTCAGATCTAAGGGCGTGCTTGACAATAGGTTATTTTTTAAGGGGTGGAGATTATTTTTAAGGGATTATACGAGGTGGAGATTATTGTGTGGGTTATGGGGATGGAAGAGGTTGAGATTTTTTTATAAAAATAATCTCGGTAGGGTGTTTGGTGGGTAGAAGGTTATTTTTATGGATTATAATCCAAAAGACAAAAATAAGCTTAATTTTTGTGGATTTTAACCCCCATTACCCCCACCTTCTTCTCCCTCTCTTACCTACTACTGTCCTTCTCCAGCCGCCCAGCAACCAGCACCACCACCAGCAATACCCCAGTCCCGCCAACCACCGCCGACGTTTCTCTGTTCAGAGCCCTAAGCGCTGCCCCCTGTCCCGGCCGGTGCCTTGAAGAAGGAGGAGGACAAATATGTCACAGCGGGGTTATTTTCTCCACAACCCCTCATAATCTTGGAGAGGAAGGGTGGGATTATGGGCTGAATTTAAGCCCCAACAACCTCTAGAACCTCCATCCCAAACAAAAAACACACAGCTGCCAAACACCATGTGGGATTATTTTTTTTAAAAAAAAAACCCATTTAACCCCCTATAATCCCCCGAGCAGGATCACCTGTCCCTTTGGGACAGGCCCCTGTTTTCCCCTCCCCACCCCCAAGAAAAAAAAAACTGAAAATTAATTAAAATTGAAATAAAAAGTTAAAAAGAAAAAAAAATTGAAGAGATGAGAGAGGGCACAGGCGAGAGACAGTGCGTTCGGGACAGCAGATCCTCACCGATAATCCCTACCAGGGTCTCCCGAGCACGTCCTAAAGCTAAACCCTATCTCACTTGCTCATCTGTTCGTCCATCTCTCTCTCTCTCAACTCCCAGATTGTTTTCTTCCAAATCTGTCTCTAGTCGCTGTGTCCATCTCCCTCTCAACCCTATCTCCTCTATCAGCATCTGACCTCTTCGTTTCTATTTCAACGCCTTGGAAGAGAAGGACCGAAGAGCCCTAGAAGAGCAATTCGCTATTTCAGTCCTCCGTCGAACCACCACTTGCCGGCTCCTTAGTAAACAGGCGGTGCCGAACTCCCCCGTGCCACTGCTGCACTTTTGAGTCGCTGACCTTCCCCGGCCGACGACCTCTTCTAGCCCTCACAAACAAACCCGGAAATCTACCGATGTTTCTCTCGGATTAGAACCAGATTCCAAACGCGAACGCCATCTTCTCCTTACTTTTGTGCGCCTCCAATATTCTCCTTCTCCATCTGTGTATAAGCCGGAGCCACGTCCGAGATGGCCTTGACGCCCTCTGTCTGCTAGTTCACTCCTTAATCTTGCGCGCCTCCATCTTCTCTTGCGCGTTTGTTGGTCGCCCCCAAAAACGTTCTCCGACATCTCCATTGTCAGGTAATCTCTCTTCAAATCCTTAAATTTCAAGTCATACGAACATATTGAAAGGGGTTTTCTAGGTTTTAGTTGAATTTTTGTATGCTTAGGGTTTAATTTGGGGATAGTGGGAATGGGGAAGAATTGGGCCTAATTTTTAGGATTTAGTTCAGTTGTTACTTGTAAGATTCGAGTTTCTGATCGGTTTTTAATGTATGGATTTTGGAATATAGGATCTCCAGAACGATGTTGATATGTTGAATCCACCTGTTGAGCTTGAGAAGGAGCACAAGCTTAAGTGTCTCATCCAGTCTCCCAATTCCTTTTCATTGTACTCATTCCCGATCTTTATTTGTCATATTTTTTTGTTCTGATTGTAAAATATTCTGATTTTATTGTTTCAGGATGTCAGATGTCAATGTTGCTTCTAGATGTGAGTCTCTCATACCCATTGTTCTTATGTTTCATACATTTTCCTTTCTATGGTTGTACTTAAATTAACATCTGTGTTAATGGCAACGTTGTTCTAATGTTTCATGTGACTGCCATGGTGTGTCATGTTTGATTCTGGCTGAACTTCAGATTTTGACCATGTATGTCAATCAGTTTTAGTTGTTTAGATGGTCTGTCAATCTTTATGATTTTCATGGTTTCTTTCCTATTTGTACTCGATTATGTTTAATATGTTCTCCGTATTGTGAACGTCATGGTGTTTTTTCTTGGGACTATCATAGTGACTGCATCTTTATTACTGAAATCAAATAAATTCAATGCCTTTATATATGTTGCACACCTTTCTTTGCTGGTTTGATTGGTAGCTAGTGTGACGTGGTACAAATCCTAAGTAAAACAAGATCAGTGCAGCCTAAAAGAAACATAATTCATATTTTATGCACCACGTACATTAGGGAGTAATTATTGCTAACTCTAGAAAATGTTAAAAGACTTTGAAAGTCTGGGCTTTCAATCCAGTTCTCTCATGATCAATATTTCTAAGAAGAGTGTGTGCATGAAAAATACAACATTTAAATACTTAAATGTTTTAACTTTTATCTACTTTTTAAGTAATTATTATTCACACATACTCATTAGCTACTTCCTTGATCCCCTAAATAGGCAAAACCTTGGGCATTTGCAACTTGCAGACTTTTTGAGCAACCACTTCCAATTTGGATTTTTATTTTTATTTTGCCTTGGAATCTTGCTTTCGCATATTCTTCTTCACTAATGGGTTGTGTTTTATGAGTACAAGTGTTAGTAAAATTTCAGTTGGCACTACTAGAAAAACGCAATTAGACATCTGTTGTGAACAGATGTCTTTCAAAAATATTTCCGATCTCTTTGTGCGTGTAGTAAAAGATCAAAAATTTTCACATCGGTTTTAAGCTGATGTCTTTTCTTGGTTACAATATCTATTTTATTTCGAATATAGATATAAATCAACCCCTCAATTTTGTTTACGATATATTCATTTGTTAATAAACCCTCGTTATTTTTCATTTAAAAGCTTATGAAGATGTCCACACCAAGCCAAAATTTAACATTTACATCACTATTTTTGAAATAACCAATGTATTAAAACAAAATAGACATCTTTTTTATTGTATTTATTATCTGTGTATTAATTTCATATATATAATTTATGGTTTTATATTGTTTTAAAGTAATGCACTATATGATACGTGTATAAAACTAATATTGTTATTCATTTTGATATCGATTGATTTTTGGAAAAGTGATGTCTTTTTATCATTCAATGTCATTTTAGCTTTTTCTAACGATGTTATTGTTATCAGTATACATCAGTTTATATTAGCATTGTAATATAAAAACATGTGCTAGAGATTGATTTAGGTTAATTAGATGATGTCTTTAATGATATCGGTATCCATTTTTATATAATGGTCTAATTTTAAAGCTACAAACGAACTACATTTTTCATTTATAATCCGATGTCTTTTCAGTTGATACACAACACACTTTGCTCGATATAAGATATGATTTTGCTTATGAAAATGAACAAATACTTTAATTAACTTATAAAACATACTATGTACATTAACATAGAGATAACATAGATAAAATAGACTAGGCAACAAAACGATTCAACGTCTAAATACATATTGCATATATCTCAGTAGCTCCCACAACAATAAACGCCCAATGGCTCAAGCAACCAACCCCAAACTTTGAATTAAAATGAGTAAATCAGCTACAAAAACAACAGAAAACCTGGGGTAATTACGCCAACAAAAACAACCCATAAAAGTGTTAAATAGCTCCTGAAAGCATCTTCACTATTTTGATGTGCTAGATGTGATGACCTGTAAAGACCTAGTAAAATTCCAAAAAGAGAAAGAGAAAGCACATTATTAATGCAATTGAACAGCAAATGGACCAGACTGCCAATATCAGATTCCCAAGGACAGACCAGGTGCATCTCGAGTCTGATTCTGTGCATCTGATCAAGTGTCTCAAGGCTGATGCAACATCATGCTCTTATGCGCGGGTGGTTGCTGATGATATTCTTGCAACAGCAGGAGCCTTTGCCTCTTTCTCATATGGACACGTACGCCGTTCTGCCAATGTAGTGGCACATTCGGTGGATAGACTTGTTCCACCGAATGGGACGGATCATGTATTTGTCGACCAGTTTCTGCCAAGTTTGATTGAACATGCGGAGATCGACTTGATTTAACCGTAATAATATGGGTGACTGTTATTCCAAAAAAAAAAGATTCTCGGTCACGGGTCAACACAAAAAATTCACCAAAAATGCTCACCGTGCATTGCCAAAAGGTGAAATTCAGAGTTGGTAGCTACTGCCAGAAAAAAAAAACTAACAAAGCAGAAAGTTGACATGCAAACGACAAGCAGCAGAAGCATATTTCACTTTTGGCCTACCAATGAATGCATGTGTGGATAATCTGTCATACATATGAAGACCAAAAGCATCAGCTAAAGCCAATGAATAGGAGAGCCACCACGACTTGAATGCATGTAAAAAATAAACAAAATGGTTGGGATTCAGAAAGATGTCAGTTAAATTTTGTTGTTTTCACACGACGCTTCTCACTCATAAAGTACACAATACAATGGAGCAGCTGAAATGAAGTACCTTAAAGAATAACGTCCAGTTATTTCCCCTACTAAGAGACATTAAAATATCAGCTAAGGTATTCCAAGAAGCAACAGATCCAGCAACTCAGTGTGATGGTTTCCTTGAGCAAAGGAAAACTATAGTTATAGTAACTAAATAAGCCTTCATATCAATTTGATACATACAGAACGCACGCTAATTATTAATAAAGGAAGGAAACAGTTACTGCGATTGACGATTAACTTGCTCAAGTTGTGCACCAATTGCAGTGCATGCACCTGATAAGCTGCGCTTTGTTGCAAAGGTGAAATCAGGAAGTGACCAGCCCTAGAAATTTGAGGGGAAATAGGAGGTCCAAACCTTAGAAATCAAACATTAAGGGAAGCATAACAGCATGCTAACAAAAGTAAGTGTGGAAACAACGATACAATCATATAATTAATGTTGAAAATTTGATGACTGCATAACAAACCCCAAAAGAATTCACAAACCAAACAAATAAGCCCAGCCCAGCACTAAGAACTCATGAAATAGAAATCGGGTTAAGATGAGATGACTAGAGCCTAAAAACTAACCATCTTTTTATTCTTACCCCATACAACGATAGCATGATCCTCTAAAGAAGCACACAGAAAAGAAAATCAACAAATGAATAGGATAGGATTAACCATTAATAGTTTTAAATAGCAAGTATCATTTACATATAAGCTATGAAGCTGACTAATGCAATACAGGCATAATGATATGTTGAATGGCCCGGTGAAATCTATGTCACTCCACATTACTTAACATCAAACAGAGTGAGACCGAAGAAAAACACCTAACCTTTTATTTTCATAACCGGAAAAGAAAAAAAGTCAGCCAATTACCTTCCACCAAATATAGCCATAGCCAACAGCAACAACCAAAACAATTACACCATAAAGACGATCGCCTGTAATAAACCACGCAATTCAAAATTCCTTAGAAAGCCGCCATATACATGAAGAAGAAGAAGAAGAGTACGATTTAACAATGATTTAAACTAAAACAACAAAACAAAATGAATTGCCTTTATAAATACTTCAAGTCACAATAAAAGATGTGACTATGCGTATCAAAGCGTAACATAGGAAAACAGGAGAATAAAAAAAACTTTAGGTGACCCAGATGCACTCACAAGGTTCTAGCTCTACACAAATAATGCATATCACCACAAGTTCTGAACAAAAGGAACGAGCGACAAATGTATCAATCATCAAAGATCATAGGTCGTCTTGTGATCTCTCTTCTACTTATATAGTTATATGGTAGGATATACTTTGTATCGCTACCTTATTTCCTTTTTTTCTAATGGAAGAGTAGAATCTTGGCATAAACCATTAGATATATATGTTGAATGAAGAAACCCATTTAACAAGTGAAGCAAATAGATAATCACTGAGATAAGTATCTCAAGTAGTCAAGTTTATGTGAGCAACAGAGGAGTGCAAACCTCCATGAGAAGTAAGAATGATACATGAATTTTCTCAATGGTATGCCCAAATCTGCAGGAGCATGCATTTCCTCATTCTCCTTATGCCCAGAAGATCAACAAATCATTGCAAATTACCTACTAGGTTGATCATAAATCTACCTTCCTAGTTTATTTTTAGTTTGTTTACCAATAATATTTTTTGATGCATTACTTATCGTATGAAAAAAAGAACAACTTCTTTAAGTGGAAAGACAAAAGGGATATGCCATCAACACCTCAACCCAAATTATCATATGCTCAGTTTTGCCCAATCAATAAATCAGTCACTGCAGAAATTGAACAGACAGAACTTGAGGAAGAAAGAGAACAAAAAACATACAGTTTCAAAGGCAAACTGGCATGGAAAACAAAAAAAATTGGCCTCCACCAAGATGAACTTTGAAAAGGCGGTGACAATGGTGCAGCCAGAAGCAATAAAGTTGTAGTAGATAGCTGCCAAAACTAATGTTTGCTTGCACTTGAAAATAGGAATAGGAGCATGCCATACCTTAGATCAGAAAACATATAGCATCAAATAGGATATTACAAGGCAAAATAGGTCCAGACGATGACAACAAAAGCATTTAGAGAAGTAGGGACAGATTACAGACTCAACTATTCCAATAACCCTAGATTAGAGAATGAAATTAAACCCTAGATCTGAAAATTAGAGAATGATATTAAACCACAAAACCCTAGATTTGAATTTGAGAGAAGTATTCGAGGTCTCAAAACTCAAGGGAAAGTTGAAGAGAGACGGAGGACGTGAGTGCTTACCAGAGAAAGTTACCGGTGGCGGAGGGAGCAAGAGGGCTAAGTGACAGGGAGGTGGTCGTTGTCGGGGTTAGGCCATCGCTACCAGTCGAGAGAGAAGTCACAAATGAGAGCCATAGAGAGACAGAGGGAGAGATCTATAGAGGGTGAGATAGGGCTTACCGGTTAGGGTTCCGGGAGAGAGGGCCACCATCTTCATAGTCGCCGACTAGAGCGAGAGAGACGGAACGAGACAACGAGTGAAGACAGTGATAGGAAAATGATGCCAGCGATGGGAGCAGGAGGCCAGAGCAGAGAGAAGGAGACCGGATTTGGAGGAAGGAGGCCAGATTTGGAGCAGAGAGAAGAAGACGATGATAGGAACTGAGAATGGATGGGGTTGTGTTTGTGGAGAAAGAGAGAGTTAGGACGTGGGAGAAATGAGGTTTGGTCAATCTATTTAAAGTCCAAACAAGTCCATGAATGGCTCCTCTTTTCATTAAGTATGCGCGGGTGTTTAAAAAAATTGTAATGGGCGGGCGTTCAAAGTTCAAACACTTAGAAAATTGCAATAGGCGCGCGTTTCAATTTTTTTTTAATTAATTATTTAACATCTGTTAAAAAATTCAACTGTTATCTTCATTTTTTTTAACATCACAAATTTATTATTTGATGTAATAATTTAATTTAACATTAGTTGTTTTTTTTGCCAGACTTAAATCATGTGATGTCTAATTGTAATATTCTAGTAGTGTGGGTTTATTGATCACCCATTAATCATCAGGAGTGTTAATTTTGACTTTTTACTAGTGGAAGAAAGAAAATATATTCCTTTGTGTAGTTTATGGAGATCCAATGAACTTGAGTAGCAAAGATTTGAGGGGATATATCAGTTTTAACTTTTAAGGGAAAGTGAAAGAGAGATGGGGATATATGTTGCAAATGCATGTTTGGTTTATTAAGGAAAACAACATTCATATGTCCTTTAATTTTAACAAAATATGTAATTGCACCCCATTTTTCGAATGGATTTAGTTTTATTCAACATAGAAACAATGATAATTTCCGTGTGAAATGTACAGAATAGCTACTTTGTATACCATAATTGCAGTCTTCTCAATGAACTGATGCTGAGGTTTTAGTATGTATGACTTCAAGGTTTTAGTATCTACTAGATTATGGCCTAATCCAAAAATTTATTTAAGGGGTTAAATATTTTTATATATCTAAAATTCTGTTTTTGTATGTATGACTTCAAGGTTTAAATTCTTACCCTTTGTCATTAGTCTAAGCCGGCTTTGTATTTTATTACTCTTTTTTAATCTTTTATTTCTAAATTCTTACCCTTTTTCGTTAGCTGAACCCTTGGTTTTCCTTTCTTTGATATGTGCAGGTTCTACTCCTCTTCATTGGGCTGCCATTAAAGGGAACTTGGAAGCTTGTACTGTGTTGGTAATTGATGGTTCTAATTAATTTATCCTTGAAAAACTATGCTTGAAGTTAAAGAAGAAATATTATTTATTATACTCCGTATAGGCTTATGTTGGCACTTCTCATTCTAAATGTTTAGGTTTAATTGGTGATCATGTAACAACATCATAATGAAGTTCAGTTATGTCTTTATTTAGATATGTAACCTGAGTATCGTTTATAATGGACATTGTGGTTTCATTTTCCCATTTGATATAACTTTTTTCAAGGAAAGAAAAACCATTTTAGCTATTTACCACCACTTTTCCAGTCCATAGGTGAAATCTAAACCAATTTGGCTTATATATTAGTCAAGGTATGATTTTAGAAATAATTAATATAAATAAAAAAAAATTTAGGCTATACTTTATAGTAATATTTAAATCCTATAATGATGTTTAGGCTTTTTGCATACTATAATTTTATTGATATCCTGAGATACTAATAATTTTGGAGTTGCCAATTCAATTTACTAGTCTTAATTTAAATGTAAGAAATTTTCCATACAGTTATTATCTTAAAATTCTTTCAATTTCGTATATTTATCCTCCATCACCATGCTTTTCAGTAAACGCAGAGCTATGGTGTAGATTGGACTAGTAAATTTCTACCAATAATAGTAAATCTCATATACGACGGTTCAGAGTTGCAATTCAAGGTAAGAGACAACTCCTGCTTTTACATTCATGCTTCCTTGTCTTATACTGTTCTGGCAATGCTTTGTATTTTGCTCTACTTGGTAGCGCAGTGGTAGTTGCTAATGTTGAGTACTATAACCTGCATCATATAAATTCAATGTTGTAGGTTAATGCAATCAGGAGAAGTGAAGCAGCTAAAATTTCCCAATTATGGAATGAAATTATGAATAGCTTCCGTGAGGAGGACCTTATCAATGACAAGAAAGCCCCTTCAGCAGCACTGTTGCTGTTAGGTAATACAACATCTTAATAACTTGTTATCTCGTTTGTATAGGGAGATGGGTCTTTTATTAGTTCCATGTGCCTCTGAGCTTAGCATGATTGTACTTCAATGGCCACCTTTCTTGCTTGCAGGCAAGGTGAGAATAAAACTAGATAAACTTATAATATGGATTCAAATGCTTAATTGTGCTATCGATTGATGTTCTAGTCGACATCTTATTGGCCACCTTTCTTGCTTCCAGTTGGCTTCCGGCGGTCCAGCCCATTCCTTTGGCCCATATCATGGTACTTATCCTTCTATGCAAATCTCAATATCATTGGACATGGTTGTTCAGTAGTTCTGCATAAAGCTTTCCTTACCCTTTAGGTATTTTCAGTTAGATCGGGTGGATCAAATGTTATCCTATAGTTGTAGCCTGCATATCTGCTTCAGTTTTCCATTTTTCTCCTTTTCCTGTGAAATTTAAAATGTAAGATTGATCTGCATGTACATCTTGATCCGTAATTTTATAAACAAACTACTTATCTTTGCTGGGCTAACCTAGGCCATTGTGTTTTAGCTGCTTCTTTTATTCTCTTAAATGAAAAAAATTTAATCTGGATGTCCTTTACTGATAGTGAAATAGGGAAATTGAAAAAGGTTAGTAACAACTTTATCGAGTCAAGAGTAAGGTTCTTCTTTTATTCCAAAACACGGATAAATTAAAGCCACAAATCCATTGATTAGTTTGTTAATCTGTCTAGTTCATTTCCTGGCAGTATTTTCTTTTTTTAAATAATCCCTGTTCTATCTAACTCTGATAGTATGATCTAGTGAAATCAGGTTCATGACTAATTGGGTCATATGTGCCGTTATTTTCATGTCTGGAAGCATAAATTTTATATTGGAATATATTCCATAAAGTTCTTTCACTTCAATCCTTCAACTAAATTTTGCATCTTCTTTTTGAAGGTTGTTCAGAATTCAGACGCAGGTTTATTTGTCTAATGTCAATCAAGTTTTCCTTTTGTATTGGTTTCGGCTCTACATAGGTTGAGAATTTGTCTAGGGTACTACCTGAGGGGACTGTTACGTGGCCTAAATCATGCATCATTTTATTTAGGCCATTTCTCACTCTTTTCAAGGATGAAGCGTGTATATGTATTGACTTTGACAGGTTGATCAGCTGATTGGGAAACACAGTCTCTTCAAGTGTAGTATAATCTTAATCAAAGCATGGTGCTTCTATAGAGCAGCCGACAGTGACTATTGTTAAGGCTGGTGGTTGCTGCGAATCCCATTTATGGATCCGTAAGTTTTGTTGCTAACCTGAAGTTAAAAGTTTACACCTTTTTTCTGTAATAACCACTTCAAAAGCCTTTATTTTATTTTACTGATTGACTTTTCTTTCATAGTACATAAATTATATTGATGGAACATGGAACCTCATTCAATCAGTTGGCGCTCTTCAATGTGAGTTCTGATATAAAGCAGGTCTTTTCAGTGATTTACTATGTATTTATTTTATCTGGAATTTGTTTGTGCTGAAGGTTTTTTCAGCACCTTGAGCAGTACATAAAATAACTACATTTGAGAAAACAGTAGGATTCTAGGTTAGATAAAAAAGCATTTACTGCATGGCTATGTTGTTTCCAATCTTCATGATGTGAATGATGTTCTGAATTCCAGTTATTATCCATCTTTCTTTCGCAGACATGGGTTCAGATCTCCAACACAGGGACAGCGTCGTCAGCAAAAGAAGCACTGGTGGATGGAAGCCTTGCTGGAAGTCTTGCTCATGTGACACACAAGGTTGTATAGTGGTCATCCCTATTCACATTGATGCATTCCTTCCAGAGCTCCCTTGGGGTTTTAGAAGACCTCAAACCCCAGAGGAATTTCAGAAGGTACCTTGTAATCTTGCACCTTTGATGGTAAAAATCAATCCATAGAAGCATGGATATATATCAACCATCTTTTATCATAAAGTCATTTTAAAGTGATTGATAAGCCAAAAACTTGGTTTGTAGTTAATTTCACTTGAATGTCAAACTTAGCAGCTAGCTTCATGCAGCAAAGATATTTTGCCATATTTGATGTTGATCTTAGCAGATAAAAAAGAAAGTCATCTTGTAATTAGTTGTAGTTTTGGACATTTTATTGTATATGTAAATTTTATAATTATGTATATTTATTGTGTATAAATTATATAGTTTTGACATTTTATTATATATGTAAATTTTGTATAATTAACGAAATTTTATTATATAGGTAAATTATGTGTATGATTTTTTTTTTTTAAAAAAAAATATTGGACTTTTTAGCCCAGGTCTGAAGAATCCGGGCTAAAAAGCAGTTTTTTTTTTAATTTTCTACCTACACTTAGCTACGGCAGCTTGCCGTGGTAAATTTGACGTCTCTTTCTTTAGGGGTTGCTTACCGTAGCGTAGCCGTAGCTAAAATTTTTTGCTACGGCTATTTGCCGAAGCTACAAAATTCGCAACCCCCTATTTGCCGTAGCTAAACCGAAGCTAGATGCCTTTTGCCACTCTTTGAAGGCCTTTTGCCACGGCTTTTTGCCGAAGCGAAATTCATTTTTTTTTTGTAGTGTTTTGTTCATAACAATGGAAAAGATAACCTTGGGAAATTTGATGCGCGTAGTGATGAAGGTATATTTCTTGGCTACTCCAGAAGTAGCAAAGCTTATAGAATCTTCAATAAAAGGACCCAGTTAGTTGAAGAAAGTATACCTGTTATATTTGATGAATGCAATGACGGTTCTTTGATTGAAAGTGTTGCAGATATAGATCTTAACATCCATGCAGAGAACGAGGAAGGTGATGATGCTGCTACCAAGAACACAGAGAAGAGGAACATGCAGGAACAGATTCTCAACACTGAAGAATTGGCCCAAGGTGTTGAAGATTCGTCCAAAGCCCTTGGTGTCCAATCCAACAGTGTTGAAACGTCAGAAACTGCTGAAACTGAACCTAACAGGACCACGGAGTCAGATGTACCACAAATCAATCCTGCTGGTGTGACGAATCAAGGAGCTGAGAGTAGCAAAAGGAAATTCAAATGCTCCTCATCACACACATTAAAGGATATTATTTCTGACCCTACATCTAGTGTTCGAACTCGCTCTAAACTTAAAGAACTTTGTGCTTTTCACGCGTTTGTTTCTCTTATTGAACCAAAGAAGGTAGATGAGGCCATTCAAGAGCCAGACTGGATCATTGCTATGCAAAGTGAGCTTAACGAATTTGAAAGGAACAAAGTCTGGACCTTGAAGCCTAGGCCAAAGCATCAATCAGTCATTGGCAGTTGGCACACGATGGGTATTTCGAAACAAGCTAGATGAGAATGGTAAGATCGCGAGGAACAAAGCAAGGTTTGTTGCTCAAGGCTACAATCAAGAGGAAGGTATTGACTACGAGGAGACCTTTGCTCCCGTAGCCAGGCTTGAAGCCATTCACATTTTATTAGCATTTGCATCTTTTATGAGCATAAAGTTATATCAAATGGATGTTAAGTGTGCTTTTCTTAATGGTTTCTTATAAGAAGAAGTTTATGTGGCTCAACCCCCAGGTTTTGAAAGTTCAGAATTTCCCAATCATGTTTATAAACTAGACAAAGCGCTTTATGGTTTGAAACAAGCCCCAAGAGCTTGGTATGAGCGCTTGTCAAAATATCTTTTAGAAAATGATTTTAAAAGGGGTTGATCGACAAAACTCTTTTTATCAAGACCAAAGGAAATGACATTTTGGTTATTCAAATTTATGTTGATGATATACTATTTGGTGCTACTAACACATCTTTGTGCAAGGAATTTTCTGACATCATGTGCAGCGAATTTGAGATGAGCTTGATGGGTGAACTCAACTTTTTTTTGGGATTACAAGTTCATCAATCCAAGAAAGGGATCTTTGTCAACCAAAGCAAGTACACTAAGGATCTCTTGAAGAAATTCAAGATGGATCAATCCAAAGCAGCCAAGACACCCATGAGCTCAACATTATCTCTAGATCAAGACAAGACTGGGAAGAGTGTCAATCAAAAAGAGTATCGAGGAATGATAGGATTTTACTATATCTTACAGCTAGTAGACCTGACATCATGTTTAGTGTTTGCATGTGTGCTAGGTTTCAAGCTGATCCTAAAGAATCTAACCTCGTGGTTGTGAAGAGGATTTTTCGATATCTCAATGGCACTAAGGAGCTTGGACTATGGTACCCAAAGCAAATGGATTTCACATTAATCGGGTATTCTGATGCAGATTTTACAAGCTTTAAGGTGGATAGGAAGAGCACATCAGGATGTTGCCAATTCTTAGGAGCATCGTTGATCAGTTGGCATTCAAAGAAACAAAACTCAGTTGCTCTATCCACTGCAGAAGCCGAATAAATAGCAGCTGGAGCATGCTGCTCCCAAATCCTTTGGATAGCTCAACAAATGCGAGATCTTGACATCAACCTCAAAGGCATTCCCATTAAGTGTGACAATACAAGTGCCATCTCCATTACAAAGAATCCTGTTGAGCATTCAAGGACCAAACATATTGATGTAAGGTATCACTTCATTAGAGACCATGTTGAAAAAGGTGATGTGTCCATTTCTTTTATTTCAACTGATTATCAATGGGCTGACATTTTTACTAAGCACATTGGCAGAGGACAGGTTCACCTTCATTAGACGAGAGATTGGGATGCTTAACAAGGATGCACTTTCGTAGGGTGAGCTTTCCCTTTACGAAAGATAAATTCTACTCAGTGTCAAGACCCTTGAGAATTATGTCAAGGTTTGTGAACTGAATGGTGTAGTACAGATATCGGATCATATATATTTGGTTAATATCTCTTTAGATATTTGATCAAGTATTATTTTTATCGGTTTTCAAAATAATTTATTTATGTCACATATTTTATCCGTTGAGATATTTTTGGAACAAAATATTTTCGAATATCTCCTTCTCATTTTAAATGGCTAAGAGAAGATTTGAATTTTGAATGGAAACTTTTCAAATTGGCAATGTTATCATTACCCATCCTTGGAACTCTAAACCCGTCTCATCAACTCCATCACCTCACTCTACTTAAACCCCAATCTGTACCCGAATCCCTCACCAATTCATACTTATTCAAACCCTTCCAAATTCTCTTTCTTCAACCTTCCAAACTGTTCTAAAAAACCCTAGCCGAAAATCTCCATGGCTCCCAAATCAAAGAAAGCTTCCACACCCAAAAGACTTGGCGCCACCCCCAAGGGACGCCAGGTCACTGCTACTTCCCCTCCACCTGAACCCACTCCACAAGCTATCATCCCTGCCGCTGTCCAGAGCACCATCGCCGAGAGCACGACTACAGTAACCAAGGGCTCTCAAAAACGCTCTGCAAAGAAGCCTCTCAGTGCAAAGCAGAAAGGGAAAAGGAAAATCATCGCTGAGGAGGTGGATGATGAGGAGGAAGAGGAGGATCTCGACGCCATTCTGGAACGGGATGCCATCAAGGAAGCCGAGGAAGAAGCTCTGAGAAAGAAGAAGGCCGAGGAAGAGGCTGAGCAGGCAAGAAAGCTAGTCGAGGAGGAGGCTGAAAGAATCAGGAAAGAGGCCGAGGCAGAGGTTCCTTCTGAAGAGGAGCCTGAGGAAGAAGACGAGGAGCAAGACGAATCCGGTGAGGTCGATGATGCTGATGGAGACGACGCAGGGTCTGCTGAGGACTCGGGGTAAGAGGAAGAAGAGGATGAGGAGCCCGAACCTGTTCCCTCTCCTTCTCCTCCTCCTCCTCCCCCGTCTCGAAAGAAGCGGAAAGCCCTAACTGTCAAGCCTCCCTCTCCCAAGCGTACCAGGAAGGGCACCCTCAGGGGCCTTGAGGCGCCTGCCAAGAGGACTGCTCCAACACAGGCTTGAAGGAAGAATGTTGATCCACCTGCCTACATCCAGGTAAACCAATCCTTACCCTCTTCATGGTTTGAAAATGCTGAAATGGCTGGAAAGTGGGTAGATGAGTTTCGAACTCGTAGGATCTGCTGTTCTGATTTTTTGGATATTGCGTTCTTTGAAGCTTTGAATTTACCATGCATTGCTCTCCTTAAAAAATCCCCAGCCTGGACCCTTCTCAATCTTGAAACCGTCTATTATCCCCAACTCACCCGCCTGTTCTACATAAACCTAAAAGCCAAACACAATGCCGACGGTTGGTCTTTGGAATCTGTTGTCAAGGGAGTTAGAATCTCTTTCAACTCCATTGACTTCGTAGATTTCCTTGGCCTACCTAGCCCTTGTCCACCCTCTAAAGAAAACCCCTCTAAAGAAGACTGCATTACCCTTGTCCGTTCCAAATACCTCTTACCTGAAGCATCCACCAGCACCTCAAAGCAGCTAACCCACTCATCCCTTACCCTAGAGGCAAAAATTATCTTTAACATCATTGTGCGTTGCCTCTTACCCCGTCTAAACTCCGGCTCTCTCCTGACCGACAATGTCATGGTCCTACTTTACCGAATCCTCAATGACCTTGATCTTGATCTGGCCAACACCATTTTAGGATCCATGGCTCACACCAGAAAAGCCAGGAAAGGAACTTCCCTCCCCTTTGCCACCCTTTTGACCCGAATCTTCAAAGCTTCTGGAATAGATTTCAAAAATGAAGAACAGCATCATCATATGGGTAAGTTCGACTCCAAGAGCCTTGAAAAGATAGGCATCGCTCGGTCTCCTTCAAAAGCTCTTTCCACTGCCTCAGCCGTTGATGAACGCATGGACAACCTGGAGTTGGGCTTGGAGGAAGTTCGCTTGGATATCAAGGAGCTGCACAAGAAGTTCATGACGGAGATGAGCGGGGTAACCAAGCTGTTGCAATGTCTGTGGTCGAGGCTCACTGATGATGCTCCGGACGATGAAGCTTAACCCTATCCTACCCTACCCTTACCCCAAAACTGAAACATTGCTGGATTTTGAAAACTGTTTCAAAACTTTTTATGACTGTTTTACCTCCTCCCTTTGTTGAAAGACAAAAAAGGGGAGATGATATGTGGTGTGTTAGACTTTTTAAACTGTTGCGTTTCAAAGGTCTTGGAGGACCTTGGTTTTATTTTGGTTGGATAATTTCTTGTTTTAAAACTATGATCCAACATTTGTCTAACCCATGCAGGTACTCAGTCCGATTTTACTTATATTATATATGTTTAACTAAGTTGCAGGGATGCACAGGTTTTGTCTTTCATCAAGGGGGAGATTGATAACTCCACTCCCTTGATGAAAATCGGAAAAAGGTTCAAAGGCTTTGACAGTCTGTTTTTGTCAAAGGTCTTGAAGCTTTAGCAGTGTTGATGAAACACAAAGCCTCTTATATAAGTTATTATGCTCGAATATTATTTTATGATATTATATGCTTCCATATTATTATTATATATTCACTAACCTTTCAGGAAGCTATTTGAATTATATATCCTTCCTTAAGCGTTCAAAATGGAGAGAATTCAAATTGGAAGATCATGGCGCCCAAGTTTCCAAGAATAGAAGATCTCGAAGATTGCCATGATCAAGCCTAGCCGTTGAAGAGAAAGATTCATCTTTGGAGGCGCCGAGTTGTTCTCTATAAAGAAAAGGAAGAAGAGAACACAAGAGACAATTGATTGAACACGAGCTTTCAAACACTCAAGCCCTCAAGCAAAATCTGTCTTCTTCGTGTGCTCTCTTCTAGTCCTTAAGAGTCTGTTATTTCATTTCAAAGCATTTGAGAGTTACATAGTGAGCTTATAGGATATATTTCGTGATAGTGTTATACTCGAGAGTTTGTAACTCAAGAAGTGGACACTAGGCGATTGATTCACTAAGTGTAAGAGGATTGTACTAGATAGCATAGAGAGGTGGGGCTTTTCTAGACTGGTCTAGGACTCCAAGAGAACGTGACTTGACTAGATTGCAATTGTATAGGAGAGAGGCTTCTCGGTGAGCTACTAGGATCCTAAGTCTTGTGAATCAATAAAAGCCGGTTGAATCCTAGGGTTGTGGAAGAACCCTAGGCGGGGACGTAGGCCAAGTTCGTGCCGAACCTCGTAAACAACTCATCGAGTCCTTTACTTATTGCTTTACCTTATTTCCACATTTGGTTCGTACTGTTTAACTTTGTGATTCAGGTATTCGAAGAAAGACTAAGTCTAATCTCAAAGGATTTTGCACGAGCTTCAAAAGTCTTGAGAATCTGAGAAAAACCGGCATACTCTATTCAACCCCCCCCCCCCCCCCCTTCTAGAGTATCTTTACATTACTTTGTTTTACATTATCGAACCTTCAGGCAGTTTTGCAAGTTTTATCATAACCAAGTAGTATTGAAGGATCAAGACTTCGGCTACATTTGAACTAGGATGCAAGAGTTACTGGAGATGTTTTTCTTTATATATATATATATATATATATATATATATATATATATATATTTATGTATACATGGAATACCTGTGTAATGACTAATGACAAATTATTCATTTGATTGGATCAAACTTTTCATATGTCAATTAATTGCTCCAAATTATTCATTTTATTGCTCCAATTGGATCAAATTTTTATTCCTTATGTCAATTAAATGCAACTCTATTAAGGGTCTTACATTAGACTGAACTGGGTTTTATGGAGAGACTATGCAGACTGTATTCTCTCCCCATGCTCAGAAACTGGCAGCAGCACACTAGTTCTGTCGAGCATAGCTCCTTCTCAAGAATGATATGAATTGAGAAGCTGGTATGATTGGTAGAGTTTTAAACAAATAACCTTTTTTTCAAGATTGCTGTGAAGCCATCCTCAAAACATTATGCTTGATGTTAAACTGAAAAAGAATTCAAAATGAAAAAGTGACATCTTGACAGTTGCATAAATAAATCTTCAACAATACTTAATAAGCTAAACCGCAGCAATAGGCAAGTAAGCATATCGTTCTCAACAAAACAGCACAAGCAAATAAGTCATAATGTATATTCCTTATGTAGGTTAATTATGATCTGCAGCAACCAGATATTACCTGATAGAAAAGCAAAATCAAAATCAAAATGCAATACATAAGGAATACTTAATGTTTATTCCTTATGTAGGTTAATTCTGCAAACTTCTTTCTGTCTGGCACTTTAAACTTCATGTTCTCTACAAGACAATACCTGATACAAAATCAAATGTAGATTAGTAACTCAAAATATTTGGCTTATTGATTGTGATTTCTATTATGGGTATATGAGAAATACATATAGAATCATTAACCTGCAATAGTCATCTCTCATGCTATTGTTTTTAGCTAATTCTCCCTACCATCATTTGGTTGAACCTGCAATGGTCATGTATTTTAAAATACAATTATACAACAAATATACATCCATCAAAAATTGAGGTTGAGCAGGTTGTTATACTCACCTGAGGCACACCAATGCTCGTTAGTAATGTCATATGGCTAGGCTGAAATTCAGGTTGAGCTGGTACGGGAAATATATAAGTGCCACTTTGGTTATACATGGAAGGTGCTAAATTGTATCTCAGTGGATGCACAATTTGGTTCCCCTACATTTTTCTTGACTTAAGTACATAAAACATAAGAAAAAAATCATGTTCAAGAGTGTGAAAATAAAGAAAACTTCAGTTATAACTCTAGATGATGTGCAAAATTTGTATGCTCCTCCGTACGGTTGTCCATAGGGGAAACTAGATTGTCCTCAGATTGTCCTCTGTTGCTCTATTATGCTTATGTTTTCTATTTTTACTCCTTCTCGTTTCAAGACCACCTCTTGGCCTTTTACTCGATTGACTTCCAGACTTTGGCTTGGGCTTTATTCCTTTTACCACCTTCATCATGTCATTTGGATTTCCTGACAGATCAGGACTTGGATCACTTATCGGCATATCAGAATTCTGCAATCCTCGTTGTGTTATCCTTCATGTTGAGCTTAAATCAAGTTTGCTCATCAAATGAATAAGACCCTCTTTCACAAGGTTGTACTCATCTTCAACTTCTGCAGCTCTTGTGACCAATCGAGTAGATAGACGAGATAATTCTCGATATCGCCTTCCCATTGCTAACTTGGGATTCTCATCGGTATGTAAACTTTCAATGCTAACTTTCATGCTGCGTTTTTTGGCATCCATTGTCCATCTTTTCAGGAAGTACTTGCTAGGAACTCATTTCGTTACCTTGAAAGAGAAAACCTTTAGTATATGACTACATAAAATGCCAGCAAACTCAAACTTTCTACAGTTGCAATACACAATTTTCTCGGTTTCATCATAACAAACAACATAACTGTGATTCTTCTTATAGGGTGTGACCATATACTTCACAAGAGGTCATGTCTCTTCGCAAACTTCAAGATGGCAATCACAAGATTTACCAAATTCTTCTTGAAACCATTTGAACACCTTAGGCGTATATATACTTGCAGCATGCTTCAAAATTTCTACAGGATGACTTTGACTGGCCTTGAAATCAGCAATCATCTCATCATAACGACGATCAATAAGCAACTTCTGAAAATGTTGAAAAAAATCTTCTTAGATCATGCTTGTAACTTACATAATGCTTGATCATTTTATTCATGTTTTCACTCCGTTGTGTAGTGGTCATATCTGCACAAAAGGTGTCTCGTCTATAAACCAATGCCCACTTTTCTTTCATATTGAACATCCTCTCCAACCATTCATTACTCTGAAGTCCGTACTTGTCAAGCATTTTACTCCAAGCATCCAGAAAATCTTCCTCGTATTCATAGTCATAGATACAATTACTAAAGTACCTCAGAAAGTCCTTGCAATCTATAAAAACATGACTCAAATGAATTGCGGCATTTTGAAAGATATGCCAAATACAAAGACGATGACAAGCCCCTGGCCATTGTGAAGCAAGTTCTTTTCTCATTGCAGCATCTTGATCGGTAAGAATTGTCTTTGGTAGTTTGCCACCCATAGCCTTTGAAAATGTGTCAAACAACCACATAAATGAATTTGCAGTCTCGTCATATAATAATGCCACACCAAAGATAGTCGTTTGTTTGTGATGATTCACTCCAACAAATAAGGCAATCGGTCTACCATCCTTGTGCTTTCGATATGTGGTATCGAAGCAAACAACATCACCGAAATCATCATAGTCTGCCATCATTTTAGCATCAGCCCAAAAAATGTTGGTTATCATATCATCTTCATCCACTTGAATACCATAAAAAAAGCAAGGATCTTCCGTGTTCATACTCTGCAAATACTCGAGAACACCACCTGTATCACCCGACTTCATTTGTAAGCTGCGCTTAGTGCGCAAATAATTCCTGTAATCTACTTGAGCAAAACCAAGATTTTCCCGAACTCCTGCCTGTCTAGCCATGAACTCGTAAGCATTTTTAGGAGCGATGCCCGAAATATCAGCCAAGTCAACTTCCAAGGCTTGAGAGTTTGATACCTTTCGGTGTGATCTAAATAGATGAGCCTTACTCGGGCTTGCTAGATTGTGTTCATGCTCAGCAATGAAGTTAACAACACGATATTTGCCTATTTGCCGACAACTAATCTTTAACTTGGCCAAACATCCAAATCTTGTCTCGGGTCGCTAAGACTTGTAAAAAGCATCACGCTTGTCACTTCCTCTTTTACCTTGACACGAGCAAACAAAAACTCTATCGATCACTGTGTTATTGTGTTTATGAGACCAAACTCTTCGAAACAGAAAAGCCAGTTTCTAATGCGTAAGCATTGTAGAACTCATATGCCGCATCTTCAGTTGCAAATTCCATACCAACTCTTGGAACAATATCCTTAGGTATCTTAGAATGAAGCGATTCCATCATTCGATCATCGGTACAAAAGTTTGTGGGGTTTTCTTCCTGCGCAAATTCTAATCGACGACGTGGTTGTACTTCTTGTATAGTAGTATCCATAACCTGATAAATATAAGAAATCATCACTTTAAACCTTTCAATGGCATACATTCTAGGACATGTACAATCTAAACTAAAAATTCAGAAGTAAAATGAATAATTGAAGAGCAATATACTGATCAAAAGTCATACATTCTCGGACTAAAATAAACGTACACAAATACACAATTCAAGTTACAGGTAAATTATTCAAATTCAAAGGTTAGATAAAATTCAAAGGCATTAGACGATCCATAATTCAGTATATGGAAAAAGAAGTCTTGAAGCGGTATGGAAAAATTAAGTCAAGTTTACACAAAAACTATAATTCGATCGGCCAAAGGGCAAGTTACTGATATTGACATGTACAGCAGCAGCACTGGTACAGCAGATGGGTGGGGGTGAACGCTTTGTCGCACCTGTAATTTCATACTCGAAGAGAGAAGGGCGACGTTGTACAGAGGAAGAGCGGTTAGGGAAAGAATCTAAAAAGAAGGAAAGTGGGAGATTTTGCTAATTTTGCTGAATTATTCAGTTTAATTTTATTATTAATTATATATTAAAAATAATTACAGATGGCCTAATTAAAAGAATGCTACAGAATTTGCTACATGAGTAGCTACATGTGATTTTGACTGAGCAACACCTACTATTAGTACTGGTTTTGAATTGTAAAAAGTAATTAAATACTTTGCCTAAACAAATCATAAGAGGTGTTGAGCAATTGTATTTCTTTGTTTCCATTACAGTTTGCTAAATAAGCTAGAGTATATACTTAATATATATTTAATTGTTAAATTACATAGTAGAAGATAATTAAAGAGTATAAAAACGTGTGTTTTTTTTTGAGCAAAAAAACGTGTGTTAATTATATTAGTAGGGTTGGAAAAAATGTTGATAAAAAGAATTATATAGATATAAACTTTTCATTAGCATTTAATGACTAAAATGTCAATTTTACGCATACAAAAATAAATAGATATATACTCTATGAAATGAACAGAAAAATAAAAAAAAATGTAGTTGTTGTGATTTGAACCTTGAATGATGAGGTTCTTGACTACAACCACAACCATTAGGCTAATAATAGCAATAAATTGCCCATGAACACAATTTTCATGGACTTAATAAGGTGTAAAATTTGAACTTTGAATGATGAGGTTCTTTCTTTTTTTTTTTTTTGATAAGGAAAGAATTCGGGTGGGCTGACCCTACCCAGCAGCATCCTTGCGGATGAGGTCAAGGAGACCTGGATCATTTTTAATATCGACTCCTCGGGCAGAGTGGATAAGGTGTGCAACCTTATCCGCCACTCTATTGCCCATGCGAGGAACATGGAAGAAAACTACTTCTTCCATAGTCGATAGCAGGACTTGAACATCCGACAATATTAGTTCGATCTCCCAGTGGCATTTGGATTTCCTATTTAAGTGGTCGATGATAATCTTGTTGTCGCCTTTAATCTGGATCTTTCCTATATGTAGTTGTCGCACCTGTTGGATCCCTAGTTTAAGAGCTAAAGCTTCCGCTTTGAGTGGATTTTGCTTGCTCAGGCGTTAGTGGTGTACAGAAATCGGGTGACCAACCCAATCCCTAATAATGGCACCTGCTGAACTATCGCCGTTCGCAAGTGTTGGACCGTCGAAGTTTAGTTTGAAAGTGCCCAAGGGAGGCTTCCGCCAGGAAATTGTTTTTTGATTCTTACTTTGTTTTTTGACAGGGTAATGTCGAGGCGGGCGAAAGTATTTCTCAAAGTCAGCCTCAGCAACCGATGTCTTATTCCAGTTGTCTATAAGGGATTTGATCATGTGTGAGGCTATTTCTTTTTGCGGGATTGCAGCTTGTTGAAACAGGTTCTTGTTCCTGACACACCATGTCGTCCACCACAAGAATGCGATGTTGGTCAAAGCGGAAGGAGGAAGGCTCTTCCCAAGTGTAGATAGGATGGGCTTAATATCCCGGGACTGTGCAATCAGGCAAGCAATTTGTTGCCGGACCTGAGGCGGAAGCTGGTGTATCGATTGGATGAAGGAACACTCCAAAAACAGATGGGTCTCATCCTCAGGTGCCGCATTACACAATGACGAGGTTCTTGACTACAACATGGTACGTGATAGAAATTGAATAGAAAAGAAAAAATAGTGTAAATTTTCATGGACTTAATAATAGCAATAAATTGCCCATGAACACAATTTTTAAGGGTTATATATATATATGTATATATGTATATGTATATATATAGGGAAGCTTTAAAATGTAAAACTTATAGGGAAGCTTTAAAATGTAAAACATCCTTAACGTGTAAAATTGATTAAGGTGTAAAATTTATTTTTTTTAATTAAAAGGCGCGCTCACCAACCGGTCTCGAGGGGTTTTAAAATGTAAAACCCCCCGAGACCGGAACCCCCTTGGTTCGTGCCCAGCCGAGCTCACACCGAGCCCATCTCTCCCGACAGACATGTTCGACATTTTTGGCTCGATATACCTTCGAAAACCCAATTTTCTCTTTGTTTCAACTCGAATTTGGTATGATTTCTAACCCTAAACTTGTTTATTACAATTATTTAGATTGTTTGAATGATTTAGATTGAGATTGAAAACCTAGGGTTTGATTTAGGAGCGGAATTTGGGGCTTTTTGCCAAAAGCCAAATTGATTGAAATTGATGATATGGTTGTGTTGTTGGGTTGATTTTGAGCTAATTTCATGTTCATATCATTGTCAAATTGTTTTATGGATCATGAGCTAATTGAATTTTAGAATTTTATATTGCGATATGCTTTAGAATTTGGGGTTTTTTTGCCAAAAGCCAAATTGACTGAAATTGATGATATGGTTGTGTTGTTGGGTTGATTTGGAGCTAATTTCATGTTCATAGCATTGTCAAATTGTTTATGGATCATGATCTAATTGGATTTTAGAATTTTATTGCGATATATTTTAGAATTTGGGGTTTTTTTGCCAACATCCAAATTGATTGAAATTGATTATATGGTTGTGATGTTGGGTTGATTTGGAGCTAATTTCATGTTTATAGCATTGTCAAATTGTTTGTGAATCATGAGCTAATTGAATTTTAGAATTTTATTGCGATATGCTTTAGGTCGATTAGGTTCTTCTATTTTAGCATGAAAATCATAATTTAGCCTATTAGCTCAATTGGTAGAGCAATGTGCGTTTGCACAAAGATGTGGGTTCAAATCCCACATAGGTTATATAATAGACAAGAGCGCAACAATCGCAAATTGTTTTTTTTTTTTGAAAGTAGGCAAGAAGTAGATCGACGAAGCAATCTTGAAGCCATCAAAAGATGACTTGATATATAACCCTACGCAGAGGATCGCCGGTCAAAAAAAGAAAAAAAAAACTAACTTAAAACTCAAATTACAATCACCAATATTACTATAATTAAACACATCTAACCCTACGCAACAATCGCAAATTGTTAATCATGCACATTATAATCTTAGTTATGCACTTTTTAACCTTAATTATGCACATTTTAATCTTATTTATGCACTTTAATTTTAAAAGCTTATACGTAAAAAATCGATTTCAAACTCACATCTATCACCCTAAATTATCCGAGAGGTGAACCCAAACTCTCAAAAGTAAAAAAAAAAACAAAATTAAAACATCGATTTCAAAAGCACATTTTTTGTCTTATTAATGCACATTATGATCTTACATTTGCACAATTGTATTCTAAATCTGCACAATTGTATCTTACTTTTGCACAATTGTAGTTTAAATTTGCACAATTGTATCCTACTTTTGCACACTTGTATTCTAAATGTGCACATTACAATTTTATTTTCACACTTTATGCTCTTATATTTGCACTTTAAAGTTGCACAAATGCACTTCACAGTTGGACAAATGCACTTCATAGTTGCACAAATGCACATTATAATTTTATTTTTGCACCTTATACTATTCACGAAGAGAAACATAATAAGATATACCACATAGATAGCCTATACGGGGTTTGAGCCCGCATCTTTGTGCGTAGGCACATTGCTCTCCCATTTTGAGCTAATAGGCTTTTAATGACACATATGACACATTGGAAGCGAGGGAAATGGATGTAAGTAGCAAAAAACGAAGATAAAATAACAAGCAGCACCCTCCTGCGAACAGGAGTTGGGCATCTCAGCCCTCTTAATCCCCTCAAACAAATAGACGATAAGTCCGCCCCTGGACCCCCCGATGCGACGCAGATGAAAAATGATTGAAAACACATTAACAATAACCTTAATTGTGCACTTCATATTATTACTCATACACATCGTGATTTTAGTCTTGCACTTTATCATTTTATTTATACACTTTATATTTGCACAACAAAAGGTGTCGAAAACGGGAAAAAGTGCATTTACCCATAAAATTAGACATATTTACCAATAAATTAAACATATTTCAATTGTAAATTTTTATAATTGAAATAGGCACATTTACCTATTTACCCCATAATGAATTAATATGTCTGCACAAAATAAAGTTATATTTGCACAATAAGATGTTATATGTGCACAAAAGCAAAGTGTTAACACGAAAAAAAAATTCTGGGACAAAAGGGAAAAAAAAAATTCTGGCCCGAGAAGGGGGCACCGTGGGGGGCAAGAGGGCACACGCATGGGCAAGGAGGTAGACATTCTACTAATTAAATTAGGCCCATTAGCAATTTACTTACAAAAATTAGGCCCATTAGAGAATTTTACACATTAAGCAAATTTTACACCTTAAGGACTTTTTATATTTGAAGTAATCCCTATATATATATATATATATATATATATATATATATATATAGGTAGATACCAAGTGAACTATATATATAGATATATAGATAGATAGATACCAAGCGAACTGATACAATTAGCATATCTACACATTCATAGTATAGTTATAGAGAAAATTTGTAAAAAGGCACTTTTTTTTACTTTGGTGAATTGTCCAACTTTGGAGACAAATTGTAAAACAGTCCATCTTATTAACCCTAATCAGTCTGATAAAGAAAGCCCCAAATTTTCTCCCGATCAATCCCTGTGGCCTACGCTCTTCTTCCCTCCCGATCTCCGCCGGAGGCCACCGGGAAGTGGTTGTGCTCAGATCCGATGCCGCCGGAGGCCACTGGCAGCCATGGCAGCATCTGTTGCTTCGACGTCGCCGTCGAGATCCGATGCCGGCCGCATCTGCTGCTTCTCCATGACCGCCGAGATCCAATGCCACCTCTGATTCTAGATCCGAGATCTCGAAATCGATCCATGTCTTCGGCTTCAGATCTCGAAATCGATCCATGAGCGGCGCCGAGGGAGCGGTTGCTCAGATCCGACCGTCGATCGAGGCGGAGCGAGCGAGCGAGACGGAGAGGAGGCAGATCCGTAGGCGGAGCCGGAGGCGGCCAGATCTATGGCGAGGCTTTCAAGGATCTAAAGAAAGCGACGAAGATTTTCAACGAGAAGAACAGATTGGGGAGGGTGGATACGACGTCGTTTTCAGGGGCTTTTTCCCCAATGAGATCGTCCAGGAAGTGGCCGTCAAGAGGTTCACCAGAGAAGATGATATCAAAAGCAAAGATGATTTCCTCGGTGAGCTCACCATCATCAATCGTCTTCGCCATCAAAACCTTGTCAAATTACTTTGTAAGTTTCTTAACATTTTTGCCTTAAATTTGATTGTGCTTCAATTTGATTGTGTTTGGCATAGTATAATTATACAGTAAGTGATTGTCATGGAACAATAGAAGCACCAAATTCCAGTAGCTCATTCAGTTGAAGCTTCAAATAACATGCTTTAACTTGTGATTTGAAATTTTGATTATCTTGATTTAATTCAATTGAAACATTGTATGACTCCTTTTTTAATACAGGTGGTAACTTCTGCAGGAGTGATGCTAGTAGTGCTTTCTTTCCACGGGTCAGGTGCAATTTTACAGTCATAGTCTTTCTTAATGCAGGTGGTCTCTTTGGACCTGATTTTACACTGTTGAATTTGATTAGAAATCAATTACAAGACTGCACTTAATTACCTGGACTGGGAGGTTTGTGCTTGTCCTGTTAGAGTTCTTGTTCTTGTGTGGTTTACTATTGTTTTTTCTAATGTTAGAGTTCTTGTTTTTGTGTTGGTTTACTGTTGTTTTTTCTAATTTATTACTGAGTGAGTGAGTGGTCATTAATTTAGTATGTCTGACATTTGAATTCATAACGGTATCATGTTGTTCATCGTGCCATATTATATGATGACATTCTAGTGTAAACCTTTTTGGGTTTGGGATTTAGGATTTATGCAGCATTTAGGCAAAATATATCTTATTACTGCTAATATGGGAATGCGAGATTAGAGTGTGTGTTTGTATAGTTAGGGTTAAGGCTCGGTTCTCGTTGTGATTGATTCATAAAATGGCAAAATATATCTTATTTTTGCACTATTTTTAATGTTATAACTTATAGGATATATTACAAGTATTCGATTTCTATCTCTAGTCTAGTAATTTATTGATCTTTAAAAGCATCTTAGCTCAACGGTTATATTTGCACAACTTACGGTTATATTTGCACATTTTACTCTTATATTTGCACAACGTACTCTTATATTTGCAGGGCAAAATGTTTTTTTTTTTAAAAAAAAACACTAGATTTGGGTCATATTTGCACAACTTACGGTTATATTTGCACATCGTACTCTTATATTTGCACGACAAAATGTTAAAAAAAGATAAAAATAAAAATAATTAAATAAATAAATAAAAAACTAGACTTGGGTCATATTTGCACAAATTACGGTTATATTTGCACAACGTACTCTAATATTTGCACGACAAAATTTTTTTTAAAAAAAAAACTAGACTTTGGTCATATTTGCACAACTTACTCTTATATTTGCACGATAAAAAACAAAAACAAAACTAGGCATGGGTCATATTTGTACAACTTGCGGTTATATTTGCACAACATACTCTTATATTTGCTCAACATACTCTTATAATTGCAAGACAAGAAAAAAAAACTAGACTTGGGTCATATTTGCACAACATACGGTTATATTTGCAAATCGTACTCTTATTTTTGCACAATGTACTCTTATATTTGCACGACAAAATGTTTTATAAAAAAAAACTAGACTTGGGTCATATTTGCACAACTTACGGTTATATTTTCACATCGTGCTCTTATATTTGCACGACAAAATGTTTAAAAAAATAAATATAAATAAATAAATAAATAGTAAAAAATAAATAAAAAACTAGACTTGGGTCATATTTGCACAACTTACGGTTATATTTGCACAACGTACTCTTATATTTTGATGCGGGGCCATCTTCTACAACTCCAGACACGCCTATCATACTTGAAGAAGGACCTATGATTCGAGCTTGAGCTAAGAAGCTTCAGAGATACTCATTCATGTTTGTGAGTCGCGCGGTGTTCTCGAACCCGGTTCAACTCCCGAAGCCTACATTGAAGACCTACATGTGCATAGGACTTGCTGATGGACTCGACGCCAACACCAAAGCCATCGATGCCGAGCCCTGAGGCGCATGATGCTCACTGTTGCCCTCAACACCGAGATCTAGCGCCTAGAATTCTACGTGGGCCGAATTGAGCTTCCTTTTGTTGTTATTTTTAGGGACCTTATTCACTTAGGTTATTTAGGGGTTATTTTAAATATTTCTTTTAATTCTTCTTTTACTAGAAATCGGATCCTTAAGGTTATATAAAACCGATCCATCATTGTTAAACATTCACGAATTTCAGAATATAGAAAACTCTTTTTGTGTGAAACACACGAGTGAAAGTCGATCGATTCGTAGCGAAGCTCATCGATTGCAACATTGGTATTGATCTCAGCTTGGTTTGCCTTGTGTTCATCAACTTCGCAAGACTTGGTGATCCTGGTATCCACGAGCCCCCTCCTTGTGCGTCCGAATTGTCCGTTTGGTTGTGTAGGGTTGTAGAGGCGGGTTATATAGTCATTGGTGTTGGTTCCTACCCTCTTCGGAGGTCTGGGGTCTTTATCTTGTTCTATATGGATCGACTCAGTCCTTATCGGTCGTGTTTTTACATCAATTTCGAGTCTTGCCTATTGTTCATCGAGTCTTTGAGTCTTTTAGTTCTTGTCGACATCGAGTTCCTTGATCTTGGTATTTCTTGTCGAGTCTTGTTTATTTCTTTTAAGTTCTTGTTGCGTTCTTGGTTGTTCATGATCAATCTTGGTCGAGTTCTTTACTTTCTTGGTCATTATTGCTTCCGTTCTTTAAGTTCTTGTTTGATTGTCGAAGATCGGGACATCCTACGGCTAACCCCGTATCAAATTGGTATCAGAGCTTTGGTTTCCGACATCAAAGTTGTGTCTTTTATTTTCTTAAACACAAAAACCCACAAAAATAGAGTCTTTTCTTTATTTGGCTTTTTACTTCTTGCATTCTTTAATTGATTATTGCACTAACCTTTCTTGTTTGTGATTGTTGTGGCTACTTAGCCCAAACACAAAGCCTAGCCGAGACCAGTGGAGTCGACCAAGCCGTGTGCGCACCCTTTGTGTACACTCTAGTCGACGGCAGCCCTTTGTCCCCATAAGTCGAGCTTGGTCGAGTCCTTTCACACACAAAGAAACCCTAGTTTGTTATTTTCTATCTTTGGCTTATTTGATCTATCTTGTTCTATCTTCTACTTGCCTTATTAAAAATTAGATTTTTATTTGTTAGATTTAATTCCATTATATCTATCAAATATCATAAGAGGCATATTCATCTATATCTATTTCATTAGAGCTAAGTTTTTATTTCATTCACCACTTTTATTAAAATTTTGACTCCTTTTTTCTTTGTTATTGTTCTTTCTTGCATTAAGTATAAAAAAAAATCAGTTCGAAAATCTCAAAAAAAAAAAGTGATATTCAAAGCTTGGACCTAGGAGAATAAAATGCACTAGGGGCAAAAGTAAGTTAAAAAAAAAAAGATTGTTGTTCTAGTGCAAGATAGTTCCCAAAGGACCAAATTTTGGTGAATTCATCAAGCCCTAGCCGATTTCTCTATTACCTCCACAAAAGCACAAAAATTGAAACCCTACCTTGCAACTACAACATCCTAACTAAAGGTTTCAAATCAAAAGAGGTAAATTTCCAAGCTTTCTCTTATTTTCTTTTGTTTTTCAGTTTTGTCGAATACTTTTCATTATTGTCGAGTGCTCTTTGCTTGATTTCTCCTTGTTGTCGAGTACTATTTCTCACCGTCGAGTACTATCTTGCTATTGTCGAGTCTTGTGTAGGGCTATTAACAACATTACTGTAAAATATTGTCATCTTATTCCACGATTAGATGATATGCTAGATGAATTACATGGAGCATCTATATTTTCGAAAATAGACCTTAAAAGCAGTTATCATCATATTAGAATGAAGGAAGGTGATGAATGGAAAACAACATTTAAGACTAAGTTTGGCTTATATGAGTGGTTGGTTATGCCATTTGGTTTAACTAATGCACCTAGTACTTTCATGCGATTAATGAATCATGTGCTTAGGAACTTTATAGGGAAATTTGTTGTTGTTTATTTCGATGATATACTTATTTATAGCAAATCTCCTAAAGAAAATGAAGCACATCTTAGGGAAGTACTTAAAACACTAAGATTAGAACACTTGTATGCAAATTTAAAGAAATGTGAATTATGTAATGAACAAGTGTCCTTTCTTGGTTTGTAGTGAGCTCGAATGGACTGCGTGTCGATGAGGCGAAGATCAAGGAGATCCAAGAGTGGCCGACCCCCACCAATATCGGCCATGTGCGTAGCTTTCAAGGCTTGGCAAGCTTCTACAGGCGGTTTGTGCGCGACTTCAGCACCATCTCAACCCCTCTCACGGAGGTCACAAAGAAGCGGTGCGAGTTCAAGTGGGGCGATGCTCAGGAGGAGGCCTTCCGCACGCTCAAGGAGAAGCTGAACCAGGCGCCCTTGCTCGCTCTCCCGGACTTCTCTCGGCCCTTTGAGGTGAAGTGCGACGCTAGCGGAGTTGGCATTGGCGAAGTCCTTATGCAGGAAGGTAAGCCTATTGCTTTCTTATCTGAGAAACTGAAAGGTGCTTGTCTTAATTATTGTACATATGATAAAGAGTTGTATGCTTTGTATGGAGTTCTTAAGACTTGGTCCCATTACCTATGGCCTAGCGAGTTTATACTTAGTACTGATCATGAATCATTGAAACATTTTAAAAGCCAAGATAAACTTGATAGGAGACATGGTAGATGGATGGAATTTATTGAGACATTTCCTTATGTGATTAAATATAAGAAAGGCAAAGACAATGTGGTAGCTGATGCATTATCTAGAAGACATGTTCTTTTAACCACTTTGGATTCTAGAGTCTTAGGCTTTGTTTATATTAAGGAATTGTATGAAAATGATGCTGATTTTAGGGACAACTTTCGAAAATGCAAAGAAAAAGGTCATGTCGACAATTTCTATATCTATGATGGCTTTTTATTTCGAAAGGATCAAGTGTGTATTCCAAGATGTTCTCTTCACTTATTACTTGTTAATGAAGCTCATAGTGGAGGTTTAATGTGACATTTTGGAAGAGATAAAACTTATCATACACTAAAAACACACTTTTATTGGCGACATATGCTTAGGGATGTAGAAGATTGCCTTAAAAGATGCATTGATTATTTAAAGGCCAAATATAAGCTTATGCCCCATGGTTTATACACACCACTACCCACACCCTCAGCCCCTTGGGAAGACATTTCTATGGATTTTATAGTTGGATTGCCCAGAACTAAGAAGGGGAGGGATTCTATATTTTTAGTGGTTCATAGATTCTCTAAAATGGCTCACTTTATCGCATGCTACAAAACCGATGATGCTACCAATGTCGCTAATTTATTCTTTAGAGAGGTAGTAAGATTATATGGTGTGTCGAAAACAACAGTAAGGGATAGGGATGTTAAATTCTTAAGTCATTTTTGGCGAACCTTATGGAGTAAATTGGGAACTAGATTGCTATTCTATACTTCTAGTCACCCCCAAACTGATGGCCAAACTGAGGTGACTAATAGAACCCTAACAACCTTCCTAAGAGCCATTATAAGAAAAAATTTGAAGTTTTGGGAAGAAGCCTTAACTCATGTGGAGTTTGCTTATAATAGGACTATGCATTCCTCAACGAAAATCACTCCATTTGAATGTGTCTATGGTGTTAATCCACTAACCCCTTTTGATCTTACTACATATCCTATGAGAGAAAGAATCATTTGAAGCAGGTAAGCATGTCGAGTTCATAAAAGAGCTACATGAACGGACACGCTAGAAGCTTGTGCAGAAGGCTGAATACAACGCCAATAAGGCCAACAAGGGGCGCAGATTGGTGACATTTCAGCCAGGGGATCTCGTATGGGTGCACCTTAGGAAGGAGAGGTTTCCAGTTGAACGGAAGAGCAAGCTAGCATCACAAGGAGATAGACCTTTCAAGGTTCTGCAATGTGTTGGTGAGAATACCTACAAGCTGGAGCTTCCTGGAGACTATGGCGTGAGCGCAACATTCAACGTCGTCGATCTCATCCCTTACTTTGCTGTGGACGATGACTTGGATTCGTGGTCGAATACTTTCCAAGAAGGGGAGGTTGATGCGGGACCATCTTCTACAACTCCACACACGCATATCATACTTGGAGAAGGACCTATGACTCGAGCTCGAGCTAAGAAGATCCAGAGAGACTCATTCATGTTTGTGAGTCACGCGTTGTTCTCGAGCACAGTTCAACTCCCGGAGCCTACATTGAAGACCTACATGTGCATAGGACTTACTGATGGCCTCGGCGCCAACACCAGAGCCATCGATGCCGAGCCATGAGGCGCATGTTGCTCACTGTTGCCCTCGGCGCCAATACCAAGCCGTCGGCGCCGAGATCTAGCGCCTAGAATTTTACATGGGCCGAATTGGGCTTCCTTTTGTTGTTATTTTTAGAGACCTTATTTACTTAGGTTATTTAGGGGTTATTTTAATTATTTCTTTTAATTGTTCTTTTACTAGAAATCGGCTTCTTAAGGTTATATAAGGCCGATCCATCATTGTTAAACATTCACGAATTTCAGAATATAGAAAACTCTTTTTCTGTGAAACACATGAGTGAAAGTCAATCGATTCGTAGCGGAGCTCATCAATTGCAACATTGGTATTGATCTCAGCTTGGTTTGCCTTGTGTTCATCAACTTCGCAAGACTTGGTGATCCTGGTATCAATGAGCCCCCTCCTTGTGCCTCCAAGTTGTCCGCTTGGTTGTGTAGGGTTGTAGAGGCGGGTTATATATTTATTGGTGTTGGTTCCTACCCTCTACGGAGGCCTGGGGTCTTCATCTTGTTCTATATAGATCGACTCAGTCCTTATCGGTCGTGTCTTTACATCAATTTCGAGTCGTGCCTATTGTTCATCGACTCTTTGAGTCTTTTAGTTCTTGTCAACATTGAGTTCCTTGATCTTGGTGTTTCTTGTCGAGTCTTGTTTATTTCTTTTAAGTTCTTGTTGCGTTCTTGGTTGTTCTTGATCAATATTGGTCGAGTTCTTTACTTTCTTGGTCATTCTTGCTTCCGTTCTTTAAGTTCTTGTTTGATTGTCGAAGATCGGGACATCCTACGGCTAACCCCGTATCAAATTGGTATCAGAGCTTTGGTTTTCGACATCAAAGTTGTGTCTTTTATTTTCTTAAACACAAAAACCCACAAAAATAGAGTCTTTTCTTTATTTGTTCTTTTACTTCTTGCATTCTTGAATTGATTATTGCACTAACCTTTCTTGTTTGTGATTGTTGTGGTTGCTTAGCCGAAACACAAAGCCTAGCCGATACCAGTGGAGTCGACCAAGCCGTGTGCGCACCCTTTGTGTGCACTCTAGTTGACGGCAACCCTTTGTCCCCATAAGTCGAGCTTGGTCGAGTCCTTTCACACACAAAGAAACCCTAGTTTGTTATTTTCTATCTTTGGCTTATTTGATCTATCTTGTTCTATCTTCTATTTGCCTTATTAAAAATCAGATTTTCATTTGTTAGATTTAATTCCAGTATATCTATCAAATATCATAAGAGGCATAGATAGATCTACTTACCAAAATTAGCCAATTTTCATCTATATCTATTTCATTAGGGCTAAGTTTTTATTTCATTTACCACTTTTATTAAATTTTTTACTCCTTTTTTCTTTGTTATTGGTCTTTCTTGCATTAGGTATAAAAAAAATCAGTTCGAAAATCTCAAAAAAAAAAAAAAGTGATATTCAAAGCTTAGACCTAGGAGAATAAAATTCACTAGGGGCAAAAGTAAGTTAAAAAAAAAATGTTGTTCTAGTGCAAGAATGTTCCCAAAGGACCAAATTTTGGTGAATTCATCAAGCCCTAGCCGATTTCTCTATTACCTCCACAAAAACACAAAAACTAAAACCCTACATTGCAACTACAACATCCTAGCTAAAGGTTTCAGATCAAAAGAGGTAAATTTCCAAGCTTTGTCTTATTTACTTTAGTTTTTCAGTTTTGTCGAGTACTTTTCATTATTGTCGAGTGCTCTTTGCTTGATTTCTCCTTGTGTCGAGTGCTTGTTCTCCTGATCGAGTGCTCTTGTTGCATTGTCGAGTAATTCTCTTCGTGATCGAGTGCCTTTGCTTGATTTCTCCTTGTTGACGAGTACTATATATTTCTCACCGTCGAGTACTATCTTGCAATTGTCGAGTGTTTGCTTTGCTGTGTAGAGCACTTTTCTCTCTGGTCGAGTGCTTCTTGTTTGTTTCTCATTCATTCTCTCATATATATATCTTGATTGCTAGGTTTGTGCTTGAGTGTTGATTAGCAACAAGGTGGATTGAAACAACAAACGTGACATACCAATTGCAGAGGGAGTGTGAGCGAAACACTTGCGAGATTGTTTATATTTTATCTAACTCTTTTACACAGTTCTTTGTTCGTTTTAATTGCGATGTCTCATCAGGTTAACGACGAGAATAATGCCAACAATGGCAATAATTCTACCGGAACCTATACACTTGCACCTGAATAGGTGGCCATGCTCAACAACATGAACCAAACGATGGCTACGTTAGGAGAAAAGGTGGCGGCATTGTAGACCATGCCGAGTGGGTCTAACACCATGGGTGGTCAAGGTAATCAAAGGCATGACGATACGCCTCGCGATGAAAGGGAAGTACTTCATCATAACCCTAATTCTAATCCTGATTTAAATAACCCTTTGTTTGATGAGAACGACTCTCCACGAAGGGAGAGATATGGTAGGAATAATGGGTTTGCTAATGCGCAGGGACAAGGAAGAGGAAGAGGGAGAGGCCGAGGCTTCCAAGAAGAGTTCTACCAGACGGAGGACGATGATGGCTACCAAGAAGAGGAGTATTGGGAGCAACGTCCTAGGCGGAACGATAAAGAAGGTCGATACCAATACAGAGCACCTAGGGATCCTGACCATGACGGCACAGGTAAGGTAAAGGTAAAGATCCCTCAATTTAAAGGTAAAGCTAATCCAGTTGTTTATATTGATTGGGAAACTAAAATGGATCAAATCTGGAATTGTCATAACTTCTCCGCTGCTAAAAAGGTGCAACTGGCTTCCCTAGAATTTCAAGGTTTTACTTTAATTTGGTGGGATAATCTAGTTAAGGAAAGAAGAAGAGCTCTTGATGCGCCTATCGCTTCATGGGATCAATTAAAAGCACTAATGAGGAGAAGATTTGTTCCCCAACACTTTGCTAGAGAACTTAGACAACGTCTAGAAAATCTAAAACAAGGTAGCAAAACTGTTGAGGAAACATTTAATGCAATGCAAGGAACCATGGCTAGAGCTAATATGGTTGAGTCTGATGAAGATACAAATGCTAGGTTTCTTAGAATATTGCATTCCGCCTTAGCTCATGAAATTGATTATTTTCCTTACTCTACGTCTATTGAGTTTTTACATTTAGCAATAAAGGTTGAAAGAGGAGCGTGATATAGGAGCCAAGGTAGTCGGACTTCGAATGGGCAGCAACAAGGGTGGCGCCAATCTCGGCCCCAGCAACCCCAAGGCCGGTTCGACAATGGATCAAGGGATAGGCCGAACCAACTCCAAGGAAGGAGTGATAGCCGAGCCCATCAGCAGCCCATCAACAAGGGCAAAGCGCCTATGTACGGTCGAGAATCGTCTGGGGTATCTACTGGCCCCAAAGGGAGTAATCCTAACCCTTCTACCACTAGATCTAGAGATATTGTGTGCTTTAAATGCCAAGGTAGAGGTCATTATATGAAGGATTGCCCTAATAAGAAAACTCTCATGATTAATCGGCTAGGAGAATATGAATCTTAAAATTCTTGTGATGAACATGATGAGCATGCTAATGATGAAATGTTAAATGTTTTAACGTACTCTTATATTTGCACGACAAAATGTTTAAAAAAACTAGACTTGGGTCATATTTGCACAACTTACGGTTATATTTGCACATCGTACTCTTATATTTGCACAACGTACTTTTATATTTGCAAGACAAAATGTTTTGAAAAAAAACTAGACTTGGGTCATATTTGTACAACTTATGGTTATATTTGCACATCGTACTCTTATGTTTGCACGACAAAATGTTTAAAAAAATAAATACAAATAAATAAATAGTAAAAAATAAAAAAATAAAACTAGACTTGGGTCCTATTTGCCCAACTTACAGTTATATTTGCACAACGTACTCTTATATTTGCACGATAAAATGTTTAAAAAAAAACTAGACTTGGGTCATATTTGCACAACTTACGGTTGTATTTGCACAACGTACTCTTATATTTGCATGACAAAAAAAAAAAAAAACTAGACTTGGGTCATATTTGCACAACTTACGGTTATATTTGCACAACGTACTCTTATATTTGCACAACGTACTCTTATATTTGCACAACGTACTCTCACTACTAGAATTCTGCTATTTAACATCGCCTAATTAACATCAGTCAGAAAAACCTGCCATGTTAAATAGTTTTTTAACATCGGTTTTTAAATTTACGATGTAAATAAAAGTATAGACATCATCTGATTTATTTGACCGATGTTAAATATGTGTTTTAAAAAAAAATTAGAAAGCGCGGAACTAAACTTGAATTAATTTGAACATCCGCTCAAACAAATATTTGTACCATTTTAGAAGGCGCTTCATTATTTATTTGCAAAACCCTCACTCCTTATTTCTTTCATACACTCAGAGTCAGACTATTCAACCTCAACCTCCTTCACTCTTCCGAGTCCCATCGATGGAGCTTGAAGAACCCTGACATCTCCAACAACCAGATCTTGTCTCTAGCCTCTTCCTTCCATCTCGCTGTTCGCCTCGCTCATCGCTCCCCGGCCCCGTCTCTCTCGTCGGCTCGCTGTCCTCCTGGAGGCTGGATCTCGCCATCGTCGACCACCTTCGAAGGCTTCGTCCTAGCGTCTCACAATCTCCTTCCCGCCGCACCATCCTCTCGTAGTCTGGCTCTCACCGCCGTCTGTACCCTTTTCTATGGAGGTAACATATCTCTCCTCTTTCCTATCTGGGCTCTCTCTTTGCTTCCCAAATTCTAGGGTTTAGGGTTCGAAATTTTGGGATTCCAAACTCAAATTTGTTTATTTCACTTCCTGATTCAATTGATTTTTTGTTGTGAATTGATTGTTTCATGTGGTCGTCTTCTTCTGAATCACCGACTTCATCCAAAGCATGGATCTCGTTGCAGCAGTTGCAAGTAGGTTGTGTTCGCTGTTCTCACTGTAAGTGTGTTTGGTTTTCGTTGTAGCAAGCAATTTTATACTGATTTTCATGCTAATTTGATGCTTGAAAGGGAAGTGAAGTTAATACACTTCTCTGATGATTTCTGAAACTAGTTGATGTGTTGTGTCAGTTACACTATAAGTAGATTCAATATAGCAATTTCAAGAGTGAATTTGGGAGTTGGAAGAATGAATTTGGTTGCATAAATGAAGTTTCTCTTTTGCCTGTTTAGTTTTGAATAGGCCTTAGGCATTTGATAGAGCTTCTAAATTTGTAGTTCTTTTCTTTTGCTGTACAAGACAGGTTGTTGCGAACCAGTGAAGCCTTCGTCTGTAGCTTATTAGGCTGGCTTGTCATTGACATCGAATTTCTTGATCTGAAGATCTACAAAGTGAATGTGAGCTTTGCTGATCAACGTAGTTTACTAACTTGTGTTCCTTTTGATGCAATCTCTAACCTATGAATGTCACTCAAGGTATTTTCTCTTCTCTCTTCCTCTTTCATGTACCTACAAATTTTCAGATCCTTCAACTTTCAAATTCTTTCATTTTTGCTAATTGTTGCTCTAGTATGTTCGATTTCAAACAATTTGATATGGTTTGCTTTCCCCTTCTATTCTGCATAATTCAATTTGAGACTCGTGGGAATGAACCCTCTGAAATTTTCCATTGATTGAGACTTGAATCTCTTTACATAGAAACAAACTCTCCACTGTACCATGTATGTTTTTTCTCCCATCTCCAGTCGATTTCTCTTTAATATTCTGGTTCCTAGGTCCTTCAACATGTCTAGGTTTATGATGTTTTAATTTCGATCAATTCTCAAATGATAGGATTTGTTATTCGTTGCAATTTAAGATTTTCAATTGATTACATGTCTGATTTTCTATTTGCCCCTTGTTCTTATTTAACTGCATATTGCAAAGTTCACATTTTCTTTTCCCTCCGCTTGACCTTAACATGGGCATATAGTAAAAAAAAGCCAAACTCTTTGCTATATCGAACAACTGGGTGGTTTGTTTGCAATAGAGGTTACTGACCTATTTAATCATGCAAATTGCATCTTATTTTAGTGAGATGTCTTCGTTTGCTTTCTCCTTCCACCTAGGTTCTAGGATCTGTCATCTTTCTGCACTTGACATGTTTTAAAACACTACTTTTTTTCCCCCTTATGTGGTCTGTAGATAGAAAAAGGAAAGTTAAACTTAAATTCTAATATACAATAGGGACAAACTGAACTGATACTTCATTGTCTTTCTGGATTGATGCACTTGGGAAATAACTAGTGAAATAAGCTCTTGTGATTATCTTATTGAAATATACTTCAGTATTAATGCATTCATATTGTTCGAAAGACTAGATTTGTCATGAGAACATACTTCCTATTTAATGATAAAAAATGTAACCCCATTGTTCCAAATGTATAACTGGAAATTTATCTTCAACTGAAAATAATATATTTTTTAATTAGAGTTTGGATCCCATGGAGTTGGTGGGGCAACTCCATGGTGGAGTTTATTTTTTGTCTCACAAAAATATAGAAGTTTAGAACAAGGAAAAATATTGGGTGGGATGGGGTGGGCTTTTAAAGGAGGGAAGCAGATTGAACCGTTAAAAGAATTTTTTGACAGTTAGGAATGTCATGAGCGCTTATGTTATGGTTTCTGCAGCGTTTATGCTATTGTTTGGATTTGGAGGAGGAATCTGTTGCTGAAATTTTATTTTGCTGCTGCTTTATTTATCTTTGATTGAGTTTTTTTGGACCCTTTTTTTTCGTAAATGTTGTAATCTGTTTATTTTTTCTACTGCTGCTGTATTCTTTTTTTTCTGTTATTGTATTCTTTTTTTCTCTCTTCTGCTATTGTAATTTAGATTTTTAGTAGTTGTACTCTGTTGCTGAAATTCTGTTTTGCTGCTCCCTTATTTTTATTTTTGTTTGATTTGATTTTTTTTTGCCGCTGCTGTAATCTTCTATAATCCGTGTTCTGTTTTATAGCTGTTGTAATCTGTTGTAGTTACATTATATAGATGGGTTCGCATAAATTCATTATTTGTTGTATTCTTTAATTTATGAAGCTGTTGTATTTCTTTTATTAAGTTGTTGTATTCATTAGTATTAAGTTGCTGAATCTAACAATCTACTGCTGTATTTTTGGTACTATATTTATTTTATTAAGTTGTTGAATTTTTATGCAAACAACTCATCTTTTTAATTCTTCTTTTCCTAGGTATGCAAGAAGAGTTTATTCATACAAAACATTACTGTCTAAAGAAGAATGGGAAAGAGATCATGATGTATGTATGTTCTTAAAACCCTTTATAGGAGTGGCTACATCTTTGCTTTCAATTTATATAATGTAATCATTATTGTTTCTGTTTGTCTTTTTCTTTTTTAAAAAGTTGTCTATTGTACTAGAAGGTAGAAAGCAAATGAACAACTACGTACATGCAATGAAGTTGACTTGTGTGATGTTTTGATGGATTGTGCAAGCCTTTTAGATCTCTATTTTCATTAGCCTTTTAGACCTCTGGTTTCATGGATTGTGCAAGCCTTATGAGTAAACAGGAAAATAAATTTTCATTTTCCTAACCACCCGGAAGGTTTAATGTCTTTCTTAAGTTTCACATGCTCTTTTTGCTATTATGTATGAATATTCTATCTAATTTAAAGCCTATTAGCTCAAATGGTAGAGCATTGCGTTTAAACACAAATATGCGGGTTCAAATCCCGCATAGGCTACGATAATTAAAATAAACCGAAAATATGTCATTTCACATCGGATAATAGCCGATGTCTTTCAAAAAAAAAATCGATGTCTATGTGGGGGATGTAAAAAGTCAAAACATTTTAACATCGGGTAATAGCCGATGTCTTTTTATGTTATAACAACAACAACAACAACAACAACAACAACATTCCCAGTTAATCCCGCCTGGCAGGGTCTGGGGGGCCAGATGTACGCACTCTTTCCCCGACGAGGTCGAGAGAGTGTTTCCTAGTGGCCCAAGCACCTGTGGAAACTCATAGAACAACTAAAGAAAGAAGTACAAAACAGAAATAGAAGACAGAAGGAAGGCAGGATATAGGAAAAAGGGGGGCGGTGAAAGGATGCGGATTTTGTCACTCTGCTGAGACTCAGCTCAACCCTCTTTGACCTGGATGACGTTCCTCCACTGCGACCTATCACTAATCATGCTCTCGTTAAGATTTAAAAAGGTCAAATCTTGTCTGATAACTTCTCTCCAATTCTTCTTTGGTCTTCCTCTACTCCGCCTTACTCTGTCAATATCCAAATTATCACACCTTCGAACTGGCGCACTCACGTCTCTCCTCTGCACATGTCCAAACCAACGAAGCCTTGTCTCCCGAAGCTTGTCTCGAATACTGCTTACTCCTACCTTTTCGCGGACAAACTCATTTCTGATCCTGTCAAGTCTAGTGACTTTTAACATCCCCCACATAGACATCGATTTTTTTTTTTGAAAGACATCGGCCATTACCCGATGTTAAATAGCAAATTTCTAGTAGTGTCTTATAATTGCACGACAGAAAAAAAAAACTAGATTTGGGACATATTTGCACAACTTACGGTTATATTTGTACAACATACTCTTATATTTGCACGACAAAAAGTTACAAAAATAACTAGATTTTGGTCATATTTGCCCAACTTACGGTTATATTTGCACATCGTACTCTTATATTTGCACAACGTACTCTTATATTTGCACGAAAAAATTATATATATATATATATATATATATATATATATAGGGAGTGGTTCCAGAGTGCACACCCCTTATGATGTACCTTGTGCACACATCCGAGCCGTTAATATATATGAGATGGATGGCCACGATTAAAACAGATTTTTTTAATTTTCTTTTAATCTGTTGTGGGGTCCACTGTTGAAAGATATCCCCACCAAAAAATTGATGCATGTGTACCTGTGTAACCCTCATCCGATGCTTTTTTTTTGGTTTCCTTTTTGTCCCATTTTTTAAATATATAAAATATTTTTGAAAAAGAAATGCTTTTTTTTAGAAATAAATGCTTTTTTTATTCCCACCTAATTTATTTCGTTTTAAAATTTTGGCAATTTCACTGAATAATGTTTCACATGCTACCGAATAATCTTCGATTATCTTATTTCATCAATTTCATATAAAAAATTACCAATTCCATTGAATAATTTGTCATATGCTACCGAATAATATTTTGTTGTTCATCAAGTTCAGATAAAAGAAATCTCGAATCCTTAGTAAACGAAAAATGTTTCATATTTCAACGAATAATGTTTGACATTTCACCGAATAATTGACAACTCATTACCACTAGTAAACAAAAACGACACATTCCACTGAATAATTGACGAATCATTAATCAAATTATGCATCTCGAAAAACCATACACTAAATTCGATACATATGTCTGAATAATTCTCCGTTTTTTTTTCTGAATAAAGCGAGAAATTAAGTAATAAATTTTAGCCCCAACCCCGACTTGCCGACTACCCCTAATACAAACACAAACACCCACCCCCACCCACCTTGCTTGGCCCCCTATCCCGGACCTGACCTCATCCCTCTTACCACCCAACCATCGTCGCAGCTGTGCTTTACCAATTCCAGATTTGACGCCGAGGTGTCGGGGCGAGTTGAGTTGCAACGTGCAACCAGTTCGAGAGGAAGCGGGCGCCCATTCCATCTTCTTCAACAACTGCTCCCTACACCGACCATCACCTCCGCCGCCGCTAACTACACCAACGTCACCCCCAATTCGTCGTCCTCGCCGCCGAATCACCATCGATTCTCCTCCGCCTCGAATCGCCATCGAATAACCATCGGTTCACCGTCGTCTGGGCTCTCTTCGGATCCACTGTTGCCTTGGCCTTGCCTCCTCGCCGCCGAATCGACTCCGCCTGGCCACCGCCGGAATCTGGAATTGCAGTCCAGCAACAACACTGGTCCGATGTTGTGCTCACCAATCTCCTCTTCTTCGCCGCACCTCCATGGCTTCGCCTTCGTCGGTTGTTCGCTCCGCCTTCGACTCCACAATTTCCATCTGCTAAATTGCCTACGATTGAGATCTCTCATGGGAGGATTGATAATAGGCAAAAATCTGGGGATTTTACTATCTGAAACCCGAACGATTTTGATTTATCCAATCTATGGTTTTGTGGCTTGATATTGGGATGAAGGAGATGATCTACACGCGCCCCCAACCTGATCTTTTCAACCTTTTTCAATTTTTTTTAATATATTGAATATGCTTTTAATCTCCACCATCCATCACACAATGATCAAAGGCCTAGATTTGTGCACAAGGTACACCCTAACCCTTGTGCACAATTGATCTATACTATATATATATATATATATATATATATATATATATATATATATATATATATATATATAGGGTGAGGTTAAAGTGAAAAAAATGCTTAAAGTGAAAATAGGCTAATTAAGTAAAAAGCGCGCAGGTCTGGCTTTTAAAAAAAAGATGAACCGGACCGGTTTGAAATAAAATTGGGTTCACCATCGGTCTCAGATCTTTCTCTCTCGCTTCTCTCCTGATCACATCTTCCCCTCTTCTCCTCCTCGGAATCGCCGGCAGCAGCATCATCTCCTCCCCCGAGGCTCCACCGGCGACGTCGTTCATCTCCCCAAGACCCCCACCGGCCGACCTCGTCCGCGCGCTATCTCCGCCGAAATCTCCTACATCTACATCCGAATTCCACTTCGACCACCGCAGAAATTCGCAACTCCCCTTCCTCTGCCTCGACGTCAAGGCTCCCGGCTGCAACAACCTCTCTTTACACTCAATTACGCAGGTTCGCTCTCTCTCTCTCTCTCTCTCTCTCTCTCTCTCTCTCTCTCTCTCTCTCTCTCTCTCTCTCTCTCTCTATCTCCCAAATTCGATTTCATCTATTTGTCAAATTGAATTGATCTAGGAGTCAGATTAGGGTTTGTTTTCCCCAATTTTTTCATGCTTGAAATTTTCTACTTCTCGGCTTGATACAGAGCTTTGGGTAAATTATGCTTTTCAATCAAGGTCATCTCCTTCTGCTGAATTTTCTTTTTCCTTCCTACAGATTGCATATTCTCTTCCCGGCGATTCCTTTTGATGTAGCTGCTCAGGGCCTCGATTTTGGACGGGTAAGGTTTTAATTTCCCGATTCAATTAGAGCTTCTGAACGATTGCAATTGATTGTTTGAAGTTCGGCATTGTTGATTTGGTGATCGATTGCAATTGATTGTGTAGTTCACATAGTGTTGTAAGGTGGCATTTGATTTCCCGATTCAATTAGGGCTTTTGGACGGGCACTCGATTTTTGCCTCCAGCAATCTCAGGTGAGTAACCAGTTCGGATTAGAGGGATCAATTAAATTGATTGACTATTTCTGTGACTTCAATTTCTGTTGCTGGATTCATGTTTTGAATTTTTTGGAAATCGCTGAGAAACTGTTTGGATTAGAGGGATTCATCTGTCAAGGTTTTGATTCATGTTTTGTACTCCCTGAGAAACTGAGAAACTGTTGCTGGATTCATGTTTTGATTCATCTGTTCGGATTAGAGGGATTCATCTGTCAAGGTTATAAAGTGCATGTTTTGCTGCTCAAGTTTGACACAAGGGAGCAGCTCATGTTTTCTAGAGGGATTCATCTGTTCGGATTAGAAACTGTTGGTGGATTCATGTTTTGCTGGATTTATTACTTTCAATAGGTTTCCTCAGATCTGAATTTTGTTGAATTTTTGCTTGATTTGTTGAATTTTTGTTAGATTTGTTCATAGTCCACCACTCTACTACATGATTGTTGAATTTTTTTTTCTTCTTTGTTAAATTTCAGTTCTAATTCGACTATTTTCGCCTCCTAATACTTCTTATTTCTCTATTGCTTATTGAATTAGTGGTTTGCCAGAGTTGATTGATCAGCAGGATCTATTTGAGTTTCTACTCCCTTGTTGAGTTTTAGGATGGATTCCAAATCCAGGTTCAATCCAATTTAGCTCCGTCATCTACTGATCCTCGTGGCGAATGGCACGAATGCAAGCTGAACCATGCGCGTTGTTCTGCATCACAGATCCAGTTTTTGCAAGGTAACTTGATCTTTCACTGAAATAAAGTTATGTTGCCTTTTTTTCATTCTTTGTAGAGTGTTTACACTTGTGTGAATAACAGGAGTGTGAATAACAGGATTAATGTTGAATTCTGCAACGAACTTTTTAAGCTCAAATCAAAATGGCCTCTTTCTCAGTTCATGTTTTTCTCACTGCCAGTCGGAGAGGCAAGATACTTGGCTGCATTTTGGCTTGGACAGTTGAAGGCAAATCTTTTATTAGAGCTTTAGTTGGCTATTTTTCATTCTTGTTCCTTCTTGCTTTTCATTCTTGTTCCTTTTGCTGAAAGAGCATTGATTGACCTACTTTCTTCCCCAATAGTTTTAAAATCCTATTAGTTCAATGGTAGAGCAATGTGCTTATGCACAGAGATGTGGGTTCGACTCCTACATAGGCTAAATTGCTTAATTTTAATAGTTTGTAATATTTTCTAATAAAAGTGCAATTCATAATCTTAAGTATGCACTTTATAATCTTATTCTTGCACCTTGTCATTTTATTTATGCACTTTATAATCTTAATTGCACACTTCATAATCTAATTCATACACTTCATCATTTTGTTCGTGCACTTTATCATTTTATTTATGCACTTTTAGAATCTTAATTGTGCATTTCACAATCTTATTCATGCACTCCATATTTTTATTCATACACTATCATTTTATCCTTGCACTTTATCTACTTGTTTATGCACTTTATCATTTTATTTTTGCACTTTATAATCTTAATTGTGCACTCCATAATCTTATTCATGCACTCAATGATTTTATTCTTTCACTTTATAATTTTATTTATGCACTTTATAATCTTAATTGTGCACTTCATAATCTTATTCATGCACTTAGATTATTATTCATACACTTCATCACTTTATTCTTGCACTTTATCACCTAATTCATGCACTTCATCATTTTATTCTTGCACTTTATAATCTTAATTGTGTACTTCATAATCTTATTCATGCACTTCATATTTTTATTTATACACTCCATTATTTTATTCTTGCACTTCATCATTTTATTTATGCACTTTATAATCATAATTGTGCACGTCATAATCTTATTCATGCACTTCATAAATTACACATTTAAGTTATAAAATTGCACATTCAGACTAAAATCTAATTTGTGCACTTTATAATATTAGTCTTGCACTTTTTAATCTAATTTTTTCACTTTATAATATTAGGCTTGCACTTTATAATATCAGTCTTGCACTTTTTTTTTATTTCTAAACTTTTGATTAGGAATGTTGTGCTTGCCCGAAATCTTGCTTAAATTTTGAAAGAATGAGGAATTAAACTCATTTTCATATGAATTATTCATACACTTCATAATTTTATTCTTGCACTTTATAATCTTATTCATGCATTTCATCATTTTATTCTTGCACTTCATTGTTTTATTCTTACACTTCATCATTTTATTTATGCAATTTATAATTCAGAAGTACATCAAATGAGATTCAGAACCAAATCTTCAATTGTAAAGTCACTACCATAACACAGTTCCAAAATTCTGCACATTTATATTCTAAAATTGCACTAATATATCTTACGATTGCACTTTTACTACAAAATTTTGCAAACTACCAAAATTATGCACTTTAGCCTATGTGGGATTCGAACCCGCATATTTGTGCATAAGCACTTTGCTCTACCATTGAGCTAATAGGCTTTTAACGCTCGACAAGTGCTATAATAGAGATAAACATAGAATACTAGGACATTTGTAATAAAATTGCACAAATAAGATATATTTGTGCAATTTTAGAATATAATTGTGCAATGCCCCTAGCTAATAACAAAAAATGGAGTTTCACAAACCTAACATAGTGATATCTGATTTACCAAGCTAGGTGCGATGCCATCTGATCAGCTGTCCAAACCGATGTGTGATACGTGCTTTCCATCCTTTGGGGACCCAATTTCAATCTCTTCTCTCACAGAATTATACATGATAAAAAATCACAAGTAGGAGGCTGAATTACCAAAGAGATGGGAAATGCATTTGATGCCTTTGTAGACGCCTTTCATCTTGATAGCCATGGCTGTGAAAAGTGAAAGGACCCCTCCCTGTCTTGACAATTTTAGGATAGCACAACAACAACAAAAGGCTACCTATTTGCCTGATCAACAAAAGAAAAGAAAAGAGTTGCAAATGAATGCTTAGTTGTGGGAATTTTGCACATAATTCAAAATTAAGTCACAAAAAAACAAAAAAAGTGGGTTTTGGAGGGAAACATCTCTTGTAAAGCTAAGCATGGAATCACAGTAAGTGTAAAGAGTAAGAGACAAAGATCAAATCTTTATAGCTTAGCGAAAGAGATCGAAGGTCCAATTTCAATGTTGTGATGTTTTTCCATGTCGTACATAGGTGCTGCACAATAATAGAATGATATCAGAAACACAACAGTCGCAGGAAATTCTTTATAGAAGACTAGAAGTCAATAAAGTTGGTACTGTGTTTCTTCTTCAAAATTCTTTCCCGAGTAGAATCTAGGAAAACTTGTAACGAGAAAGTTCCGAGATGCAAAGTAGCATGCAAGAAATGCAAAGTTGTTCGCCAATTTAATACATCTCGTTAATAAGAATATAAGATGTATATTCTTCATGAGATAGCAAGAAATAAAGTTACCATGTGATAAGGATTTGATAAAAATAAATCATCATATAGGCCTGATTCTCCGTATTGCCCACTGCACAGGTTATCATTAACAAAATTAAAAGCAAAAGAGGTAATCAATGCAAACAGATTGGGGAGAAAAAAAATCTGATGTAGGAGTACCTGTTGGCTACCAATCTAAGCTGCCTAAAAGGCCATATATACATGCCTTCAACTCGGATTTGAGCACCAATGACTTCTTCTTTATCATCATATACATGTGGAAAAAAATTACACCCTGAAAGGATGCAAAAGATTTGCACAGGGAAAATTAGGAAGAGGAGATAACCCACAAAGTTCAGAAATTGCTAAATCACCATCAAAACACCTAGTATGCATGGAGTTAATTAACCATAGGATTTCTCTCCTAGGCATTTTATCAAACACCTTAAATGCATGAATTTACACTTATCTCAATCTCAATTTCCAATCACAAAGCATAATTTCAATCCAATTTCCATCAATCAAAATTCAAAAATCCAAATATGTATAGGTACCGCAATTGAACAAGTCAGAGGAGGTTAGCAATCAGAAGTGCGACTACAAATTTCTAGGGAATTCATGCAATTGAATCAATTTTGGAGCAATAACGAAACACAAACAATAACATTCTTCAAGTAATACGCTAAGTATCACAAACTGATTTCCCAAATTAATATGGGACAATATCAATGTGTGGGAAAAACTCCATAACAAACTGATTCAATTGCATCGCATCAAGTTCCAGGCTCCAACACGCAGAGAGTTCAAAATTTCCCAATTTGCGGAACAAAAAGAGAGAGAGAACAAGTGATTAACCGATACCGCAAGTGTTTAAAGGATCGATGCCGAGAAACTGCTGGAGATCGAGAAGACGACCTTCGTAGAGACGGAGATTGAAATCGATCCGATCAGCTGATGCCAAAAAACTGCTGTTGGCGAGCGCGAGGAGGTAGTTGGTGCGGGAGCTGCTGCAGGCCGGCGCTTCTGGCGGTGGTGAATGCCGGCGAGGAGAGACGGCAGTGGCGAGTGCGAGAGAAAGGAATGAACGGCGGTGCTCAGAAATTTGATCGAAGAGCGAGCGAGGAGATGAACGTACGGGGTTACAATGTAAAAGGTCGGGCCATTAACGGTTGAACAGTATCCACGCCCCAAAACCTTTGAAATAGGCCCATTTTCACTTTAAGCAAAATTTTCATCTTAAGCCCCATTTTCATTTGAACCTTTACCTTTCTATATATATATATATCTTTCCAGTGAAACATGTCTTACCATGTAACGGAGGGAGAATTTTGAACCAATAGATCAAAGAGAATGTACGGCCCAGATGAAGGAACAAAAACACACGGTTACATGGATGCAGTTAATTAGCCAGTTACGTTCAATTTCAAATAACCAATTGGAAGGGCTAAATTGTCATTTGCATCATAAACCGATTGTTATCATTGTAATGCAGTTTCAAATTCTGAAAATCCTAATCCTAGCTAATTTAATAGATCATCCATTGTCTCTGGCATATACCATACAAGCCTATTTCAATTCAAACGTTGTCAAATATTCATATTATTTTTAATCTATTAAAATTTAAAATTGAATATTTGTAAAAATTATAAGTGAATAGAATGTAAAATGTGAATATTTAACCTATTAAAATTGAACATTTATTTCCTTAAAAATGAATAATTAAAAAAAATTGAGCTCCATATACAAAATTGAACATTTTATTTGTTATTCCTTTTTAAACAATAATTGTTCAATTTTAATAGGTTAAATATTCAGATTTTATATTGTACCTATCAGCAAAAAAAAAAGCATATTAAATTTTTTGAAGATTAATATTTTAACTATTATTATAAACATGAACTAAAGAAAATATAATTGACTTGACATTTAACAAATATTCATATTATATTTAATCTATTAAAATTGAATATTTGTAAAAATTATAAGTGAATAGAATGTAAAATGTGAATATTTAACCTATTAAAATTGAACATTTATTTCCTTAAAAATGAATAATTAAAAAAAAATTGAGTTCCATAGACAAAATTGAACATTTTATTTGTTATTCCTTTTTAAACAATAATTGTTCAATTTTAATAGGTTAAATATTCAGATTTTATATTGAACCTATTAGAAAAAAAAACATATTTAATTATTTGAAGATTAACAACAACAAAAAGTGCATATTTGAAGATTCATATTTAATTATTATACACCTGGACAATTAAACGAAATTTCATCAAACTCTAAAAAATAATGTTTTTATATAATTAAAAAAAATCAACAGTATACGATATACGTGAATGGGAGATGGTATTTTATTTACTTTTCAGACTTTGAAATTTTTTTTTAATTGAAAACAATTAGTTAGGGATTAAAAAGACAAATTTACCCCTTGCAACTAGTGATTTGTAATTGATTACAGTTACATGCTGCCACCGTGTGTGCTTCTTGTGCCGTTGATTTATCTTGATCCATTGATCCACAATTCTCCTCACGTTTCACTGTAAGAATCGTTTCACAGGAAAGCTATTATATATATATATATATATATATATATATATATATATATATATATATATATATATATATATATATATATATATATATGTATGTATATATGAGTGGTTCCCTTGTACACACCCCTTAAGATATATATCTTGTGCACAAATTTTGGCCTTTGATTGAAAGAAATGGAAGGTCAGGCTTAAATGAGTGTTTCTTTTATAAAAAAAAATAGAAAAACTGGTGGGACCCACCTAAAAAGGCCTGGCGCGCTTTTTTTCCGGATCTGATTTCGCTGTTTTGAAAAATCTGTCCATTTCACCGAATAATGTTTCATAATCTACCGAATAATGTTATATTTCATTTTTCCATCCATTTCAGATCAAATTTTACCAATTCAACTGAATAATTTGTCATACACTACCGAATAATGTTTAATTTTTTGTCAATCAATTTTTGTTTTGACTCCGAGTTAAGTTTTATGCATTCAGTTTTGAAAAATTATTCGGTAAAATAGTTATATATTTTGGGAAATTATTCAATAGAATGTATGAGTATTCGGTGGTATAGAAATGATTATTTGGTCGTATATGAGAGGTTTTATGCTATTTGTCAATCCGAAAACTCCATACGCAGACGAATAATGATCCAAATTTCACCGAATAATTAACAACTCCTTAACACTAACAATCAAAATTTCAACATATTCATCCGAATAATTAACGAATATCGCACCGAATGCATTCGAACCACAATGCCTTCGAACGGACCACCCCCACCACCCACCCCCAACCACCCACCACCCTCACCACCCACACAACCACCCAGCCCAGACCACCCCGCCACCCACAACCCGCCGCAAAAAAAAATAAAAAGAAAAAGACCCCCATGCATTCGAACGGAGGCGGTTGAATGAGCCCGACCATCGGAACCGCCCGGATCTGAGCGAGAGGGGAGGAGGAGGCCCGAATCTGAGTGAGAGGGGAGGAGTCGACCCTGGCGCCATCGAATCCGGTCGGTCTCGCCGCCGCCAGCATCGATCCAAGCGAGAGGGGAGTCGAAACCTTCGCTACTTCCCCTAGCATCGACCTGAGCGCCGCCAATCCCGCACCCTCGTCTCCTCCTTCCCCTAGCGCTGCCGGATCTGAGCGAGAGTGGAGGTGAAACCGTCGCCAGATCACACGGCTTCCCCCTGTCGCCGATTCCCCCCACTCTCGTCCACCACTGCCGCCGCCAAGCCCGCATCCCCGTCTGCGCCACCGCCACCACCGCCACCGCCACAGGCGCCGAATCGTCGATTTGCCTCCACCACACCCCACCGCCTTCGAATTGACAAATCCGGTCAGAAACACCACCACACCCCCTCCCCCGCCTTCGACTCCGATTAGAAACATCACCGCCTTCGACTCCGATTAGAAACATCACCGTCTCGCCTCAAGCTTTGGTTGATTTGTCCTCGTCGGAATCCTCGTCGGCGTTGTCGAGCAGGATCACCATCGATGGCGGCTGAATTATTGGAGGTGGTTATAATCGAGTAGTGGAGAGATTGAGGGAGCTAGGTTTTTAATAGGCGTTGCACACGCGCTTCACAGCCTTCACATGTTAGATTGGACCTTCTTTTCCATTTTTTTTAAATACCCATCTACGTGGCATAAATCTAGTCATTCATTTCCTATAGATCAAGGGTCCGGATTTGTGCACAAAGTACACCCTAAGGAGTGTGCACAATTTATCTAATATATATATATATATATATATATAAATTAGACTTGGGTCATATTTGCACAACTTACGGTTATATTTGCATGACAAAATGTTAAAAAAAAAAACTAGACTTGGGTCGCATTTGCACAATATACGGTTATATTTGCACATGCACAACATACTCTTATTTTTGCACGACAAAATGTTTAAAAAAAAAAAGAATTGAGTCATATTTGCTCAACATACAATTTTTTTTTTTTTTTTTGCAAATGCACAACATACTCTTATTTTTGCACGAAAAAATGTAAAAAAAACAAAAGGAAAAAGAAAAAGAAAAAGGAGTGAGGCTATAGGCAAGATGATAAAATTGTTATTGGCAAAATGGACACTCCACCAATTTGTCCAAAAATGTGGACAATTCACCAATTAGGACAATTTTTTTAGACATTTCACAAACTCCCTCATAGTTATATTCGAATAAAAAAAGAGTATAGTTATATCATACACCTATCTAACCCACTATTTGGATATAAATATTCTCAAATTTACACTTGTCCATCTTGGAGCGCTACAAAAATCGCAGGAAATCAATCAATACAAAGATGAGCAGAACATATATAGGAATCTCCAATATCTGGATAAACCATAGGAAAAAGAAATAACATCAATAACAAATACCCAATAGTCTTCCTAAAATGGGAATTATAAGGCAGAAACTCATCTCAACGGAAAGAAAGATCGCACCTTTGAGTTCTCAATCATAGGGCATCTTCGAATTTCCAACATCTAGCACCTGCCATCCTCTAATCTTCACCAGATATTGAAGCGAAATAAACAGAGATTGGTGCAGGTTTCTCTCTAGGTCCCTAGGTACATGAACCAAGAATGCCCTTGATGTTCTCAGTTGAAGGAGAGACGTTGCTGCTTTTAAGGATTGTGTCTTTTCAATTTTTCCCGTAAACTTAATCTTGGTTCTCCTCTGATTATAAAAATTCTCAACTGCCAAACTGTAACTAACCAGGATATCACTTTCTTCGGAAAACTGTTTGTTGTAGGTTTAAAGTTCCATCAAGGTGTAAAAAAGGTATGTTGCTCCTGTTCACAAATAAAGACCAATAATCGTCTGTCAGTGAGACAAAAAACAGTATTATGCAAAATTGATGGCAGAACGTTCAACAACAAATTTATACATTGAATTTGGTTCCTCAGTACAGTGTGCACTTGAATACCCATTAGGAAGCTTAATTGGACAAACACTGTGAAGTAAAAGTAAAGAATTCTGAAAAATACCCAAACACTGTGAAGTAAAAGTAAAGAATTCTGAAAAATACCGAGTAAAAGCGATCTGAAGTAGATCCAGAAAAGCAGTCCATTGGCTAAAGACAATGGTTTTTGTTCCTGATGACCGTAGATTTTCTAGTTCACGTAACAAGGTTGAGATTTCGGTTGATTCAACCCAATTTTTTTCAATATCAATCTGGAATCTACCATTAGTCGGGGTTGTGATAACTGATAAGTCCTTGCTTGCTGACAGTTTTCCTGAAGAGAAAATCATAAGATTACCTAGAGGACTGGACGTAAAACCGAAGAAATAAGATTTGGGGGGAAAGGAGAGGGATAACACAAGGGAAAAGAATTGTGAACCATCAATGACTAAATAGGCAGAAGTATCAAAAGTTACCAGGTTCCGACTGAGGTAGTCTAACAACCGCAGTGCTAGAAAATGATGCAATCAATTCCTACATTAAATATGCACATATCATATTCATTAATATATGTAAAATCAAGTATGGAATTTTAAAAACAAAAATTCAGGGTGCACTTACAAACATGCTGGATGCTAAGAGGGTAACCAATCTTAGGGTTGCAGACATCATTTATATATATGGCTATCACAAGAGCTAGATGCCTGCATTGTTACACCAAACATGCAAAATAACAGAAAAAAGATTAGGTTAAAGTAAAAAGCAATGCCACTACTAACAAGAGACGGGCAAATAACTTTAATTACCAAGGTCCAAACACATTCAACAATCAAAGATGAGGATACTCTCTACTTTCTGTGAGATTATGAGATTGATTGTAATGTCCTCTTTAGGGTTTCCATTCATTGATATAACATATATATATATAGGTTACAAAGGTATTGGGCCTTAATGGGCTTTTAGCCCACTATACAATATTAAGACCTATGTAATCTATCAAACCCCCGCAGTCGAAACGGGAGGGGTCCTTACAGTGAGACTGGAACGAAAATCAATGAATAACTGTCGAGGTAAACCCTTGGTGAATATATCAGCGTACTGATAAGAGGACGGGACATGGAGAACGCGGACATGTCCAATGGCAACCTTGTCCCTGACGAAGTGGAGATCAAGCTCAATGTGCTTCGTGCGTTGATGCTGGACTGGGTTGCTAGCCAGGTAGACGGCGGAGACGTTGTCCGTATAGACCAGAGTGGCCTTCTGAAGGGGACAACGGAGCTCAAGTAGGAGGTTTCGGAGCCAAGAGCACTCGGACACAACGTTGGCAACACCCCTATATTCGGCCTCAGCGCTGGAGCGAGATACGACGGACTGACGCTTGGCTGACCATGACACAAGGGTGTCGTTGAGGAAGACGCAGTACCCAGACGTGGAGCGACGTGTGTCAAGACAACCACCCCAATCCGCATCAGTGTAAGCAACAAGATCGAGCTTAGAGGAAGGAGTGATCGTGGTGCCGAGCTCAAGAGTGCCGCTGATGTACCGAATGATCCGCTTCAAAGCCTGAAAGTGAGGTTCCCTAGGTGCATGCATGAACAAGCAGACCTGTTGAACGGCGTAACTAATGTCAGGCCTGGTGAAAGTGAGATACTGAAGAGCACCAGCGAGGCTCCTGTACAATGTCGGGTCATCAACCAAAGGACCAGAATGAGCACTGAGCTTGTTGGATGTATCGACAGGGGTGGCAACTGGATTACAGTTGACCATCTTAGCCCGAGCAACAATCTCTGCAGCATACTTACTCTGTGAGAGAAACAGACCTGACGCATGACGCTGAACAGCAACTCCCAAAAAGTAAGACAACTGACCCAGATCAGACATGGCGAATTCCGCACTCAACTGCGACATAATAGACGTCCGAAGAGCATCACAAGAGGCGGTGAGAATGATGTCGTCGACATATAGCAGCAGGAATGCCAAGTCTGAGCCTCGGCGATAGATAAACAGAGACGAATCGGAACGGCTGCCAGTGAAACCCAAACGGAGCAGATGAGAGGCAAAACGCTGGACCCAAGCCCGCGGAGCCTGTTTCAGACCATACAGAGAGCGCTTGAGGAGACAGACATGCTTCGGACGGTCAGCATCAGCAAACCCCGGCGGCTGAAACATGTAGACCGTCTCATTCAGATGGCCATAGAGAAAGGCGTTCTTGACATCTAACTGATGGATGGCCCAGTTGCGCGACAGAGCTAGACTCAGGACCACACGGATAGTGGCAGGCTTGACCACAGGGCAGAACGTCTCATCACAATCAATACCTGCCTGCTGAGATCTACCGTTCACCACAAGACGGGCCTTATAGCGCTCCAAAGTCCCATCAGATCGGAACTTGTGACGAAAGAGCCACATACAACGAATGACGTTCGCCTCAAGAGGACGAGGAACAAGAACCCAAGTACCATTCTTCGTAAGGGCCCTGTATTCGTCGAGCATAGCCGCCTGCCAATTCGGGTCTTGGAGGGCTGTTTTGTGGGAGGTGGGAATGGGGGAGAGGGAGGTCTGGGTGGAGGCAGAGGGTGATTGGGTGTCGGGACGGATGGGAGCAAGAGGGGCTAAGCATGTGGATGAGGCGGCGGGCGCAGCAGAGCTGCGGGTAAGGGGTGCAGAGGCGGTGTGGGATGCGGCGGGCGCAGCATACCATGCGGCGGGCGCCGCCAGTGGGTGATGCGAGACGGAGAGGGATGTGGCGGGCGCAGCATGTGTTGCGGCGGGCGCCGCCAGTAGGTGATGCAATGCTGGGGGCATGGGCAATTGATAGGCTGCGGGCGCAGCAGTGTGCGGCGCCCGCGGCATTGGTGTTTGGCGGGGGGGCTTCTTTGCTAAGCCATGAGGCTGGATGGTGGGGCTATGGGTGATAGTCATGGATATGATCTGACGGGGTCGGAAGACACCGGAGACGCTGCGGGTGTGTGGTCTGGTGGTGGGGGGTGGTGGGGGTGGGGGAGGGGGAGACGCAGGAGCACCGGGAGCGCTCTGGGGAAGAAGAAAGTGAGGGAACGACGACTCACACTCAGACTGAGACACAGGAGGTGTAGAAGAGGGGAGGGGAGGAAAAGCAAAAGGGAAGCGAGACTCATCAAACGTGACATGACGAGACACAATGAGCTTATGGGTCTTGATATCGAGGCAGAGGTAACCGCGATGATCAGGCGGATAGCCTAGGAAGACACAAGGAGTGGAGCGCGGGTGAAGCTTGTGTGGGGCGGTGGAGGACTGGTTTGGGAAGCACAAGCACCCGAAGGTACGAAGGTGATCATACGTGGGCAAAGTGAAGTAGAGGGCCTGACCTGGCGAGCGATGTTGAAGGGTAGTAGACGGTAGAATGTTGAGGAGATAGCATGTGGTTGTTAAGGCATGAGGCCAATAGGAGAGGGGAATGGATGCGTGGAAGAGGAGAGAGCGCATCATGTTGGTAATGGTTCTGATGATTCGTTCAGCCTTGCCATTCTGCTGAGAAGTATAGGGGCAAGACAAGCGATAGGAGATCCCGTTTGCGGCAAAGAAAGAGTGAAAGTCTTTGTTGTCAAATTCAAGGCCATTGTCACATTGGAAACATTTGATGGATGTGTGAAACTGTGTTTTGATGTAGGTATGGAATCTGACAAAGACATGAAACACTTGGGACTTGAAATGCAATGGGAAGACCCATAAGTAATGAGTGTAATCATCAAGAAACAAGAGGTAGTACTTGTTGATAGATTACATAGGTCTTAATATTGTATAGTGGGCTAAAAGCCCATTAAGGCCCAATACCTTTGTAATGTCCTCCTTAGGGTTTCCATTCATTGATATAACATATATATAGGTTACAAAGGTATTGGGCCTTAATGGGCTTTTAGCCCACTATACAATATTAAGACCTATGTAATCTATCACTTGTGACCCTCCTTGCTAGGCACAGGAGAGGTCCAAATGTCACTATGAATAATATCAAAGGGGGCAAGGGTAGAGGTCAAAGACCGTTGGAACGGCAGCCTAGCATGTTTGCCTAGTTGGCAAGAAGAGCACAAACCAGAGCGTGGGTCTTTAGTACAGGTGACAAGACTTTGGGAACGGAGGACATCTAGAACGACAGCACTGGGATGGCCCAGGCGTGCATGCCACAGGCTGAACGACGATGCCGAGAGGGCGACCGGGCACGACTGACTGGACGCAAGAGGTGGTGTGACAGGGTAGAGCTCCCCGGTGCTGTTACATCTCATGCGAGTAACCCCCGTAGTAAGATCGTTCACAGAGAAACCATAGGGATCAAACGCAAGGGAAACATTGTTGTCAGTAGTGAACCGACGGACAGAGATAAGGTTTTTGACAATCTTTGGGGCAATGAGGACATCGTTGAGGTGTAGTGGGTGGGTTGGGGTCTGTATTTTGGCGTGGCCAATCCCCGAAGTAGCAAGACGACCACCATTTCCGACGATAATAGAATGTGCAGGGCCCTTAAAAGCAATAGATGAGAGGTTACCTGAGGAATTCGTCATGTGGGAGGTGGCGCCAGTGTCCATGTACCAAGAAGAGTCTGAATATGTCGGCTGCATAGAGGAGAAGGCGTGATGCCCAGCCGGCGGAACATAGCCTTGATCAGACGATGTCAGATAGGCCTGAGGTCGCAGGGCAGGAGAGCCGGAGTGAAGCCAATGAGGGTTGAAGCCAGGCACCGGGGACCATCGAGGAGCGGCGGTCGAAGGAGGAGGGTCGCGAGTCCTCGGGTGTCGTGGCCGCTGCATCGGGCGGCGGCCGCCGCAGAGGTCGATGCCGCGGGTGCAGTAGATGAGGTCCGACATTTTTTTTTTTTTTTGCGCGGAAGGAAATGAGAGAGCGAGAGAGCCGCTCGAGAGCGTGCGCGAGGGGGAGGCCGGTGAGGCGGGGAGAGAGAGAGAGAGAGCGGCGGTGAGGAGACGACGTCGGCGACGGTAAGAGGAGGGGTGGGGCGGGAGGATCAAAATAGGGTTCCGTGAGGAAGAAAAGGCTGTGATACCATGTGAGATTATGAGATTGATTGTAATGCCCTCCTTAGGGTTTCCATTCATTGATATAACATATATATAGGTTACAAAGGTATTGGGCCTTAATGGGCTTTTAGCCCACTATACAATATTAAGACCTATGTAATCTATCACTTTCTAGCAGGAGAAGGCTGGTGGAGCTACGAGACTACGAAATTAAAAGGTTGGAGACCAGATGTTGAATGCACCTACAAAAAGAAGTTGGAGGCTGGTCAGATAGAGCAAGTTTATTTTTTTCTATTTTACTTCAATAAGCATTTCTCGGTAGAAACTAGCAAAAACTGATTCAATTTGGGAATAAACGAACAACCAAACAAAAAATCAGAGACGTTCCTCTATTTTCTGAATGTCTTTGTTTCCTGTTTCTTGCACCTTAGCAAAGTTTTTCTCCAAGCCAAAAAGGAAATTCTCTAGTAGAAACAATTTTCTGCAGAGAATGTGATCTCCTGAGCACAAAATCTTCTAAATCACCTCCAATATGGAATGAAAATCAACTAGATGGGGAAGGAATCAGCCAGTTGTAAGTGTGATGGAGGTGAATGCAGAAGGTTGCATTTCGATTTCGCTCCTCCGTCTCGTCCTTACCTCTTACGCACGTCAAAAGAGGCGATTGAGTAGGACGATGTCGGACTTGGACTCCCACCCGCTAGTGTCAAAATCACAGAGAAATCCACCAGCATCGACCACCGGGGGTTGAAATCCGTAGCCTGGACTTGGACTCCCATCGGCTGGTGTCAAAATCACAAATGAATAGAGCGTCGTTCTCCAATCGAATTGCTTCTTGGCATCAGCGAATGAAGGCGGCGAAGAAGAGGATGGAATTGGTGAGGATCCATGATATCGCTTCCATCAGATTTGAATCGCCGATGAAGAGGAGGTTCGCTGGAGGAGCGGATTCAGATCTCTGAGATCTGGGAAGCGAAGCACGACCTTGTCGTTTGGTGATAGAAAGGATGAGGGGAGAACGAAAGAACTGAGATTTGGGAAGATGAAAAGAAAGGGTGGATGAAGAAACTTGATTTTGGGAAATTTTTGGTTGTATTACTTAATCAATGTAAACTGAACTACAAGGCTATATATATATACAACACTAGAAACTAACAAACACTTACACCTGTTTGGATGGTGGGATTTGAGGTGATTTTTAGGAAGGGAAGTGATTGGAAAATAAACTTGGTGTTTGGCTGGATAATTGAGGGGAAGGGAAGGGATCTCAAATTAAAATAACTGCTAATAACCGCTCAATTGGATGGGATTTCACGCTCCATCAAAAGGGTGGAATTTGATGGGAAAGTGAAATCCTTCCCCTTCTCTTCCCTTCCTTTCTCTTTCTCAAATTCCCACCCCTTCCTATCCCTTAAAACACCAGTTGCCAAACAAAGCACACCTAAACCTGGATAACTAACTTCTAACAACCTCTAATGCTACAATTGTGAGTAATTACAGAATTGGGCTCGGAACCCATATTTGGAGAATGGGTTGGAGGCCCAGGTCCAGTATTCTCTACAGTGGACTTTTCTCTAATTCGGATGTTGTAATGAGCAGTTTTACAGTTTGTTAATTTGAGTCACCAAAACTGCTTATTTAGCAAATTTTCTCTATAAGTTTTTCTTTTACTCTCAAACCTATTCATAAATATTTTCTGAAATAGAAAATGATTTATCATACCATTTTACAAAAATCATCTTTTCCATTCTGATTTCTTGTCAATAGCCTCACTCTATATCAATTCATGGTCATTTGCAATTTTCTCCCCCATGGTACTTATAACCAAGCAAATAGGGATTGTTATTGGCATATTTATACAAAATAACCAATACGGAGTAGAAAAAAAAAACTCCAAAATTGGGAGATGTACACTATGGATTTTCAGGTCCTATGTCACAAATGTACAATTTGTATTGTATGCTATTAATGAGAAAGAATTGGAAATGACATTGATATATTGAGATGATTATCTCATATCATCATTTGAACCTACTAAAATTTAATAAGGTCCAAATTTAATATATCTACAGAGATATTAATTACGTAGCGGATCGTTTGATTATTTTTATTGTCCAACTTCCCTTTAAGGTTTTTTTTAACAGGTGAAAATTCGAACTTCCCTTCAAGTTTTTGTCTGTGAACCACATGATTGTTTGATCTAATCACTTTTTTTTTTTAAAAAAATAAAAAAAAAAGAGAATATATACATCGCAAATTATCATCTTTTTAGAATTCGACGTTAAACAACATCGGATTGGATGTTGCTGATTAGAGAAGTTATTGATGTTACTCGTTAGCCATGGATGATCTTATCTAGTCGGATGTCATATTGGATGTTGCTTCTAAGGGTCAAATAAGATACAATATTTTTTTAAAGAGAGTGTGTACATGTAATGCAAGGGTTGCAACGTCCAAAGGGATGTTTTTTTTTTTTTTTTGAGAGGTTGGTAAAACCGGCAGATGGAAACACTGTCAAATACAAATACAACTACCACACATGAAATAGGAAAAAAAAACGTACTGAGCAGATTAAACCTGCAACACTACAAGTGGAACCAAGGCCAAACGAAAACCAACTAGTCGAAGAAACAAACGAGGACCAAGCCAAACACCACAACAATAGCACCGCTGGCCAGCGGTACGTCAGGACTCGATCTCCTTTGGGTACTGAAGGCGGTGCTCCAAGGAAGTGTCTCTTGGAAAACAGAGCTGTCATAAACACATCACTTTGACTCTAACCAGTCCCGACTTAGATCGTTGTACCTTGAACAGCTCAAAGCATTGTCAAGAACACTCATAGCATTAACACAGAAAAGCAAGAACAAATCATGCCAAAGGCTTCCCGAAGCCTGAACAAACCATGTCAAAGGCTTCCCGAAGCCTGAACAAACCTTGGAGCCCAATTAGATGGCAATGGAACAAATCCTTGCTATCCAAGGATGCCGATGTAGCAAGCAACCCCTGAGCTAGGGAGGAGCATGGTAAGCAGCAGCGGAACAGCGAGTGTCAAGAGTTGGATGAAGGGTGAATAATGATCCAGCCAGAGGGGAGTTATGGTACTCCCAAGTCCCAACACGGAAGAGAGCCAGAGATGAAGAACTCAAGCTCCGATGGTGGGGAGTGGGGTGGTGCAGTGGAGTTTTTAGCCCTCGAGGGGTTCTGTGGCATTAAGGTGGTGGTTTGGTCTTTTGGTGTTGAAATGGATTGTAACGACCTAGATTATAAAATCTGGGTTACGTTTAGAGGGGAGAATTATCCCTCTGCCAGATCTTGCAATCCAAGTACGAGCTGCTTATTTATTATCTTCAAGTTATAATCCTGTTTATGTCTTGAGGATTCAGCGATGTAATACAAGAGAAAGGGGATTTCACAAAGGAACAAAACGAGTGTAAATCAAAGTAAATACAAAATTTTTCTAAATGAAAAACTTAACCAAAACGTTTGTAAAGTCAAGTTGTAAAATGTGTGAAGTCTGTTTAACACTCTCATCCCACGAGAAAACCCCACCATAGAAGAAAATCAGCAAGCAAAAGGGAGTGGGTACCTAAAACTATACAAGGAGTCAAGGTCGAGCCACTCACGCGGGTCCCAAAGGCTTCGCCGAGGACATATATATTATGAGATAGTATATCTAGTTATCCATATATATCTTATTTGTTAAGTAAAAGATCTCGTTAGTTAGATATAATTTCCTATTGTATTTTCTACTATAAAACTCTCAAGAAGTCAATGAAAAGAATCAAGCTTTTGCCCTCTAAATCGTTTTTCATGGTATCAGGCTTTTTCGATCCTCTAACCTAAACCCTACCCTTTTCCGCCGCCGGCTCTATTTCCATCAACACCCTTCCCGCCGGCGCTAATGGCCACCCCACCAGCAGCTCTCACGCCTGCTTCTCCTTACTACCTTCACCCTTCCGATCACCCGGGTCTTTCTATTTGCCCGATGATTCTCAAAGGGGACAATTATCAAGAATGGACTGTCGCTATGAAAAACGCATTCTCTGTGAAACGCAAGGATGGTTTCATTGACGGATCCATTACCCAGCCGGCTGCAACTTCCTCCGATCATCAATATTGGAGGCCTGTCAATGCAATGCTCATCGGTTGGATTGCTCAGTCCATCGAGCCTTCTTTCCGCTCTACAGTTACTTACTTTTCCACCGTCAAGGAGCTCTGGGATGATCTCTCTCAACGATTCTCTATCGGCAACGGCCCTCGGATCCTTCAGTTGAGATCTGAAATCACTCGTTGCCGCCAGGAGGGTCAGTCGGTGTCAGCCTACTTCGGTCGTCTTACCAAGCTATGGAAGGAACTCGACTCGCACTTGGCTCCTCGTGCTTGTACCTGCGGCAATCACGTCAAGGAACGAGATGAGGAGCGGACTCATCAGTTCTTGATGGGTCTCGATGACATCGGCTACGACACTCTTCGTTCCACTGTGGTCGCTCAAGATACTCTGCCGTGTCTCAACAAGGTTCATTTCCTTGTTGTTCAGGAGGAGCGTATGTTGTCGATGCGCACTACACAGACGCCGGTCACGAACATGCTGGCGTTGGCGGCTCAGCGTCGTTCTCCTCGCCCTCCGTCAGGTACCATCGACAAGAAGTCTCTTTTTTTGTGTACACTGTAATAAATCTGGCCACGATAGTGCTTCTTGTTTCAAAATTGTTGGCTATCCGGAATGGTGGAACAATGGTCGCGGTGTGTCTGATCCCGTCACCGGCGCTCCTCCGCCTCGTAACAAGTCTCCCACGCCTCCTGACTCAGGCGCTGGCAAGGGACGAGGCAAGGTCTCCACTGCTGCCGTCAATTCGGTTCACAAGAACCCTTCCTCCTCTGTCGGTTCTTCCTCTCTCACTGCTGCTCATCGTGAGGGCTTCACAATCACCAATGAGCAGTGGGATTGTATGCTAGATATGTTCAAAAATTTCAACGTCTATCCATATGAATGGTGATCGTCAGTTGCTTCGTAATGCTCATACCGTTGATGACTGGCACATCAAGTACCCGGATGGCTCAATTGTCTTGGCGAATCAGGCTGGCTTGATTACTCTTTGCGGTTCTTTTGAGATTACTGCTTTATTCGTTCCTGGCCTTACTTGTCATCTGGTTTCTTTTGGTTGCTTGACTGCTGATTTGAGATGCATCGTTACCTTGTCTGACAAGTTGTGTGTGATACAGGACCGCACTTCGAGGACGCTGATTGGAGCGGGTGAGGTTCGGAATAGGATCTACTGGTTGTGCTGGGCTCCGCCAGTCACCACCCTTGCTGCTCAACACTCGGCATCCATCTCCTCTTGCATCGAGTCCCCTTCTTTATGGCATCAACGTCTCGGGCAACCTTCTTATTCATTACTTTCATCTTTTTCAAACACTAGTAGTCAGTCTTTGCCAAATAAGAGTGTTCCTTGTGATATTTGTTACAAGGCTAAACAAACTCGTTGTTCTTTTCCTATCAGTTTGTCAAACGCTTTGGCGTCTTTTGATTTAATTCATTGTGATATTTGGGGACCTTATCGTGTTTCCTCTTCTTGTGGTGCATCTTATTTTCTCACCATTGTAGATGATTTTTCTCGAGCTACTTGGGTCTATCTCATGACTCATAAATCAGAGGTCTCTAGGCTACTCAAACAGTTTTGTAGCCTTACCATCACTCAATTTCACAAAACCATTAAATGTGTCCGTAGTGACAATGGCTCCGAATTTCTTGCCTTGCGTCCTTTCTTTGCAGATCAAGGCATCTTGTTCGAGTCCTCCTGTGTTGCTACTCCTCAACAGAACGGTCGGGTTGAGCGTAAACATCGTCATATTCTCAATGTTGCTCGAGCCCTAATGTTTCAGGCCAATCTGCCTATCAAATTTTAGGGGGCGTGCGTTCTGACCGCGTGCTTTCTCATCAACCGCACACCTTCTTCTGTTCTTAAAGGTAAAACACCCTACAAATGTCTCTTTCACAAACCCCCTGATTATCCACATCTTCGTGTCTTTGGGTGTCTATGTTATGCGTCTGTCATTCCTCGCTCCACAAATAAATTCTCTCCTAGGAATCGGAAGTGTTTATTTCTTGGGTATCCGTTTGGTCAGAAAGGGTGGCATCTGTATGATCTAACCACTCATCAGATTTTTGTTTCTCGTGATGTTTCTTTTCATGAGGACATCTTTCCATATTCGTTGATTGAAACACCTACTCCAGCACCACCTGTCTACCCCACTCCGGCTACGCATGATGCTCCCCTGCAGCCCCCTCTCGCAGCTCAGCCGGAGCCTCCACCACCCCCGTGTTGTGAGCCTAATTTGCCATGTTTTACACTTAATTTTATATCGATTTCAGCATACATTTCATGCATTTTAGTTAGAATAATACATAAATTGTGTAGTTTATGTTTATTTGCAATATATGGAGGTCTACACAAGTTTTTGTTATATTTCGCAGAAATCGGACACACTTTGGAGCTTAAAGGAAACTCATGGAGAGGCTAAGAATGGTGCAGCTTGAGAAAAGGCCATTTTTCACCGTTCTTCGTTCTGAATCAAGCTTTGATGTCTTCATGAGAGTTGTAGCCCTCGGAAAGAGCTTTCCAACGCATGGTCATATGCGTCAATCCGACGAACGAGGACTCGGGAAAGTGTGTTTCAAGAACAGAGCAGAAAGTTGAGAGAACTTTACTCGATCTCGAGTACACTTACTCGATCTCGACAAAGGCTGTCCGAGCACACCTGGTCGAGCAGAGCTGATCGAGGACACTGAGTCAGAGACAACCCGATCCCGAAACCCTACTCGATCTCGAGGAGGCCTTGTCGAGATCGACTACACCTCAGTGCCATGTCCGGAGTCGACGAGCTGTGCCAAGTCGAGAAGCCGAGGACGGAGAAGCCGAGCCAACTCTACTCGATCTCGAGTACGGCTAGTCGAGATCGAGGAGCCAAGGAGCACCAGTCCGAGCCTTGTCGAGCAGAGCTACCCGAGCCGGCCAGCCCAAGTCGACGCCAGTCCTACTCGAGATCGACTAGCCCTGGTCGAGATCGACGAGCGCCGTGTCCGAAGCCGCGTTACGCGGTTTGCTGTCCAACGCGGTTTGGCTTTCCTTGGGGCCGAAGGAGTCCGAGATATCCGAGATCTATCAACATCTATCCACACCTATCAACACATGGAAGATTTTGCTCTTTAGATAGAATTTCCCTTTTTTGATTTAATTCCTAAATTACTTTTATTTATCTTTTAAGCCTTTAGATATAGTTTTAGATATAAATAGATATTTCTATCCTTGAATAGCAAGGTTTAGAAGCCTATAAATAAAGCCCATGGGGCTGATTTCTAGTCATTCAATTTCAGGGAGAGACAAGTATTTCCAAAGAGAAGGTTTAGGAGTTCGAAGGTTTTGGGGTTTTGGCATTCAACGAGAGTTGGATCGCCGGGATTGTAAAGTCTTTTGAATTTAGTTTAATGCAAGTTGTTATTTCCTTTCAATCAATGTCTGAGGTTGCGATGAAGCGCGAGTAGTCCACCCACTTCTAGGGTTGGGGCGAGCCCGACGATATCCATGCGCAGTTGGGGTAAAGATCCGACCTTTATCATGTTTTGAGCATCTACTACTTGTTTATGTGTTTATTACCCATCTAATGGAGGTCCATGCTAACAAATTGGATTGTAAACATAAAATCAGTAGAGACAATTAGGGTTTCTTGAAAGAGTTGTCTAATTGTTGGAAAAGGCGAAAGCTTGTCCCTTGATGCAATTCACATGATTATCTGTTTTATTCTTGCCTTATGCATGCTTGGTTATCGTTGTTGCAAACCCCAATCTTGGAAGTCCTTTTTATACAGTTTAGTTCGAATCCCCGAAGCCTTTGCATTTACTTTATTTCGTTTTTATTCTCTGTCTTCCTCGAGATCGACTAGCACTCCTCGATCTCGAGTTACTGATCTTCGACCCAAAGTCGTTGTAGCTTCTGTGTGCAGGTACTCGACCAAGACAAGCCGACGTCGACCAGGACCCTACTCGATCTCGAGTAAGGGCTTGTCGAGATCGACCACCAGTGCCTGTGCTTGCTGCTGCATTGTTCGACTATCCGATCTTCTGTCGAGTTGCTGTACTCGAGATCTAGGACCACTGTTGTCGACTTTTGTGAGATTTCTCCGCTACCTAGGATCCGCTGATACGCTTCCTCGTGGATCGATCCTGACTTCCCGCTGCTACATCAGGAGGATGTCTTGTAATTATTTGCAAGGGACGAAATCTGGTTTGCTATTTTTTATTCATATTTTTAATTTGCATTCTCGATTTCCTCCTACAACAAATTGGCGCCGTTGCCGGGGAGGCTATCATTCGCGCCTTAGGTAGTTAAATCTCACATCTGCTTTGAGTTACTATAAAGGTGTATGCGCCGTTCTGGTCTACCACCTGAGTTTGACAGCATAGACGAACCGGAGCGTTTCCTACACATCCACTCTAAACTCAAAAGGATCATGGCGGCCGCTGAAACACAAGAACAGCTGATTGCCAGGCTTACCAGGGCACTAGCCACTAAAGATGCTGCTATCGCCGCTGAGAAAGCAGCAAGGGAACAAGCAGAAGCTGAGCTTGCCCAATCTCCAACTACTGCAGAGGATTATATGCATCCAACTCTCGTCGTGCCAGAATCGGCGATTCTAATCCCTGAAAACTCTTTTAAAATTCGCACTCAATTTCTTATAGAGCTTAAAAATAATGCTTTTTATGGAAAATTTAATGAGTGTCCTCTTGAACATATTACCAATTTTTCTGACATGTGCCGTACTCTTGCTGAAGGTACAACTCTGGAATTTGTCAAGATGAAAGCTTTTCGCTGGTCTCTCGCTGGGCCTGCACTGAAGTGGCTTGAAGGGCTGAAACCAAGATCACTCACAACATGGGCCCAAGTAGAGCAAGAATTTCTGAATAAATTCTTCCCACCCGCCAAAACAGCACTTCTCCGCCAGAAAATCACCGCCTTCAAACAAAAGCATGGGGAATCGCTGGCAAAGGCATGGAAACGCTACAAAGAACTGCTATGATCTTGCCCTACACATGGACAACCACCCTACGTCATTCAGGAGATCTTCTTCAACTCTCTTGATCAAGTCACTAAGGATAGGATCAATCAGTACACTCGCTATGAGTATCTGACGATACCACCAATCGACGCCTGGGGATTGCTAGACAAGCTCACCAATTATGACAACAAATATGGGTCTACTACAAACTATGAGGAGAACTCCTACGCCAGGCCAGCACCATCTATGCCACTCTATGAGCCAGCAAAGGAGATTGACCCAGATGTCAGGGAGCAGTTCTACAGAGACCAGAATCGCAAGCTCCTCAAGCAAGTCAAATATCTGTCTGTCAATCAGCCTTGCATCGAATGCGGATCACAGAGGCACACCACTACTGAGTGCCCACACACAGAGCAAGTCAGAATGGCAGAGACACATGAAGAGGCAGCCTACGCAGGGGGTCATAATCGCTGCATGGGAGACCAACGGTTCTATCAACCACAGTGGAACCAAGGTCCTCCTAGGAACCCCCCACCCTACAGAGCTCCAGGACATCCAGAAAGGGATCAAAAGAAGGATGATCTGCAGCTGATCCTTGAGGAGATGCGTCGGAATCAGGGCACCATCAACAACCAGTTCTAGAACATCACTACAAAATTTGGAGAACTGGATATCTGGAAAAGAGGAATAGAGATCCAAATGGGTCAAATCGCTGCACAGATCCCACGACCATCCGGACAGCTCCCTGGGCAAACAGAACCAAATCCTAAAGGGAAAACTGGACACGTCGCAGCTATCAAACTCAGAAGTGGGCATCAATTACACGAGCTAGAGGTCGAGAAACAGCAAGGCAAGGCAGAGCAGCAACTCGAGACAGAGAAAAATCTACTCGATCTCGAGGAGAGCGTACTCGATCTCGACAAGCCACTGCTCGACACAGACCAGAAGCTGAGCTCGGACTCCACTGCGCAGCCCAGCAAGTCAAAGTCGACCACGCCACTCGATCTCGAGGACCCCCTGGTCGAGATCGAGGAACAGCAAGCTGAGGTCGACGACGATGCAACGCCTCCGACAGCTGATCTGGCTCCGAAGCAGAAAAAGCCACTGCCTTTTCCTTCTAAAACACAGAAAGATCCTTCAGGTAGGTTTACCAGATTTGTTAATATGCTGCAAGAACTGAATGTTTCTATTCCTTTTATAGAAGCCCTGCAAGAGATGCCTGGATATGTCAAATTTCTAAAGGAAATCCTGAGCAAGAAGCGATCCATTTCAGAGATCGCAGGCGAGTGCAAAGTACTCCACTTCCCTGAAAAGAGACCTGACCCTGGTAAGTTTTCTGTTACTGTGGGTTTTGGACAATATAAATATGAGTCTCTATGTGATTTAGGAGCAAGTGTGAGCATCCTGCCTCTATCAATCTGGCGGAAGGTAAAAATAGGATGCATAGAGCCTGTGGATGCCAAACTATACATGGCAAACAATACAGTGGTCATCCCTACAGGTATAGTTGAAAATGTCCCGGTCCAGGTTGGTAAATTCTTTGTTCCAGCAGATTTCCTTATTATAGACTGTGCTGAAGATCCTACTAGCCCTATTATTCTTGGTAGACCATTCTTAGCTACTGCAGATGCCAGAATTAGTGTCAACAATCGATCGCTCACCTTCACCATAGGCGATGAGGTTTTAGATTTCTCTTTTGGCCCTGCAAAGGAGGAAATTTCATGGCTGGAGGTGAAAAGCATCAGCAACCACGGGACCAAGCAATCAACGGAGGAACGCACTGTAGTCGAGCTCGACAAGGATAACTCGAGATCGACAAGGGAGTTCCTCGATCTCGATCAAGATTTGTCGAGGTCGACTTCCTCTGATGAGCCACTGACTTGCCCAGATTCTAAGTATGGGGTCCCTGTACTCGATCTCGACCAGCAGTACTCGACATCGACTAGCCCCAAACCCAAAGATTTCTGTTTTGGGTCCGAAAAGGTAAGTTCAGGTATGAATTCTACTCTCCCTCAGTCCATAAAGAAAATTTTCAATAATTTAAGGGGAGGTAAGGCCCCTTGGAGAGAGAATCTGCGGAAACTAAGAGCTGGAAGGAAGAAGAAGAAAGAGAAAGGAGATGATGCAAGCAACCACCTGCCAGCTGAGCTTGCATACTACCATCAGGACCTAGATGATCCAGGAGAAGGGCCAAGCATGAGCGGGCCCCACACTAATGGTCCTTGAGCGCAAACGGATAAGTCGGCCTAGCGACTCTAAAATCTAGAGCATGTATATAAACTTTATGAATTTTGGGACTTTTTGGTTTTTGGTTTTTGATTTTTTGTTTTATGTCTTTTAGAATACTTCATGTGGATAGTCTTGTTTTTGGTCGGCAAGCATATAAGGATCGCAAAAAGTGGAATAAAGAAGTCCCTGAAAAACAGTCAGAATCGATGAAGGCCAAGTCGACGACGACAAGGAGGAGCAGCCCAGAAACTCGTCGATGTCCAGTAGGCCAACTCGATATTGACTAAGCCACCAGAAACTCCTCGACTTCAGAAGCCACTGGACGCAGACGAAACTACTCGAGATCGAGTACCTTGTACTCGAGATCGACGAGACACTTTCCTCGACCAGCGCTGATTCGCCCTCCTCGATATGTTATCCTGTGAGTTCCTTCCTTTACTCTTGTTGTTATTTAATTTTTATACAGTGGGGACACTGTAAATTTTAAGTATGGGGTGGGGGAAGGGCTTACTTCATGCATAATTGCCATATTTGACATTATTTATTTTCTTTGAATTGCTACATGGCTATTTTGGAATACATTATTGATTTATGTGCCCAAATGCATGATTTCCAAAATTTGAGAAAAAATGACCCCCATTGAAATTTGAGAAAAATGTCATGGAAGCTATATTGAACTCTACGATGCAAAATTGGATTCATTAGAGATATAGCATGAAATGGCCTAGTAAAGGGAAGTCACAATGAAGTGCATATTTTGATGAAAACCATGAAAGGAGGTAAAATTTGAAGTTGCTTTTGACATGTTGCATGATAAGAGGATGGAGGACTTTATATTTCCATATAATGCTCACATTGTTAAATTCCTAGCCCTACCTATGCTTATGCATTTCACAAAAGCCATAATATGCCTTATTTCATATATTGCTCCACATATTCTAAATATTGCCATTCTTTACCCTATCCGGGGATTATGTTGAGAATGATGTTACATTATGCAGATGTTATATGGTTGTTGTGTTATATGGAGTTTGGAAGGAAATTGTTTGAAATATATGGAAAATTTAATGAGTGAAAGAAAATCCAATCACCTCAGGAGATAAAGGTAGATTGACCCTGCTCTCTAAGATAATAGTTTGGAGAGATGGGACATATTGTGAGGAGTCCAAAGCACTAAGTATCCGGGGCCATTCATGACACCAATGTTTGCGACTCGCGAGAAGGTAGTGCTGAGGTCAGAGAGGTAAAAGCATTATTATTGATAAAAGCATTATGAAAGGTGATGAATTTTATGGAGAAGGAATGTGGAAATTCTGTTTGGAAATACTCCATTTCCCCGAATCATTAGCACAACATTGCCAAAAATTGCCCACCTTTAGCCTTTTACCAATCTACTCCTTATTTGAGCTTAAATTAAAGTCCTCTTGATTATTAATGCTTTGTCACGAATGAATGTTTTGCATAACCCTCCTTTTGTGAGTAGATGTTGCTTTTATATATTTGCACATGCATGGATCTGTGACACTAGTACCTTTTCGAGGATGGTAATTGATTGCAGGGTTATATAAGAATGAATCTAATATGTTGAGAGTTTTGATTTCTTCCCCTGAATGACAATTAAAAGTGTTGCTTGAGGACAAGCAAGCTTAAGTATGGGGTGTTTGTTGTGAGCCTAATTTGCCATGTTTTACACTTAATTTTATATCGATTTCTGCATACATTTCATGCATTTTGGTTAGAATAATACATAAATTGTGTAGTTTATGTTTATTTGCAATATATGGAGGTCTACACAAGTTTTTGTTATATTTCGCAGAAATCGGACACACTTTGGAGCTTAAAGGAAACTCATGGAGAGGCTAAGAATGGTGAAGCTGGGGAAAAGACCATTTTTCACCATTCTTCGTTCTGAATCAAGCTTTGATGTCTTCATGAGAGTTGTAGCCCTCGGAAAGAGCTTTCCAACGCATGGTCATATGCGTCAATCCGACGAACGAGGACTCGGGAAAGTGCGTTTCAAGAACATAGCAGAAAGCTGAGAGAACTTTACTCGATCTCGAGTACACTTACTCGATCTCGACAAAGGCTGTCCGAGCACACCTGGTCGAGCAGAGCTGATCGAGGACACTGAGTCAGAGACAACCCGATCCCGGAACCCTACTCGATCTCGAGGAGGCCTTGTCGAGATCGACTACACCTCAGTGCCATGTCCGGAGTCGACGAGCTGTGCCAAGTCAAGAAGCCGAGGACGGAGAAGCCAAGCCAACTCTACTTGATCTCGAGTACGGCTAGTCGAGATCGAGGAGCCAAGGAGCACCAGTCCGAGCCTTGTCGAGCAGAGCTACCCGAGCCGGCCAGCCCAAGTCGACGCCAGTCCTACTCGAGATCGACTAGCCCTGGTCGAGATCGACGAGCGCCGTGTCCGAAGCCGCGCTACGCGGTTTGCTGTCCAACGCGGTTTGGCTTTCCTTGGGGCCGAAGGAGTCCGAGATATCCGAGATCTACCAACATCTATCCACACCTATCAACACATGGAAGATTTTGCTCTTTAGATAGAATTTCCCTTTTTTGATTTAATTCCTAAATTACTTTTATTTATCTTTTAAGCCTTTAGATATAAATAGATATTTCTATCCTTGAATAGCAAGGTTTAAAAGCCTATAAATAAAGCCCATGGGGCTGATTTCTAGTCATTCAATTTCAGGGAGAGACAAGTATTTCCAAAGAGAAGGTTTAGGAGTTCGAAGGTTTTAGGGTTTTGGCATTCAACGAGAGTTGGATCGCCGGGATTGTAAAGTCTTTTGAATTTAGTTTAATGCAAGTTGTTATTTCCTTTCAATCAATGTCTGAGGTTGCGATGAAGCGCGAGTAGTCCACCCACTTCTAGGGTTGGGGCGAGCCCGACGATATCCATGCGCAGTTGAGGTAAAGATCCGACCTTTATCATGTTTTGAGCATCTACTACTTGTTTATGTGTTTATTACCCATCTAATGGAGGTCCATGCTAACAACTTGGATTGTAAACATAAAATCAGTAGAGACAATTAGGGTTTCTTGAAAGAGTTGTCTAATTGTTGGAAAAGGCGAAAGCTTGTCCCTTGATGCAATTCACATGATTATCTGTTTTATTCTTGCCTTATGCATGCTTGGTTATCGTTGTTGCAAACCCCAATCTTGGAAGTCCTTTTTATACAGTTTAGTTCGAATCCCCAAAGCCTTTGCATTTACTTTATTTCGTTTTTATTCTCTGTCTTCCTCGAGATCGACTAGCACTCCTCGATCTCGAGTTACTGATCTTCGACCCAAAGTCGCTGTAGCTTCTGTGTGCAGGTACTCGACCAAGACAAGCCGACGTCGACCAGGACCCTACTCGATCTCGAGTAAGGGCTTGTTGAGATCGACCACCAGTGCCTGTGCTTGCTGCTGCATTGTTCGACTGTCCGATCTTCTGTCGAGTTGCTGTACTCGAGATCTAGGACCACTGTTGTCGACTTCTGTGAGATTTCTCCGCTACCTAGGATCCGCTGACACGCTTCCTCGTGGATCGATCCTGACTTCCCGCTGCTACATCAGGAGGAGGTCTTGTAATTATTTGCAAGGGACGAAATCTGGTTTGCTATACTTTATTCATATTTTTAATTTGCATTCTCGATTTCCTCCTACAACATCCCGCCCCCACCACCCCCTCGGCGTTCCTCTCGCACCCCAACCCCCTCGGTCTTACTCCGAGACTATGTGTGCCATACTCTTCGCAAGGTTGATCCTATTTCGGCTTCTCCGTCTTCGGTCACGTCTTCAGGTACACCTTATCCTTTGTCACATTATGTTGATTCCCATACTCTTACACCTAGTCATATCAGCTTCTTAGCGGCAATCAGTGCCAGCCCTGAACCGACGACATTTCGTGAGGCCTTATCTCATCAGCACTGGAGGGATGCTATGCGTTCTGAAATTGATGCTCTTCATCGCAATGGTACTTGGGAGATCACTGAGTTGCCTCCTCACAAGAAGGCAATCGGCTGTAAATGGGTGTTTCGAGTGAAATACAACTCGGATGGTAGCATTGAGCGTCACAAAGCTCGTCTTGTTGCTCTTGGGAATCTTCAGATTGAGGGTACGGACTACTCTGAAACTTTCGCTCCAGTTGCTAAAATGGTGTCTGTTAAGGTATTTCTTGTAGTTGCCTCTATTCAGGACTGGGAACTTCATCAGATGGATGTTCATAATGCATTCCTTCATGGTGATCTTGATGAGGAGGTTTACATGTCTATGCCTCCAGGATTTTCTCATTCTGGTCCTCGCCGAGTTTGCAGACTCAAGAAATCTCTCTATGGTCTTCGTCAGGCTCCTCGAAATTGGTTCTCTAAACTGGCTTCCGCGCTCAGACATGTCGGCTTCTCTCAATCCTATGCTGACTATTCTTTGTTCTCTTATGCTCGATCTGTGATTGTCCTACATGTTCTTATTTATGTCGATGATTTGATCATTGCGGGGAACGACTCGGCTGCCATTGGTAGAATCAAGGCATATCTTCACTCTTGTTTTCATATGAAGGATCTAGGCGTGCTCAAGTATTTTTTGGGCATCGAGGTATCTCGTACTTCTTCTGGCATTTACCTTTCATAACGAAAATACACACTGGATATCCTTGGGGAGGTCGGTCTTCTTGGCTCTAAACCAGCTGCCTTTCTTATGGAGCAAAATCATAAGCTCGCTCAGGACACTATCCCCCTTCTCTTGCAGCCGGATCGCTATCGGCGGATAGTTGGTCGCCTCATCTATTTGACGATCACTAGACCTGACTTGTGTTATTCAGTACATGTTCTGGCTCAGTTCATGCAGGAACCTCGGCAATCTCACTGGACGGCTGCGCTGCGAGTTCTACATTACCTCAAAGGGCGGCCTGCTCAAGGGATCTTTCTTTCCCGCCATAGTGACCTTCGATTGCTTGCTTACTGTGATTCTGATTATGCAGCGTGCCCTTTGACACGTCGGTCTCTTACTGGTTATATCGTCAAGCTTGGGGAATCTTCGGTCTCCTGGAAGACAAAGAAGCAGACCACCGTCTCCCGCTCGTCTGCTGAAGCTGAGTACCGATCGATGGCCATCACCTCTTGCGAGTTGGTTTGGCTTAAAGCTCTTCTGCGCTCTCTCAGCATCCGTCATCACGGCCCTATGCGTCTATGGTGTGACAATCAGTCCGCCATTCATATCGCAACCAATCCTGTCTTCCACGAAAGAACCAAACATATTGAGGTTGATTGTCACATTGTGCGTGATCATGTTCAGTCCGGCAACATTGCTCTGTTTCATGTTCGCTCTTCCAATCAACTTGCAGACATCTTTACCAAGGCTCTTGGACAGCAACAGTTTGACTTCCTTCTGGACAAGTTGGACATTCATCGCACTCATGCTCCAACTTGAGGAGGAGTATTATGAGATAGTATATCTAGTTATCCATATATATCTTATTTGTTAAGTAAAAGATCTCGTTAGTTAGATATAATTTCCTATTGTATTTTCTACTATAAAACTCTCAAGAAGTCCATGAAAAGAATCAAGCTTTTGCCCTCTAAATCGTTCTTCAATATAATATGCCTATACCTAGAAAAAAGATGATCTAATGCAAGACAGAATAATAAACACACAAGACATGCTTTAATAGATATGTAATATGCAGAAAGCAGTAAAGGCGCCCAAAGAATGTCAAGCAACATATCCCTCTACTTCTACACATACCCACAACCCCCTCAAGGACGTCTATGGGCAGAGGCAACAGAGGACAACGACTCAATCAGATACCCACAACTCAACGATCTATGGGCCGAGGCAACGGAGGCCAAGGGTGTCGTATCACTACCCACAACATAGCGGTCTATGGGCAGAGGCAGCGGAGGCCAAGAGGATCATATCTCATTCTCAATTTCCATCTTATATCATGACAGTATGACTCGATGAGGTACGAACCCGATGAGGTTGTATCATCCTATGACCCTAGCAAAATAACTCTAGGACTCACAAGTTAATGACCATTCTACCATACGCAAAGAGAAAACAGATGCTCGTTCATTTGTGCAACCTAATCATGGTACTACATGGCATGGGGTTGCAATACTTACATACTATATCACACATCAGGCATGTGGTCCAAGTTCTTGCGTAAGCCCCCGTAGAAAACTTACCTAGAGTCTTCACATCCAAGTAATCAGCAACCAAGCCACTCAGAGAATCATCCATCAGCAAATAAGCCACTCAGAGAATCATCCAATCACACTTGCAAGTAATAAGAAAGGAATAGCTCATCAATACATATTTAATCAACACGCAAGCAGGCTTCCAAGTCAACACGGGACTAAACAATATTTTATTCGAGTAATCTAGCATTCTCATCATGCCCATCATTCTCAATTAACCTTATTCTCATTAAGTATGAAACTTAGTTCAAAGCCTTATCAAGATCATCATTCAAGACATCTTACTTGAGATCAGGCTCAAGTTTTCCTTAAACATTTACTCAAGTAATTCATCAATTATCAAATACTCAAATACTCAACAAAACCATAAGTTCCCAAAACCAAGGTTCAACAAGTCTTATTTATCAACACTCGCATAATAAATCATGCTCAACGAGTAAACCAAGGTAAGTTGATATTTCAATAACTCATTTATAGGTTCAATTATAAGAACTACTCAACAACAAGTACTACAATCAAGCTTAAGGGCACATGAGTATAATAATTTGTAAAGCATCTTTTATATAGTCTCACAAGCTAAATTCATAATCACAACAACCCAGCGCGAAGGGAGGATGCGAGAGAGAGGCAGTCGAACCCCGACAAGGGGTGATCGGAGGGCTTCCGCAGAGGATCAACCTACTATTCCGAGCAATCTTCGAGGAGAGGAGTTGAAGAGAGATTTGGGCTCTCCGAAGAAATAGATTTTATTTATTTATTTAATCAATGGATTTGGTTTCATTCCCTTTTGGGTTTAGTCATAACAGTGACTTCCGACGGCAAACACCAGCAGATCGTCGGCCAAAAGAAGCCATACGACATGGCTTCCAAACCAGCTACCAAGCGGGGACTCACCGCTGGCGAAGGCAACAGACAGAGGTAGCGAGACCGGGACCAACGCAGCACCAACCAACGCCGGGAGCGCTTAACGGAGCGGGCGAGTAAGGAAGGAGGCATGAATAACCCAATAATAAGCCAAAGCCGAAACAAAGTGGCCAAACCCAGGTCGAATCGACCTAGCCACAGACCAAGCCAAGGTTGAAGAAGCTTTGGGAGTGGAGCAACGACACACAAACGAAGGTCGCGGAAGCCATAGAGGTGCCACAAACCCCAAATTGGAGGTACATACAGGGTGAAGCGAGATTCATGAACCCAAATCAGTCTGAACCCATACCACAAGGAGGAAAACTGAACCAATTAGGGACGTATGTCTCGAATTAGGGTTGGGAAGGGGATGAATAGTTGAGTGTGCTTGGGGGCGTGTGGGGCTAAGCCCCAGTGCGTTCTCCTAATCCCAAAAGGGGGTTATTTTATTTGGAGCTATGGTTACATTTCAACACTAGTTCCCATGCTTTTTTTTTGGGCAAAATTGCAGAAAACCACCCTTTAAATAGGACATTTTGCGGGAAACCACCCTTTAAAACTGAAATTGCAGAAAATCACCCATTAAAACCATTTTCTTTGCAAAGTCATACCCATCATCAAATTTTCGTTAAATGAATGTTAAAGTGTGTGAAAAAATCAATTATAACCTTTTTATTATTATTATTATTATTTTACTTTATTCAATTGGTATTAATTAATTTTTACCCTTTGAACATGTTTTTCAAAAATAAAAAACTCTATAAATATCTTTTTTATATATAATTTCATACTTATTTAGTAAAAACAAACTCTATAAAAATAGATATAATTGATTTTTTTATATATTTTTAAAAGTGTATATTACTAAAGGGCTACTTGAAGAAAATGAATTTTAAAAAAATGATATTTCATATAGTTTTTATTATTCTAAAATATGTTCACTATTTCACACACATTTTTTTAGAATTATAAAAAGTAAAAACTATATGAAACATTTTTTTAATTTTTATTTTCTTCAAGTAGACCTTTAGTAATGTACATTTTTTTAAACATATAAAACGTAAATTACATATCAATTATTTATAGAATTTTTTTGTAAGCATGAAATTATTTTTTTAAATAATATTTTATAGAGTTTTTTTTTACTTTTGAAAAACATGTTAAAAAGGTAAAAATTAATTAATATTGATTGAATGAAGTAAAATAATATTAAAAACAATGGATATAATTAACTTTTTCCACACTATAACATTCAATTAACAACAATTGGGTGATAGGTGTGACTTTGCTAATAAAATGGTTTTAATGGGTGGTTTTCTTTAAATTTAGTTTTAATAGGTGGTTTTCCACAAAACACCTTATTTAAAGGGTGGTTTTATACAATTTTGCCTTTTGTTTTTAACCTCTTCCCCATTGAAGCCGTTGGAGGTGGGGAAAACATGGATTCAACAGAAAAGGAAAACAGCGCGATTATAGGTAGGGTTCAATTCATAACGCTGGAAGATTATATTTTTATTTTTGTATTATTCCAGGCTTTTATAGTAAGAGCAAATAAATTTATGGAAAGGTGATGTTTGTACAATCTCTGGAGGTGAGTATAAATAGCTGTCCTCCTAATCAAAGCTTATTTATTGCATTTCCAACTACCCCAAAAAATTATACTAAAATCCATCACCAACATCACCTTCTCTATTAGGTGCCCAAAGGCCAAATCTCTCTTTCCTCTCTCCCTCTTTCAATTTCATTGCTGGGAAAGAGTTTTGAACTTGAAAGACCTCTAAAGAAATTAAAAAAATTTCAACTTGGAGAGAGAGAGAGAGAGAGAGAGAGAGAGAGAGAGAGAGTTGACCTTATGAGTAATTTAGGGATTAATGAATAAATTAAGGGAGGAGGGAGAATGAAGGGGGACTTGAGAATTACCAAACCCAATCTTTGGTTTCTCTGAATGAGTCCCCTAAAAAGGCAGAAACCAACGTGGGTTGTCTTTTTCTGGACTTCTCCATTGGTAAGACTCAACTTCTTCATTCCCTCCCTCAATACCCAACTCCTTTGTGAGCAATTTAAGCCTAGTTTTGGTATGAAACTATCAATTGTATTCTGTTTCTGTCAGTAGGGTTTGGGCTTCTGGGTATCCCCTGCTAATGGAAGGGTCAAAGTTGGTTGTTGCTGTTGATTGCTGATCAGAAGGAAAAAAACACAAGGTGGGTATATTAATTCAGAATTTTTATTATTATTTTGATGCTTGTTTTCTCTGGTTTGTTTTCCATGGGGTTTTGGCCTTTTATGATGCCCCTTTTAGTATTGGGTGTGTTCTGAATCTGAGGTGACTGTCTCAGATCTTGTGCATATGTCTTGAATTGGTATCTAGAAGGTTGATGGATCTAATCAGTGCAACCCTGACAAGGTGTTGGTGTTTGCTGGGAAGCTTTTTGGATTACTGAGAAAAAAGAAGACAAGCTTTTGTAATTTTTTGCTATAAAATAATGAACAATTTTGAAAAGCTTCCCACTAATTCCCAACTTGTATGTGTATTTTCATTTTTCCTTGGTGGACAACATCCATTTTCAAACAAAATTGGACTGCAGGAAAGGTATCATGGGACCAACCCTTGAAAAAAGGCTTGACAATCATTACTGTGTATGACCATCTTTGATTTTGCGTTATTTATCTCAAGGATTCATCCAGTTTCGGATTACATTTGTAAAAAAACTCTATGATCAATTATATATTTTCCTCTCTTTGTATCAAAGCAAGTAGGACAGCTTTACATGATTAGTCTATGATTCTCTGCCATTAAGTGCTAAGGGGCATTTGATTGATTTAATCCAGTTTTCTTCACTTATAAGGTTCATCAGTACAGCAACATGACAGTCGTATACGAAGGTTATCCAGCTAGTCTTCCTTGAGATCGAATTTGACAGACTTTTGCTCATTATAATTTGTTTAATGGATGATATTCTAGAAATAAGTAGGGTGTTCTTCAATTTATACTCAGTTCCTTGATTTAATCTCATCTTAATGGACAAGAACCCGAGCATTGTGAGTTTTCAACCCTTAATTCATCTAGTTTGGGCTTTCTGTATTTTGCTCTCTCCCTTGCCGAGATGAGAATCTCGTTCTTTGATCATTCCATCGTTACTTCCTAATTTATTTTCTTATCTGTCTTGGTAGTTTGGAGATAAACACCGTATATTTGCTTAGGCTGGCCACCCCCGGTAACTGCATAGGATTCCAAAGGCAGAACCCTATGAAAGATGAAGCTGGGTAAGCAATTGTTCATCTTTCACCTTGGCTTCTTTAGTGCAACTCTTTCCAGACTTACAGAGTTGGTACTACTCTCAATATAGTTCTTCATTGGTTCTAGATTTACTTCAGTGACTTGTTTGGAGTTTTTATTTGTTGGGAGGTGGTGATTTTTGTTTGTTGAAATGTATCCTTTCTCATCTTCAATTGACATGTTTCTTTCAAAACAAGTTGGAGAAATGCGTGGAAGAATTGGGAGTAGAGTCATCTTTGTTGCTATGTTTAAAGATTTTGATGTCATCAAATGATTTCATTTTGCCTGCAGAGAACAATCCTGTGAATTTACAACCAAGCCCGCCCCGCAAATCGTATAACCCTTTTGATTCTGATGATGATGCATTGGACTCTCCGAATTTAAAGTCCACCAACATGTTTCTCAAGGAAAGCGGGAATGATTTTGATCTGAAAGCATTTGACAAGAGTTCAGATAAAGTGATCTTTCACATGGATAACGGTGATTTCTTGTGGGAGGAAGCTGTGCTTGGTCAACCTGCTGCTACTGGTGATCATTCTACTAACATGACTGGCATGTATACAGATAAGAATGTGACAGAGTGTGAATTACCCGAGTTTGTGATCTGTTACAAGGAGAGCAACATTAAGGATATTGGCATCGATGAGGGGGTCCCTTCACACGAGAAGTTATGGATTCAAAGTGGCGAGGATGAGGACAAGAACCCTTCTGCATTCCTATCTCTAAGCGGGAAAACCGATGATGTTATGAAAATTGAAGAAAGCAATGACCAACTTGGTGTTCTTGACGTGCCAAAGTCTACATTGGGTAATGAATTGCAAAAGTCTGCTGTCTTGCCCACCAATGAGAATCTTGTGAATTTGGATGAACTGAACGAAGAAACGCTGACTGGACGGTATCTGGTTCATGAATTTGGTGACGACGATTTAGTGAAGATCACTGAACTACAACTTGATGTAGAAGATAGAGCATTGCCAAAGACTGCCATAGCTGAATCCGCGTCAGGTGGTTTAGTTTCAGACGTTGCACTTCATCATGATCCTGGTACAGGAAAGGAAACAGATAAGAATCCTTGTAAAAACTCCGATTCCTCTCTAGGGGGAGTGGATAACATTGATGTCATTCAAACGACATCTGAAATTTCAGTGGAGCAAGTAGGCGAAATCTCGCCTAAAGAGGTATGAACTCTAAACTATAGTTATCCGATTAATAATGCGGAAAAAAAGAAGAAGAAGAATAAGAAGTGTTTTTGTTTAAGATGGGCTTGGTGGATTTGAATTGCAGAGTCTAAACATGGAAGAAGGCTTGGCCAACCCCTCAGATAACGCAGCAATCCAAGAATCAGTCGAAACCCACGATGCAAACAAGCTGGCATACAACAGCAAGGTGGAGTCTAGGAGCATTACTTTTAATTTTGGCTCTTCAGCAAGCTCCAAAGCCGAGAAGCAAGAAGACGAGCCACAAAACCCCGAAGCTGCAACACCGCCTGCTACACAAACCATGACAAGGCAAGAAGAAGGGATCTCTGGCAGTTCGATACTAGCTAGTTCAGAAGGGAGGGTTCACGGCGAGTCAAGCTTCTCTGCTGGGATGCCGGTTCCCCTACCTTCATCCATAACCTTCTCGGAGCCACTGACATATTCAGGCAGTATTTCTCTCCGGTCAGAGAGCAGTGCTGGTACTGGCAGCACTCGCTCCTTTGCCTTCCCGGTGTAATCATCTCTGTCTAAACCCTTCCACTTGTCTCCATTCTTTATTTTTCTCAACTGTTTTTTCGCTGATCATCTCTTGCAAACTGTACAGGCTACAGGCAGACTGGAACACGAGCCCAACTCGGATGGGGAAGGGGCCGAGGCGTATGAAGAAGCACCGAGGTTGGAAAGCCCTCGGTTGCTGTAAATTCTGAAAATTTCAACTCGATCGAGTTGTATAAATAGCCAAAAAAAAGATTCAATGCAGTGATCTTATATTTGGTAGTATAGTTGTAAGATTACTCTGTGATATACCAATCAATCTTTATTTTTTTTCATGACTTTTTTTTTCTGGTGTGGTTAAAGTAGGGTGTTTGTGTAGGCATTTGAAAGCTAAAAAAGCATTTGGGATTGTGATTTGGTCATATATGCTTTCTAACATTATTGTTTTTATTTTTCAATTGTCCTTCTTCGCCAAAAGGAGTTGAACTAGCATCACGGGCAACCATGGGTTTTACTTACCTTAAGGGATGGAGCCAGAAATTTATCGAAGGTGGGGCAAAGTTTTATACAAATGGTTGATTCACTCTCCGATAGATTATTTTGATAGTACGTTTAGCAAACCAAACGATGATATTTTAGTTTAAGAAAAAAAAATTTTTGTTCAAAATGGTGGTGTTTTAATTTAAAATCATGTCATTAGTTATATATTTTTTTATCTTTAAACACACAAAAAAATACAATGTTGTTTTTCATTTTTCGTCTAAAAATATATCGTTTGAAACCTACAAAGTCAATATGCAATTTGTTGTTCTCTTAGCATACAATAACGTGTAACAAGATATACAAACTTTAAACTTGCATAATTTCTTATATAATTATCGAATTTAGTAATATAACATCTTGTTTCGAAGCTCTCTGGTTGAATTATATTGACAAAATATCAAATTAAGTAAAATATAAAAGAACCGTGATTTATTAAAAGACATTTGAAATAATTAACTTGTGTTTAACTTTCAAACGGTCATAACTTTTTACTCGTTTTCGGATTCAGGCATATAATATATCAAAACGAAGCTATTGACATGTAGAACAAATATAAGTGATTCGTCGGATGAAAGCGGGGGCATATGCTCCCGCTTACCCCCGCCTATGCTCCCGCCTAGATCCGTCTATGGACTTTACCTTAAGGTAAGAGGTGGGAAGGGGTTATCTTGGTAGAGAGATGTAACCTTTTCCCTTTTCTAATTTTATTTTCCTTTTTTTAATGATAAAGTAGGATCTTCTCTTTTCCATTTAGATTTATTAATTCCAATAGTGTTTAAAATTAAAAAAATTATATTTCATTATTTTTTAAAATAAAATATCTCATTGGTTTAATTTTATTTTTTTCTATAAATTGAGCCCAATTTTACCCTATATATACATCCATCTTGATCTATTGTAGTTCCATCTATTTTCTCAACTATGGATCACAATAATCCAAATATTCACCCATTCCAAATATGCCTTTTGATCCAAACTCATATGAATTTGAAGAATGATTTGGTTGAGCACTTGTGGAACCAATTCCAAGACTATGATCCGAATTTATTGGTAGTTCGATTAGTATTTATATATGTTATAATGTTTTAAACTTTTTTTTATTTATTTTAATCTAGATGTAATAAAATATATTTTTATTAACTACTTGCTATTTTTATTTATTTATATATAAAATTATAAATAAAAATAATTCACAATAATATATGATGATACATGTATAATAAAGGGAAAGATATATAAAGAAAAAGAAAAAGTGAAAATAAATTTGAAAAGAGGTAAAGACGTTTTCCATGGTTGTAGAGCAAACCTTTTAGAAAGATGTAGAAAAAGTGAAAATTATTTTAAACAAAAAAATAAATAAGTTGTAAAGTTGTGATAGGAAGATGGAAAAAAAAAGGAGAAAGAGGTTACCCCATAGTTGCGGATGATCTCAGTTCATTGCATTTTTAGGGCGTGTTTGCAAAGGGATGGGAGGGGTGGGGCGAAAGATTTTTTTAGGGGTCCGAGCCGACGTGTTTGGGCGGAGATGGGAGGGGTGCTGAAGGTGGAGATTAATGGTGTTTTGGGGTGGGAGAATCCCCAATTTTCCTACCTTCAAAATTGGGATGGACGGGGTGGGAAGAATTTTGGTATCTCCTTAAAAAAAACCAATCCTCCTCTCCACCGCCACTGCCACCAATCAAGGAATCTCCGATCCACTGCCACACCACCAGCAGCTTAAGCCAATCCAGCCGCGCTCACCTCCAACAACCAATGCCTCCGGCAATCAGCCACACTCGCCAAGTGCAATTATAAAGTAGCCCTGCCCAGGTGCAATTATAAAGTAGCTTGCAACCAGGTGCCTTTGTACACAGATCAACATTGGTAATAAAATAATAATAAAAAGAGGTCGAATTGAGATGGAAGTTACTTCCAACATTAGAGAAATTTCATAATGCTACATCAATCACCGGCGATGGCTGCTTCCTCCCCTAGGGCTTCGACGGTGGCGGCTGCTTCCTCCCCTCAGTTGATTCAATCGCCAGACGGTGAGTGCTGGTCGCGGAACATGGCCTGCTTTTCTCGATAGAGGTTTGTTAACGGTGGAAGAACATATTTGGTCAAATTAAAATTGGGGATTTAATCGATTGATGGCTATGTATTGCAGCAATGGGAAAGTTGAAAATTAAGGGGGAAAGGTGACAGTGTTTTTGTATTTTTCTTTTATTTCATAAAAAAATCTATTTTCATCCCATCAAACACACAGGAAATTATTTTTCACAAATAATCTCCATCATCTCCACCCAAAACACGCAGGGACAAGTGTTGTGACTTGTAATGTAACACAAAACAAACAATCAAACCGTGATCACATGATTCAAACTTAAGTACTTAACTATTGCCATACTTCTTCTTTTTATTGGATAAATGAGGTTTTAGGTTTGTGCCCGATAATAAAGGAGAGAACAAGGATTTCTTATCTTTATACACTCTTTACTTAAAAAGTGTAAAACTTAAAAGGGGGTTGCAAAATAAAAATATGTTCTTTTTTATTTTCTTAAAGTTACTGTGCAATTTGTTACCGATTTAATTTTGCAACTTGGTAAGGAGAAATTTGATAAATGCAATAAAAAGTTCAAGGAAAAAAATTGAATAATATAAGAATTTCGCAACAGACCTATTTTTGTAAAATAAAATTCAATTTTTTTTGGGAACAAAAAGTTGTGGAGCTCCTACAAGTGAGTTTCATATAATTACAAAAATAATACAATATTAACAGTTATTTACAAAACCACCCATATTATTGAAAACATAATAATTCCTCGCCACCCATTATATAAATATGAATCATGCTAAATTTTTTGTATTTAATTTATAAAATCAATTATCATGAATTTGTAAAGGATATTTTTAATAAAGGGTAATGCACAAGTTTAATTTTTATAAAAGATGTTTTGCACAAGTTTTAAAATCACCCTTTATTAAATTTTATTTACAAAAATATCCTTCATTTTGGAACTTGTACAAAACCTTTTATTAAAAATATCCTTTACAAATTCATAATAATTAATTTTATAAAATAGGGTAAATTGAAGAAAACCACCCGTTAGATAGAGTGATTTGCCTCAAACCACCCTTTAAAATAAAAATTGCAGCAAACCACCCCTAAAAGAGCATCTGTTAACATATAACCACCCGACCTAGGGTTCCGTTTCTTGACCGTCAATTAACTAAAGAAAGTCGTAGGTGCCAACTTTCGCCTCTTCCAACTATGACCAGTCAAACTTGGTAACCTTCATCCATGGTGTGAAGCACTACTTACAACCACCGAATCTCGTTGAACCACCATATTAACAACCAAATTTCAATGTGCTTCTTGAAGCCACATAAAAATGGACAGATTTCTTTTTCCCCCATCAAAACTTCTAATTTGGGCATTTGATTTTGTTTGTATAAAGTTAAGACTTTTCGATTTCGAAACATAAAACAACTAAAAGCCCTAAACGCAATCTCTAGTTTGCTAATTGAGATCTTCAATGGCAGATTCAAGTTTCGTTAATTTGAATAGCGCGGAAGAAAGTGATTTTTTTTTTTTACAGATTTAGGGATGACCTTGATAGATCTGCGCGCGAAATTAAAGAACAAGTGATTTCAAGATAAACATTAAACTGGTGAAAAACTAAAAAGTATTGGATTAAATTGGATTTGTTGTATATAGCTGGTTGAATCAATTCAGATGTAAATTTTCAGAGGAGGATGTTTTACATTTTGACTAGAAAAGGAAAATTTAATCAAACTTTGATGGTAAGTTGGTAATTTAATCAACCCTTCACGATGCTTTCATAAAAGGGTAGCATTTGGTTAACATATATACTTTAAAGGGTGGTTTGTTGCAATTTCTATTTTAAAGGATGGTTTTGATCAAATCACCCTATTTAAAGGGTGGTGTTCTACATTTTAGCCTATAAAATTGATGTGCGCTCATTTCACCATGTTTTATGCCTATCTTTTATGCCAATTTTTATGTTATATTTGCATTCTATGATGGGATTATTAAGAATTTGTGCAGTTAAACTTAATATTGCAATATGTGCAGTCTATACAAGGTTTGATTTGAAATTCAGGAGTTTAGAGATGATTTGGAGAAGTTTGGACACACTTTGGAGCTTAAAGGAAAGTCATGAAGACATTGGAGAACCTAAGGAAGAGCACATGATGGTGCAGCCGGAGAAAGGCCCACTTTTTTCTATTCATCATTTTGAATCAAGTTTTGATGCCTTCATGAGAGTTATATCCCTAAAAAATAGCTTTCCAACGCATACTCATATGCGTCAATCGAACGAACGAAGACTCGGGAAAGTGCGTTTCAAAACGAAGCAGAATGCTGAAAGTTGACAGTGCACTCGATATCGACTGAAACTGACTCGATATCGACTAGTTTCACTCGACATCTACAGAATCACTCGACACAACATCACAAGACTCGACATCTATACCCCTTGACTCTATATCGACCCAGCCTTGACTCGATATCGATTCTTTGAGTGACCTATAGAAGCAGTCCGACACATTTTTGGAGTCCGAATCAAAGGGAGATTACTTAGCCAAGAAGTGAAGATCTTTTATCTACTTTGATGAACATCTATCCTCTTTGGTTAAATTCATATTTAACTATGCGAATTTTATTTCTTTCATATTTATTCATTAGGAAATATTTATCTTTAGATAGATATAGATAGATGATAGATAGATTGCTTTCCTTGGGTAGCAAGGATTGAACCCTATAGATAAAGCCATAGGGGCTGTTTTTTCATTCATTCAAGTCAAGTCGTCTTCGGACACAAATAGTTAAAAGGAAGAGAGGAGAGAGGCGAGAGAGTGGAGGAGAAGAAGGAGACGAATGGTTGTAAGTTTTAGTTTTTATTTTATGATAAAGTTATTTTCTTTTATTACGTCTTGTTTTTAATTTCCTTCTTCTAGGGTTGGGGTGATCCCAACATAGATATGTGTGTTTGATGTATGAATTTATGAATTTGTATGTCTTTATCATCTTCTATCCTATATGCATGATTCTTCTACGAGAGTAGTAGGTGATCCTTATTTATATATTGAAGCGAAAGTGATCTTATTATGAATTTGGATTAATTATGGAAAAAGGATAGTAACACTTAGGGTTTATGCGAGAGCCTCTATATTCCTATTTGTTAATAACGAAAGTTATTTGATATAAAACATGCCTCTTTATGTGATTTATAATCTACACACATATATGTTGCGATGATCCCTAACCTTGAAAGTTTGCACTTTTATTATCTTTATTTTTGCTATTTTCCACTTAAATTCTACACAGGTTACCCGACATCGACCACCACTTCCTCCTCCATCCCTCGACATCGACCAACTCTTAGTCGACGTCGACAGCAACCTTACACCTCTTCCCGCTATTCCCGAACCCCGAAACCAACTAAACCTAGAACCGCTGACTTCTCTCCTGAGGACGAATCTGACTCTACTATTCTATAGCGGGGTCTTGACTATAAATTTATTTGGTTGAGAAACCTTCTCGTCAAAAATAAATACAAAAAATTTAGCATAATTCATATTTATATAATGGGTGGTTGAAAATTGTTAACTTTTCAAAAATAGTGGGTGGTTTTGTAAATAAGTGTTAATATTGTGTTGTTTTTATAATTATATAAAAATAACTTGCATTTTTTTAAATAAAAAATAATTTTGATTTTTTTATATTTAAAAAATAGGTGCACAACAAGTTGCAGAGTTGCCATATTATTTAATTTTCTTTTTTTTTTCCTTTGAATTTTTATCGCCTCTAACAAGGTTCTCCATAACGACTTGCCATATTTTTGGCATAATTCATATTTATATAATGGGTGGTGGAAAATTGTTAGTTTTTCAATAATAGTAGGTGGTTTTGTAAATAAGTGTTAATATTGTGTTATTTTTATAATTATATAAAACTAACTTTCATTTTTTTAAAATAAAAATAATTTTGATTTTTTTTATTAAAAAAATAGGTCCACAACAAGTGGTAGAGTTGCCATATGATTTAATTTTTTTTCTTTGAATTTTTATCGCCTCTAACAAGGTTCTCCGTAACAATTTGTAGAATTAGGTCTGCAACAAATTGCAGAGTTTACGGTGTTTTCAGCAATAATTAGTAGTGCATTTAACAATCGCAAACATAAAAGAATTGTGAGATGACAAATATATATATATATATATATATATATATATATATATATATATATATATATATATAGGATATGAACAATGTTTTACCCTATTTGGCTGCTTAATAATGGGTGTTATATTATAATGCGTATAATATAATCAAATATAATTTTGTATCCCCTCCATTAAAAAAATATAAGTCATTCGTCTTAGCATTTTTTAAGATATTAAAAAATATACAAATGTCAATCCATTAGCTTCTATACACATTCAATTAGGAGCAAAAATAATGTCAATTATATTATCTCAATTTAATTCTTAATTATTTTCCTTTTTCTTTTTTAATTATTAAATTTCCAATAGCATATAATTAAACAAAAGGAGTAAAATTATAAGTTAACAAATTTAACCAAGATTTGGACGGAATAATTCTGGGGGTGGTTGATTGGTGATAAAAGTTATTTATAGGATGGTTTCCCGAAAATATAAAATTAAGTGGTGGTTTATGACAAAAATGGATAAATTTAAAGGGGTTTCATGCAATTTGGCCTATGTACTATACAACTCATATATTTGGTCTCTTTCTAAATATTAAACATAAAATTGTGAATGAAATTATGGAAATGGGTCTCAAATCCAACTAGAACCAACTTTTAATTGTAATTTTTTTTTGATTAGGAAAGAATTCGGGCGAGCGAGCTCTACCCGACAGCATCCTTTCGGATGAGGTCTAAAAGACCTAAATCGTTGTGAATATCGACACCCCATGCAGAGTGGCAAAGGTGTGCAACCTTATCAGCCACTCTGTTGCCTAAACGGGGAACATGAAAGAAAGAGACTTCTTTCAAAGTCGATAGAAGGAGTTTAATATTTGACATGATCAGCTCAATTTCCCAAGGACATTTAAAGTTTTGATTGAGGTGGTTTATAATTATACTAGAATCACCTTCAATGTGGATTTTGTCGATATGGAGTCGAGTTGCGTGTTGGATTCCTAGTTTTAGAGCAAGAGCCTCTGCTTTTAAGGGACTTTGTTTACCAAGTTTTTCATAGCATATTTGTATTGGGCGTCCTTTCCAGTCCCTAATTATGACTCCAGCCGAGCTATCATTGTTTGTAATTGTGGATCCATCAACATTGAGCTTGAGAGTTCCCCACGGGGGTTTCCGCCATGTAACTCTCATGCTTTTTTTTCTTCTTTGGTTGGTTGGGGCGTTGTGTGTGTAAGAGGAAATCCTCATCTAGACTACACTCCATTTGAGATGTTTTCCTCCAATTCTCCTTGTGAGTTTTGATAATATGTAATAAAGTATTTCTTAGCGGGAAAGAAACCTGCTTGAACACGAGTTGGTTTCGACTGTACCAAGCAGACCACCAAGTGAAGGCAACTCCCACTTTCGCCACGGAAGCAAGATTGCTCCCAATAAACAACATGATATGTCTAATATCTCGAGAATGAGTTATCATACTTGATATTGTTAAGTTTATGTGAGAAGGAAGACTAAATAAAGAGCGCACCTTGATGTGCTTTTTAGCTTGCTAAATACAACATCAATTTCTGAGTTTTTTTTTTATACAAGACAAAGATTTGGGGTTGATCAAATGCGGTTAAACCAACACTCAAATGCGTCCTGGCTGTAAAGGCCTTGGGTTTTAAAATAATAATTTAAAAATAAATAAAATAAAATGGATTTAAGTGAGGAATTTCGAATATTTGAAAATCCTCGTCCACACCTTAAAAATCGTATTTTAAAATCCTTATCGCAGATTCCGGCCTAATTTTGAACTTTGAAAGACAATTTCGTCATTTTACCTCGGGATTTGAAATAAACCTTGGGATGTCGATATCTTTGTAACTTTGAAGCGTTATTTTAATCAAGTCAAAATAAGGTCGAGAAAACGGGTTTCGAAATTTGTTTCCGGGTATTGTGAAATATCTTTTGGGGACCATCTAACTCACCTCTTTCCTTCTCCTTTGTTTGTGTTTGAAACAGCCCTGCACTCTCCCTCTACTTTTCTGTTCTCACCTTATTGAGCAAAATGCCAGGCAACCTGCTCCCTGCATCATTTGACTCTCTCTCTCTCTCTCTCTCTCTCTCTCTCTCTCTCTCTCTCTCTTCTGTACTTTTGGACTCAGACGAACCCACGTCAACCTGCAACACCTCTCCCCTCTAAAATTCCCCCTGTTTCAACCTCAATAGCATTGAAACAAGACTTCCTGATCCCCTTTTATTTTCCCTAACCTTGCGAATTGTTTTGATAAAATAATAATAATAAGTTGATTTCAAGAGTAATGATTTGTAAATGGATTTTTGGGTCAAGTATGATTTGGGAAAGTGTTTTGAATGATGATGGATCTAACTTGAGGTTTTAAGATAGTTTTGGGAAATCTTGGGAAAATGACTTACCTTGTCTAACTTGTTGAATAACTTGATAACTTATATGAGTGTTAAATGCAAAATTAAGATGTGTGATATTTTTATGATGTGTTATATGTTGATTAAGAAGCATGTTATGAGGTCTTGTGATATGATATATGAATTATGAGATAATAGTGTGTTGCTATACGAAGGCATGATGTTATATTATATAATTGAAAAGCATGATATGTTCTTAAATATAAAAGAATGAATATGATATATATATATATATATATATGAGGTGATAATACATGTTATTATGGGTTGTTATATGATATGATGATAAGTTAAAGCATGTTGAGATGATGAGTTGAGATGGTACTTGATGACTTATATTGAGACTTGCGATGAAATATGGGATGAGTGGAAAGCATGATAATGGGATATTCGTTACGTAAACTTATATGGAATGGAAATGTGTGTGCTTGTATGTTTGAATAGATAGACTGATATTCTCATTGTGATTACTAAGTGATCTTAAATTGTATGATTTCTACCTTGCTGTTCTGCACCGCCAGGTAAGTTCCTAGAGCTTACTCAGATTGATTCCCATGTGCATGTAATCATAGGATATATTAGGTGTTGCATATGCATAAGAGCATGCCATATAGTATCATGCTAGGTTGCACGAACGAATGAGCATTCTTATTCTGTATGTGTATGTAGACAAAACGACCGTTAGGTATTACCTGATTTGATCTTTATCTTTATCCTTGTCATCTTAGTTGGCGCTTATTATAGAAAGTTGTTTGCACTCGATGATGCGGTAAGCTTTTTGGTACATAAAGTTGCTTGCATTCGATGACATGGTAGGCTTTTTGGTACAGTAAGGTGTATGCTCTCGATGATGTGGTAGGCTTTTTGGTAGTAAGTGTCATAGGACTCTTAGAGGCTTAAGTCTTATATAGTTGTCATTGTTTGTCTCCCCTGCATAGTTAGTAGGCTCATCACGTGGGGTTGGCCTGCACCGTGAGGTGAGGTAGCTCCTTTGATGGTGATTTGCTACAGGATTTCTTAGGAGCCTAGTGGGACATGCCACTTGGCATTCTGTGTGAGCCCATTAATCGGTTTTTGCATATATATAAACTGCCAGCATGCTTGCGTGATTTAAATTCCTGTCCTACATTAGAAGCATGATATTAGGAATAGCGTATATGGTATGATTACAGTAGAACCTAGTCCTGTGTGTGGGCCTCAGTCTGATCCCACGCCCTGGATTTTTTTTTAGGTATGTCATATATGTATAATGATGCTGATTTGGCTCCATGACCGCGGGGTTTTGACATGGCAGAAAGAGAGAGTTGAGACTCTGACTTCACTAAAGTATTGATGGTTTGGATTTGAATATTTGGATTACGTTTTGACCCGGCTCCGCCATGGAAACCTTATGTATGGTTTTAGAATTTTGCCGGTTTGCATGATAAATGGATTTTACGACTTAGGCCATAGGACAGGTACAGGGGACTTACCCCGGGGATTCCAACGATCCCTCTCGGTTTTTGGGTGCGAAATCCCACCTTTAAAGCACATATGTTAATTTCAAACCTTCAACATGTACTCGGGGCGCAAGATCCTAACGATGGGTTTCATCCCTCAAAACATAACTCGGGAATCATAATCCCAGGCCGTTACACTAGCGGACAAAGACATCAATCTCAGTAGGGGGCACTCAACAAGCAGTGAAAAAGTGAGACCGAGGTGCGCCAACCGGTTACTTGGTTCCCTTCCATAAAAATGTGGAATAAGGAGACATTGGCGAAGGATCTGCATAACCCGAGGATGTCCAATATCATCTTCTCGACCTCCCACGACACCTTCCAAACGCCCTTCACGGCATTGATCACCGTCAAGCAGTCCCCCCATCAATGTATGAGATTTATCTACCATAGGTAATGATGCATCATTGTGTTTTTTACCTTTATATAACTATATGATAAAAATGGTTTGTGCCTCTACATGAATTGTAAGAAATGCACAAAGTAATTGATGTATCATCAAATCTCTTCCATTTAAACCGTCTAACATTTATTTATAGAGGTTGAATGATTATTATATTGATCTAATTTAAGTCATGGGCAAATAATGAGAACGTCTCGTAGCTATCAAATTTAGATTGCTGGCTTTTACATGATGCACTTTTAGATATAGAAGTGCTTACAACTAGAAATCGTGTGAAAGTCAGTAGCCTAAATTTGATGTTGATCATAGAGTTGAGCACTCTTGTACGCTAAATCAATTTCGATTAATTATTTATGTTAAGCCAACAACTTAAATTTGATGTAGAACATGTATTTGGAAAAATTGATGGAAGTATGTATGTATGTATGTATTATTGTTGTTGTTGTTCTTCTTCTTCTTCTTCTTCTTCTTCTTCTTCTTCTTACTACTACTGCTGCTCCTGCTCCCCTTCCTCATCCTCCTCCTCCTCCTACTACTGCTCTTGCTCCTATTGCTCCTTCTATTACTCCTACTATTGCTGCTGCTCATGCTCCTTCTACTATTACTCCTACGACTCCTACTACTATATGTTTCCATGTATCGTTATTGATGCTTATGATTCTTTAACATATGGATTTTATAGTACGATTTATACTCCATAAAATATTAATGTAGTTTTCATTTGCACCAAAATGTTATACATTCCCTTCAGCCCGTTTCACTGTTGATGAAAATATCTACAACTATCGATTATCATTTTTTTTTACATATTTTGTTTCATTACATATAAGTATAATGGTCTAAGGGGTTACTGATTGTTGAAGGATTTAGATCCATTATGTTTTGCTATTAGTTTGTGCTATAATTATCATTAATCTTTTCCAATTTTTTAACACACGATAGAATTAATATGATGTAGGTTCTAAAATTAACAAAAAAAATATGCGATTTCAATGGGATCTACATCATTCGAAGTGGAAGATATAAGGAAGTTTGTTGAAGGGATTTGGAGGGTCGGTGATGGTATTGAAGGACTACTAAATGACGGTGAAGTTATTATCGATATTCCTCTGGATCTTTTTACCAAATCAAATGATCCTATTGCATGTATAGTAGATGCAATATATCCATCACTGGTACGTAATTTATTTAATTAATCTTATTTCCAAAAGATAACTATTTTAGCTCCCACTCATGATGAGGTGGGAAAGGTCAAAGATTATGTTTTATCTTTACTTTCCAAAGAGGAGAGAGTGTACTTGAGTTGTGATAGCCTTTTCTTCGAAGAAGGAACAAGTATCTATAGCTCATAAATTTATACCACGGAATTTTTGAACGCACTTAGATATTCTAGTTTGCCTAATCATAGTTTGAAGTTGAAAATAAGTGTCCTTGTCATGTTGGTTCGAAATATTGATCAATCAGGTGGGTTGTGTAATAGAACCAGTTTGATAATCACTTGCTCGGGATCACAAATTATAGAAAGTCAAATCATATCTGGTACTATTTTAGGTGAAAAAGGGCATATTCATCGCATGATTATTACTTCATCTGATCCTATTATGTTTATAGAGTTTCAATGTAGACAATTTCCTTGGTTATAGTCTATTTTAGTATGGCCATCAATAAAAATTCAAGGGCAATCACTTTTGAAAGTTGGTTTATATTTTCCTAGATTAGTCTTCACTCATAGTCAATTGTATGTTGCGGTATCTCGCGTTATTTCTGGGAGAGGTTTAAAGATTATAATATGTGATTAACACTCTAATATTTTAACATTTACTCATAATGTAGTGTACAAAAGTTTTTTTTCTCATAATGTATATTTCGCAATAACTGATGTTTTGTTTGTATTTTAAAATTATAATATTTATGTTAACCTCTATCACTTTGTTTTCATGTATCCTCTTATATAGTGTTAATACTGATTCCCTAGATGTAGTGAATCTTCGTCATTTGTACTATTCAATATGGTGATTTACTTTCTTGAGTATTCCTTTATGATAGACAAGGAGAATCCAAGAAACCAGATTAGTCTCAAGCAAATGACGGTGTCAATGGTCTAAGCAATTTTGTACACATTGTGAATAACGAATCTGACAAGCCTTTAAAGAAAAAAATTGCATGTAATTTTTTTTATCTTCGAATCATCATAATATATGGCCCAACATAATTTGATGGAGAAAAATCAATCCGTTGAGAACAAAACACCAAAAATAATCCCTTCAGACATTCAAAAATAAAAAATCATTTATAATAAAGTAAAAGAGTTATAAAACTCTCTCCTCTCTCTAGAAAATCTAAAGAGAGGAAGCATAACCCGACTTCGGCCGCCCTACACCGACTTCGGTCGCCCTAAACTAGCTTCGACCCCCTTATCCCAATTCCTACCACCTCAACCTGACTTCGGCCGCCTCCGTGCCGCTATGCATGGCGCCGCCATACCCTATCTCTGGAAAGATACTTGATATAGAACATGAACTATCACACAACCCTAACTCCGAAATTGTATGGATTTCGATCAAAAACCAAATTGAGTTGGGGTTTTATGAATTAGATTTTTCTAAACCCGTTTCATCAATCTACAGATCAGATTTCGGGCATACCCATCCCATATTTCATACCTTTGGGTCGTAAGTTAAAGGGGCTCTTGAGCCGTTCAGCCCAGATCTGCCACTTGCCTAGACTGATTCTCTTCAGTGGTGCTGAAGTAGTGCTATCGTTTCTCACCGCCGACGAAGCCTGGCGATGGCGCTTGATAATGCATATTTTACTTAGGCATTATAGGTAGATCTTATTACATTTAATTAGTCATATTGCATATGTTTTGTTCAATTTCCATTATCTCTCATGTGAAGTAATCGAGTTTGGAATCTACACCTTTTTAGTGTTTATTCTGCAGTTTTACAATCCGAGCTTGAAGGGAGACTTGGGAGATCTTAGAGACTGATTTTGGAGCATAGGAAAGGCCAATGAAGAAGCATCAAGCGAGCAAGAGATCACAACGTCAAAGCAAAGGAAGAATCACGGAGCCAGAGGAGCATCACCCGCCGCTGTCCCGTATTCAACAATTGCCGATTTCGTCCGAAGATTCTATTTTATTATTATTATTATTATTATTATTATTATTATTATTATTATTATTATTATTATTATTATTATTATTATAAAGAATGTCAACTAGTAATTACATAAAATTGGATGGGAGCCGGCTAACAAGCTGAGCTCCGCACCCCTTCTGAATACTAAAGGCAACTCTAGTTAAAACATGACAAGTATCCCTACTATACCCAGGTAGCCCTCTAGCAACCCCACATATCCGCTTGAGAAGTCCCATGGCCTCATCCCCTAAGTCACCAATAGTAGAAAAGGAAAACAGCAGAAAGTGATATCCCTTGTCTCCACAAACCTTCTCGTACTTTTTCCTTTTGTTCTCAGCAGCCACCCTGGCCGCCTTACCCGGGATGAAACCTGAAAGACCAGAATTGCTAAAGATAGAAGTACCCGTGATGTCAACACAAGTGTCTTTGCCCTGGAACCAGTTGTAGAACAAAATATCCGCCGGACGGAGCTCACCTCCCCTGTCATCAGTCATACCCGTAGACGCCTCTATACGCACAGAAATCCCAGCCTTCAAGCACTCATCATATAAAGCATCTCGCACCATATTATGACGGTGTTTAACACCAATGTCAGCAGCACAAGCAAGGGCGTGATCCCCCCACGAATCCAAAATGCCCTTCTCACAAGCAGGACATTTGGCTCCAGCCTGGAACAACTCAATTCCAAGACGATACTTAATGATAGACCGAAATGTGGCGGGGTTCATAACCTGACCAAGACCGGGTATAGGAGCAGCCTTTAGCCATTGTTGGGCCATAGGGAGTTTCAGGTTTGCAAACAGAGCTGCTTTCCTCCCAGTAAGAGCAAACTCCACCTTGAGGTGCTTGTCGACATTGTTGTAGTAACAACTAGCCAATTTCTTCATTAGACAGGGGGCTGGTTGTACCGCACAAATGTCCAAGACATCCTCGCCAATGATATTACTCCACCTAGAAGTAGCTGATCCGAAAGCAGGCCCATCGCCAGACACTCCAGAAGCCCTCAAAATACGATCCTGCAGCCCATGCGACTGGAGCCTCGAAGCAAGAAAAGCATAATGTAGCATGTCCGCAGCGGTGTACACCCCAAGACCACCGCAATCGATAGGCATGGTAGAAAGGCGCCACTGTAGAGGGCCAAAGCCTGAACCCCTAAGCGTCACTATATGTTCCAATGACATCCTCAAAAAATCATCAAAAACACCTTGCGCATCTATGAAACAGGAAGGCGGGGTTGTTCGCATTGCAAAGTAGAGACGAGAGACTCCCGCGCAGGCCCACAGAAGCAATAACTCACACTGGGGATCCTCCAACCTCCTGATAGCCTCCATCAGGGCATTGGTTTTCAAAACCCTCTTCAATATCACCTTGTTACAAAAGGAAGGATCCAAGCTAACAGGCCCGCCAAGGAGTTTAACCCCTCCCACAGGACGTGAAATATGCTCAGGAAAAACCCCAACTTCCCTACAGCGTGTGTCCTCATTCGGCCAGAAAATTTCCGTCTTATCAATATTAAGGTGAAGTCCTAGGGTCGGGCCATCCTCTCTGATAATGGAAAGGGCTCTGCTGACCATCAAAGTGTCCCCAATCAGCGTTCCGTCATCCAGATACCAAGCATTAAGCTTCAACTCACAACTATCCATAACCTTACGGATTAACGGATGCAACCTAAGTGAGAAAAGAAGAGGTCCAAGAGGGTCACCTTGCTGAACCCCCTGACACGAATAGAGAACCTGATCACCGTAATATAACCGAGCAGGATGAGCATAGCAGAACTCAACCCAATGGGCGATAAAAGGGCACATATGACGAACCTCCTTGATCATAGCACTGCGATTAACCAGATTGAAGGCATTCTTGAAATCTACCAAAAGCATAGTCAGACTATTATCACAGCCCTGAGATTCCACTAATCTGTTAACCGCATGCAGCACTGCTTCTCCACCTGAAACCCCAACCCCAAACTGAGCATTTTCAAGATAAGACCCAAGGGTTTTACCAGCAGAAGATGCAGCCACTTTCGACACCAAACGCCGCCAGATTGACCCAACAGCAATGGGACGAACCCCCCCACCTGGCTTAAGGAGAGGAGTGAGTGGGGCACTGGCAACAAATTCACTCAAAGAAGTGGGACACCGGCCACTGAGAAATAAATTAACCACACTCGTTAAAGAGTCAGAAACCTCCTCAGCAATCGCCACAGCTGCACCACTAAGAGCGTCCAACAAGTGTTGAGCGCGAAGCCCGTCTTTCCCACACGACGTGCCCTTTGGGAAGCTTCTTATTCTGTCTAAAACTAAGCTCCTGGAAACCTGCAAGGGGTCGCCGACAATAGGTTCAGGGGGCATGTAAGGTGTCGGGGAGAACGGATGTTTGTCAGCAAGCTCTCTAAGAGTATCATCCGTCTGCGGAGCGACACCTAACGACGTTAGAATGCGAATAGCTGCAACAAAATGCCCATCACCAACCTTTCGCTTGCATTGCTTAATGACCTGCTCCTCCTGACACCTCTCCTCACTCCTACAAGGTGCATCGAAATTACCAGACAGAAGATCAGAGACAAGATGATGGATGCCCCCAGGTTCTCTCCACATCCGAATAGCCTCGGAAATACTATCAATCTGCAGGCGCCTCTTTAGTCCCGAATGATTTTCAGCGCTAGTTCTAGGCTTATATCTATGCAGGATACAAAGAGGCATAATAAGGAGACACACCCATGCCGACACACTAGACGGATCAGATGTAACCCTATCAAGGGTGTCCTTAAGAACTCTAGCAAAGCCCAATCTGCACTTCCACGGGACAGTCTTAATTGTATGAACTTTAGCACTAAAAACTCTCTCCAATAATGCGACATCAAATCCCACATTCTGCGCAAGATCACCCTGATCATCAACCGGAGCTATATCAACCGATGAACTACCCACAAGAATAGCAGGACGAGGCACCCCATGAATGAAGAATGCAATTGTTCCGTCGTCAGACAAAGGAGCTTCAACAACGTCTCCGTCATGAAAACAATTCTTGGACACGGTGTGAGTGACACAACAATGTCCGCAAAACCAAAGACCAAGTTGATGTAAAACCGCCTCAAATTGCTCATAAATACCAAGATTAGACCTGAGAAGCGCTTTGAAGTCGGACAATGCATCGCCCCTAAGATGGACATCCCGCAAATGCCTAATAAAATATGCCGGAGTGAGACCCTTACCACTACCATCCCTACATCCATCACACCCAACGAAAGGACAATGAACCCTCACCGGTGGAACACCTCCCACACCTTTCATCTAAAAACCCAAAGCAGACCAAACAACCTCAAATCTACTTGCTAAAAAACTGATTGCAGCAACCAAAAACAAATAAATAAATAGATAAACAACACCAAGGACTGGCCTGCTGTAGCCTGCAGTCACCGACAGCAACAACCCAACCACACAGCACCAACAGACCAGCGACAAAAAAAAACAAGAGCTCGATCACCCACACAACACCAACAGACCAGCGACGAAATAACACCCAAGGGCTGCCAAAACGCACCGACCAGCGAGCCCTAACACCAAGACAACGAGCCAGCAAAGAAAACACTGCACCCAACAACCCAAAATCGACACCAAGCCGACTTGAAACAAGCAAACCAAGATCGAACAGCCAGGGAAAGAACGCAGCGAGAAGAAGGAAACAAACTTGTAGACGCTGAAGGGATTAAACCCAGGCGCCAAGAAGGAGAAGGAGCACCCCGAACCGCTGTCATCGGGCGCCGGGATGAGCCGGAGAAGACCCCATCACCGACCCACCCTGATCGCCGATCGTTGCAATCGCCAATCGCTCCTATGCCCTAGCAGACGTATGATATTATTATTATTATTTAGGGTTTTGCACGACTCTATTTAAGTTATTTTCATTCTATTCGTGGAAAGTTGGTATGTGTTGAGAGAGAGAGAGAGAGAGAGAGAGAGAGAGAGAGAGAGAGAGAGATGAAAGCGGATTTGACTATGAGTTGCTAAACTCATAGTTTTGCCTGTGATTCGATGACATGTTTGGATGAATTATGAGTATTTGATTTCAATTAGTTATTTATAAGTTTATTTATCATCTTGTTCTTATTGATATATATTTGTTTTCATTTCTATACTTGATCAACATGTTAGGAATTACATCTATGCTATGAATCCGTTGTTGGTTTCTCGATAGCGAACAAAGTCATTGATTCAGTGATGTTTCGATTGCCTTTGTATTGGATGATAACAATTGATCTATGTCAAGTATATGAAATTAGGGTTAATTGAGTTGTTCCTTTTAATTCCTAATTGCATTGAATTGATGTGCCAATTGGTCTTAAGTACTCGATTCGTTAAGGTTATTCTTTAGTGATGCCACGTTGAATAAGTGATTGTATCTTTGCAGAACAATCTAGTCTAGGTAAGTCGGCATAATCTTATAAATAATATTGAAATCAACCCAAGGATCATGAACCCCCACCATTGTCAAGAATTGCAGGTGAAAGGCTTCTCTATCATATTACTTTGCAACCATTATTCTATTTAGCTTATCTTGCTATTTCATTAGTTCGCTATAACCTATTTGCTATTATCTTAAGAAATCATTATATAAATATACGAATTAGTCTTCTCCATGGGATCGACTCCTTACTTGTCTGTTATACTAATCTTTTGGTTAAGCATCGAGTTAGGATATTTACTTTTGGTGGAACTGAGCGCCAACGACAATTATACATCATCAGTTCGGACGCCACCAAATCTTGGCGTCGTTGTCGGGGAAGTCTTTATTCGTATTTCTTTTGTTGATTTCTCTTTAGCTTTATTTTTATTTTATTTTTTATTTTTCTTTAGATTTGACCTACCCTATATGGTTTAGACCCGTTCTACTAATTCATCGTCTTTGTCTTTTGATCCTGAGATTGAGAGATCTCTATCTAGGTTGAAAAGGAGATTTGATTTTAATCAAGAAAGGGAGATGGAAGACAACAACAATAATAATGGCAACATCATAAATCCGCCAAGAAGGACCCTGGGAAGCTTAAAGGAGTCTGACCTAAATGCACAACCACTTGCAATCAGACTCCCTGCTCTCCCGGAGAGTTCTAGGTTTGAATATGAATTCAATTGGTCTAATATTTTACCTAATTTTCATGGACGGCTTGGGGAAGAACCAAATAAATACCTAGTAGAGTTTGTTAGTGCCTACGATAGACTTAGACCTCAAGGCTTAACTGATGACCAATTGATTCTTAGAGTGTTTCCATTTACCCTAAAAGATTCAACTTGTGATTGGCTATATTACCTTCTCCCTGAAAGCATTACTACTTGGGTAGAATGAAGAAAGCTTTCCTTCAAAAGTATTTTCCCGCTACTCGCCTCAGCAAACTCAAGAAGTAGTTGTCTAGTATTGAGCAATCACCTACAGAGAGCCTCTATGAGTATGTTGAGAGATTCAAGAGGCTGAAGGGTAGTTGTCCACAACATGGTATACCCGAGGATGATCTAGTTTTATATCTATATGAAGGCATATTTGATAGAGAGCGAAGTGTCATCAATGCTACTAGTGGAGGAGATGTTTTGGATAAGATGTCTGAGGAAGCGATGGAAAATTTTGAAGGTTTATCCAATGCTTCGCAGCAATATGGGAGACACCAAGGAGTTAGAGGAGTTCGTAGATTGGATAATTATGAAAACAGTCACAGAGATGATTTATATAGGCTTACGGAGATAATCAATAAGATGGCTATGCAAATGAATCAAGCACAACAGCCTAGACCCTGCGAAATCTGCGGAGATCCAAGTCATCCTAATGATAAGTGCCCGGTGATTCAAGAAGAAGTTATTGATCTTATTGCAGTGGATTATGGACCTCACCGAAAATTTGGTAACAACTTCTACAATTCAAGCTACAACTCAAACTATTAAAGGGGTTTCAATAGGAGTCAACAGCAACAAGTACCATATCAAGAAAGGTGCCAATATGAGAACCGTTCAAGAAATCCTCAACAGGAGGATAAAGAAGAGACTTTAAGGCTATTGTTGGACAATATGAGTGTCTAAGAGAAGTTATTGAGCCAAATGGCTAAGGAAATTAGAGAACTAAAAGCTAAGGATTCAGGCAAGCTACCGTCGCAAGTGGTAGTCAATCCAAAGGAGAATGTAAGGGTCATGATCCTTAAAGGAGGTAAAGAAGTTAAATTGCCCACAAAAAGTTTAGAAGAGAAGCCTAAGGAGATGATTTAAGTGGAAGAACAAGAGGTAGAACAATCGGATTCCACAACACCGTCAACCGGCGCCCGCTACCTTAACCAGCGCCCGCCTCCCTTGTCAGTAGCTGATCCGAGTTTTGCCTTTGATTCGTCCGTTAAGAAATCGTCGAAGGAGTGATCTTCTGAGGTTCCTAGACCTGCACCACCCTTTACCCATGCCTTAAGAGCCGATCGTAAGTGGGAAGATGAACAAATTCTATATGATACCTTTGCTCATTGTGAGGTAAACATTCCGCTTTTAAATTTAATTAAAACTGTGAGTCGCTATGCTAAGTTTTTGAAAGAATTACGCACTATGAAAAGAAAGAAAAGGATGAAAAGGAAGGAAAAGGTGAGTTTGAATGAGAATGTTTATGCTATGTTACATGTTTTTGGGTCTAAATGCTTTGACAGAAACAGGTGTTACCATACAACTCGTTGATCGATCTAGTATTAAACCTAGAGGAGTAGTTGAGGATGTTTTAGTGAAAGTCAATGAATTAATATTTCCTACTGATTTCTTTATATTAGATATGGAATAGGGAACGCCTCAAACCCCAATCATCTTGGGAAGGCCATTCTTGCAAACGACTAAGACTAAGATTGATTGCTTTGGAGGTTCACGAACCATGGAGTTTGACGATAAAAAGATTGAATTTTCTATTTTTGAACCTATTGCACTTTCTCCTAATGATTCTTTGGATGTTCCTAATGCTAATAATGTTGATTGTTGTGATGAATTTAATGAATTGTTAGATACTTCTAAGGAAAAAGATTTATTGTATGATAAGTTTTCTAACAATGCGAAACTTGATTTAGGGAAAGAAGAAATTGAGATGAAAATTGAAAGTGTGATTAGTCCAAATGAAAGTGCGCTTAATCCAAATGAACATATTATTCTTCCCTGTGAGAAATTAATTCCTAACAATGTGGAGGTTTTTGCAATTTCAGGGAAACCTCCAAGAGAAATTCACATCAAAGAAAAGGGATTGATTGAGGAAATGGATGGATGCTTAGATAAGGCATTACACCTTCCTAAGGTTCCCTTGCTTGTCAAGAAAAGGACAAGTATAGAGGACCTTGGTGGGATAACTTGAGCAGGAAGAGCAACACGTCGAGCAAAAGACGTGAAACAAAGGTGCTTCTTGGGAGGCAACCCAAGGTAAGTAGGTAATATTATTTAATTTTCGCAATTGTTTTTCAGTTCAATAAAGTAGGACAAATCAATTTGCTGCATATTTGCAAGGCTTTGTGTGAGAACTAACATGTAAGCAAGTTTGATCAAAGAAAAGAACGAATTGGAGCACTGGCATGACCGGCGCCCGCCGCTACAAAACCGGCGCTCGCCGCTATCCCCAGATGCACGATATTAATTTTTTGGAAATAAGGGACGGGAGATTCTATATATCTTTATATTCATATTTTATTTATCTATCTATATTTATATCTATATTATATCTATCTATTTATATATATCTATATTATATCTATCTATTTATATTTATCTATCTGTCTAATTATATTTTTCTATCTTATGATTTTTATCCCTTCCTATTCCAAATTGCATACTTTCCAATTTCTATCTTTTGATCTTTTTCAAGCCTTTGTCTCCAAGTAAAAACAAGAAACCCTAATTATCCTACTTGAATCCAAATTCCAAAACTTAATCCTTGAGTTTCAATTATAAAAAAAGCCTTTCTTTTTCTTATCCATCATCCATATTCATCACAATTTCGAACCTCAAACACATATTCTATCCATCACTACCCTTCACCCATCAAATTCAATTCTTTGTCATTCCATCACCATCCTTATTATCAAGGAAGACTTTGAAACCAAGTCCTGATCTTCAAAGAGCAAGTTGGAAGGAGTTTTGACGTCGGAACATTGATGTTTTACATCGGATTCATGGTTCGTCAGCACCAGCGCCTGCCGCCCCTGAAACTAGCGCCCGCCGTCGACCGCCGTAGGTTGTTCTCGACGTTTTCTTATGAGTTCTCTTGTGTTCTTCGATTGTTTCGAGCATCATGTCGCTAGTTCCTGGTATGGTGAAACCCGCTCACTTGACAAAAAAGCAAGAGTATAGTTGGCTTAATCTTGGGAATCGGAATTATTGATCCACGGTGTTCTTTGATCCGGAAACTTTGCATCATCTGGGTTTATTTCAGCATGTTTCTAGGATTCTTGAGAAAAGTGGTTTGGCTGATTTTATGGATCTTAGTGCAACCACTTATCTGGTGTTGGTTAGAGAATTCATGGCTACCCTAAACTATCGTTCTAACATGGAGATTCGCTTTTGTATGAGGGGTAATGAGTTCGTGGTGACTAAGGATGTCATTGCACAAGCTTTTGGAGTCACCAAGACGCCTGCTGATTCGTGGGGTAATGCATCGGCTGATCCACCCGCTCGAGACACTTGGCTGGAAGTCACTGGATAATCATTTGGGAAGGATGCCAACTATTTTGATTATATGATTACCCATTTTGCTTTGAGGTTATGCTATAGGGTATTGAGTCCTGCTTTCTTTGGTTTGGTTGATCCTGAGTTGGTGATGATGAGAGGTTGGGCATATACCTACTGTTTGACCGCTGATGCCATGCAAATTCCAGATTGGGTCCAATTATTTTTGGAGAATTGTGGTGAGATGATTAGGGCTACTCATGGGAGGGCAGATCGCACTATTGCTTTTTGAGGATTGATATCGTTGATTGCTCGTCACTTATGTGTTCGTCTTGATGGATTACAACCTTTGCTTGGTGACATTGCCTATAATATTTCCGCTCTGAATTGGTCTGGCATTATTGTAGCAATTCGGCGTCCCAACAGAGAGGAGTGTTTCAGATGGATGGCAGTAGATTATGGAGAGCATCATCTATACCTTCCTGCAGAGTTACCGTTTTGTTTTGGACTTGCTGATTTCATGCTGAGCCATAATAACTTTCCTTTACCACTTGAGGATTCTTCTGAGACAAATGGTTTTAAAGAAACTGATTCAACAGTAGAATATGATCAAGTTGAGAATGAAGAAGAATAAGATTTTGATGCCGCAGACGTTGACCCTGTTTATGTTGCTTTAGATGAATTTGAGCGTTGGCTAGTGGAACCAGAAAGGAAGAATGAGGATAAGCTCCTAACTATTTCTTCAAAGATCACTGGTATTCAGAAAATGTTGATGCACATAATTTCTTATCTTTGCCAACAACCTGGACTCCAGCCTCCACCTTCACAGTGATAGGTTAGTTATCCCTTCTTTCACCCTCAGTTTTATTTCATTGTTCTTTTTGTTTATGCATCGAGGACAATGCAACATTTAAGTGTGGGAGGAGTGGTTTATGTTAGTTTAGTTCATGTTTATGTTTTATGTTTCATGTTTATTGTGAGCCTTTATATTTTGTTTAAGTTTTTAGTTTAATTCATGCATCATGTTTATGTTTTATGTTTTATGTTTCATGATGCATGTCGAAAATTACACAAAAATATCATGCATTGCATATGTATGTGTTATTCAAATACCCATCTAGCTTGAGATTGTCCTATATTTTATTTTAGCATGATCATCAAAATTCCATGGAATTCTGGATGATTTGACCTTGTCTTAAAATTGTTTTATGTGAAATATGATTTGACATAGGTAATTGAGCATGTATGATATAAGTTTCTAAGCATGATTGATATCCAACAAAAACTTGTCCTAGTGAGAATTTTTAGCCTTATGTAATTTCCCTTTCACTTTTGTTGTGTGATTTACTCTTCCTATGCATTTATCTATGAGTATTGACATGTTTATCTATTTTTTAGGTCGATTATATACAAGATCACTGCTTGATAAGTTTCAAATGATAGAGGTACCTTTTAGCTACATCTTATCCATGTCTACCCTATGTTATATCTTGCTTTGAAGCCAATTTGAGCCTTTAGCCTATTTATTTGTAGCTCCACAAAATTCATGTTTCCTAGCCTATGATAAGTATTACCCTTCCGGGAATTAAGATTTAGAGTTGGTTATGAAAGTCTGTTTGGAGTTGAGAAAGAAGCTAAAGTGCATGAGTGCTTATTGTTTATGGTTTTGAGTGAGATGTAATGTTATGTTCTTATATTTTCCCTCATATTTTATTGCATTTATTTTGGCTCAAGGAAAAAAAAGCATTTGAAAAAAAAAACAAAAAATGCTGGAAAAAAAAGAGAGAGAGAAAAAAAGAGAATAAAGAGCCTTGTTATCTATTTTTTCATATGAGGAGTTGGATAGATGTTTGGTTGAGAGGATATGAGTTATTTGAGTTTATTTGAGAGTTTACATATGAGTTTTTGAGTTTTTGAGAGCTTATTGATATATTTTAAGAGTTATTGATTATTGTTGAGAGTTGTGTTCTTATGTGAGCTTGATGTACTTTTGAGTTGATTTGCGTTATGTTGGAAGTTTTTAGGAATCTTATTTCCCGGAATTAATAGCACCACATGACCAAATACAATTCCTTGTCCTTATGTTTTTACCAAGCCCCATTACAACCCCGCCGAATGAAATCTTCTTTGAAGGTTTCCATTGAGCGAAAGTCCTCTTGATGTTCTTATTTTTGCTTTGATGGATCCGGTGGAGATTTTGTGATATAAGTGTGAATATTTAATGTTCATGTTTGTGTATGGAATTGAGTTGAGTGTATGCTTAAAGCCTAAATACATGAGAGTGAGAGAAACACATATTTTCCCTTGTGAGGTTGGATTGATAAGCATGCGGACTACTTGATCCCCCATATACATGTTATGATGTTTTTATGCATTGTTCGTATTTGCACTATTGATTGAAGTTGCTTTTGATAAGGAAAAAGTTATGAAGGAATCTCTTGTGAGGTGCATTGATTTTGTTTATGTTTCATGGTTGCTTGAGAACAAGCAAGAGCTTAAGTGTGGGGGGATTTGATAATGCATATTTTAGATAGGCATTATAGGTATGTCTTATTGCATTTAAGTAGTCATGTTGCATATGTTTTGTTCTATTTCCATTATCTTTCATATGAAATATTCAAGTTCGGAATCTACGCCTTTTTAGTGTTTATTCTGCAATTTTACGATCCGAGCATGAAGGGAGACTTGGGAGATCTTAGAGACCGATTTTGGAGCATAGGAAAGGCCAAGGAAGAAGCATCAAGGGAGCAAGAGATCACAATGTCGAAGCAAAGGAAGAATCTCGGAGCCAAAGGAGTGGCGTCCGCTGCTTTTCCACCGGCGCCCGCCGGTGTCCCGTATTCAGCAATTGCCGATTTCGTCCGAAGATTCTATTATTATTATTTTTTAATTATAAACTCGCTTCTATTAACCAATTACTATTTACAAGAAATTAGTGGGTAGCCGAGATACTATCTGGACACCTACTCCCTTAGCGATAATAAAACCGAGTCTAGTACAAATATAAGCGGCAGCACGAGCCCCCACATCCTGAGATACGGAGAATTTCTGAATCCGCTTCAGCAAGGCAACCGCATCCGTATCTAACTCCCCCAACGAAGAGAAGGAGAAGGATATAAAACCATAACCAGCCGCCGTGCACAAATCTCGATACAGAGAGTTGGTGTGTGTTGAGAGAGAGAGGGAGAGAGGGAGAGAGGGAGAGAGAGAGAGAGAGAGAGAGAGAGAGAGAGAGAGAGATGAGAGCGGATTTGACTATGAGCTGCTAAACTTATAGTTTTGCCTGTGATTCGATGACATGTTTGGATGAATTATGAGTATTTGATTTCAATTAGTTATTTATAAGTTTATTTATCATCTTGTTCTTATTGATATATATTTGTGTTCATTTCTATGTTTGCTCACCATGTTAGGAATTACATCTATGTTATGAATTCGTTGTTGGTTTCTGGATAGTGAACAAAGTCATTGATTCAGTGATGTTTCGATTGCCCTTGTAGTGGATGATAACAATTGATCTATGTCAAGTAGAGGAAATTAGGGTTAATTGAGTTGTTTCTTTTAATTCCAAATTGCATTGAATTGATGTGCCAATTGGTCTTAAGTACTCAATTAGTTAATGCTATTATTTAGTGATGCCACATTGAATAAGTGATTGTATATTTGCAGAACAATCTATTCTAGGTAAGTCGACATAATCTTATAAATAATATTGAAATCAACCCAAGGATCATGAACCCCAACCATTGTCAAGAATGGTAGATGAAGCACTTCTCTATAATATTATCACTACTTTGCAACTATTATTTTATTTAGTTTATCTTGCTATTTCATTAGTTCGCTATTACCTATTTGCTATTATCTTAAGAAATCATCATTGAAATCTACGAATTAGTCTTCTTTGTGGGACCGACTCCTTACTTGTCTGATGTACTAATATTTTGGTTAAGCATTGAGTTAGGATATTTACTTTTGGTGGAACTGAGCGCCAACGACAATTATACATCATCAGTTCAGACGCCACTAGCGCCGCTACACCTGGTTGCTCTAACTTGGAGCACGACGGTAATCCGTCTCCATTCTCCTTCTTGGAAGGTCGGGGACGTTTCTCCCTCTGCCTGGTTTGGTTGGGGCCACCTTTAGAGATCGGTGCCGACCTCTCCAACTATCATTGACGGCTCCCTTTCTGGTTGTCCTCCATGGATGGGTTGTCGGACTCGTTGCCAAGCTCCCTCTCCAGTGTTGGCTTCCACGGGGCAGCCCGAAAACTTGTGCTTTGACACTTGGGCCCGAGGCAGCCCGAAAAATGGAAAATAAAAAGGAAATAAAATGGAAAATCCCGAAAGGGCTTTGAAGTGCGTTTTACTAGGGTGGTTCTCGATTGCGTCTCTAGGTGTTCTTGGCGTTTCTATTTTTAGTTGGGGCTCTGCCGTCCGGTGTTAAGTCTGGCTAGAGTCGAGGCGGTGTCTATTGAGGCCCATGATCATGAAATTTCCTAGGAGGTTCGTCTTCACTGCCCACAATGACTCCTGATATACCGTTGGCCAGTGGTGTCATTGCATGGTGGCACTTGGCATCGAGTCATAGTCTATATTATCCCCAACGTATTAGAATTAGGTTTTTTTGTTTTCCTAGATCTGTTAGGTTGCCATTGTGTGTTTTGCACCTTTGTATTTTAGGTTGTATGTTTGACGGTTTGTTGTCTGCCGTTTTGACCACTCAGGGAGTCAGACCTGTCTAGCACTCAAATTCTTACCTTATGAAAAATATAGTATATAATAAAGTAATATAATATTTAATAAAAGAACATTCTATTCGCATGGAGAAATCTCGCTAGACACACGGTGGAGGTCCCGACTTCCTGGGTAGGTAAGGACGGTGATGATGTCGGATTCCTTGGTAAGCAGTGGGAATGCAGACACGAACTTCCTAAGTCGGCTTCAGGTGGTTATGGTGCCCAAAAGAACCCCTATAAATAGGCCTTAGGTAGACACGCCAATCTGCAGCCTTACAGTGCACATGTTCAGTCACTGAGAAATCCCACTTGCATGCCGAAATAGGGAGTCGACTTCAGCTATTGCCTTGTCGTCTTGGGCGAGTTGTGTCGCCAATATCTTCATAGACTTCGGAGGTAGGCAAAGACACCGTGCCGCTTGTGATAAATTGACCATATATATATAACAACCCCCTTAATAAATCTCGTAGTTTTTTTTGGTCAAAAGGAGAGACGGGCCTCTCCGCGCATCTAGCCGCGCTTTTATTGTAATAGAAAAAGTGAGCTAAGTGTTCAGCAAGCGAGGGATAGCTCGGCCCCTAACATAATCAAGAAAGAAATCTAAAACACCCTTGGGAGGGTCAAAACAATACAATTAAACCAATGTCATAAAGAAAATCTAGACTCGCTAAGTGATCCGCTACACGATTCGCTTCGCGGAACACGTGTCAAAACTGGATGTCCCAGTTTCTACTCAGATATCCATGGCATTTGGATTCTAGGCTAGCAAGCGGGTGGCAACGTGGGGTCTCCTTTCCAAGGAGCGATACTATAGTGTGTGAATCTGTTTCCAGAATTACACGTCTATAGTCTCCCTCCCAAGCAAGCTTAAGCCCTTGTAAGACACCCCAAAGCTCCGCTTTTGGTACTGTTGTGAGCCTAATTTGCCATATTTTATACTTACTTTTATATCATTTTCTGCATGCATTTCATACATTCGGGCCGAAAAAGTACAGAATCTATGTAGTTTATGTTTATTTGCCAAATTATGGAGTCTACACCAGTTTCTGTTTAATTTCGCAGAAATCGAGGCAATTTACAACAGTTCAGAGAAAGGAGGAAAAGCTCGAAGTCAACTACAGAAAGTCCGAGGTCAAGGAGTAGTGGAACCAGGACAAATCGAGCAAAGAACAAGAAAATCGAGTCGAAACACACAGGTCGATATCGAGTTCAGATAGTCGATATCGAGTGAAGTCAAGCCGATTTCCACCAGAAGAAGCCAGATCGAGTGAAGACAAAGAGAAGAGGTCGATATCAACTTAACCAAGTCGATATCGAGTTGACCCAAAATCGAGCAACTCCCAGGAATCGACCAGAGCTGGAGCAAAGGAAAAGTGGAAGTCGATATCGACTTAACCTAGTCGATATCGAGTTGAATCTAAGTCGATTTTCATCCCTGGAGCCGAGATCGAGTAGCAAAAGTGAAGTGAAGAAATTACAGGTCGATATCGAGTAACCCAAGTCGATATCGACTTGACCAACAGTGGTCGATTTCGAGCTAGTCCGAGTTCTAATCAAATTTCTATCCAAAGTCCAATGGAGATATCCACAAGATCAAATTCTATCAAGATCTATCAAGATGGGAGAGATATTTATCTACTTTAGATATAGTCCCTTTTAGATATTATTTCCTTTATCATAATGTTTATCTTATATTATTAGATAGATTTAGATATACTTGTTCCATCCTAGAATAGCTACATGGAACACTATAAATAAGGCCTTCGGGGCTGAGTTTTATTCATTCAATTCTAGAGACAATTAGTTACATAGAGAGAGTAGAGAGAGAGAGCTTGTGGCGAGGAGGAGCAAGAGAGGCGAGAGCGAGATTTGGCTTCGATTGGTTGCAAGCTGTCTTTTATGTTATTTAATGCAATTTAGTTCCCTTTTATGATTGATGTCTTTCTTTATGATGAAGAGCGAGTAGTCACCCAACTTCTAGGATCGGAGTGAGCCCGACGGTAGCCATGTGAGGTGATGCGGTAAAGGTACAGTTCCAATGGTGGGAATCAGTTCAATACTCGGCCATCGACTTCTGCTGATCTACCGGTTGTATCTCTCTAGTTGCAGCCTGAATGAGCGGCTTGTCAGTGGCCTAGACGTCCATCCAGAAGCGGACACTCCTCACATTTCTGATAGCCCACCTAAGGCCATGCCTCACCACCTCATCTGCAGCAGCCCGAATGCTCTTCCATATGTGAGATTTTCCCGTCACCCTCGCCCCGGATTCATGCATATACTTGCAGCGGAAAGCGTCAACCCAAAGAGTCTTATCATAAATCTCGTAGGTTATGCACGGATATAGCATAGTTTGTTTTTAAAAAAATAAAAATAAAAATTGCCAACTAGGTATAAAGTTTCTTTTTGTTCATGGGGAGAAAAGTTAATGTGGCATTTGACTCGGAGCTTGAGTCGTCCGAAATTTGGAAGTTTGAACCGAGGCTCCCTCCCGCTCTCACCCCTCAACGCCTTCAAATAACCTTTTTCTTTTTTCCTCTCTCTCACGCTCTCCCTCTCATCCTCACTCTTTCTAGTCCCTTTCTTCCTCCTCCTTCCGTTTCTCTCTCGCCGAACCCCATTTTCGCATGGTGGATCACACCCAAACCCTAATTTTGTTTTTGCGAGATTAACAGCCGCAGGTCTTCTGAGCTTCCCTCTCGCGTTAATGCGTCCCTAGGTCAGTTCGAAGCTCCGTTTCTCTGTTTCGCACTCTTTTGAAGGTTCCATTTTGACGAGCGCTCTGATTTCTGTCGAATTTCTTTCCCGGATCTGTCTTACAAGCTGATTGATCGTAGACATTTTCGTCAATTTGAGTGCAAACGTTTGATTCTTTGTTCTATTGATTTTCTTTGGTGAATTCTGTACAGATCTGTTGGTTTTACAAGTTTCGAGCTGTTTTCAAAGAACTTGAGCGTTTACGTCAATCTTCTTTTTCTTCCGTCTCATCTCATTAATCTTCCTTTCTTGGTGCAATGTCTCATTACCGTACAGCTCCGTTTTTTTTGAAATCGTCCTACGACGGAGAAACACAGATGACTTCGCTAGATGATTTATTAGGGAGTGTTTAGTTTCAGCTGGTTCAATTCCTGACTGAGGATTCAAATTTTGAAAATGTAGGTCTTTAGGGTTCTAAGGGGACTGTCGTATAAGGAGTCAACGTTTTTGGAAAATGACAGTATTTTAATCACGTTTGGGAATTTCCGGTTAGATCTGCAAATCAATTTGTATTTTATGTGAGTTTGAAACATACTAATAGTTGATTTGTTTCAAGTTTATATGATGGAAATTAGTAAGGTACGAAGGTTCTACATGACCCAATCAGTCATGCCTAGACTAGAATTTCTTTCTTTGTTAAAAGTATGTGAATTACAATTGCTAGATCATCATAGTGAAAACGAAGCCTAACTTGCAAATAGTCAATTAATGAATTATGAATGAGAGGAAGTTGTAAGAGTAGAAAGAAGTTATGAAAATGTAATGAGGGTTGAAAGGTTATAGAAGTATTCGCCATTCTGGCCATATCAGACTAGTCTTGTGTAGTTCACATTATTATGCTTTTGTCAATTTGTTCTCCATCCCTTCAAATTAGCTACCTAAGTTTTTCTGTTGCTTACATCCATCTCTTATCTACATAGGTGTTGCATTCACTGCAGATGCCCAAGGTTCCATGAATTTAGTTTGAACTTGAGCCACAGACGGCTCTTCTAAGATGGCTATAGATATGAACAAGCAAAGAATAGCAGTTCCTAAAATGGAAGAGACCACCTTTAGAATCACAAGAGCACGTGCAAAGGCGATTGGTACTTCTGGGGCCCTGATCCGAAAACCTCCTGGGCCAGAACTTAAGAGAACTCTGAGGACAAGCTCTAAAAGAACAACCTCAGATGATAACAAGTCCTTTTTTTCAGCAATTGCTTGTTCCCAGAATAAGAGAAGAGCAGTGCTTTCAGATGTGTCCAACATATTCTGTGAGAGACCCCAAGTATCCTGCTCCAATGCAGCAACAAATCAGGCAAGCTTTTACTGTTGTGTCACACTATATTGTTGCTGTGTTTAATTTATGTACATTTTAACTAAGTTTCTCTTCCCATTTAGTATAAGTTTTTGTTTTAGTAAAGAGAAATTGTTTCATAAAAGATGAATATGTCATGCAAAGATGCAGTTTCTTTAACTTATCACATAAATGATTCAAACCTTTCTATCTTATGAAAACAGAAGATTATCTGAAAATTTTCTGTTGCTTTCCTGTTCTGTGCATGCTAGTCAAAGAAGCAGGTGAAGGGATACCCCACTAGAAAGTACTCGAAGGTGGCTACATATGCACCCACAGGACAATGGCGAGGTCGAATCGTTGAAGGAAAGGTAGTAGAATGCATACCGAAACTAACAAGGGAGTCCAGGGACATAAGTTTGCCGACAAAACAAAGAGTGGTCAGTGATACTGCCAAATTAAAGGCCAATCCATCTGAGGTCGCTTCACTGTGCAAAATTGAAAAGAAATTAGGAGTTCATTCCTGTGCAAGTCGTGATGGAAATGAATCAGACGAATCAGATGTAAGGCCAGCAAAGCAGAATTCTTTAGGGCCAAGTATAATTTCCAGCCTGTTTAAGAAAGGTCCATAATTAACTTTTTCCTTGATATTTATTTGTTATAATAGGGGTATTGCTGTTACTGTTACTGTTTTGTCTGTTAATGGGTTTTGAGGATGTTATTTACTTGTATGGCTAGTCTTATAGTGTCTTTGCTCAGGTGGATTTTTTTGATGAGGTTTCAAATATTATGATTACAATTGATCATAGTCACTGAACTTCTAGTTACTTTTCTAGCTAAAAAATGTGCACCTATGGACACACACAAACTTGTGAAAGAGAACTGATAATGAAATGGTCTTCTGTTTGCTTGATGATTATATGTTTATACTAGTCGTCTTGTTCTTGGTTGCCTTATATGTGGGATTATAAGTTTATCAATAAAGCTGAGGAATAATTTTTGGTCCAACAGTTCAACTAAATATGGTCAATTTCAGTTAACAGAATTAAGTATCTAGAAAATAGCTTTTGCAACAATATTAAATAAAATTATTGCTTTTTAATGTGTAAATTTTGTTAATTATATTATGCTAAATTCTCGCATTAAATCTATTTGATCTTGGTTGAGGTCAAAGATTGACTCTGACTCCATGATGCAGACCGCAAATTTCACGATCAATCAGTAACACCCATTGATCCTGAAATTGTTGACATTGATTCAAAGCAGAGAGATCCCCTGATGTGTGGCGTATATGCTAGAGAGATATATGACAACAGACGTGTTAGAGAGGTATACATTTCTATGTTCATGCACATGGTTGTTCATTCTCTCATATTTTGCAAGGGATTAACTTGGTGGTCAAATACTGCAGCTATTCACTACAGAAACATGTCTTCTTATTTTATATTTCCCCCCTTTTCTCAGTTTAACTGCAGACCTTCAGTAGACTACATGGACAAGGTGCAGCGGGACATTACCCAAAGCATGAGAAGAATCCTAATTGATTGGCTTGTGGAGGTTAGTGTACCCATATACATGTATAAATACATTGTGTGCACTTGACAGGTTCTTACCAATTTAATATAGTCTTGCATAATGATAATGGCTAAATAAATAACCTCTGCGGGTGGCTGCAACTCTAGCAGTGGCCATGTCACACTTTTGTCTCTTGGATTTTTCTCCAGATTTCTGTGTGAATTTGAGCTTTGTCCATTTGATTCTCTTACACTAACATCCGTTTTATTCCCTGTTGTGCTCTTAGGTGTCGGAAGAATACAAGTTGGTACCCGATACACTCTATCTCACAGTCAATCTCATTGACCGGTTTCTTTCTTGCAAGTACATTGAAAAGCAAAGATTGCAGCTGCTTGGTGTTACTTGCATGTTTATTGCTTCGTACGTTTCTCTATACCATCCAACTCACTTGGCTTGTGCTGTTGTGCATTGCAATGTTATAGAATAAATGCAAGATTTTACCTGTGTGAATAGGCTACCTGTTTTGTGGGAGATAGTTGCAGTTGATGAACATGAAATTTAAAGTTTAATCTAGCATGTCAATAGCATTTGGTAATCAGAACAATAGTAAAACACTAAACTTGCTATACGACATTGCTTATTGCTGATGACTTCTTTCTGTCTGTTTGTTCTATTTTGCAGGAAGTATGAAGAAATCTCTGCTCCTCGGGTTGAAGAATTTTGCTTCATTACAGACAACACATACACAAAAGAGGAGGTGAGAACTCATGCCTACTAATCCCTTAACTATTCATTACTCAAAAGGTTATAAACCAACAGTATTCTTCTTATAGTATCCGTTTCACACATATATTTCAGAATCGTGTATCCTGAGCTTTTTCGTATGAAGATTGACTTTTGTCAATATCTTGGACAATAAAATTCAATTCATTAATGCAGAAATATAGAGAATTAGGTTTGTTAGGTTGATAAGTTATAGGAACAAATTGGAAAAGGAGAGAAGTTTAATGTTGTATATAGTATATAATATACATGGCTCCTTCATCTTTGAACTTCTTTTTGTTTTGTAGCTTGAGCAATATATACCTGAAAAAGTTCCAAGTAATATGTAATTTTTGTTTTGTAGCTTGAGCAATATATACCTGAAAAAGTTCCAAGTAATATGTAATTTTTGTTTTGGGGTTCTCATCTCTCTCTTCTCCCTACCTCATTTAAACTCACAGTTTGGCTGCAATTTGATGACCTTTTTTTTAAATTTTTGATGACAATTTGGCTGCTATTTGAAACACATTGCATTAACAGAATATTCTACTTAATCTGTAAAAGATTGAGAGGGCTTTTAGTACGATGTTGAGAGGTAAACATTATATGGCTGAAGGGAAATGGACACTTTACATGGGAATATAGGAAACAAGGTATCCAGACCAATTTCATTTTTTTCATATTTGGGCTTCAGCTCGTTCATTTGCAAGTTTTACTCAATTTACATATTCTAAGGAAATCTAGAACAATTGGTTGTTCTTTTGACATTCAGTAGTTCATTATACTGATCTAGATTACAATGCGCCGCCCTTGTATTCCCACAGCATATTGTCTTCATTTATATTCTGTTTCTTCTTCTTCTTTTTTGGTTCCAGAACGTAAAGGACGTTCTTAACTTGAACTCAATTAATAGGTGGTGAAGATGGAGAGTGAAGTTTTGAACTTTCTCTGCTTTCAGCTCTCGGTTCCTACTGTCAAAACCTTTTTGAGGTATGCTTTTACTGTTTTACACATGGTGAAATCCTGCCATCTACTTCATTGTTGCTGATTATTTTCCATTTTGCTATGTTCCTCAGGAGATTTATCCAAGCAGCACAAGCCACCTCTGAGGTATAAAGAGGCATATTCTATTTCTAATTACAGCAACATAAGATGATAAATATCCGGGTTTTAACTTTGTCATTTCTTCAGCATAATCCTTCTGTCGATCTGGAATTCTTGGCAAATTACTTAGCAGAGCTAACTCTCGTAGAGTGCAGTTTTCTGAAATTCCTTCCTTCCCATATAGCTGCATCTGCAGTTTTACTTGCAAGGTGGACTCTAGATGGATCGGCTTGTCCATGGGTGAGTAACTCCTGTTTCTTACAGCTTTAGCTTTTCCAGTACCAATTACTTGTGACTTGAGTGAGACAAACTCATTGTTTTATGTGTATTCTCCAGAATCCAACTCTTGAGCACTATACTTCCTACAAGATCATGGATCTTAAAGTTGCTGTACTTGCCATGGAAGAGCTTCGAGTAAATGCCAAAAGTAGCGCTGCCAATGCCATACGCGAGAAGTATAAGCAACAAAAGGTATGTCCTGCTGAAACTCTACTCTTAGATCCTTCAGCACAAGATAATTGGTTAAAAAGACCACTACTGAACTATGGACTGATCTATTCGTATATTCATCTAACATTTCAAATGTAATTTTGGTGGGACAGTTTAACTGTGTAGCGAATTTATCGTCTTCAAAGGCCGTTCAGACTCTTTTTTCAAGCTGAGATAACCGCTTCCTGCACATATTAAGAGATGGATATGGAGAATAACTATCATCGGAACTACTGAACTATGGAATTCGAAGTGAGATATCGCTCAGCGCTCTCTAACCTTAGTACGGATGATCATAACAATTTCTCAATTCTCTCTTCGAATTCTGCCCCTATTTCATTGTTGTAACGAGCCATGGTAATCTGTATCTCTCAGATTTCCATTGTAGTGTGTTTTCTGTAAGGAGTTTGATCAAGGCATTTAATTTATAGACTTTAGAGCCCTCAAGCGCCTTGAGGTTTCGAATCTTGTTTCGAGCCTTATGCATTGGCTTGTCTGAGGCTTTTAGATTAGATCAACTGCTCATTCTGGCAGTAAACATATCTCTGAGTATTGACCAAGACTGACGTGTGTATTCACTTCCTCATCTGAAATATATCTTTTGAATTACTAGAGATGCTTCATCAGAGGATCTGATGAGTGAAAACTTGGTTTCCCCCCAAAATAAGATTGGTAATCCAACTACATTGACATATAATGTTTCCACTTTCAAGTTTCGTTTCATAATGATCATGCAGTCTCGAAATCAATACGAGTGATACAATGACTTGCACAGTGGCACGTGATAATACATGCTGTATATAGACCTGTCAAACGGGTGTCGAATAGATCTGGGTTAACTCGAACCCAGGTTTGAGCCGGTTTTGAGTCAAATCTAATCATTTGACCTAGAAAAATATCGATTTTTATAGTTTGGGTCCAAAAAAAATTCTGGGTGAAAATTTTCAGGTCTTGATCCAAAAATTTTCAGGCGTTTACACATATATATATATATAGGAGGTTGGATAATGTGTTAACAACTCTTACGGTGTTAAATGTTAACAAATCAATATTCGACAAAATTTATCAAATATTCATCACAATCACTCGATTATTCATCAAAGCTTTTGTTAAAATTAATCAACTATTCATCACAGTCACTCAATTATTCATAATTTCCCAAATATTCATCAATATTCGATAACATTTAAGAAATATTCATCACAGTAACACAATTACGAGATTGAGGGTGAATACACACGCAAGGGTTTGAGTTTTTTGGGTGATAATTTTTTTTAATTGGCAATAATTATTAATTGAAATGAATCTCTTAAATGTTGTTGAAAAACTTTCATGAATAATTGAGTGATTGTGATGAATATTTGATAAATTTTACCGAATATTGATTTGTTAACATTTAAAACCATAAGAGTTGTTAACATTTGAACCGTATTATATATATATGGGCCCAGTTCTGGTGCTAAGGATCGCTCGGGTGAGAAGGAAAGAAGCGATTTGATTGGCTGAAAACGTCACCCCCACGCGATTCCTTTTTCGGCACACTCGCATTTAGCGAATTGTTACACGCGCCTTTAATAAATATCTTACCCCCTTTCTCCTAATCTCCGAATAATCGAATCTTCGAATTTTCCAAATCTTCTCTCCAAATCTGCTCTTCGAAATCGCCGAAGACAATGGAAGCATTCAAAATCACCAGATCTGGTAGCTTGAAGGCAATCGAAGCACAAAAATTTGCTCATCTGCTCGGTTTCAAAAACCTAATAACAAAAATCCTGGCTATTTGCTGCGACTTCAATGGAGAAAGGTAAAAAGTAAAAACCTAATAATTGCTCTATGTTCTGTTAATTTTTAATTTTATTACTTATTTATTAGGTTATTATTTATTTATTGCAACTTCAATGAATGTATTTCATGAACGAATTCCCTAGTTATTCCCAATCCTTGACTTATTGCAGGTTATGTATGCTGAACCAGTTCGAGTTATGCATGATGAACCAATACTATTATGCATATTCCTCTAACAACTACCTTTTGTATATGTTGAACCACTTCGAGTTGTATATGCTGAACCAGTTCGAGTTATGCATGATGAGCTAATACTATTATGTATATTCCTTTAACAACTACCTTTTGTATATGTTGAACCACTTTGATTTGTAAATGCTGAACCAATTCGAGTTATGCATGATGAACCAATACTATTATGCATATTCCTTTAACAATTACCTTTTGTATATGTTGAACCACTTCGAGTTGTATATGTTGAACCAATGCTATTATACATATTCCCTTAACAACTACCTATTATATATGTTGAACCACTTTGAGTTACATATGTTGAACCAATACTATTATAGATATTCCTTTAATAACTATCTCTTATATATGTTGAACCACTTTGAGTCATATAGGATGAACCACTACTTTTGTTATATATGTTAACCTAAACTACTATCATATGAGTTGAACTATTGTTTGATATGTTGAACCATTTTTTGATATGTATGCTGAACCTATACTTGCTCTCTATCTCTTAATCCATTGTTTGTGTGATTTTGTTATATATCTTGAACCATTGTTTCATATATATGCTGAACCATTTCTTCCTTCTATCTCTTAATCCATTTTTTGTGCGACTCTTCAAAAAGATACATCTTGTATTACAACTCCAGCTGTCATCCCTATATCAGAAATTGATTCACCATCAGCAATTCTAACTTTATCATTGGAGAAAGGTATAAATTGTTGTTCTAATTGTTCTATGTTTTGATATATATACTGAACCACTGAGAATTATATATGCTGAACCACTTCTAGCTCTCTGTCTCTTAATTTATTTTTTTGTTTGAATATCCAAAAAGATACAAGACTAGTTGTTGTCCACACATCAGGAATTGGTTCGCCATCAGAGAAGAGGTATGTGTTGGAAATATCACCAGGAAACACGAAGTATTGGATCCCAATATGTGATGATGACTTGAAGCCTACTATTGGGATGATTTTTTATAAAACTGAAGAAGGTATATAGATGTATGAGAGATATGCTTCAATGTGTGGGTTTGACATACGACACATCGCTCTTTTAAAACCAATAGGTGTTCTCAAACTAAAGTATATTGTCTGCAAAAGAGAGGGGGTGAAAAATGGTTCACACTCAACTGTGAAAAGGAATACAGTGTCAAATATGTGTGGTTGTAAAGCTAGAATTATCTTCACAAGGACAATTAATGGAAAATATAAGGTGAGGGCCTTTAAAGAACGTCACACACATGCGCTTTGGGATAAGTTTACAGGAAAGTTTGCACAGTCCAACTTCAAGTTGAAAATGATTCATCGAAAGTTTGTTTTGGACTGTGCTCAATCAAAAATTGGTGTTGTTAAAGCTTATAAGCTATATGAAACAATGATGGGTGGATCATCAAAGGCTTTTGCATCTGTTGTACAATTCAAGAACTTCAAGAGAGATTTGATGGCTTAAATGAAAGATTCTGATGCCCAAATGTTGATAAACAGATTAATTACAAAGAAAGAGATATGCAACGCCTTTTACTTCGGCTATGTTGTTGATAAAGATGACCGATTGAAAATGATATTTTGGGCGGACCCAATATCCAGGAAAAACTTTTCAATATATGGAGATGTTGTGATATTTGATTCTACCTACAGAACAAATAGGTAACTTACCTAAACCAGTTACCTTTATTGTGTATGCTGAACCCAAACCTGTTTGTATGTTGAACCTTGAAATATTTTCTATGTCATTTTTATTTTGTATTAACCAATATCCGTTTGATTGTTGAACAATATATTCTTGAATATAATAAAGTGCTCTTTGTTTGTATGTTGAACCTTGAAACTTTTCAATGTATGTTGAACCTTGAACAAACGTTTATCTATATCCATACTCAGTAAAGTGCTCTTTGTTTATGTTGAACCAATACTCGTTTGTTTGTTGAACCAAATAGGCTTGTCTTAGGTGAACCAATGTCTATATATATGCTTTCTCACTCAAGTGAGCTTTATTTATGATCCTTTTTTTTATTAGGAAAAAATTTGGGTGGGCGAGCCCTACCCGGCAGCATCCTTGCGGATAAGGTCATTAATACCTGGGTTGTTGTAAATATCACTACCTCGGGCAGAGCAGCAAAGGTGTGCAACCTTATCAGCCACTCTATTGCCCATAAGAGGTACATGAGAGTATCCTACTTCTTTTAGAGTCGATAACAAGACTTGTATGTCAGAGAGGATAAGTTCAATCTCCCAAGGACATTTGGTTTTTTTATTTAGATATTCTATTATTATTTTGCAGTCACCTTCAATTTGGATTATGTCAATGCAAAGTTGTAATACTCTCTGGATCCCCAATTTGAGAGCGAGGGCTTCGACTTTGATGGGCTGTTGTTTTCCTAGGAATTTGTTTTCAATGGCAACAGGTCGCCCATTCCAGTCCCTAATAATGATACCTGTCGTACTATCGCCGTTAGCTAAAGAAGAGCCATCAAAATTGAGTTTAAACCAGCTAAACTGTGGTTTGCGCCACTTAATTAGCCGCTGTTTATCGGTCTTTCTGGAACGGACCCTTGATGAGGGGTGGTTAATTCCATCACCTTCTTCTTCCGCCATGGACGTTCTTTTCCAATTATCTATGTGTGATCTGACAAGGTGAATGACTTGTTGGCATTCGGGTATTGTTGTTTGTTGAAATAAGTATTGATTCCTGATGTACCAAGTAGTCCACCAAGCAAAGGCTAGATCAGTCAAAGCGGCCGAGTTTAGGCTACTGCCTAGGCTAGATAGAATGGGTCTAAAATCCCGGGATTGGTTGAGCAAACGGGCAGTTGTTGTCAGTTCTTGGTTTGGGAGTTGGTAGAATTTCCTTATGAAAGAGCATTCCAGAAACAGGTGGGCCTCGTCTTCGGGGGCCATATTGCATAGTGAGCAAGTAGCTGGAACCGCCGCCCCCTACAGGATAGGCATACTGCAGTAGGCAGGCCATTCTGTGCAATCTTCCATAAGAAGTTCTTCACCTTTGGAGGAGCATCAATCTTCCAAATCCAAACATTCCTGTCGGGCGTAGCTTCGGATTGTGCAGTTATCAGTTTGTAAGCACTTGTCGTAGCAAACCATCCTTCCCTGTCCGGTCACCAGTAAAGACGGGCATGTAAGTTTGATGCTGGTAGGGGGATGTCTAAAATTTCTTTGACGATGTTGTTTGGTAGAGCCTTTTGCAGCTTTTCTGTCCACCATTTTCCCCCCATAATGTAGTCACTAACGGTCTCATTCTGATCGTACCCTTGGAGGGTACCGGTCCGGGACTGTATGGAGGCGGTAGATATCCAATTATCTGTCCAGAATTTTATTGTACGTCCATCTCCTACCGACCAAATAAGCCCTGATTTAAATTTGTCAATTAAGTTAGCTAGTTTAGACCACTGTCGGGAGGTAGATCCCGAACGTTTGTAGTCGAAAATACTTACAGAACGCAGGTATTTATGTCTGATTAGGGTTACCCAAATATTATTGGGCTCTGCCAGAATTTTCCACAGTAGTTTCATTTGAAGCGCGATATTCATTTCTCCTGATTTGCGGATTCCCAACCCGCCAAACTGCTTTGGTTTACATACCCTATCCCAACTAATTAACGGTCGATATTGTAAATCCTTGTTCCAGAAAAAAGAACGATTTAATTGGTCAAGTTCTTTATGTATCGCAGCGGGGAGCATGAAGTTCTGCATTACATGCAAAGGCTTAGCCGATAGGTTAGAGTTAATCAGAGTTGCACGACCCTGTTGGGACAGCGCATTGGCCCTCCACTTCGACAGTTGTTGTTTGGATTTGCAGATAATATCTTCAAATGTACTGCTGGTGACCCTACCATTAATTATAGGACAACCCATGTATTTCTCTAAGGAGTTTTCGTTTGTAATGTTGAGGCAGTTACGTAGTTCAAGAATCCTGTGGTCTGGAATCCCTGACGACGGTTGGAAACTAGATTTATGGTAATTGACCTTCTGGCCTGACACTCTGCAGTACAAGTCGATTATTGATTTTAATTTACAACCCGCATCCACACTCCCTTTGGAGAAGATGATTATGTCGTCTGCGAAGGAAAGAAAGGGAATACGGGGCCCGTTTTGTCCAATCGGAAATCCAATGAGAGAGTGTTCCATGTTGGCTTCCGCAGTGAGCTTTCTGGCCAGAACCTCTGCACTCAAGAGAAATAGGAATGGAGAAAGAGGGTCCCCCTGACGGATTCCCCGTGATGGAAGGAACACTTCTGTAGGGCCGTTGTTTACCAGTACGGAGAATGAAACGGTTGTGATACACTCCATAATCCATCCAGTAAACGTATCATGAAAACCAAATCTGAGAAGCACATTTTTGAGGAAGTGCCAATCGACCCTGTCGTATGCTTTTTTCATGTCTAACTTTATTGCCAGCCAACCTTCGCGACCTCTACGGCTTCTGTAGGAGTGGAAGATTTCATGGGCTATTAGGACATTGTCCTGAATCGCCCTGTCCGCCACAAAGGCTCCTTGCAGAGGATGTATGAGTTTTCCGATTACCTTTTTTAGTCTTTCAGTCAATATTTTTGAGATTATTTTGTAAATATTAGAGCATAGACTGATGGGTTTGTAGTGACAGGTGGATGTTGGATTGTCCGTTTTCGGGAGCATTGAGATAAAAGTATGATTTATTTGGCGGAGTATTCTCCCCAAGTGGAAAAATCCCTTGACCGCACAGATCACTGATTTCCCAACTATGTCCCAGTATTTGGTATAGAATTCAGCTGTAAAACCATCTGGGCCTGGGGACTTGTTTCTTCCTAGGCTAAATGCCGCCGTTTTAATCTCTAAGTTCGACGGAAGCGCAATAAGAAAGTTGTTTTCTTCCGTCGAAATGGCCGGTTGTATTAGGTTCAAGAGGTCAGACATAATCCCTTCGTCTATTGACTCTTTTTTAAACCTATTTTCAAACTCTCTTTTTATCTCATTTCTGACGTTCTCTTCTCCCACAATCAATGTTCCGCTTGAGGAGGTTATGTTTCGAATTTGTTTCCTGTGGCGCCGTCCCGAGGCTACTCGGTGGAAGTAACCTGTGTTCGAGTCTGAGAGTTTGAGGTGTTTCGTCTTTGCCCTTTGGCTCCAGTATGATTTCTGGAAAAGAAGAAGCTTTTCTCGCTTCAAAATCAGGCGTTTTTCCCTTGCTTGGTATGTTTGGGAGTTTGTCTGTGATGCCATGGACTGGATAAGCAGGAGCTCTGACTCCACTTCTTTTAGTTAGCGGAAAATGTTCCCGAAGTTCATTTTATTCCATTCTTTTGCCCTTCTTTTCAGTATTTTATGTTTAAACATTAATTGAAACATAACCGACCATATACTATTGTTTATGCTGAAGCCAGACTTTTTTATATGTTGAACCATTAATGTTAGTTGAACCAATTACTAGCTATTTGTTAGATGAACCAATTAATGTCATGTCTATATGCTGGCCCACTAATGATTTTTATTTTATATTAACAGATATTTGTTTAATTGTTGAACCATATATTCATTAATATACTAAACCAATGTTTATGTATATGCTTGCTCAGTAAATTGCTCTATGTAGAGCTCGCGAAGACTGAGCAAAGTCATGGAACAATTCTTTGTAAATCCACTCTCCCAGCTAGGACGATTGACACCCATAAATGTTTCCATGTGCCGCATGACAAAGATCCCACAATCATTAAAACACTACTAGAAAATTGCAATTAGACATCTGTTGTCAACAGGTGTCTTTAAAAAAAAATTCCGATCTCTATGTGCGTGTAGTAAAAGATTAAAACTTTTCACATCGGTTTTAAGCAGATGTCTTTTCTTGGTTAAAGCATCTGTTTTATTTCGAATATAGATATAAATCAACCTCTTAATTTTGTTTATGACATGTTCACTTATTGTTAAACCCTCGTTATTTTTCATTTAAAAGCTTATGAAGATGTCCACACCAAGCCAAAATTTAACATTTACATCACTATTTTTAAAATAACCAATGTATTAAAACAAATTAGACATCTTTTTATTGAATTTATTATGTGTGTATTAATTTCATATATATAATTTATAATTTTATATTGTTTTAAAGTAATGCCCTATATGGTATGTATATAAAACTAATATTGTTATTCATATTGATATCGATTTATTTTTGAAAAGTGATGTCTTTTTATTATTCAACATCATTTTAACTTTTTCTAAGGATGTTATTGTTATCAATATATATCAATTTATATTAGCATTGTAATGTAAAAATATGTGCTAGACATTGATTTAGGTTAATTAGATGCTGTCTTTAATAATATCGATATCCATTTTTATATAATGATCTGCTGTCTTTTCGTTCAATACACAACACTCTTTGCTCAATATAAGATATGATTTTGCTTATGAAAATGAACAGATCAATACTTTCATTAACTTATAAAACATACTATATATGTACACGGTAACATCGATAAAACAGACTAGGCAACAACACGACTTAACGTCTAAATACATATTACATATATCCGAGTGGCTCCCATAACAATAAACACTCAATGGCTCAAGCAAGCAACCCAAAACTTGGAATTAAAATGGCTGAAAATTGAGTAAATCAACACCGAAAACAACCGAAAACCTGGGGTAATTGCGCCAACAAAACAATCCATAAAAGTGTAAAATAGCTCGTCGTCCCAGAACTGAAAAAAATAACGTTGTATTCTTTGTCTTTCATGGAGAGGTTGCATAACTTTTTTCATAGTTAACTGCATCCATACCAAGTTTGTTACTTTGGGAGTGGATAGCTTCTTGAACTTCAGGGCTCACAAGAAGAGCCCTAGTGGGAATATAGCCGGAAGAGAGAGCTTGCCACATGTAGAGAAGGAATGAGAAGCAGATGAATATCAAACCGTCCATGGAAAACCTACCTAAAAGAGACACTATGAAGCGTTCTTACCTTTGCTAGAGAGACAAGATCATGGTATAAACTCGATAGAGTCACAAACAGTCACCAACTTTGCATACCTATTTTCCAGTGGCCTTATACCTATCAATTATAATCAGATTGAGAGCACATTATCTGATAGAAAATAATTATACACTCTTAGCTTACAGAATCTACTAAGGCAGGCACATCTTCTCGATACGTGAGTATTAAACAAGAGTGATCCACATAAGCTGCATTTAATTGACTCAAACTAACCTCAGGATCCATCCAGCTATACATTTTAGTTTCTACAATCTACAGTCATAACTCCAGACTGAGTGAAGTGTATTGCTAACAAGACAAAGCACAAAATATTCAGACCAACCACATTTCACTTTCAAGTCTGTGTGAAGTGTATTGCTATAATGTAAACCCGAAAAATAGTGAAGGTAAATATCTTACTTGGACACGTCAGTTGCTACTTTCAGCGGAGTTAGAACCTTGAACGTACCTCTATGCTTGTGTAAATAATCATACACGCTCCCCAGACAAAATCTGTACAAAGAACACACAAGAAACCATATATGTAAGGTAACAGTTCAAGTTAGTTTTGGGAAAATAACTAGGTAATAAAAGAATGAAAGGGGAAAAGAAAGAAAGAAACTCTGTTAGGCACCAAGGCACTAGTCGGGGCAAGAGCTTGCTTTTGCATACTGGTGAGGATCAATCCTTATATACAAGCCCACCCCCATTGTATCAACTAAATTACAGCACTGAACAAACATACATGGCAAGTCTTATTTTCCAAGAGGCTGGATTGAAGAATTGATTACTCATTTGTTACTTATAATGCAGGCTCAATTCTCTCAGGTGCTTCCATTGGCATTGCCATCAATTAAAACAGTCTAAATTCAATCATTTCATGAAGCATTAACAAGTGCAGAACTAAACTAACCAAAATCCATAACAATGTAAGATAAATGGGAGTGTATTGATGGTGGGTAGACCTGTCAAACGGGTCATTCGGGTCGGGTTCGGGTCGGGTCACTTCGGGTCTCGGGTAAAACGGGTCCCGGGTAAAACGGATTCCGGGTATTTCCGGGTTGACTCGAATCCGGGTTTGACCGGGTTTCGGGTCATTTCGGGTCGATTTCGGGTTTGTCAATTTTTTCTTTTTTAAATTAAAAAAATCATGATTTGATAATTTTGCGATAAATTTTAATTATATATAAAAAAATTTAATTATATATAATTATAAATCAACCGGGTCACCGGGTCAATCGGGTAAATCGGGTCAAAATTACCGGGTCAATCGGGTCACCGGGTCGAAACCCAGATGGCCCTGAAAATTTCCGGTTTTTTGGGTTCGGATCGAAAAAAATTTCCGGGTTCGGATCGGAAATTTTCCGGGCGGTCGGGTCGGGTTGTGTTTTGACAGGTCTAATGGTGGGGCAATGGGTAGCCACATTCATTAGTCAGGTTGCTTCACTCAAATACAAATTTATATAAATACAAACATCTTTTTTTTTATTCTAAAATGGGAGTGATTACTATACCTACCATCTCCTTTTTGTTTGTTGCAGAAAAATACAAATCTGTATGTATATGCAGCTATGTTAAGAGGATTTCTGTAAAAGGATAATGTTTCCCCATTTCCATTTATTGCAAAATTAAATGGCAGAACTATCAGAAGCAATCAGGAAGAAAGAATTTAGGAGGGCCTTCGATTTCTTCGTATGAGAAGGAATGTACATCTTCGATCACCAACTAGTTAGTTGGTTAAAACAGTTCAAGTTGAGTTGTTAAGAACAATGTCAGGTAGCATGTATAAAATTGGTTTACACTGTAATTAAATTTGCAATTGAATTGAAGGTGATCGTTTGTACGTGATGGCTTAAAACTCACTCATGATCAGCCATCGCGGTGTCTTCATGGGGAGCAACAGCTTGTTGATTCAGCAACTCGACTTCCCTACAAAAATGAGTGTAATTCCACATAAGAGAATGTAGCCATTTTCAAATTGAATTCAGGGAAAGGGATGGACAGAGTAAGTGGTTTGAGCTGACCTTTTCACCATTGATGACTGATGAGTTCTTTAGGGGATGCAACTGCTGTTCAAAACCTGAATAGAGATAGAGTGATATTCAAGTTTGAGCTTCCAAATGCTTAAACAGAAAATCAATGGAGCATATTAATTACCATTACCTAAGCCGCGTAACTTGCTCGTCTTTCGTTTAGTATTCATCATTGGCGGTACAAGTGAGGAGCACTGTGTAACTTGCTTGTCTTTCTCAGTCGAGACCAGCACTACAGGGAGAGAACCCAATGAGGCTCTAAAACCACCAGATCTAGACCCTCCAACACCTTAAACGCTGTCGTCGAACATCTCTTCTCACCCGAAACTACCAGACCTACACCCTCCATCACCTTGTAAACCGAGAACAGCAATAGGAACAGAGAGAGACATACCTTACAACAACAAGATCCCCGATTCAGGCCATCGCCCACCCACCTTCTCCATAACACAACCCTTCTGAGCTTTTATTTTCTCCTAGATATAGCCTTGTTGGATCAAAAAGGTTATCAATTTAATTGTAATTCCGCCGAGATCTGGTGCTCGACATCCAATACGGAACCCCTAAATTCAGACACATAAATGAAAGAAAAAGAAACCCAAAGAACCTTAGAAATTTAGATCTGTAAAAAAAATTGAGCAAAACATAAAAGGAGCATGGATATAGATTGTGAATTAGACATTTCAAAACAAGGATTAAATTCTAAAAAAAGTAGACACGTCAATTTTTGTACTTTGAATTCCTTGTAATGTAGAAATAACGATTAACAAACCACAGAATGAGATGACTATAATATAATATAAGGTTCTAACTAATGCAACCCAACTAGACCATCGGTTGAAAAAAAGTAATCTTGAATTCTATCACAATAGAGAAAACCATTCTAAATTCATAAAATGAGTAGAATTTCGTAAGAACACGTGAATGCTATCACAATAGAGAAATGAGCATATTCTAGAACAAACATAGAGATTAGATTATTGAAAAAAAATAAACAACAACCTCAAATGCAGCGAATTCAGCTCTTGACAACAGAAAAAAGCACCCAGAAACAGCCTCAAATGGAACAAATCACTACCACTGGAAAGCTTTTAGCTCCATGAAATACATGATAATAGACTCAATTAATTAACAAGATAATAAACTAGTTTAACTATTAACATTCGAAGTTCATATTTTACATGTTTCACAGTTCCAGGGTTCCAGCTTCCAACTAGAGAGTTTTTAGCTCCTATCAGCATTAGGCTCTATTTGTTTGGCAAGATCAAACCCATTTTGTTTTTCTGAAATATGATAAACATGAAGCTATACTACAACAGAAAACTTATCATCATCCAACAATAACAAATAAACATATAGTTTTTCTGGGAATATCAAGAGTTATTCCACCACCATCCTTGACCAACCACAATTCATCACATAGTCTTTATCCAGCTATATAGAACCCAAATGTAATACTGAAACAATGAAATTCAAGGATGAAGTTCATTTAAACATTCAAACTATACCATACCTTGTATTTTTCTTCAAAATAGGCAGATATCTCAGCTCCTCTGAGGACTCCCCCCAAGATACAAACAGCATGAGAACCTGACAAAAATTATTGAAAAGCCATAATATACTAATACTTAACACAATTTGATTGATAAGAACTCATTGGTATGCTTTTATAGTCTTATTTAATGAAGTGAAAATGGTTTTGAGAACAACAAAACAAGCAGTTCGGAAGACGCCAAGAACTCACATTTTTCTGATATTTGGTTCCAAGACAAAACTACCACAAACCTAACAATCCTATTTATAAGATAAACATTTCAAAATATGATCCTAGGACTGTGCTAACTGCTAATAATGTCTTTGATGCAGATGAGAGAAGATAAAATCGTTACCAAACTAGCCTTTGTTGAGAAGAGAGCTTAATACTGCAGCCCATCAGATCACCTAAAGAATAACTAGGAAAACTTGACACATGCAAAGAAAATTGAACATCAGGTGCAATGTGCACTAAAACAAGGTGGTTATTAAATTCAATTAATTACTATATTACTATATCAACCTACAACTTAACCATTAAGGCAATTCAATCCTTAGATATCTAAGCCACTTTAATCTTTATGATTTAACACTTAATTTTAAGGATGGGTTTGTGCAATGTGCACTAAATCAAGGTGGTTTTGATTAGTTTACCCTAATAAAAGAACATTCAGAAGATCAATAAGGGATCCAGATCAAACACTCAAGAAAACCTATCCTAAAAATTTCACTTGATCAGGAAAGGGGCAGAATCCGAAACAGCCAACCTTGTGTTCATGCTAGAATTGCACACATAAACTGTTGAACCAACTTCTCATAAAATGTCTTGAATCAAACATTATCCCATTCACTGGACCACTTGAATAAAATCTAAAGAACCAGAATCTTATGAACAAAAATAAGATAAGAAAGTTGAACCATTTGTTACAAAATTTGATTTTTACAAAATCTGAGAGATACAACTCATATCTGATGATGAGCCAACTCATATTTGATGATGAACCAATTTTTACAAAAAATTGGTATTCAACTCACACATGATGATATCTCCATTGTTTATACTGGTAGCTGTTGTTCCACCTGCTAAATTAAAATAATATTTGTTTTTATAAAACATTTAAATTAAATTAAAAATCATAGTAAAAATAAATAAATACTATTAAATACCTTTGAATGATCAACTTGTAATGGCACGGTTTTTTGTGGAGGAACTATTAAATGTTGTTCTCCATACATTTTAACTGCTCCCTCCTGCTTAAAAAATACATTTTGAAATATTTTTTGTTAAACATCTAAAACATTTATTTTAATTAAAAGGCATAATACATTTAAATAAACACTATTAAATGAATTACATTGTTTTTTGATGATTGACATTATGCAACAGTTGCTAAACCCTGCAGAGGATTCTTAAGACTTGGTTCAACATTAACTTCAGGTTGACATTCAACCACAATATAAAAACATAAAGGCATGTCCACAAAGGGAGTCTTTGGATATGTTTTTTCAACAATTTCAAAAACTTCGGCAAATGTAATTGGTTTATCAGGGGGTGAGCCCAAGGCTCCATGATGGAGTAGAGTTTTGCAGGTTGTCCAACTCTTTTTTTTTTTGCAATGGCAATGTCGACAATGCGCATTAGCCTATCAATTTCTGGATTATTTGCGAACTCATATGGAGTTGAACTTATCTTAGGTGAGATTGATGGTTATTGGCAAACAATCCGCTGTGTTGCATGATTCAAAAAATTGATTTCAGCATCTTCATATTTCTTAGCAATAGCCTCGAATGTGCACTCCACTAAATTTGATAAAGTCTTGACTAATAGGCACATATCAGACTTGTGCCTCGCTTTCAGTTCCTGCAATTCAAGTAGTGATACTATAAATACAAAAGACATTCTGTATTATTAGCCTGAAACTAAATAAAAAATGAAAAACCGAAAAACTTACTTCTTTTCCATGACCTTCAAATAACTGATCATGCTCAGTTGTTGTTTCCCCCCTATTGGTTGCTCATTTTCAGAAACCTATCATGATTGAATAAAATTGTAACTATTTCTTCAAAATCTGTAAGAGAGTGAAAGTTATATGAACCACTGAACCAATGTCTTTAAAATTGATTAACCAAAATAGTTCATATATATATATATATATATATATATATATATATATATATATATAGACATTGATCCAAGGAGTTTGATAAACCAATGTCTCAAAAAGATGATGAACCATATGTTAAAAAGATGATGAACCAGATACACAAATCTGTTAGAAATTGATGAACCAATGTCTCTAAATGGTGATGAACCAATCTTAAAAATTTGATGAAGCAGAGACAAAAATCAGTGAGAAATTGATGAACCAATGTCTCTAAATGGTGATGAACCAATCGTAAAAATTTGATGAACCAGAGACAAAAATCTATTAGAAAATGATGAACCAATGTCTTTAAAAGATGATGAACCAATCTTAAAAATTTGATGAACCAGAGACAAACATCTGTTTAGATATTGATGAACCAATGTTTGTAAATGATGATGAAACATGTCTTAGCAATATGATAAACTAGAGATTAATGAACCAATGTCTCTAACCCATGATGAACCATATCTTAAAAATATAATTAACCTGAAAAAATAAAAAAACTTACTTCTTTCATAGGCTCTTCGGAAACTTTGGCTTGATCCATTGCCTTTTCAGCAAGTAAATATTGCTCCCCTTCACACACCTGTTATTTTATTTTATATATGTCATTAATATAATGAACAACATATATCTCTATATGATATTAGTATAATGAACAACATATAAAACAAACGAGTGTAGAATCTTAAATTTTTTAGTGGACCTTCAATGTACCCACATATGACTGGTACATCCATATTTGGTTCTTCAAAAACAGGAATTTGGCGAGGGATTGACTCGAGGCAGAGCCTTGGCAATACACAACCCCACCCAAACCCACTCCCTTTCATCTCATGTGCTTCCCTTTCCTTTATTGATGCATTTGACCAGTTAACAAGGGTTGGAACTGATCACATTCTTTATTGCCTTTGAAATTGAACACGATCAAGATAGAAGAGTTGTGATAATAATAAAAAATATAACAGAAAATATTAGAATAGTAAACAAATATATAAACAAAAACAAAATCTTAAATATTTATATTACTTACCACAAGAAATGGGACTGAACCTGTGAAGACAGAGGTTTTCATACGTGCCCATGATTTTTTCGCCTCAACAAGACGATCAAGCAAAAACCCACACCAATTAAATTTTTTGATGTTATCTACATTTTCAGTTATATAAAAGTAAATAAGATTACAGTGCCATTTGAGTTAGACTCAATCAATGATGATATAAGAAGCACAACAAAACAGGTCTTGAAAAATTTCCCTCCTTTATCAGCTAGCATCTCCTTCACAACATCAACAACAAAAATCCTCTTGCCCCCAGAAACTACAAAGTTCTTCCACAAATTAAGACCCTCGTCCGTCCTTGAATCAAAGTCAAGATCCACATGCATTGGCAGTGGCCCCAGTGGCATCCCCATAGTAATAGCAACATCAAGATCTTCAATTAGAATTGTTTCTCCATCAGGTGTCCTCAGTGAAACCTGATCAGGATTAAAGTTATCAACAAGTCAGTATGACAAATAAATTGGGATTTTTTTTCTGTAACTTCATAATATTACCAAACCCAAGCTCATGAATGCTTTTTTTTTAGAATCATTCAGAGATTCAAATGATTCAACAAAATTAAATGGATGTGTTCGGCATTGTATACTAAAATATGTAACTTTCCCTGGTACCATATTAATGGTTTTGGATATAACTTTGGATTCTTATTCCTCCTTCGCCACAATTTCATCATCACTATCAGAATCGGATACTTTAACAATCTTCCTCCTCTTCTTAGATACCTTCTTCGCTTCTTCATTTTTCTCAGGTTTTCGTTTGAATTTTTCAAGCACAACAGACAGTGGTAGTTCATCGGCAAAAATTCAATAATATGTTAGATACCACACTCCTATTTTATAGTGAACCTTTATTTGAACATTTCATGAACCACATTATCTTTGGTTTGGTGAACCAGTTACTGTAATTTTCATAAAACACTCCCTTTCTAAAAATATATAGAGAAGTGAACCTTTGACTGAGCATTTCATGGACCAAACACTCTTTGTATGATGAACTAGTTATTGCAATTTCCGTAAATCACTTCTATTCCTTTTCTAAAATTTATCACATTATTAAATAACAAAATTACATTCGTAAAAACCACAACCATTCCTTGAAATAGACAAACTCTGTATGCAAAGCCAGATAATGTGATTTCCATAACCGAATTCTATTTATTTCAAAAACTTATCATATACGTAAATGACACAAACATGCATTCCAAAAATAACAACATATAACCCTACTGGGACCAAAAAATTATTCAAAACAACTAAAAACAACAAATTGAACCAACAAATATCAGATTAAGAGGAGTATACTCACCCTAGATATCACGTCTTTCCATTTTAAATGACAGAGACCAACTGCATGATCAAATAACAAAAACAAAGTTAAATAAGATGGGAAAAAAAACTCCGATTCAAGCTTATTGACAAATAAAATGTAAATCAAAACTCCGTTTCAAGCTTACGTTTGTAGACAATTGAGGATTTGAGATTGGAAACCGAAACGACAACGAGAAGATAGGGTTTAGAATAAAAAGGGGGGAAGCAGTTTTGAAAATGATCACACACTCTGCAAAAAAAAGTGGAAAGTTGTCTTGAATACACTGCAGAGTAGCAAATACAACATGCAAAATGACATAACTACCCCTATAATTGATAGAAAAAATTAAAACGACGTACTAATATTTAATTTTCCATGAACTAATATTTGACTAATATGATGAACCAAATAGTCAATTATACCTCATAAACGAACAACAATAAACCACAATATGAACAAGTGAACAAATTACTCATATTTTAAAGAACCACTAACAAACAAATATGATGAATAAAATAATTAAATTTTCATTAGCCAGTGAACCAATTACTTATATTTTCCATGAATCAGATATACTCTTTCCCCAAATTGTAAATTAGTGAACCAACTACTCATATTTACATTGAACCAAATATTTATATTTTCATTATCCACTCTCACTTACTTGTATCTCTGAACAAAACACCTTTATACACACTAAACCAGACTCAGTGAACAATACTATGTTTGTCATGAACCACAAGTGTTTTTTGTTGAACCGATATCTTTAAAATATGATGAACATGTTATTCTTGATATAATCAAAAGGGATATAATGAACCAGTGAACCAATTACTCATATTTTAATGAACCACTAACAAACAAATATGATGAATAAAATACTCGAATTTTCATTAGGCAGTGAATCAATTACTCATATTTCCCATGAACCAACTATACTCTTTCCCCACATTATAAACCAGTGAACCAATTACTCATATTTTCCCCTAACCAAATATTCATATTTCCATTATCCACTCTCACTTATATCTCTGAACAACATACCTTTGCACACACTGAACCAAACTCAGGGAACAATACTATGTTTCTCATTAACCATAGGCGTTTTTTGTTGAACCGATATTTGTAAAATATGATGAACAAGTTATTCTTGATATAATGAAAAGGGATATGATGAACTAGTGAACCAATTACCCATATTACATGAACAAAAAAAAATATTTCCCCACATTATGAACCAGTGAACCAATTACTCAAATTTCCATGAACTACTAAACCACAACCCCGAAGAATATGATGAAACAAATACTCGTATTTTAATTAGAAAATATCAGTTATTTACCAAAGTTTCCAAAAACAATTAAGCCCAATACCCCCAACGAATGTGATGAGCCGATATTTGTAAAATATGGTGAACCAGTTATTCTAGATATAATGAACATATAAAATCTATATATAAAACTACTACAGTTTTAAGTTTCAAAAAATACCAAAATTACTACAGTTTTAAACTGTATCATACCAATCGCTTATACAATCCCAAAAGGAGAGAAATTACAGCCCACACGCCAAAAACTAGTGAAGTTTTAAACTAAAACATTCATAAATTACATGAAAGATCTCAATTTCCAGCCTTGTATCTCTTGAATTTAGCAAAGACAACATCCTTTTCTTCGTTGATTGGAGAATATATAATTGAATGCATGTAAAGCCTCCATAGATTCATAACATTCATTCTACAATCTTTCAAGAATCCAAATTCCCATTCACTTCCTCTCTCACCCCAGTATGTCTTCAAATGGTGCATGACAAAGACACCAAAATCCACGTAATTTTCTGTTATTGCACACTTTAGTTCAAGACTGGATGCTTTGCAGTTGCGAATAAGATCTTTCTTGGTTGATAGTCCAATGTGATCTAAGTAGCGACTCATTAACTTAACCTTAAATAAAAAACAAATACAATCAGTCAAATGTTTGAAACCAAAAATAATAAATAAAACACAAAAAGATGACATGAATATATACTTACAACAACAGTTGGAGTGTCATCATATTTTGAATCAAAGTCAAATGTCTGCTTCATGTTATCAATGATAACAACTTCTTTTGACTTAAAATTGAAGCATACAATATAAAAATGCTCAGATACAACAACTGGCATCATAATCTACACACCAGAAACAAATTAAGACTATAAAATAATAAATATATATCAAATTAAATAAATTTATCATATTTATACAAATAAACTTACCAGCTCACATTCAGTAATAATTGAAAGACGTGATTCTTTTAGAATCTGATCAAATTTACTATGAAATATGATGAATCGCCTTTCAATACTAAGACCATGATTAGCCACAATAGAACCCAGCTGAAATCCACATGCAACAAATTGAATTAACTATTTAAAAACAGTAAATTTGATACACTAAATCAAAAGCTTGTAATTGACAACTTACACTGAGATCACATGTAGCAAAAAATCTCTTGTACCTATAAAATTTCTCTTCATAATTAAGGACCTTCACCCATGTATCAATTACTTGAGCATCAACATATTCGCCACAGAGTAATGATTGAAACGCAACATGAGGAACAATGTACCCTCCCAATTTAAACAAGATTTCCCTATTATAACAACATTAATCCATAAATTTATTAAGATATACCTCATTTAGCCTCATTTAATATATTTTTATTCAATAAATATACAAGAAAAACTTACATCAGGTCATATTCAGCCTCAGCGACATAACTACCCAACTCAAACACACCTTCTAAGATATGCCTCATTTGGCTTCTCAATGAGCTGTTAGATCCTTGTTCTACAACTTCATCAATCTTCCTCTTCTTCTTCCTATCTCTCTTCTTTTTCTGATCATTTTTAATACTCCTTTTCACCTCCTCCATTGTTGTTTCATCTACATATAAAGAATATAAATTAAAAGATGAATAACAGTTAGTTAAATCATGAACCAACCAAGGAATTATCATGAACAATAAAGGCAAATTGGTTCATAAACCAAGCAGACAAGCTACCATAACCCAAACAGCCATACAAATCATGAACCAACATATGCACCTGCCATGAACCAAACAAGCAAAAAATCATGAACCAAAAAGACATGTTAAACCGGCATGCTATCATGAACCAAACAGTTAAACCCCTGAACCACACACAGATAACCCCCATGAACCCCATATATATGATAGAATATGACACACAAATCACTAATATAACTGCACCCAAGCAGGCATACTACCATGAACCAAACAGACATGCTACCATAAACCTGATGTCTCCAAAGTAGCCATGTCTTTATGCATATTTTAGTTCCATATTCTTTACATTTTGCATATTTTGGGTTGGGAATATGTCGAATTTATGTAGTATATGTTAATTTATTAGAAATGGAGATCTACATAAGTTTCTGTTTAATATTGCAGAATATGGAACCATTTCGGGAGAAAATCAAGAAGCAAGAACCAGAGCTCAAAGTTACTCGACATCGACAAGCCTTAGTCGATCTCGGCAACCCATGCCTAGGCTCTGCACTGATCGAGGATGCCATGTCGAGAAGCCGAGAGACGAAGAACCCGACTCCAGCAACCTACTCGAGATCGAGTACCCAACTCGATATCGACAAAGCACCAAAGCCCATGCCCGGAGTCGAGGAGAGATTACCCGAGGAGACCGAGGAGCATTACCCGACCTGGTGCCCGGACACCACAACTCGATGTCGACGAAGCTGAAGACCTGTCCGAGCATGTCGAGGAGGGTTGCTCGACAACACCAGAAGGCCAAGACGATGGAACACCCCAACTCAAGATCGAGTACACCCCGGAAGCCATGTCCGAGCCACATCGAGCACCAGCTAGCCAAGATGCCGAGCCACTGAAGTCGACGTCTGAGTTACTCGAGATCGAGTAGAATTACTCGAGATCGAGGAACTTTCCAGAAGCCGCGTAACGCGTTTTGATCTATCCTACTCGGATTGGGATTACTTGGGGCCGAAGATTGCCGAGCTCTATCCGATTCTATCAAGTTACATCATGAAGAGAGATCTATCCACTTGAAGACCTTTTAGATATAATTTCCCTTTATTAGATTTAATTATGTTGTTGCTTTTATTTATCATTAAGCTTTTTAGATATAGTTTTAGATATAGATAGATGTTTCTATCCTTGAATAGCAAGGCTTAGAAGCCTATAAATAAAGCCCATGTGGCTGATTTCTAGTCATTCAATTTCAGTAGGAGAAGTAGTAGTAGAGAGAAAGGGAGGCCGAGTAGAGCAAAGGAGCGAGAGCAAGTTGGCTTTGTTCGGTTTGTACTTTCTACAGTTTGGTTTAATGCAATTAGTTTCTTTTCATCAATCAATGTCTGAGGTTGCGATGAAGCGCGAGTAGTCCACCCACTTCTAGGGTTGGGGCGAGCCCGACGATAGCCCTGCGCGTTTGAGGTAAAGATCCGACTTTTATCTTGTTTTGAGCATCTGCTACTTGTTATATGTTTATTACCCATCTAATGGAGGTCCATGCTAACAACTTGGATTGTAAACATAAAATCGGCAGAGACAATTAGGGTTTCTTGAAAGAGTTGTCTAATTGTTGGAAAAGGCGAAAGCTTAGTCCTTTGATGCGATTCACATGATTATCTGTTTTATTTCTGCCTTATGCATGCTTGATTATCGTTGTTGCAAACCCAATCTTGGAAGTCCTTTTCATACAGTTTAGTTCGAATCCCCAAAGCAATTGCCTTTACTTTATTTTCTTTCATTTTAGTTTCTGCCCTTCCTCGAGATCGACTAGCACTCCTCGATCTCGAGTTACTGATCTTCGACCCAGGTCGCTGTAGCTTCTTTGTGCAGGTGATCGACAAGAGCCAACCCGACGTCGATGAACTTACTCGATCTCGAGTAAGCTTTACTCGATCTCGACCAAAAATCGCCTGTGACTGCTGCGCTGTTCGACTGTCTGATCTTCTGTCGAGTAACTGTACTCGAGATCTAGGACCCTTGTTGTCGACAACTTCTGTGAGATTTCTCCGCTACCTAGGATCCGCTGAGACGCTTCCTCGTGGATCGATCCTGACTTCCCACTACTGCATCGGGAGGAAGTCTTGTAATCATTTGCAAGGGACGGAGTCTGGTTTGCTTTATTTTATTTATATTCTATTTTGCACACTCGATTTCCTCCTACAACAAATTGGTGTCGTTGCCGGGGAAGCTATCATTCGCGCCTTAGGTAGTTAGTTCTCACGTCTGCTTTGAGTTACTTTACAGGTGTATGCGCCGTTCTGGTTAACCACCTGAGTTGGACGGCTTAGACAACCCAGAATGTCTTATACAAGCCCACGCTAGACTGAAAAGAGCCATGGCTGCTGCAGAAACACAAGAGCAGCTGATACAAAGGCTTACAAGGGAACTGGCCGTTAAAGATGCTGCTATCGCCGCTGAGAAAGCAGCAAGGGAACAAGCAAAAGCTGAGCTTGCCCAATATCCAACAACTGCAGAGGATTATATGCATCCAACTCTCGTCGTGCCTGAATCGACGATTCTAATCCCTGAAAACTCTTTTGAAATTCGCACTCAATTTCTTATAGAGCTTAAAAATAATGCTTTTTATGGAAAATTTAATGAGTGTCCTCTTGGACATATTACCAATTTTTCTGACATGTGTCGTACTCTTGCTGAAGGTACAACTTTGGAATATGTCAAGATGAAGGCTTTTCGCTGGTCTCTCGCTAGGCCTGCACTGAAGTGGCTTGAAGGGCTGAAACCAAGATCACTCACAACATGGGCCCAAGTAGAGCAAGAGTTTCTGAATAAATTCTTCCCACCCGCCAAGACAGCACTCCTCCGCCAGAAAATCACTGCCTTCAAACAGAAGCCTGGGGAACCGCTGGAAAAGGCATGGGAACGCTACAAAGAACTGCTGCGATCTTGCCCTACTCATGGACATCCACCCTACGTCATTCAGGAGATCTTCTTCAACTCTCTTGATCAAGTCACTAAGGACATAATCAACCAGTATACTCGCTATGAGTATCTGACGATGCCACCAATTGACGCCTGGGGTGTGCTAGACAAGCTCACCAATTATGACAAAAAATATGGGTCTACTGCAAACTATGAGGAGAACTCCTATGCCAGGCCAGCACCATCTATGCCACTCTATGAGCCAGCAAAGGAGATTGACCCAGATGTCAGGGAGCAATTCTACGGAGACCAGAATCCCAAGCTCCTCAAGCAAGTCAAATATCTGTCTGTCAATCAGCCTTGCATCGAATGCGGATCACAGAGGCACACCACTACTGAGTGCCCACACACTAAGCAAGTCAGAATGGCAGAGACACATGAAGAGGCAGCTTATGCTGGGGGTCCAAACCGCTACATGGGAGGTCAAAGGTTCTATCAACCACAGTGGAACCAAGGTCCCCCTAGGAACCCCCCACCCTACAGAGCTCCAGGACATCCAGAAAGGGATCAAAAGAAGGATGATCTACAGCTGATCCTTGAGGAGATGCGTCAGAATCAGGGCACCATCAATAACCAGTTCCAGAACATCACTACAAAATTTGGAGAACTGGACATCTGGAAAAGGGGAATAGAGACCCAGATGGGTCAAATCGCTGCACAGATCCCACGACCATCCGGACAGCTCCCTGGGCAAACAGAACCAAATCCTAAGGGAAAGACCGGACACGTCGCAGCTATCAAACTCAGAAGTGGGCATCAATTACACGAGCCAGAGGTCGGGAAACAGCAAGGCAAGACAGAGCAAGATCAACTCGATCCCGAGGAGAGCGTACTCGATCTCGACAAAACTTTCCTCGACCAAGCCCAGAAGCCCAGCTCGGACTCCACTGTGCAGCCCAGCAACTCGGGGTCGACAACCCAACTCAATGTCGAGGAGCCACTAGTCGAGATCGAGGAAAAACAAGCCGAGGTCGACGACTCTGCGACACCTCTGACATCTGATCTGGCTCCGAAGCAGAAAAAGCCACTGCCTTTCCATTCCAAAGCACAGAAAGATCCCAATGTAGGTAGGTTTAACAGATTTGTTAATATGCTGCAAGAACTGAATGTTTCTATCCCTTTTACAGAAGCCCTGCAAGAGATACCTGGATATGTCAAATTTCTGAAGGAAATTCTAAGCAAGAAGCGATCCATCTCAGAGATCGCAGGCGAATGCAAAGTACTCCACTTCCCTGAAAAGAGACCTAACCCTGGTAAGTTTTCTGTTACTGTGGGTTTTGGACAATATAAATATGAGTCTCTGTGTGATTTAGGAGCAACTGTGAGCATCATGCCTTTATCAATCTGGCGGAAGATCAAGATAGGATGCATAGAACCTGTGGATGCCAAATTATACATGGCAAACAATACAGTGGTCATCCCTACATGTATAGTTGAGAATGTCCCCGTCCAGGTTGGTAAATTCTTTGTTCCAGCATATTTCCTTATTATAGACTGTGCTGAAGATCATACTAGCCCTATTATTCTTGGTAGACCATTCTTAGCTACTGCAAATGCCAAGATTAGTGTTAAGAATCGATCGCTCACCTTCACCATAGGCGACGAGGTTTTAGATTTCTCTTTTGGCCCTGCCAAAGAGGAAATTTCCTGGCTGGAGGTGAAAAGCATCAGCAACCACGGGACCAAGCAATCAGCGGAGGAAAGCACCAGTACTGTCCTCGAGATCGACCAAGGGTCCTCGATCTCGACAACCCTTCTACTCGATCTCGACAAACCTTTGTCGATGTCGACTTCCTCTGTTGAGCCACTGACTTGCCCAGAGCCTAAGTATGGGGTCCCTGTACTCGATCTCGACCAGCCGTACTCGACATCGACTAACCCCAAGCCCAAAGATTTCCGTTTTGGGTCCGAAAAGGTAAGTTCAGGTATGAATTCTACTCCCCCTCAGTCCATAAAGAAATTTATCAATAATTTAAGGGGAGGTAAGGCCCTGTGGCGAGAGAATCTGCGAAAACTAAGAGCTGGAAGGAAGAAGAAGAAAGAGAAGGGAGATGATGCAAGCAACCACCTGACAGCTGAGCTTGCATACTACCATCAGGACCTAGATAATCCAGGAGAAGGGCCAAGCATGAGCGAGCCCCACACTAATGGTCCTTGAGCGCGAACGGAGAAGTCGGCCTAGCGACTCTAAAATCTAGAGCATGTATATAAGACTTTATGAATTTTGGGACTTTTGAATTTTTTTGGTTTTTGGTTTTGGTTTTATGTCTTTTAGAATACTTCATGTGGATAGTCTTGTTTTTGTGTGCAATCTAACACTTTTAGGTCGGCAAGCATAAAAAGGATCGCGAAAAGTGGAATAAGAAGTCCCTGAAAAACAGTCAGAATCGACGAAGGCCAAGTCGACAACGACAAGGAGGAGCAGCCCAGAAACTTGTCGATCTCGAGTAGGCCAACTCGATATCGACCAAGCAACCAGAAGCTCCTCAACTTCAGAAGCCACTGGACGCAGAAACCTCCTCGAGATCGAGTTGCACTACTCGAGATCGACAAAAAATCTTTCCTCGACATGCCTGATCTGCCATCCTCGATGTGTTATCCTGTGAGTTCCTTCCTTTACTCTTGTTTTTATTTGATTTTATACAGTGGGGACACTGTATATTTTAAGTATGGGGTGGGGGAAGGGCTCATTATCATTACTATATGTTTTAGTCCTGCTTTTGGTTTTTACATGGTGAAATTTTAATTTTAAATTTTAATTTTTATGTTATGCATTCATGTTTAAATTTTATGCATTTTAGTCTTTTGTCATATTTTAGTCTTGTTTTTGCATAAATAAAAAAATAGAAAATGTCGGAAAAAAGAAAAAAAATGGCATGTTTAAAATTTTTGCATTGTTTTAGTTTTTATACCCTAACTTAGATGTCCTATGATGATGAATAATGATTGACTTGATCATGTAAATCCTATGGCATGTTTGGAAGGTTTAGCCTAAGTCCTTGAAATTGTTTTATGTGGATTGTGAACTTGTGATGAAATTGAGCACATATGATCCTAAGTAAAAGGTTAAAATCCAACAAAAATTATCCTGGTGAGAATTTTTGCCTTATAGGGAGAACATTAAAAATCCCTCTGCTTTCTTGAGTGTATTTACTCTTCCTATGCATCTCTAAATGTTGTGATAGTTATTCAAAGCCAATGCATTTATATGTTTATGTAAATGAGAATTAAATGATGGAGGCACCTTTTAAGCCAATTTTATCCTCTCTTTACCTACCCTGCATTATCCCTGCTTGAAGCCAGAACATTAGCCTTAGACTTTTATTGTGAACTCCACAAAATTATCCTTAGCCAAATTGAGCCTGACCCCCATTCGGGAATTAAAAGACTTAGAGTTGGTTGAAATAATGGTTTGTGGAAGGAATAAGCTCATGTTGCATTTCAAGTAAGAAGGATTTTTGAATTTACTAAGATATGGGTTGGTTTTATATTTTTATCTTGCTATGCATATTATGTAAAAGGACTTTTGGCTCACCCTATAAATGCACCAGTGTTATTTTATGTTATTTTTGTTTAAAAAAAATTCCGAAAAAGAAAGAGAAAAAGTATATATGTTTATAAATAAAGTGCATGAGCCAAATTTACCTTATTTCTTTCATTATTCGCAAGATACATACCTTAGAGAGGTTGAGGAAGTTTGAAAGGTTACATACTTCATTGAGATAAATTGGAGAGTTTGGTTGATGCATATGATTGAGAGTTATGGTTTGGTTGAGTTGTGTTGAAGATTTAGGAGTCTTGATTCCCGAATTTTATTAAGCACCACATGGCCAAATAATTCCATACCCTTATATTTCTTACCAAGCCCCATTACAACCCCGCCGAATGGAATCTTCTTTGAAGACTTCTATTGAGCGAAGTCCTCCTGATAATTCTTGTTGCATTTTCATAATTGGTTGCGAAGTGGATTTATATTTAAATTCCAATGTTTATGAGATTGTATATGGAATCGAGTTGAGAGTTGATCTTCATAGCCTAAACACATTGAGAGTTGAGTGTAAACACATTATCCTTGTGAGGTTGCATTTATATTGCCTATGCCTATGGATCGCTCATATATGTGTGATGACGTTAAATTCACTTGTCTTACATTGCTACTACTTGAGATGTTTCTTTTGACAAAAGGCGAAGACTTGAAGGATATGTTGTAGGTCTTGGTTATTGTTTGGTTATTGCTTGAGGACAAGCAAGTCTAAGTATGGGGTGATTTGATGTGTCCAAAGTAGCCATGTCTTTATGCATATTTTAGTTCCATATTCTTTACATTTTGCATATTTCGGGTTGGGAATATGTCGAATTTATGTAGTGTATGTTAATTTGTCAGAAATGGAGGTCTACATAAGTTTCTGTTAAATATTGCAGAATATGGAACCATTTCGGGAGAAAATCAAGAAGCAAGAACCGGAGCTCAAAGTTACTCGACATCGACAAGCCTTAGTCGATCTCGACAACCCATGCCTAGGCACTACACTGATCGAGGATGCCATGTCGAGAAGCCGAGAGACGAAGAACCCGACTCCTGCAATCTACTCGAGATCGAGTACCCAACTCGATATCGACAAAGCACCAAAGCCCATGCCCGGAGTCGAGGAGAGATTACCCGAGGAGACCGAGGAGCATTACCCGACCTGGTGCCTGGACACCACAACTCGATGTCGACGAAGCTGAAGACCTGTCCGAGCATGTCGAGGAGGGTTGCTCGACAACACCAGAAGGCCAAGACGATGGCACACCCCAACTCAAGATCGAGTTGTTTCCTCGAGATCGAGTACACCCCGGAAGCCATGTCCGAGCCACATCGAGCACCAGCTAGCCGAGACGCCGACCCACTGAAGTTGACGTTTGAGTTACTCGAGATCGAGTAGAATTACTCGAGATCGAGGAACTTTCCAGAAGCCGCGTAACGCGTTTTGATCTATCCTACTCGGATTGGGATTACTTGGGGCCGAAGATTGTCGAGCTCTATCCGATTCTATCAAGTTACATCATGAAGAGAGATCTATCCACTTGAAGACCTTTTAGATATAATTTCCCTTTATTAGATTTAATTATGTTGTTGCTTTTATTTATCATTAAGCTTTTTAGATATAGTTTTAGATATAGATAGATGTTTCTATCCTTGAATAGCAAGGCTTAGAAGCCTATAAATAAAGCCCATGTGGCTGATTTCTAGTCATTCAATTTCAGTAGGAGAAGTAGTAGTAGAGAGAAAGGGAGGCCGAGTAGAGCAAAGGAGCGAGAGCAAGTTGGCTTTGTTCGGTTTGTACTTTCTACAGTTTGGTTTAATGCAATTAGTTTCTTTTCATCAATCAATGTCTGAGGTTGCGATGAAGCGCGAGTAGTCCACCCACTTCTAGGGTTGGGGCGAGCCCGACGATAGCCCTGCGCGTTTGAGGTAAAGATCCGACTTTTATCTTGTTTTGAGCATCTGCTACTTGTTATATGTTTATTACCCATCTAATGGAGGTCCATGCTAACAACTTGGATTGTAAACATAAAATCGGCAGAGACAATTAGGGTTTCTTGAAAGAGTTGTCTAATTGTTGGAAAAGGCGAAAGCTTAGTCCTTTGATGCGATTCACATGATTATCTGTTTTATTTCTACCTTATGCATGCTTGGTTATCGTTGTTGCAAACCCCAATCTTGGAAGTCCTTTTCATACAGTTTAGTTCGAATCCCCAAAGCAATTGCCTTTACTTTATTTTCTTTCATTTTAGTTTCTGCCCTTCCTCGAGATCGACTAGCACTCCTCGATCTCGAGTTACTGATCTTCGACCCAGGTCGCTGTAGCTTCTTTGTGCAAGTGATCGACAAGAGCCAACCCGACGTCGACGAACTTACTCGATCTCGAGTAAGCTTTACTCGATCTCGACCAAAAATCGCCTGTGACTGCTGCGCTGTTCGACTGTCCGATCTTCTGTCGAGTAACTGTACTCGAGATCTAGGACCCCTGTTGTCGGCTACTTCTGTGAGATTTCTCCGCTACCTAGGATCCGCTGACACGCTTCCTCGTGGATCGATCCTAACTTCCCACTACTGCATCGGGAGGAAGTCTTGTAATCATTTGCAAGGGACGGAGTCTGGTTTGCTTTATTTTATTTATATTCTATTTTGCATACTCGATTTCCTCCTACAACAAAACCAAACAACCATACAAATCATGAACCAAACACAGAGAGCTACAATGAACTAAACAAAGCAAGAAAAACATGAACCAAAAAGGTAAGTTAAATTGGCATCCTATCATGAACCAAACAGTTAAACCCCTGAGCCACACACAGATAACCCCGTGAACCCCATCTATATGATAGAATATGACACACGTATCACTAACAAAACTACAACATCATCAACGAAATAATAAAACACATTTTATTCACAATACATACACATGCATAAAGATCTAAACTATCAAATGCTTCTGAATATCACATACGTAAGTTGAAAAAACTTTAAATCACGAAAAGACGTAAAAAAGAAGCTATAACCAACAGTGTATGATGATTTTCTCCATTGAAAACGACAGAAAAAAGCAACTTCAACAGGCAGATGAACAGACGACCCCTGTAAAACATATGCAAAATCACGAACTTAAAACAAAAAACTTCGATTAAAACTTAGAATCGGACTATAACGGAAGATTTTTGTGTCGAACTCAAAAGGACATTGAGAGCTTGCCTAAACGATAGAGACGAACTTCAGTAACGTAGATTCAAACTTCAAATTTGCCAAGAAAATGGAATATTTGTATTTGGAATCGAAAAGACAAAGATTTTGCTTACGGTATAGAGAAGATCAGTAATTATCGCAAAAATATCGAGCGGAGCGAAGTGAAAAAGAGATTAGACATATCCGACACGCGAAAAGACAAAAAAGCCCCTGATTTTTAACACGCATCCACCCGCCCGTGCCATTTTACACCGAAACAGAAAATATTATTTTAATCTGTATCAGTCAATCAGATGGCTTCTTTCCTTCTCACCGGAATGAGTGCTTCTCACTTGAACTCGACCCTAAATAAATATACATACATACATACATACGTACGTACGTACATACATACATACATACATACATACATACATACATACATACATACATACATACATACATACATACATACATACATACATACATACATACATACATACATACATACATACATACATACATACATACATACATACATACATACATACATACATACATACATACATAATAAAATCGATGCATTGTTGCCTACGTGGTGGCGCGTGAGTGTATCTCGCAAAGCTTTCTCCCGTCAAAAAGGAAATCTAATAAAATTAATTAGATAGTTCTAATCTATATAATTAAAAAATAATTAAAAAATAATTTTATTTTACAATTAACTCATATAATTGAATAGAATCTTATAAAAGAGTAAATATTATATAAGGAAAAAACTATATCAATATAACACAATCTATATGTGTATAAATATTTTAGTAAACTAACATAATAAATATATACTACATACAGTATTTAATAAAAAAAGAATATTAAAATATTTATAAAAATCAACTATCTATTTAATTACATGAGATTTAATTAACGGTAAATTAGGAAAAACAACCTTCTACCTTATAAATAGGAATTTTATTTATATTTCGAGAGAATACAAATAAAAGATAATTAGATTATATATCATTTGTTGAACTAATTTTATTTATATCTATATTATATTTTGATGGAAAACATAATTTATATTTACATCATTATTTTTATTTATTAGAATTTATCTAGATTATTTGTAATATTGCATTAACGTATTGTCTGTGGACGGGACGGGTATATATAGGAAGAATAGCAAAATATACCCCAAATCAATAATAGATTTGCAAATACACCCTTTTTTTTTTGCAAATATACATACATTATTCAAATGGACAAATTTAAAATATACACACTTACATACATACGGTTCGTATGGGACGGGGTTAATAAACTGACTAAAATTATAAATAGGTTAAAACTTATAAACTGTTGGTAAAAGTAGTTAAAAATTTAAACAACAAGATAATCTCTGTATGGGGAGAAAAACAGTTTATTTGTAAAAAAGTGGAGTTTATCAGTTTATTTGTTATTAGGGGTATTGTGATACTTTCAAATCAAATAAGATAAAAGGGAGAAAAAACACCCAAATAACCTCCATTTTGTAGCTTATCTTTTACATCGAGGCTACTAATAAGATACATGAGTGACTATTGACAAGATGATTTTAGCTAAATAGCACATATGCGCATTCCGATTTGAAAAATAATTAATTATTGGTCCGACAGCTTTAGACTATTACCAATTGATTTATGTTAGTTGATCGTGATGATCGAGTTTTGACATGGAAAACTTTAATCAATGAACCCATCTAATTTGAGTCCATTGATTACAGCCACCAATTTTAGGGTTTGACTTTACGGCCATGTTAATTGATTGTGATGACTATTGACGTTTTGGTTGGTCGATTTGATGAGGAATATATCAGAAATTTAGTGAGTTTGGGCGATTTTGTTTGTCACTTCCATTGCTTTTCTAGAGTTGCATCCATTAATTGTTTATGTGATTCTAATTCAAAGAGGGTGTGGTCGATGCCGACGATCATCATATATCGTCATGTAAACATATACATCAATGATTTCCCTAACAACAATTTGAAATTTGAAGGAGAGTCCATAGGTAGGTTTCTTCAGATGTTGTCGTTCCAGCCCCTGGGCGAGAACCCCCTCTTTAGCTCGTATACTATTTCATTTGATCGATTACCATGAAAATTTAGGGTTTGACTTTAAGCTAATTAGTTGTCGTTCCAGCCCCTCGACGAGAACCCCCTCAGTAAGTTGATTTTGATCAACTTAATTATTGCTTTTAATTTGATTAGTGATTAAGTGAGTTTGAAAGATCGGTCTTGATTGCTTCAATGAACACATCTAATTTTCGGTCACTTGTTATTGCTAGATTTTGTAGGACTTTATGAATTGAAAGGATTTTAGGAAAAAGGATTTCCATAGTCTCGTTTGACTTGTTCTTGTTTAGCTTCAATCTTGGTTTTGTTACGAATCAATTCATATTCTAAAATGAAAAAAGGACTTGTGTTTAATTTTTCATTAAAGATCTTGTCAATAGTCATTTTATAATGGAATTTTTTTGCTAAGTGTCCATTTTAACTAGGTCATTTTGCAAAATGTCCACTTTTATAAGTCATTTTGCAAAATGTCCATAAATGACTTTTTACCCCTGTTATAACCCCCTCATGCTCACGTTCTCTCTGATGAAATTCCTCTTCCTCCTGTACTTCTCCCTGATATGTTGCTTCCTCGCCTCCCTCGCCCTCCTCCTTGTGAAGCCCTATTTGATTAATTACACTCGGCTAGTTAATTCCCCGATTTTCAGCCATCTCATCCCGATTTCGATTTTCCAGGCGGAATCAATAAGGATTACTGAGTAGCCATCTATTGTTCTCGAAGTGACGATAGGGAGGAGCGGCAATTAAAGATGGAGGTGTTGGGTCGAAGGTACTGAGATTTGGAGGTAATTGATAGAGATTGGAAATAATTGGGAATTACTCTGAAAATTTGATAATCTGCAAATGGCATGTGCGCCCATGTACGGTGTACATGGAGAAGATGAGTGCTCAGTCAGCGCCTCTAACTAAAATATGAAAATGGGCTTACAAAGCCAATATAGAATGGGATAAAACAAGAAAGTCCAATATAGAAAAAGACTTGAATAGTTTGCTTATAGAATTGTTTACTGTGAAAACTTGATCATTTTGTAATTCTATAGAATATTTTTTTTAATATCAAAGGTATATATATAAAATCAATTTGTTACAATCTATAAAACCATTTGTGATCATATTGACATCAAAGATAGTGTCACCACAAATGTTCAAAAGGGTATCACCACAAGTGTATCAAGGGAAAGAATGGTCAAGTGTTATTAGTCGTGTCGTCAAAGAAAAATAGTGTCACCACAAATATTCAAAGTGATGTCACCACAAGTGTATCAAGGGAAAGAATAGTCAAGTGTTATTAGTCGTGTCATCAAAGAAAAATAGTGTCACCGCAAATGTTCAAAGTGATCACCACAAGTGTATCAAGGGAAAGGATGGTCAAGTGTTATTAGTCGTGTCATCAAAGAAAAATAGTGTCACCACAAATATTCAAAGTGGTGTCACCACAAGTGTATCAAGGGAAAGAATAGTCAAGTGTTATTAGTCGTGTCATCAAAGAAAAATAGTGTCACCACAAATGTTCAAAGTGTTATTAGTCGTGTCATCAAAGAAAAATAGTGTCACCATAAATGTTCAAAGTGGTGTCACCACAAGTGTATGTTATTAGTAGTGTCATCAAAGAAAAATAGTGTCACCGCAAATGTTCAAAGTGGTGTCACCACAAGTGTATCAAGGGAAAGAATGGTCAAATGTTATTAGTCGTGTAATCAAAGAAAAATAGTGTCACCACAAATGTTCAAAGTGGTGTCACCACAAGTGTATCAAGGGAAAGAATGATCAAGTGTTATTAGTCGTGTCATCAAAGAAAAATAGTGTCACCACTATTGTCACCAAAGGAAAACAAAGTGTTATTAGTACGTAGTGTCACCACAATAAAAAAAAAGTAACAACTCCTGTCACCAAAAGAAAAACCATAGGTCAAGGAAAAGTGTAATTAGTAGTGTCACCACAATCAAAAAAATAATCACTGATATCACCAAAAGAAAAACCCTATGACAAGAGAATGTGTTATTAGTAGTGTCATCACAATAATAAAAAAATGTAATCACTGTTGTCACTAAAGGGGAACACCAGGACAAGAGAAGCACAAACCCTAGAGGGATTAATGCTAATCAAAACTACTGTTGTCACCAAAAGAAAACTCTATTGGTGACAACTTTATTTTTTTAAGTTTTTTTTACGAAGTCAATGTCACCACCCTTATGAGTGTGACACTATTGGTGAAACATGTGGGAACAACTTTTAACAAGGTCTATATCACCACGAATGATGACACATATCTAGTGACAATTTTTTTTAAGTGAGAGTTTTTTTACAATAACATTGTCACCAACTTTATCGGTGTAATCAATAATGGTGACACATATGTGGGGTGACAATTTTTTTTGTTAAATTTTTTTTTACGAAGACAATGTCACCAACCCTATCCGTATCACTATTGATGGTGACACAAATGTGGTGTCACCTTAATAAAACACGTGTCACCAAACTAAAACCTTGGGAAATTAGAAGAATAAACCTTATGAATTTTTTTACGAGGTCGGTATCACCATCCTTATCAGTGGTGACACTATTTTAACGAGGTGAGTGTCACTACATGTGGCGACAACTTTTTTAAATGACATTTTTTTACATTCTTTTTTCCACTTGTTGACAACAGTGTAACCACTGTCGTCACCAAATGAAAAATCCCTAGAACAAGGGAAAATAATGGTAAGTGTTAATAGTGTTGTCATCAACCTAAAAACAGTGTCACCAAGTGTACAAATTAAGTAGTGTCACCACCAGTGTACCAAGGAAAAGAATGGTCAAGTACTAGTATTATTACTGGTGTCACCAAGGTAAGATTATAAAGAACATATAATTTTACAAAAAAATATAGTGTAATCAAACACGACATCACATAAAAATAGTGTAATCAAACATTCACAAATAATAAGAATGAATCAAACACTTCTCTAAAAAAATGAATTAACAAAATTCAAAATCACAGAGGTATGTAATTAAAAAGGTTCCACTAGATTGCAAAAATGAAATGCACTGAGATGAGCAGATGCTTCCTCTCCCCACCTAAATGGCACCGTACAAAATCTAATTTTAGCCACCAGGCACCAGTGATGTAATATCTGAAGTCGGAGCTCCTCCGTCGCCCTCCAAAGCCTCTTACTACACTCCGCCCACCCCTTATAAACCCTAGTCGTCGACAACAGCGCCGGCGGCGGAAGCCGCCTCAACACCACCCACAAACAAGCCCCAGGTAAACCGTCGGATAGATCCTCCTCCAGATCAAGATTCGGCAATAGAGGCAGCAATCTCGGATTGCACTCACCGCTGAATCCGTCACAGTCCCCAAGCACGTACGTAGGAGGAATTGAAGATTCAGGCACGAAATCCGGCATAGGATTGGGGAGGTAACAAGGTTGTGAAGGAGGAAGATCCGTTTCGGCATCGGCGTCGATGAAGGTGAATCCGCCTGGCGCCGACAGCAGCACCGCCTCCGCCTCCAAGCAAATCGAACCTCCGCGATCGAGCAAGACAAAGGTGGGAATTCGGTGGAGTTCATGGCGGTGGGAGATCTGACAGGAGTAAGGAGAAGAAAGGGGATTGAGGGATAAAAATTGAAGGCCAATTTCCACAAGTATACATCTTTTTTTGTGGGTTTGCAAAAATACCACCTTTTTGGAAAATTTGCAAAACTACCATAGGTGGTATTAGTGCAAATAAAATAAGCAAAGTGCTAAGCCGGTTGCAGGTTGTCACAAGGAGAGAGAGAGCGAGCGAGCGAGAGAGAGAGAGAGAGAGAGAGAGAGAGAGAGAGAGAGAGAGAGAGAGAGAGAGAGAGGACATCGGTTTTGGTTGGGGATTTTGGCGCCAAAATAGGAGAGAGAGAGGAGGTCATCATTGACCTATTTGTAAAGGTGATGGGAAAGGCTTTCCCTCCATTTTTAAAGTATAATAGGAGAGGAGGAGAGAGGCCATCAGTTTCGGTCTTCCCATAGACAAGAGAGCTGGAGAAGAAGGCCATCATTGGAAAATAACCCATCCGCATTAAGGTCCAGTTGCTGAGCACGTGTCGGGCGCTTTATTTGTTCTTGTCAGTGTTTGTAAACTTCCGTGTCATAAAGGTATCTGAGAAACCCTAATTCTCAGTTGCAATGGGTAGGCTTCTCTCCTATTTCTCGTCATGTTTCGTGAAGAGTAGATACCCATTAACAATGGTGCTGATCCGAGTTTTCAATTGCAGGGCAAAACGCCAAAGTCTGTGTCACTCTCATCTTCAAAGGCTGTTGGTTGTTCGATGGTGTCGGGTGGGTGTATTCTGGTGAAACCGAGCGGAAGAATATGATAATTGAAGAGGGCATCGACTTCGCCTCTCTGACTCAACTGTTGAGGCTCAAGGTCGGCCATGATTGTTCATATGAAGATTGGCGGTTGTCTTACATGCCAAAGGGGGAAGCAGCGGGTCATCCGATAACGATAGGTGATGATGACGACCTTGAGGCTTTTAAGTTTCTGAACTCGAAGTCTGGGGAACATCCATGGCCCATGGCGATATATGTTGGTCCAGTGGTGAAAGAGAGCCTTCAAGTACCACAACCCGGCGTCGGAGAAGAATGCTTGAGTGGGCCTCGTAACTCTCAAAAGGTGGACGAGCTGGAGGCAGAAGGTAAGCCACAACCAAACCCTATGGTTGTAGATGTTGGGTTATATGGTGGAGGAGGGGTTAGCGAGTCAATAGGGAAGAGCAACGATATAAGGGTGAAAAACAATGTTGACACGGGGTTTGGAAGGGGTGACAAAGATATATGTGAAGGTGACAAAGGTAAGGGTCCGGAGGTGATCCTCTTGGCTGAGGTCATAGGGAAGAGGCAGGATCACGTTACTGAAATGGGTTTTGGAACTGGTGACAGACATATTTTTGAAGGTGACAAGGGTAAATGTCCAGAGTCGAACCACATGGGTGAGGTGATAGGGAAGAGACAGGAGGACGCTGCTGACAGCGGGTTTGGAACTGGTGAAAAGCTTAAGAGTGTAGCTAACAAGGGTAAAGGTCCGGAATTGATCCAGTTGGGTGGGGTGATAGGGAAGAGCTAGGAGCACACAGCTGACAAGGGGTTTGGAACTGGTGACATGGATATTCTTGAGGGTGACAGGTGTGATGGTCTAGATGTTATCCACTTGGGTGACACGGACTCCTCCCCAGATGACACGGTAAAATGTGAAGGTGACAAGTATAAGGGGGTGGATGTCATAGCCATTAGCAGTGAGGAGGAGGAGGAGGACTTCGATTCCGGAGTGGAGAGGGAAGAAGATTGGGATGATTTTGACTGGGAGGATTATGAGGAAGACCCGGGTATGAGGGTGTCGACGGAGGGGGACGAAGTTGAGGATGAGATGATGAGGGAACTTGAAGATTGGGTTCCTAGGTCCATCACTGTTGTGAGCTGAATCTGCCGTGTTTTACAACAATTTTTATATCGATTTCTGCATACATTTCATTCATTTGGGCTAAGATAGTACAGAATCTATGTAGTTTACATTTAATTGCCAAATTATGGAATCTACACCAGTTTCTGTTTAATTTCACAGAATTCGAGGCAAATTACGGCAGTTCTGAGAAAGGTCGGAAAAGATCAGAAATCAACTACAGAAGTCCAAGGTCAAGATGCAGCGGAACCAGTCGAATCAAGCTTAGAGCCCGAGTTTACTCGATCTAGAGTAAAACCTACTCGACCTCCATGACGGTGTCCGAGCACAAGCCTTGTCGACCAAGAGCAGTGTCGAGAGCCAGATCAACCCGACTCCGGAGACCCTACTCGATCTCGAGTACCCCTAGTCGAGATCGACAACACCTCAGCACCAAGTCCGGAGTCGACGAGTTGTGACAAATCGAGAAGCCGAGGACGGAGACGCCGAGCCAACCTTACTCGATCTCGAGTAGCTAACTCGATCTCGAGGAACCAGGAGCACCAGTCCGAGGCCATGACGACCACCAGCTCCTCGACAACATCAGTCCGAGCCATCCTCGACTACACCCAACTCGATCTCGAGTTGTCCTAGTCGAGATCGAGGAGCCAAGGAGCACCAGTCCGAGCCTTGTCGAGCAGAGCTACCCGACCAAGCCAAGCCAGCCCAGTCGATGACCCTTCCTACTCGATGTCGAGTTGGCTTGGTCGAGATCGACGAGCCGTGTCCGGGAGCGCGTTACGCGGTTTGACTATCCTACTCGGTTTGGGAATCCTTGGGGCCGAAGGAAGCCAAGTCTATCCGAAATCCATCAAGTTCTATCTATGGAAGACAAGATCTATCAACATGAGAAGACTTACCTATTTAGATTTATTTTTCCCTTTTAGATTTAAATTCCTAAATTCCATTTATTTATCTTTTAAGCCTTTAGATATAGATTTAGATAAAGATAGATATTTCTATCCTTGAATAGCAAGGAATAGAAGGCTATAAATAAAGCCCATGGGGCAAGTTTTTTCATTCAATTTCAGAGCAAGAGAAGTAGTTCCACAGAGACATTTAGGAGTTCGAAGGTTGTAGGGTTTTGGCATTCAACGAAAGTTGGATTGCCGGGATTGTAAAGGCTTTGAATATAGTTTAATGCAAGTTTCTTTTCATACATCAATGTCTGCGATTGCGATGAGGCGTGAGTAGTCCACCCACTTCTGGGGCTGGGGGGAGCCCGACGGTGGCCATGTAAGGTGATGCGGTAAAGGTCAGATCTTATTATGCAATTCGTCTTCTATCCCTATAAGCATGATTCTTTTGTGAGAGTTGAAGGTGATCCTTGTTTGTATTATTGAAGCGAAAGGGATCTTAATGCAACTTGGATTAATTATGTGAAAAGGGTTAGTAACAATTAGGGTTTATGCGAAAGCCTCTATATGCCTATTTGTTAATAACGAAAGTTATTTTGATGGAAAGCATGATCTTTTATGCCTTTATGTGTTACTTTGCATGGTTATCGTTGTGGTGTTGATACCCTGGCTTTGGAAGTTCTTTAATATATTGATTTATTTCTGTCGAAATTCTTAAATCTGTGTTCGAAGTTACAATTTATACTTTCTGAGTTTTTAGTCGATCTAGAGTATAGCCTCGTCGATCTCGAGTTAGTGCTTGTCGATATCGAGTGGAGTCTGGTCTAGATCGAGTTACTGTTCTGCTTTCTGTCGTCGATTTTCAGTTTCTGTCTTTTACTGTTGGTAGTCGATCTCGAGTTGCACCTAGTCGAGATCGAGTTAGTTTCTGCTTTTGTTTTATTTCTTGCTTTCATTTGTCTTTCTTTCCTTGTTCCTTTGTTTCTGTCTTCTATTTGCTTTTCTGTGAGATTTACAGCTGCCTGGGATCCGCTGACACGCTTCCTCGTGGATCGATCCTGACTTTCTCTTACTACATTGGAGGGAGTCTTGTAATTATTTGCGTGGGCCTAAATCTGGTTTGATCTATTTTATTTCATACTTGATTTCCTCCTCACAACAAATTGGCGTCGTTGCCGGGGAAGCTATCATTCGCGCCTTAGGTAGTCAGTTCTCACTTTTTCTTTGAGTTACTTTACAGGTGTATGCGCCGTTCTGGTCAACCACCTGAGTTTGACGGCTTAGACGAACCAGAGCGCCTTCTACACATCAGAGCTAAACTACAAAGAGCCATGGCAGCTGCGGAGACACAGGAACAGCTGATCGAGAGGCTCACGAGGGATCTAGCCGCCAGAGATGCTACTCTCGCCACTGAGAGAGCAGGAAGGGAACAAGAAGCTGAACGTGCGAGGCAGCTGGCAAATGAGCTTCCCCTATACCCAACCACTGCCGAGGATTATATGCACCCGACTCTCGTCGTGCCTGAATCGGCCATTCTAATCCCTGAAAACAACTATGAAATTCGCACTCATTTCTTATTGAAATTAAAAATCATGCATTTCATGGTAGATTTAATGAATGCCCTCTGCGCCATATTACGAACTTTATTGACATGTGTTGTACTCTTTCTAAAGGTACCACCTTGGAGTACATCCTGATGAAAGCTTTCCGTTGGTCTCTGGCTGGGCCTGCACTGAAATGGTTGGAAGGGCTGAAACAACGATCTCTCACGACATGGGCTCAAGTGAAGCAGGAATTTCTGAATAAGTTCTTTCCTCCCGCAAAGACAACACTCCTGCGCCAAAAGATCACATCTTTCAAATAGCAGCCTGGGGAGACGCTAGCAAAGGCATGGGAACGCTATAAGGATCTGCTACGATCATGCCCTACACATGGGCAGCAACTCTGCGTAGTTCAAGAGATCTTCTTCAATTCTCTGGACTTGGCTGCAAAGGACAGAATCAACACATATACTCACTATGAGTATCTAACAATGCCGCCTCCTGACGCATGGGCTGCTCTAGACAAGCTGACCAACTATGATAACAAGTATGGGACTCCAGTCAACTACGAGGAGAACCCCTACGCCAGGCCAGCACCATCCATGCCCTTATATGAGCCCCCTAAGGAGATTGATCCAGATGTAAGGGAGCAGTACTACAGAGATCAGAATAAGAAGCTCCTCAAACAAGTAAAGTATCTTTCTGTCAACCAGCCTTGTAATGAATGCGGATCACAGAGGCACACCACTGCTGAGTGCCCACACACAGAGCAAGTCAGGCTGGCAGAATACCACGAAGAGGCAGCTTACGCAGGGGGTCCCAATCGCTACAAGGGGGACCAAAGGTTTCAGCAACCACAATGGAACCAAGGTGCCCCTAGGAACCCCCCGCCCTACAGAGCTCCAGGACATCTAGAAAAGGATCAGAAAAAGGATGATCTACAAACTGTCTTGGAGGAAATAAGGAGAAATCATACAGAAACCAGGCAACCCTTCAACTCAGTCTACACTCAGATTCAGGGCGTCAACTCTAGGCTTGGGGAAATTGATATATGGCGGAAATCAGTTGATACACAGATAGGTCAGCTAGCAGCAGGAATCCCCAGACAGTCAGGTTCGCTCCCTAGATCTTCAGAACCAAATCCAAAGGGAAAGATTGGACACATCGCTGCTGTAAAACTCAGAAGCGGCCATCAACTGCAAGAGCCAGAAGTCGAAAAGCAGCAGAACGAAGAACAGCAATTCGACGTCGACAACATCCTAGTCGATCTCGAGGAGGGCCTGCTCGATCTCGAGGAGAAAGTACAGAAACCATCGTCTGCACTACACAGCAACTCGACAACACCCAATCTGGTCGAGATCGACAAGGATGTACTCGACATCGAGGACGGTCAGCCCGAGAGAGAGAAAACTGCAGCACCTCCGACATCTGTTCTGGCTCCGAATCAGAAAAAGAAGCTGCCTTTCCCCACAAAATCTCCAAAGGACCCAGCAGAAAAGAAATTTCAGCGCTTCATTAAGATGCTTCAGAAGCTCAACGTCACCATCCCCTTCACAGAAGCTCTCAATGAAATGCCATCCTATGTCAAATTCCTGAAGGAGATTCTGAGCAAAAAGCGGTCAATGGCTGAGATTACAGAGGAATGCAGCCATTTGGACATACTGGAGAAGAGGCCAGATCCACGTAAGTTTGCTATAACCATTGGATTTGGTCCATATAAAATTAATGCCTTATGTGATCTTGGAGCTAGTGTGAGTATAATGCCTTTAACAATTTGGTCCAAGATTAAGATAGGTGCCCTAGAGCCTGTGGATGCTAGACTTTACATGGCCAACAATACGGTGGTCATTCCAACAGGCATGGTAGACAATGTGCCAGTACAAGTAGGTAAATTCTTTGTGCCTGCTGATTTCTTAGTTGTTGATATGCAAAAAGATCCTGCTTGTCCAATTATTCTAGGAAGACCCTTCTTGGCGACGGTGGATGCCAATATAAGCGTAAGGAAAGGAGTGCTCACCTTCAACATCAGCGATGAGGTAATTGAGTATTCTTTTAATAAAACTGAAAGGCATACAGGTCCAATGGAAGAGGTAAAATCTATCTCAGATGGCTACATCACCTGCGGGGAACCCAAGGTAAGAAATATGACCCCTGAGGAGCTGGAACAGAGGGATATGGAGGCACAGGTGGAGGAGATCATGGCAATCCTAAATGAGGACACAGAGAATCCAATCGACACAAACCAAGGTACGTCGTTATGGACTAACTATTTTTCGGATGCCTTGACAGGAACCAAGTATGGGGTCAAGGTCGACCAAGACTCCTCGACATCGAGAAGTCTAGTCGATCTCGACCAAAGCTAGGAGCCTCCACCAGCACCAGCGTCGTCAAACAGCCAGACAGAAGTCGAGCCCTCCTCGAGATCGAGTACACTACTCGAGATCGACCAGAACCTCGCTGCCTCGACTTCGCCTTCCTCGACGCTGACTCCACCAGACGGCCAGGGCTACTCGATCTCGACCACTGACTACTCGAGAACGACCAGACTTGTCGATGTCGACCAACCTTCACCAGCGTCTGCATCCTCGAGCAGCTCACCACCAGAACCAGAAACCTCGTCGACATCGAGTACTCCTACTCGAGATCGACCAAACACTGTGGTCCCCAATTCCGTCTCTACAAAGGTAAGCCAAGGTATGGATCTTTCTTCTCCTATTCCATTAGAGATCTATCTATACATGGGAGAGGTCTGCCTTGGTATGTGCGCTTATGTAGGATTTCCAATGATGAGCCCAAGGAATATGAAGTTGGAGACAAGCTCTATGTCTCCAAATCAAAGGATCATTGGTTCCCTAACAAATTCAACAAGAAGAGGATGGGGCCTTTCGTGGTAAACAAGATCCATTCTGGAGGATTACAGCTGATGGACAAGAATGGAGTCTTATTTGAAGCCCAAGCTACATGCGCCCTGCAGATGCCACCTTGAGCATAAATAGAAAGTCGGCCTAGCGACTATAAAATCTAGAGCTTGTAATAGACATTTTTTATTTGGACTTTTTGGACGTTGTTTTGTTTGTTTTTGGTTTTGAACACTTTTAGTTTTTCTATTATGGGTATATGTCTTCTACACTTTTCAGGTCCATGGATAGAAGCAAGCTATATTCGGACTCGGCCCAGGCGGTTCCTTTTATTCGATATTAAGAAGATCTGCACACCTGTCTTGTGAGTTTCTTTCTTTACCCTTGTTTTTATACAGTGAGGACACTGTAATATTTAAGTATGGGGTGGGGGAAGGGATTATTTTATGCATGTTTGCCATATTTGACATTATTTGTGCATATTTAGAATTTATTTCTTTGAATTGCTACATGGCTATTTTGGAATGCATTATTGATTTATGTGCTTATATACGCATGTTTTCCAAAAGTTTTGAAAAATGACCCCCATTGAAAATTTTGAATAATGTCATGGAAGCTATATTGAACTCAACGATGGAAAATTGGATTCATTAGAGATATAGCATGAAATTTCCTAGTAAAGGGAAGTCACAATGAAGTGCATTATTTCATGAAAACCATGAAAGGATGTAAAATTTGAAGTTGCTTTTGACATGTTGCATAATAAGAGGATGGAGGACTTTATATTTCCATATAATGCTCATATTGTTATATTCCTAGCCTTACCTATGCTTATGCATCACAAAAGCCATATTATGCCTTATTTCATATTTTGCTCTACATGATCTAAAAATTGCCATTCTTTACCTTATCCGGGGATTATGTTGAGAATGATGTTACATTATGGAGATTGTTATATGGTTGTTGTGTTGTTATATATCATTATTGGAGTATGGAAGGAAAATGTTTGAAATATATGGAAAATTTAATGAGTGAAAGAAAATCCAATCACCTCAGGAGATAAAGGTAGATTGACCCTGCTCTCTAAGATAATAGTTTGGAGAGATGGGACACATTGTGAGGAGTCCGACGCACTAAGTATCCGGGGCCATTGATGACACCCATGTTTGCGACTCGCGAGAAGGCAGTGCTGAGGTCAGAGAGGTAAAAGCATTATTATTGAGAAAAAAGCATTATGAAAGGTGGTGAATCTTATGAGAAAGAATGTGGTATGAAATTCAGTTTGAAAATACTCCATTTCCCCGGATCATAAGCACCACATTGCCAGAAATTGCCCACCTTTTAGCCTTTTACCAATTCTACTCCTTATTTGAGCTTAAATTAAAGTCCTCTTGTTTATCAATGCTTTGTCACATGAATTGTTTTTGCATAACCCTCCTTTTGTGAGTAGATGTTGCTTTTGTATATTTACACATGCATGGATCTGTGACACAAATACCTTTTCGAGGATGGTAATTGATTGCAGGGTTATATGGCAATGAATCTAAGATGTTGAGAGTTTAAATTCTTCCCCTGAATGACAAATAAAAGTATTGCTTGAGGACAAGCAAGCTTAAGTATGGGGTGTTTGTTGTGAGCTGAATCTACCGTGTTTTACAGCAACTTTTATATCGATTTCTGCATACATTTCATTCATTTGGGCTAAGATAGTACAGAATCTATGTAGTTTATGTTTAATTGCCAAATTATGGAATCTACACCAGTTTCTGTTTAATTTCGCAGAATTCGAGGCAAATTACTGCAGTTCTGAGAAAGGTCGGAAAAGATCAGAAATCAACTACAAAAGTCCAAGGTCAAGATGCAACGGAACCAGTCGAATCAAGCTTAGAGCCCGAGGTTACTCGATCTAGAGTAAAACCTACTCGACCTCGACGACGGTGTCCGAGCACAAGCCTTGTCGACCAAGAGCAGTGTCGAGAGCCAGATCAACCCGACTCCGGAGACCCTACTCGATCTCGAGTACCCCGAGTCGAGATCGACAACACCTCAGCATCAAGTCCGGAGTCGACGAGTTGTGACAAATTGAGAAGCCGAGGACGGAGACGCCGAGCCAACCTTAATTGATCTCGAGTAGCCAACTCGATCTCGAGGAACCAGGAGTGCTAGTCCGAGCCATCCTCGACTACACCCAACTCGATCTCGAGTTGTCCTAGTCGAGATCGAGGAGCCAAGGAGCACCAGTCCGAGCCTTGTCGAGCAGAGCTACCCGACCAAGCCAAGCCAGCCCAGTCGATGACCCTTCCTACTCGATGTCGAGTTGGCTTGGTCGAGATCGACGAGCCGTGTCCGGGAGCGCGTTACGCGGTTTGACTATCCTACTCGGTTTGGGAGTCCTTGGGGCCGAAGGAAGCCAAGTCTATCCGAAATCCATCAAGTTCTATCTATGGAAGACAAGATCTATCAACATGAGAAGACTTTCCTATTTAGATTTATTTTTCCCTTTTAGATTTAAATTCCTAAATTCCATTTATTTATCTTTTAAGCCTTTAGATATAGATTCAGATAAAGATAGATATTTCTATCCTTGAATGGAATAGAAGGCTATAAATAAAGCCCATGGGGCTAGTTTTTTCATTCAATTTCAGAGCAAGAGAAGTAGTTCCACAAAGACATTTAGGAGTTCGAAGGTTTTAGGGTTTTGGCATTCAGCGAAAGTTGGATTGCCGGGATTGTAAAGGCTTTGAATATAGTTTAATGCAAGTTTCTTTTCTTAGATCAATGTCTGCGATTGCGATGAGGCGTGAGTAGTCCACCCACTTCTGGGGCTGGGGTGAGCCCGACGGTGGCCATGTAAGGTGATGCGGTAAAGGTCAGATCTTATTATGCAATTCGTCTTCTATCCCTACAAGCATGATCTTTTGCGAGAGTTGAAGGTGATCCTTGTTTGTATTATTGAAGCGAAAGTGATCTTAATGCAACTTGGATTAATTATGTGAAAAGGGTTAGTAAGAATTAGGGTTTATGCGAAAGCCTCTATATGCCTATTTGTTAATAACGAAAGTTATTTTGATGGAAAGCATGATCTTTTATGCCTTTATGTGTTACTTTGCATGGTTATCGTTGTGGTGTTGATACCCTGGCTTTGGAAGTTCTTTAATATATTGATTTATTTCTGTCGAAATTCTTAAATCTGTGTTCGAAGTTGCGATTTATACTTTCTGAGTTTTTAGTCGATCTCGAGTTAGTGCTTGTCGATATCGAGTGGAGTCTGGTCTAGATCGAGTTACTGTTCTGCTTTCTGTCGTCGATTTTCAGTTTCTGTCTTTTACTTTTGGTAGTCGATCTCGAGTTGCACCTAGTCGAGATCGAGTTAGTTTCTGCTTTTGTTTTATTTCTTGCTTTCATTTGTCTTTCTTTCCTTGTTCCTTTGTTTCTGTCTTCTGTTTGCTTTTCTGTGAGATTTACAGCTGCCTAGGATCCGCTGACACGCTTCCTTGTGGATCGATCCTGACTTTCTCTTACTACATTGGAGGGAGTCTTGTAATTATTTGCGTGGGCCTAAATCTGGTTTGATCTATTTTATTTCATACTTGATTTCCTCCTCACAACAAGCACATCCCCACCTACGATGGAGAACGTTGAAGCTATGGTGGACAGAGCAACGCCTCGGACACAGGATCCACGACGGAACCTGACAGAAATCTCAGATGTCATATGGAAGGGGCAGGATGACGTTACTGAAATGGGTTTTGGAACTGGTGACAGACGTATTTTTGAAGGTGACAAGGGTAAATGTCCAGAGTCGAACCACATGGATGAGGTGATAGGGAAGAGACGGGAGGACGCTACTGAGAGCGGGTTTGGAACTGGTGAAAAGCTTAAGAGTGTAGGTGACAAGGGTAAAGGTCCGGAAATGATCCAGTTGGGTGGGGTGACAGGGAAGAGCCAAGAGCACGCAGGTGACATAGGGTCTGGAACTGGTGACATGGATATTCTTGAGGGTGACAGGTGTGATGGTCTAGATGTTATCCACTTGGGTGACACGGACTCCTCTCCAGATGACACGGAAAAATGTGAAATTGACAAGTATAAGGGGGTAGATCTCATAGCCATTAGCAGTGAGGAGTAGGAGGACTTCGATTACGGAGTGAAGAGGGAAGAAGATTGTTCATATTATTATGACTGGGAGGATTATGAGGAAGACCCGGGTATGAGGGTGTCGACGGAGGAGGACGAAGTTGAGGAGGAGGTGATTAGGGAACTTGAAGATCGGGTTCCTAGGTCCAGCACATCCCCACCGTCGATGGAGAATGTAGAAGCTATGTTGGACAAAGCAACGCCTCGGACCCAGGAACCACGACGGAAGCTGACAGAAATTTCGGAGGGACAAATGTTCGCCTCGAAGGTAGAATTGCAGACTTGCCTGAAGTGGATTGAAGTGCAGAAGTGCTTCGAGTTTGTAGTGAAGAGGTCGTGTAACAAAACCTATTTAGTTGGTTGTTTGGACAGCAAGTGCACGTGGATGTTAAGGGCGTCGACTTACCGGTGCACGACTATGTGGTCCATCTGACAGTATGTCCAGGAGCATACATGTGACCTGAGCATGATGCACAACCATAGCCGACATGCTACGTCGAACATGATTGGACGCAACCTCGTGACCATGTAAGTGTTACTTTAGTTGCGAACATCTATTTATGTCACACCATTATTCCACATGTCACATTATGTAACTCACCATGACACCATTATATGCAGGTTAACCGGGACTCGAAAGGACCTCGTTCCCGAGCAAGTCCAGAAAATGACGAAGTCCGAGTATGGAGTATCGTGTAGCTACTGGAAGGCATGAAGGGCACGACTGACAGCGAGGGAGGTGAAGCATGGGACCGACGAAGACAACTACTGAGATATTATTTCATACCTGCACATGTTGGAGCAGACTAACCCCGGGACATATACTAGGTTAGAGCTGGACGCATCCCAAAGATTCAAGTACGCATTTGTTAGCTTCTAGGTATGGCGCAAGGCGATCCCCTACCTTCGAAAGGTAATACCCCATGTCGGTACTATAATATTGCATGTCACCTACCATACATAACCATGTCACCTAACCAGCTGGTATCGATATCCATGTCCAGGTGATTTCAATCGATGGGAGTTTCCTGAAAGGGAAGTTCAGGGGCACGCTTCTATTTGCCACAACCCAAGATGTAGACCACAATGTATACCCGATCGCGTTTGCGATTTTCGATGGTGAGAATCACGGGTCATGGGGCTTCTTCTTCAAGAACTTGCTACATGTCGTCGAGGATGCATCAAACGTAATGTTTGTCTCTGATCGGCATCTTAGTATCGTCAAAGGTTTGAGGGACCACTATGTGTTTGCCAAGCAAGGGGCCTGCCATTGACATCTATTTCAGAATGCTAGGGTGAAGTACAAGGGGGTGACGGGCCTGCAGACGTTGTACTTCAAGGTGGCGAAGACGTACACGAGGGAAGAGTTCGAGAAGCACTTCGCTGATTTCTACGCTCAGTCACCCCCTGCGGGCCAATACCTAAAAGAGGCTGGATTCCAGAACTGGGCCCGAGCATACTTCTTGGGGATACGTTACAACATATTGACGACGAACAACTCCGAGTGTCTGAATTCCGTGTTCAAGGAACCCCGCGACCTACCCATCACATCCCTGATTGATGTTGTCATCGAAACAGTATCCAAGTGATTTTACGAGCAACGGGAAAAAAGCACCAAAGCGGGGTCGACGGTGAGCGATTACGTTCAAGGTGAGCTCAAAACGAGCTATGCGTTGGCAACATTCATGGATGTCAGAGCGCTCAGCGCACATGAGTACACTCTCCGCAGAGGGGCCTCCACCTGGGTTGTGAACCTTTGTGCCCAAACCTGCACATGCAAGCGGTTCGACATTGACAAGTTTCCGTGCCAGCACGCCATAGCCGTTGCAAGGTTTCGAGGTACCAATTTCTTCTCTCTCGTGAATGACTTCTACAAAGTCGCAGCATGGAAGGCGTGTTACGAGAATGTGCTATATCCGCTTCCTCCAAGAACAAAATGGCGAATCCCCCCAGCCATGTCCAGCGCGGTGTGTCTCCCCCCGGACGTGAAGTGGCGTCCTGGTCGCCCTAAGACTTGTCGATACCCTTCTCGGGGAGAATTTACCCGTTTCAAGCGCCGTCGGTTGTAGATGTGTTCCTCCATTGGTGGTCCAACGCCTTACCTCAGCAGCTGGGTCTTCTTTTGCATTTGCCGTTAGGGGTCAGCGGTTGGACCATTCTCCGTCTATGTTATTTTGTGAACGAGCTACGTACTTGGCAGTGTAATTAGGTTGTTTGTACATATGACAAACTCTAAGTAGGCTGCTGTACTTTTGGGATCGGGTTACATACTACAGTTAAGTGGTGAAGAACTTCGTAGTACTTTTGGGGATGGATTCAGAAAATAACCCCTGTCACCCTCTTCGTATTCCCGTGTCAGGTGGAAGGGGTTATCATGTCACAGCTTTCTATTTGATGGTTGACATTTTGGTGGTTGACGCTATGATAATGAATTCACCCTTGCATTGCCACTTGTTTCAGCTCATGTTTACATTCTTGAGTGTTTGTGGTAGTGGTGTTAGGAAATCACCCTTGTGACCATATTGAAATCACCATTATCACAATGTTGAAGGGGTTATTATGTAAGTTGACACGGGATACCGACTTTGGTGACACGGGTGATTTCCTGACAACTTATAACCAAACTTTCGACAATGACAACATAGTCAACCAGTGGTCAAAGATAGACCAAATTTTTGCCAAACTTGCAAAAATAGCACAATGGGGGAAATTTTGGAAAAATTGACCCTTTCCCATTTATTTGGAAAAAATTGCCCGTAACCTCACCCTTTTTAGCTGGGTTTGGGCGGGAAAAGAAAAAAAATATATTTGGGTGAGTTGACACGCGTCCCGGATATCACCAGACACTCTCTGTCTATATCCATCGGGACTCCATCTGTAAATTTCCATAACTCAAAAACGCTGGGAGGAAGAAGAGACGTCGGCGACGAGAATCAACGGGTCGAAGAAGAGACCGCCGGGAACTATCGGATAAGAGAAGCACGCCGGCAGGAAAGTCAGAAGGTACGCCCCCTTTCTCTGTTGTCTATTATCTTCGAATCTGGGGTTCGGGGTGGGTGGATGAATGAACCTGCTATGGTGGTAAGGGATTGATCGTGAAGGAGCGCGGTTTAGGGGATTGTGGAGGGGTGACAATGGTGGTTGCGAATGAAGGAAAAGGAGCGCGGTTTTGGGGATTGGATAGGGCAAACCCGCGGTTAGGGTTTAGGAAGCCCGAAGAGGATGGCTATGGTGGGGGTCGAAATTGGGAATGGGGAAGATTAGGGGTTTGATTGGGAATGAGGAAGATTAGAGGTTTCCATTAATTTGAAATTCAGATTTGGGGAGTTGATGTGGAATGTATGTCGTCAGTGGTTTAGAAACGGTCTGACATTTGTGACATGGGTTTACAAAATGAGTGACATGGGTTTACAAAGCGAGTGACAATGATTATTAAATTTCTTGATAACGTATTGTTGCTCTTAAACTGCAGGAAACAAATGGTTCGGACAAAATTTACACAGCCAGACAAACAGCGGGAGCCCCGTTACTGTGTCCCGGAAGAAAAGCACTTCCGCGCACGGGTAATCCAAGGGTCGAGGGTGGCGATGCTTGCTAACATCGCCAACTGCGTTGAGGAGACCGACGCTGCTAGGGATATCGTGGTGAAGACACTCGAGAAGATTATGGATACCTTGGAGAAGATGGATGATAAGGTACTTCAGTCTTTCACATTATTCACTCTCTCATATTCTTAATCAGTTCAGTGAGTAGGGTATATAGAGTAATGACATGGGACATACACTAGGTGACATGAGATATAAAGTGTTGGAGGAGATGATGGATTTATTGTAACAACTTATTGTGTGCAGATAAAAGTGTTGGAGGAGAAGGTCCATGAAATGCGGGATGGAAAATTGATTGGAAGAGGTAAGGAACAAAGAGTAAGGGATAGTGAAAACGAGGTTGTACATGTTGGAATCCATGTAACTTGTAGATCGATTTTGCAGGTTGTTGATGTTGATGTTGATGTACCAAAGGGGACTCGTACTGAATCTGTGGAGAAGCCCCGACAAGTTGCTAAGGTACGCTCCCTGTGGCCCGTGCCATTCATCCTTTATGTTTTCAATTGTGGCATGGGGATGTTAGCAAGGCGACATGGGTTGTTTCGTTTGGTGACATGGAAAATGTGTTTGGGAATTCAGAGGTTGTTCGTCGACCAGGAATTTGAGAGAAAGGCGTCGAAGAATACGAAACCGCGGGCCTCTAAAGGGAAGGACGTCGTCGTTCCCGGTGAAGCCGTTGCCATTGGACTAGTTTCTGCGGCCGACTATGAGGCCCTACATGGGTGGCTCGCAAGGTAACCCATCGTCTCATTTCAGTCTTCATTATACGACACAGTTACCCTTTCATTGATTCCACTCCATTGTACTGTCCAGTGCAGACGGTGGGAACCGGTCAATGGCTTGCGGCAAGGAACTGTCGAAGGAGTTTTTTACCACCCTCCAGACGCCCCGCTATTGGATCCACTCAGAGGTACGAAGCTGGTATATTGTATTTATCACATTTTATTATGATTCGCCTTGCATACGCATTTGGGTTGCACTTGGACTATGTTGTGGGTTGTAATGGGGCTTAACTTGTCGCAGCACTTCGAGCACTCATGCTTCCTGCTACGTAAACAAAGCGCGGAGAGGGGTTACGACATTGGGCGTCGAGTCATCGTCTTGGACTCCTACTTCTCCAGCTATTTGGAGAGGGAGTGGAAGGAGTACAACTCAGACGCCGGGGGGTATGAGGCGAGTGGCATACTCCTCTCATACTTCGATGGCCGGGCCCCGGCGCCCCTGGCCCGTCCGTGGGCAGGCGTGGACCTCGTCCTCTTACCCCTCAACCTGAGGGGCAGACATTGGGTTGCCGTTGCTCTTGATCTGAATGAGTGGTAGGTGAAGCTGTATGACTACGATGTGCACTGCGTGATAGACGCCCAACTGCCACCCCTGTTGATGCATGTTACCCACCTCCTCCCCATAATTATGGATGCACACGCTGAGTTGAAGGTGAAGTATGCATCGAAGCTGCCAGGCCCGTTTCGCATAAGCCGCGACAAGCGCGTTCCGCAAAACAAGCTAAGGTATGTTTGGTGCGCCGCCTGTATTTCATTTCATTGGATGATATCTCATCCTCTGTTCTGACAAAATATCCGTCATTGTAGTGGCGACTGTGGCCCTTACACGATCAGATTCATAGAGGTCCTCATGGAGACCGATCCCACCTTCGATGGGCTGGACGACATGTTTATAGGGGCGTACAGACAGATGCTAGCGGCTGCCATCTTTAATGGTCGACTCGGTGGATGCATAATCTGATTGTCGTTTGGGTTTAGTTATGGAAGCCAATTGCTGTCGTTTGTTGTGAACAACGTTGCTCTTAATCTTGTCCTATGGTTGTTTGGATACAATTACTTTTGAGAACGGGTTACACTCAATTGCTAAGTGGTAAAGAACTTCGTAGTACTTTTGGGGATGGATTCAGTAAATAACCCCTGTCACCCTCTGTGTATTACCGTGTCAGGTTGAAGGGGTTCTCATGTCACTAGTTTGAATTTCATGTTTATCGGTCCGGAGGTGACACTTTGATAATTTAATCACTCATGCATTGACACTTGTTTCAGCTCATGTTTAAATTCCTGAGTGTTTGTGCTAGTCGTGTTAGAAAATCACCCTAGTCACCATATTGACATCTGTGACACGATAATTATGTAAGTTGACACGGGATTCCAACTGTGGCGACACGGGTGATTTCCTTACAACGTATAACCAAAGTTTCCACCATGCCACCATCGTCAATCACTGCCCAAAAAAAATCATAAAAACAACTTAGGGAAATTCCGTTATGTATGTACAACTCAATTAGAATAAAGGAGATTTTTTTATCCAAAGTATGGTTTTTTTATTTTTTTTTCTTTTTGTAATTTATAGGTCAATTTTTAAAAAAAATAATGTTAGGGTGGATGGATGCAAATTTTTTATAAATAATGGGTGGTATGTTATGTATGTACAATGTTTGACAAGTAATGAGTTTTCTTTTCAAAGTTTTTGTAACAATGGGTGAGTTTTTGGCAAAATTTTGGAAATTATGGGTGGTATGTCTTGAAGCATGTACCAAGTCTCCCACTTCTTTTCTGTCATCAGCTGTCGTTGTAACACGTAATGCAGTAGTTGCGACGAGAATTGAACCCGGTTTGCCATTTGCACAATACCCCCAAATTGGCTTCGCAACAGCTTCTCCCAATCGACGGGGTCGACCCAGTCGTCCAAGTTCACGAGCAGAGACACTTTGGAACAATGGTTGACCCGCCCTCGGAAATGCTTCTCCTCCGGCACTGTGAGTCGTGGCTCCACCTTCTTCGGTGGCCGGACACCCTTCCTTCTCAAATTCTGGGACCGAACCATGTTCTTCCTGCAATTAGGTGGACATGAACATAATCAATATCCACAGAAATTCACCCCCCTACTTAGTAAATCTGTCTGCGAGTGTTTCACGAGAAAAGGCCCATGTCACCTTATGGGGTAACCCTTGTCACCCAAAAGAATAACTCAGGTCATTAATGTCAATTGGCTTCTCCCAATTCTCCTACAGTACCCGCTTATGACAGGGGTTATTCTCCACTCTCACATTCTGGGTTAAAGGACCCGCAACCCTCCCACGCTCATCTTCAACCTCCCTCGCTCTTCTCTGTCAATTCCTCAGATCCCCATACCCCTTACCCCAGATCTGTATTTTCCCGTATCCCCAATTCCCCACATCACCGTTAACCCAAATCCTCAATTTCCGAATTTTCTCCATTCCCAAATTGCATGCCTTTGAACGAAACAATGGAAGAATGCAAATGAAGTGGGGAAGATTGCAAATTAAGTGAAAATTCAGAGTAGTAGAGATGGGTGAGGATGGATTTCAATAATCAATTGAGTTGTACCTATTTTCCTGCGCCTTCCTCTCCGGTACGGGCTTCTCCGGCGTCTTCCTCCCTTCTCCGGCGTCTTCCTCCCTCTCCGGTATGAAACAATGGAAGAATGCAAATGAAGTGGGGAAGATTGCAAATTAAGTGAAGATTCAGAGTAGTAGAGATGGGTGAGGACGGATTTCAATAATCAATTGAGTTGTACCTGTTTTCCTGCGCCTTCCTCTCCGGTACGGGCTTCTCCGGCGTCTTCCTCCCTTCTCCGGCATCTTCCTCCCTCTCTGGTACGGGCTCTCCTCTTTCCCTTCAGTTAACAACCGCCTCCCTTGTTGCCCTCTATTAATATTCGGTCTCTCTCTCTCTCTCCTTCCCTAGTGTAAGTGGTTTTATTCCCCAACTGCAATGAATGCAAGTTACTTTTGCTTTTCTTTTCTTTACCTTTTATTTTCGAGAGACACAGTATTTTCTTTTTCTTTTTTTTTTATATTTTCTTAAGTAGGTCAAAGTAACTGTGCAACCAACTGCCACCCTGAAAGATTCCTTTTCTATTGTCGTTTTGTTGTTTTGTCCCAGTATCGGGCCACGTCTTTGCATGCACGTGTCACCTGGCAGGTTTTTTCGTGTCACTATTCACTGTCTCATATTCCTATGTATAGTCTAAATGACCCATGTCACCCCTTTTAATCCGCGTGTCATCTAACAACATATACCTTGTCACCAAATTGGATAGATACATGTACTTACACTGCCAAGTTTAACATGTCCGCATACCTACTAAAATATACAAATGTTCACATTCGACAACTAGCAAGTTTCGCAAAATATCCAAATGTTTTACTTCAACTATTACAGGAGGGTGTTATGATTGGAAGCAAGTGTTCTACTCCAAAGTCTAGCATCCGAGCCGACCATGGAATACCCCAACAGCTAGCATCTGGTGGTATGCCTCAATGTACGTGTCGTCCAATCGATCGAAGGTCGGGGCGGTCTCCAGCAGGAGCTGCATGAATCTAATGGTGTACGGGCCACAATCACTGCTGCAATGGGGAACAATCGGTCAGAACGCGGACACCGATTCCACATCCAATGAAACGAAATTAAACCATGTCATCCAACTTACCTTTGCTTGTTCTGTGGAAGGCTCTTGTCCCGGCGAATGGCAAACAACGTGGGGACCTTATCCGCATACTTCACCTTCAGATCGGGGTGTGCCCGCATGACTTGTCACAGGCATTAAGAGGGGCTGGAGCTGGCGTTCCGTCACGATGTGGACGTCGCAGTCATACACCCTGACCTCCCACTCATTCAGATCGATTGCAAGCGCAACCCAATGTTTGTTCCTCATGTTGAAGGGGAGGAGGATGGTCCGTACCTGACCACGGTCGCCCCAACGGCTTCAGAGACCGGCCATCTAAGTACGCCATCAATGCATCACTGGGGTCGTACGCTTCGGGGCTGGCGCTGTACTCCTTTCATTCCCGCGGTAGATAAATTCCCGCCAAACACGTATCCACAACGATGGCTCCACTGCCAATGTCGCCCGCTTTGTCTGCGACCGCTTTGCGCAGAAGGTAGCAACACTCCTCCATCTCTTGCATGAAGTGAACCGCAATTACAATCCAAAATCCTGACACGGGAAATTTGATAGGTGACAAGTGTTCATACCATTGTGTCAAACCAATGTTGGGGTTTCTTCAGGCAGTTGAGTAACTCCTTCGTCACATCCACACTGCAAGGTGACGGGCGCACCTCCACGTCCCCACTGCACGGTAAGTTTCTGTCAGGTATTATGGACGTTCAACTATCTACCTTCGTCGTCTATTCGAGAGTAAGACACATAAGCTACATACCTTGCCAACCAACTTGTCATGGCGCCGTTGTCCGTCGCTGACACAATTCCTAGCTCAACAGCATCAGCGGGAACACTGGGATCGCGGTTTCTTGGCCGGGGGAGCCAGCTCCTCTCCAACACCCTTTCTCATCTTCTTCGCCCCCTTAGATGCATACACCTGCGCTACCCGGGGCTTCGCCCTCTCATCACCTTCAATTTTCTTTCCCCCTTCATTGGGACCACACCCCTTGAAACCAGCCTCTCCCAACTGCAAACATATCAAACTTCAGCTAAGATTGACACTATCCCTTGTCACATAACAGATATACTCTTGTCGTACAACTACATTGTCCCTGTCACCATTAACTGATAGACAAAACTTACATCCTTGCTCTCTCTTGTTGGCCCAGCCCCTGCCTTGAGGGATTCACCTTCAGCTACCTTGTCCCAGACATCAGATTGCTTGTCCCCTGCCTTGGTCTGAAAAAATTTTGTGTCAGTTGCCATAAACGTTCATGTCACAGATATAATTTTCCCTGTCATATTTTTTTCATAAATAAACCTGACCTCCTTGATCTTTCCTTCCCCCCCCCCCCCCCCCATCCCCTGCCTTGACAAATTCAGTTTCATCATGCTTGTCCCCGACATCATCACCAGCTAGCTTGCTCTCTAGCCCCCCATCCCTTGCCTTCACAATTTCAACTTCAGCGTGCTTATCCCCGCCATCATCCACTTCAGTTCCCTTCTCAACAACAGCTCTTAACTGCAAATGAAATCAACATTCAATTAGGCCTGAAACTTTCCAGTGTCACTTAACATAACAAATCATGTCACACAGCTACATTCTTCATGTCACATTCTTCCAGTGTCACTTAACATAACAAATCTTGTGATGTTTACCAATAACTTACCTTACCACCTTGTCCACCCTCACCGCCTTCAGCCGAAATTGACTTTATCAACTCATCAAGTTCGACCTGTAAAAAACATATTAACGTTTGATATTGAATCCCCGATTTCAAGCAGGACTAAACATCGAAACGCATGTCACGCAAAAACAAACTTACAAACTCATCCCGTTTTTTCTCATCGCCAGCTTGTTCTTTATCAGTTGCTTCTTGCCAGGCCGTCCCCTTACATTGACCATCCCGCAGCTCAGTCATGGCCACCTCCAATAATTTCAGCTGCAGGTGAACAAATTCGTACTTCATATCACCATAAGGTGACAAAATTGAACAAAATCATTTTATTACGTGACAACTGTGATGAATAATGAACACCCAACAAATGCAAATTCACACTTCATATCAGACTAAGGTCACATAATTCACTTCTAAACAAACACATATCAGACTAGGCCCCCCTCAATTTCATGCCAGATTCGTTCATTATCTACACTACGTGTCACTTGTCCAATTTCACGTGTCAGGAGTCCATTTACCCTAGTCACCACAGTTCTCCAGAGTCTTCACAAAACGAATAATTGGAAATTAATTGCGTACCTTTTCATCCATCTTCTCCATCCCTGTTGACATTGTCTCAAGCTTGTCCATAACTTGTTCCAAAGTCTTGGCCACGTCCCCCACCCAGCCGTCCTTCTCATTGCCTCCTCTTGGCGTCTTTGGGGACATCCCACCAGGGGCTTCGAAATGTGTCAGGAAGGGCGCAACTAGGTCGTCGAAGAGGGGGTCAGACTTCTCATCATCGTAGACACAACCATCCATCAGCTCCAGCTCAGCCTCCTCTGGTATGAGTATTGGGTTATCATCAATCTCAATGGCCTCCTCTCCCTCGGCATCGGTGCGGCTGGCAATATCAGCATAAGCTAGGGTCTCGTCCTTGAGGGTCCATCTCATGCAACGAGGGAAAGCCATCGTCGACACCTTCGACGCAAATCGGACCCCCCATTTTGGCATGGATTCCAACAACCAAATCTGCACCACATCCCCACTCAAATTAATACATTTTCAGCATATGAATTACAAAATGATCATGGGTGTGGTCGAGAAGGTTACCTGAAAGGATAGCGGATAACCCATCAGGCCATAACCATTGCGCTTCTTTCGATCTTCTGTCTTCAACTAAGCCTCCCGGCACTTTACGGCGCCGTTCAGCGAGACGTGTGTTGCAGCATAGATGACCCGCCCCCATGGGAATGCCAAAAACTGATCGACATTCTCCACCAACCGGAAGATCCAGCTCTGCAGCCCCTTCCTTTGTTCCTCCCCTAAAAAAACGCCTTCCACAATGTACAGAAGCACTAGCTTGAATCGTCTTCGCGGGCTCCGCACCACCAACATTGAGTTCTTCAGCTCGGTCTCCAGGTCACCGACCGTCATCTTCTCGTTTCCAAAAAACTCCTTGATAGCTTTCTCGTCGTCCTCCATGTCACTAGCTCTTGGTTGACTGCACCGCAGCTCGGTAACTAAGGCAAACTCCTTGAGGGAGAACCTCCGGAGCTTCCCCTTAATCCGGTACCAGGTCTCCCACTCCTTACCGCTCGCAAGCTGGCGCTAGAGTGCATAATGGACCATTTGTGAAGAAAATTTCACGTGGTGCGCCAGCTGCACAACCCCACCCAGCTGGGAGTCAAGAAGCTTCTGCTAGTCGCCAGCGTCAACATAATCATCGATGTTGTTCAGCATCGACAGTCTTGAGCCCTGGTTCACCCGGGCCCGGAAGTGCCTAGCTTCCGGGACTATGTATTCAGGCTCTTTGTTCTTCGGCCTCACATTCTTCGTCCGCACCATTTCTTTCCTGCAATTTCCATCAAACGAACAAAGTCAGTTTACAAATTGCCCTTATATTCATCTCCCTCTGTCACCTAACAGACTAACCCATATCACTGTACCCATGTCACTCAAGGTGAAACCCATGTCACCCATTATGAATCGGAAGCCTATAACCAATACCTCAAACCTCCTTCAATAGGCCACCTACGACATCCACATATCCCAATTTCCACACCTCGTCAATTCCCCTATTCCGCCTACCACAAAAAATTTCGGAACCCTTCTCTCCAAAATGGAAACCCCTGTCACCCAATTTCAAACCCCTGTCACCCAATTCGAACCTCAAACCACCAACTTCCCCTATCCGTAGTTCCCCGACCGTTGCCCTAACCCATTCCGAAAACCAATGTTACCCAATTGGAAACCCTAACCACCAATTTTCCCTTTCCATACCCGAAAACCACCCATGCCACCACCACCCACCATTCTCCAAACCCGAATACCACCACCCCGACACACCATTCAGGCCACCATTGCCCTAACCCCTTCACCCACTGCTTCCCCGACCCACACCCGCGCACAGCACCACCAAAGGGAGAAGAGTAAAAGGGCGTACCTGACGGTGAACCTGGTGTGTACTTTCCGGCGACGGTGGACCTGCTGTTCCTCTTCCCCAAAACCGTCTATGCAACTACCGAAGAAAAATCGCCCTCTATCTCTCTTTCTATGCGTCGCTGCAATTGCCCGATGAAGAAGCACTCTCTCTCTCTCTCTCTTTGCTATCGGTATGTATTGAAACGGGAGAGTGATTGGGTGATTGGATTTGAAATTACTAACCCCCCCTATTTCTCCTTCCCGCCATGTCTCTCTTCACTAGGCAATGATGCCTCTATTTTAATTTTCTTTTTTTTTCTGGGCAAAATGACATAGTATAGCCGGTTTTGGGGGGGGGGGGGGGGGTTTACCTTGACATTTTTGCAAATTATTTGCAAATATGGCATTTGTGCAAATTTTCCCAAGTTGCCGGCATTTTTGCAAAGATTTTTGGAAAAGTGGTATTTACTACCATTTCCTCAAAATTGAATTACATAAGGCATGGGCAGTATGGGGTTTTCAAAAAAAATTAGGACATTTAGCAAAAACTGATTTTAAGTGGACATTTTATAAAAAGAGGTTGGCAAAATGGACATTTAGCCAAATTTCTTCATTTATAATGTTGTCTTTAATCTCACTCTATTTTTTAACACGTTTTTGTTTATTTTGATCATCCAAATAACCAAAAAAATAAACACCCATAAATGATTAATTTTTAACTGTTTATATTGACAACCATATAGCTAGCTGTAAGAGATTTTTTTATATAAAAAAATATAATATATAGTTGGTATCACAATACCCCGATATTTTAAGATCTTATACCATATACCGTACCAATCATTGTCAGTACCGACATATCGGTTACCGATTTTTTCAATTACCGACTTGGTGGTAATCAAATTGTATTAGTACGGTTGGTAAGGTAATTTTTATACTACGACCCAACCCTATTGGATCTTAGGATGTGTTTTTATCAAGTCCGGACTAAAAGAGCGACACTTGTGACCAGGTGCAGAGCTGAAGGGGGGCCTAGGGAGTCACGTGCCCCCTCTCTCATTTGACGAATTACCTAGGTGTATTCTCATCGTCGATAGATTCGTTTTGATATATAATACGTTTTAATCCGACATCTGAGTAAAAAGTTATGAATGATTAGAAATTAAAGGTATATTAATCACTTTAATTTTGTTTCAATAGACTATAATGCTTTTATATTTTACTTAAATCAACATTTACAATATAATACATCTCAAGAGTTTCGAAATGAGAGGTTATACTAATCATTTCGACAATTAGATAAGAAGTTATGCAAGTTTAAAATTCTTATATCTGATTATACATTATACATGTTATGAGTAACAAGTTATACGCACTCTATATTAACTAGGGTTGTTATTCGAGCCAAACAAGTCTAGTATTGTTTGATTATATTTAGCTCATTTACAACATGTGAATCTTGAGTCGAACATATATTTGAACTTGAGCTCATACTCGATTTCTATAGTAAATGAACGAGCTTGAACTGAGTTTTTTTCCAAGTATTATGCAACGTACTTTATCTGCTCATGACATAGTAAATTAAAAGAAAATTTGTAAATTTCACAAAATTCGTGCTATTTGAGTTTCAATCGAGCCAAGGTGGGCTTTGAATCGAGCATATAAATGTGCACATAATTAACTCATTTTGTAAATGTTGCTCGAGCGGCTTTTATTGAGCAAAACCCGAGCCAATTAAGTTCTAGCTACTTAGCTCATATAACAACCATAATCTTAAGATATTGTTTATTTTTTTTTGGTAAATATTAAGATAATGTTTATTATATTGCGTTTTCTATACTTACTTAGTTCATTTTTTTTCGGATATTTCATTTATGTATTTATATTTCTTTTTTTTAGATGCGAAAAAATGATATTGTTTTATCATAAACAAATGATATTTTAACTGAAAATAACATCATTTATTATCATATTATATGTAACTCTTTATATTATTTTAATCCAAAATTATATCGTACATTAATAACTGTGTCCCACTCCGAAATTTTTCTGGCTCTGCCTCTGCTTGTGACATGTAACGTTAGGATGTGTTTTGTCATTCTAGCAGAAGCTTTTGCAGTTTATACAGGTATAAGACTTGCAGCGGAGATGGGGATCCGAAGAGTGATTATTGAAAGTGATTGTGCAATCATCGTCAATGCCATCAATCAAGTGAATAATATATCATGGGAGGTTGCTCAAATTATTGAGAGTTTCACAATTCAGCACTGCTATAGAGAGGCAAATGGTGCAGCTGATTTTCTTGCTAAATCTCAGTTGAATTGTAATTTTATTTTGAGTTCCAGTTGTTGTGAGTTCCAAAACATCATCTTGCGAGATGATCATAGATGTCGGTAATACATCCAAATTTTTGCTTATCGTAAAAAAATCAAAAAACAAAAAATTGTTTTGGGGGAGGTGATGATGTGGGGCCTGGGATCGATGCTGTGTCAGCAAAACCCTCTTCGTTCTTATCTAGCCTCGATTGGGATTTGGGAGGAGTACATGCAAATGCAAATGCAGATAGCGCTAGCTAGCGAGTCGGTTTCTTCCACCAACCCACAACCCCTCCACCTCTTTCCTATCTCCTTAATTCCTATCCACTTCGCCCGTTTCATTCCTATCTCATCCCGCTAATATGCTTAGATAATCTCCGACCACTTTTTCTAAATTTCTCTCAAATCAAAAAATAAAATACATACACTTTTTTTTTTTTAGAAATGTGATGAAAAATCTATTAGAAAAAAAAACCTTATAATTCTAAAAAAACACTTAAAAATTTTCAAAATAGAGAATCTGTTAGAGATGTTCTAAACACCCACTACGTATCATACCGGCCTTTGTCTAGTTTTTTTTTATTAGAAAAGAATTCGGACGAGCAAGCTCTACCCGATGGCATCCTTACGGATGAGGTCTAAAAGACAAAATCATTGTAGATCGATATCGACACCCCAGACAGAGGGGCAAAGGTGTGCAAACGTATCCGCCACTTTATTGCCTTACCGGGGAACATAAAAGAAAGAAACATCTTTCATCATCAATAATAGGAGTTTAACATCTGATAAAATCAATTCAATTTCTCAAGGGCATTTAGATGTATTGTTTATGTGGTTTATGATTATAACGGAATCACCTTCAATGTCTATTTTGTCTAGTGGTAACCAATGATATAAATAACTAATTTATTAATAATTTACATACACCTTTTTATAAAAACATCATTTTTTTTAAAATAATAATTTTATATTTTATATTTTTAAAAAAATTATTATTTTATATAATTTTCATAATTGTAAAAAGCCTATATTGAAAATAAAAAACATATTTTAATATAATGAAAGGAGTATTTCTCATAAAGAATCTACCAACTTATCAACCTATCGAGATTAAGATTTGTCTAATCTCAAATTTTTACTTTATAAAAAAAATCCCATTCATTACATTATGGTAAGATAGATGTCCATATCTTGACAATTGACATGAGTATGTTTAAGTCTTTTTACAACTATTATTCAGATCCATAAAACTACTCCATCCGTCTCAAATTAAATGTCGTTTTACTTTTCTGTACGCTTTTTAAGAAGCGAAAAACTCTATGAAATATTATTTTTTTAATTAATTTTTTTATATAATTTAATACTTATTACTAATAAGTATCAAATTATATAAAAAAAATAATTAAAAAAATAATATTTCATATAGTTTTTCTGTCCTTAAAAAACGTGCAGAAAAAGACAAATGACATTTAATATGAAACAAAGAGTATATATTATTCAGATCCATAAAAGGCTATTTGTAGTTGATAATGTTGAGCCTGGATTTTTGACACGTAAAAATAAAAATACATGTACACATTGCTATATGCACTCGCAAAATTAAACATATACAGTATATAACATTAATTTTTTGTATGTGTCGGATCAGTTTACATGTGTTGTGGACCTACACCTACCTACCAGTGTAACTAACAGTACGTTGATCATAGTCATAGGTGTTTAATAATAAAGTATACGCACCTCTAATTCATATAAGTTGCAGGTGAGTTCGATCATGGCGAGACGTGCCCAATATTCTATTTATTATTAGTTTCCATAAAATATCTCCTCAATCTTAGCCAGATTTAGCCGATTGTTTGTTTTTTTGCTTTAAATATTAGGGCTATTTGCACAAATATACACTTTTTTTGCCAGGTTTGCAAAAATACCATTTTTTTAGAAAATTTACAAAAATACCATATGTGGTATTAGTGCAAATAGGATGGGGAAATTGCTTAGCCGGTTGCAGGTTGTCCCAAGGGGAGAGAGAGAGAGAGAGAGAGAGAGAGAGAGAGAGAGAGATGGGACATCGGATTGGGTGGGGGATTTTGGCGCCAAAATTGGAGAGAGGGGAGGTGAGGTGATGGGAAGGCTTTCCCTTCATTTTTAAAGTCTAATAAGAGAGGAGGAGAGAGGCCATCATTTTCGGACTTCCCGTGGAAAAGAGAGCTGGAGAAGAAGGCCACCATTGGAGAAGAACCCATCCGCATTAAGGTCCAGTTGGTGAGCACGTGTCGGGCTCTTTATTCGTTCGTGTCAGTATTTGTAAACTTCCGTGTCACAGAGATATCTGAGAAACCCTAATTCTCAGTTGCAATGGGTAGGCTTCTCTTCTATTTCTCCTCATGTTTCGTGAAGAGTAGATACCCATTAACAATGGTGCTGATCCGAGTTTTCAATTGCAGGGCAAAACGCCAAAGTTTGTGTCACTCTCAACTTCAACGGGCGTTGGTTGTTCGATGGTGCGGGGTGGGTGTATTATGGTGAAACAGAGCGGAAGAATGTGATAATTGAAGAGGGCATCGACTTCGCCTCTCTGACTCAACTGTTGAGGGTCAAGGTCGGCCATGATTGTTCATGTGAAGATTGGCGGTTCTCTTACCTACCAAAGGGGGAAGAAGCGGGTCATCCGATAACGATAGGTGATGATGACAACCTTGAGGCTTTTAAGTTTCTCAACTCGAAGTCTGGGGAACATCCATGGCCCATGGCGATATATGTTGGTCCAGTGGTGAAAGAGAGCCTTCAAGTGCCACAACCCGACGTCGGGGAAGAATGCTTGAGTGGGCCTCGTAACTCTCAAAAGGTGGACGAGCTGGAGGCAGAAGGTAAGCCACAACCAAACCCTATGGTTGTAGATGTGGGGTTATATGGTGGAGGAGGGGTTAGTCAGTCAATAGGGATGAGCAACGATATAAGGGTGAAAAACAATGTGGAAACGGGGTTTGGAAGGGGTGACAAAGATATATGTGAGGGTGACAAAGGTAAGGGCCCGGAGGTGATCCTCTTGGCTGAGGTCATAGGGAAGAGGCAGGATGACGTTACTGAAATGGGTTTTGGAACTGGTGACAGATGTATTTTTGAAGGTGACAAGGGTAAATGTCCAGAGTGGAACCACATGGATGAGGTGATAGGGAAGAGACAGGAGGACGCTACTGAGAGCGGGTTTGGAACTGGTGAAAAGCTTAAGAGTGTAGGTGACAAGGGTAAAGGTCCGGAAATGATCCAGTTGGGTGGGGTGACAGGGAAGAGCCAAGAGCACGCAGGTGACATAGGGTCTGGAACTGGTGATATGGATATTCTTGAGGGTGACAGGTGTGATGGTCTAGATGTTATCCACTTGGGTGACACGGACTCCTCTCCAGATGACACGGAAAAATGTGAAGGTGACAAGTATAAGGGGGTGGATCTCATAGCCATTAGCAGTGAGGAGGAGGAGGAGGAGGACTTCGATTCCGGAGTGAAGAGGGAAGAAGATTGTTCATATTATTATGACTGGGAGGATTATGAGGAAGACCCGGGTATGAGGGTGTCGACGGAGGAGGACAAAGTTGAGGAGGAGGTGATTAGGGAACTTGAAGATCGGGTTCCTAGGTCCAGCACATCCCCACCGTCAATGGAGAACGTAGAAGCTATGTTGGACAAAGCAACGCCTCGGACCCAGGAACCACGACGGAAGCTGACAGAAATTTCGGAGGGACAAATGTTCGCCTCGAAGGTAGAATTGCAGACTTGCCTGAAGTGGATTGCAGTGCAGAAGTGCTTCGAGTTTGTAGTGAAGAGGTCGTGTAACAAAACCTATTTAGTTGGTTGTTTGGACAGCAAGTGCACGTGGATGTTAAGGGCGTCGACTTACCGGCGCACGACTATGTGGTCCATCCGACAGTATGTCCAGGAGCATACATGTGACCTGAGCATGATGCACAACCATAGCCGACATGCTACGTCGAACATGATTGGACGCAACCTCGTGACCACGTAAGTGTTAATTTAGTTGCGAACAGCTATTTCTGTTACACAACATTATTCCCCATGTCACATAACGTAGCTCACCATGACACCATTATATGCAGGTTCACAGGGACTCGAAAGGACCTCGTTCCCGAGCAAGTCCAGAAAATGACGAAGTCCGAGTATGGAGTATCGTGTAGCTACTAGAAGGCACGAAGGGCACGACTGACAGCGAGGGAGGTGAAGCATGGGACCGACGAAGACAGCTACCGAGATATTATTCCATATTTGCACATGTTGGAGCAGACTAACCCTGGGACATATACTAAGTTAGAGCTGGACCCATCCCAAAGATTCAAGTACGCCTTTATTAGCTTCGGGGTATGGCGCAAGGCGATTCCCTACCTTCGAAAGGTAATACCCCATGTCGGTACTATAATATTGCATGTCACCTAACATACATAACCATGTCACCTAACCAGCTGGTGTCGATATCCATGTCCAGGTGATTTCAGTTGATGAGAGTTTCCTGAAAGGGAAGTTCAGAGGCACGCTTCTATTTGCCACAGCCCAAGATGCAGACCACAGTGTATACCCGATCGCTTTTGCGATTGTCGATGGTGAGAATCACGGGTCATGGGGCTTCTTCTTCAAGAACATGCTACATGTCGTCGAGGATACCCCGGACTTAATGTTTGTCTCTGATCGGCATCTTAGTATCGTCAAAGGTTTGAGGGACAACTATGTGTTTGCCAAGCGAGGGGCCTGCCAATGGCATCTATTTCAGAATGCCAGGGTTAATTACAGGGGGTGACGGGCGTGCACACATTGTACTTAAAGGTGGCGAAGGCGTACACGAGGTAAGAGTTCGAGAAGCACTTTGCTGATTTTTGCGCTCAGGCACCCGCTGCGGGCCAATACCTAAAAGGGGCTGGATTCCAGAACTGGGCCCGGGCATACTTCTTGGGGATGCGCTACAACATATTGACGACGAACAACTCCGAGTGTCTGAATTCGGTGTTCAAGGAGCCCCGCGACCTACCCATCACAGCCCTGATTGATGCTGTCATCGAAACAATATCCAAGTGGTTTTACGAGCGACGGGAAAAAAACACCAAATCGGCGTCGACGGTCAGCGATTACGTTCAAGGTGAGCTGCAAACGAGCTATTCGTTGGCAACATTCATGGATGTCAGAGCCCTCAGCGCACACGAGTACACTGTCCGCAGAGGGTCCGCCACCTGGGTTGTGAACCTGTGTGCCCGGACCTGCACATGCAAGCGGTTCAACATTGACCAGTTTCCGTGCCAGCACGCCATAGCGGTTGCAAGGTATCGAGGTAGCAATTTCTTCTCTCTCGTGAATGACTTCTACAAAGTCGCAGCATGGAAGGCATGTTACGAGAATGTGCTATATCCGGTTCCTCCAAGAGAAGAATGGCGAATCCCCCCAGCCATGTCCAGCGTGGTGTGTCTCCCCCCGGACGTGAAGCGACGCTCTAGTCGCCCTAAGACTTGTCGATACCCATCTCGGGGAGAATTTAGCCGTTCCAAGCGCCGTCGTTCTTAGATGTGTTCCTCCATTGGTGGTCCAACGCCTTACCTCAGCAGCTGGGTAGTCTTTTGCATTTGCCGTATCGGGTCAGTGGTTGGACCATTCTCCGTCTATGTTATTTTTTGAACGGGCTACGTATTTGGTAGTGTAATTAGGCTATTTGTGCATATGACAAACTGTAAGTAGGCTGCTGTACTTTTGGGAAGGGTTTCCACACTACAGTTAAGTGGTGAAGAACTTCGTAGTACTTTTGGGGATGGTTTTAGAAAAAAAAACCCTGTCACCCTATTTGTATTCCCGTGTCAGGTAGAAGGGTTTATCATGTCACAACTTTCAATTTCATGGTAGACATTTCGGTGGTTGAAGCTATGATAATGAATTCACCAATGCATTTGTATTCCCCCTCTCTTTGACAACGTTCAAAGGTGGTTGCGGATGAAGGACAAGGAGCCGGGTTTTGGGGATTGGATAGGGAAAACCCGCGCTTAGGGTTTAGTACGCCCGAAGAGGATGGCTACGGTGGGGGTCGAAATAGGAAATGGGGTAGATTAGGGGTTTGATTGGGAATGGGTAAGATTTGGGGTTCCATTAATTTGAAATTCAGATTTGGGGAGTTCATGTGGAATGTATGTCGTCAGTGGTTTAGGAACGTTCTGACATTTATGACATGGGTTTACAAATTAAGTGACATGGGTTTACAAAGGTAGTGATATTGAATATAAATTTTCTCGATAACGTATTGTTGCTCTTAAACTGCAGGAAACAAATGGTTCGGACAAAATTTACATAGCCACACAATGTGCGCTTCCGCGCACGGGTAAACGAAGGGTCGAGGGTGGCGATGCTTGCCAACATCGCGAACTACGTCGAGGAGACGGACGCCGCTAGGGATATCGTGGTGAAGAGACTCGAGAAGATTATGGATACCTTGGAGAAGGTGGATGATAGGGTACTTCAGTCTTTCACATTATTCACTCTCATATTCTTATTAAGTTCAGTGACTAGGGTAAATAGAGTAATGACATGGGACATACAGTATGTGACACGGGATATAAAACTGTTGGAGGAGATGGTGGATTTATTGTAACAACTTCTTGTGTGCAGATAAAAGTGTTAGAGGAGGAGGTCCATGAAATGCGGGATGGAAACTTGGTTAGAAGAGGCAAGGAACAAACAGTAAGGGATAGTGAAAACGAGTTTGTACATGTTGGATTCCATGTAAGTTGTAGATCGGTTTTGCAGGTTGTTGATGTTGATGTCCCAAAGGGGACTCGTACTGAAGCTGTGGAGAAGCCCCGACAAGTTGCTAAGGTACGCTCCTTATGGCCCATGCCATTCATCCTTTATGTTTTCAATAGTGGCATGGGGATGTAAGCAAGGCGACAGGGGTCGTTGTGTTATGTGACATGGAAAATGTTTTTTTGAATTCAGAGGTTGTTCGTCGACCAGGAATGTGAGAGCAAGGCGTGGAAGATTACGAAACCGCGGGCGTCTAAAGGGAAGGACGTCGTAGTTCACGGTGAAGCCGTTGCCATGGGACTAGTTTCTGCGTCCGACTATGAGGCCCTACAGGGGTGGCTCGCAAGGTAACCCATCGTCTCATTTCAGTCTTCATTATACGGCACAGTCACCCTTTCATTGATTCCACTCCATTGTACGGTCCAGTGCCGACGGTGAGAACCGGTCAACGGATTGCGGCAAGGACCTGTCGAAGGAGTTTTTTACCACTCTCCAGACGCCCCGCTATTGGATCAACTCAGAGGTATATTGTATTTCTCACAATTTATTATGATTGGCCTTGTATACGCAATTGGGTTGGTGTTGGACTATGTTGTGGGTTGTCATGGGGGTTAACCTATCGCAGCACTTCGAGCAGTCATGCTTCCTGCTACGGAAACAAAGTGCGGAGAGGGGTTACGACAATGGGCGTCGAGTCATTGTGTTGGACTCCTACTTCTCCAGCTTTCTGGGGAGGGGGTGGAAGGAGTACAACTCAAACGTCGGGGGGTATGAGGCGAGTGGCATACTCCTCTCATACTTCGACGGGCGGGCCCCGGCGCCCATGGCCCGTCCGTGGGCAGGCGGGGACCTCGTCCTCCTACCCCTCAACCTGAGGGGAAGACATTGGGTTGCCGTTGCTCTTGATCTGAATGAGTGGCAGTTGAAGCTGTATGACTGCGATGTGCACTGCGTGATAGACGCCGAACTCCCACCCCTGCTGATGCACGTTACCCACCTCCTCCCCATCATCATGGATGCACACGCTGAGTTGAAGGTGAAGTATGCATCGAAGCTGCCAGACCCGTTTCGCATAATCCGCGACAAGCGCGTTCCGCAAAACAAGCTCAGGTATGATTGGTGCGACCCCTGTATTTCATTTAACTTGATGATATCTCCGCCTCTGTTTTGGCAAAATCTCCGTCATTGCAGTGGTGACTGTGGCCCTTACACGATCAGATTCATGGAGCTCCTCATGGAGACCGATCCCCCCTTCGATGGGCTGGACGACACGTTTATTGGGTCGTACAGACAGATGCTAGCGGCTGCCATCTTTAATGGTCAGCTCGGTGGACGCATAATCTGATCGTCGTTTGGGTGTAGTTATGGAAATGATTTGTTGTCTTTTGTTGTGAACAACGTTGGTTTTAGTCTTGTCCTTTGGTTGTTTGGATACATTTACTTTTGGAAACGGGTTACACTCTAGTGGTAAGTGGTAAAGAACATCGCAGTACTTTTGGGGATGGATTCTGTAAATAACCCCTGTCACCCTCTTTGTATTACCGTGTCAGGTTGAAGGGGTTATCATGTCACTGGTTTTAATTTCATGTTTATCAATCTGGAGGTCACACTTTTATAATGAAATCACCCATGCACTGGCACTAGTTTCAGGTCATGTTTAAATTCCTGAGTGTTTGTCCTACTCGTGTATATTTTGTCACCTTATTCTCCTCAGTGACACGAGAATTATGTAAGTTGACACGGGATTCCAACTTTGCTGACACGGGTGATTACGAAACAACTTATAACCAAAGTCTACGACACATAACCACCGAATGAAGATACAGAAATCGAAACACTTAGTTGTCGTTCGGCAACACTTGTGGTTGACTATTCACGCACGCTTTTTTATAATGAAAAAAACTATATAAAATATAATTTTTCGTAAAATTTTTGTAACAAGTTTGTACTTGCTAATCATAGCTACGAAATTGTTTTTAAAAATAAATACAAAACTAGATATTTTATTTTATATTGTTTTATCTCCTAAAATAAGCGTGCGTGAATAGTCAAGTGACAAGTTTTTCGGAACGGAGGTAGTACTTCATAGCAACGTACAAAAATACCAACCTTGTGACCATATTGAAATGTATATTTGTGCAAATTGACCTATATTTTGAGCTCAATTCTACCAAAAACGATATAGTTTTTCAATTCTACCAAAAACGATATAGTTTCTCAATTCTACCAAAAACGATATAGTTTCTCAATTGATCAATTTTTTTTGAGCTCCCAATTGATCATATTTGGATACAGTAACAATAATATCTTTATATGTTATAATAACACATTAGATATAGTATCAAAATTAACCAAACTTAATAGACCAAAATGAGGCAATTGTTTATTCCACCATATTTCGTGTAATCCACTGAAGCATACCCTCGACTAACCCACACTCAATTGTGCACATGCATGTCTCACAAGAAAGAGCATCATCTTTATCTTCAGCAAGGAGCTGAAAATTTTTCCAGGGGTTTGATCTTCGACAACTCCGAATTGCTGTTCCATTGGTGGTATTTGTACATGTGTTCCGCTTCCAGTTGAAGGAAGGTCTTCGAGCAATTACGAGAATATCATAAAATAGATCAGCAACTCTCCGGCGACACGAAATTATTTTATAGCCCAACTTATGTTTCACACTATTAAGTAATGCAAAGCCTTTGGGTTTGATCTCTTCAGATCCGCAACAATACATAGCTATTCCACAAACATAGCTTGCCACGTCGTGTCCCAACTCCGACGCCTTTAGAAGATCTTGAATGCCTGCATCGTGATCGCAATTTGTGAAGAATTTAACCTGCATTTTGAAATGAAGCTATGAGGAACTATGATAAAGCATACACCGAACCAATGATCCACAATAAACATCTTACCATTCCTTGCTGAAAGATTGCCTCTGGGTTTCCCGCGTTGACGCATTGATTTAAAAAGCTTCTGGCATGACTATCGTTTTTCGATGCGACTACAACCGAAATTCCCCAGTCATCCTAGTACTCAATTACCATCTTCGCAAGCATATAATTGTGTTTTCCAACCAAATCAAAAGTTTTGCAACTGCATCACAATTAAGTAAATCAATTTTTTTGCGAATACATAAATTAACGAAATAAAAAGTGGAGGCAATACCTTAACCGTAATCTGAAGACATCTTCTATAGATTCAATTGCTAATCGACTGACAATCTCCAATAGGAGATCGAATGGTAGTGTTAGAAGCGTCAATGCCTCTGATTTCCTTGCCCTAACGTTCCTTCCTTGATCCATTGCAACTATCTTAATTTCGGTTCTAGTTGGTAAGGGAGGATGATGCAATTCAAGGGAGAATGGGTTGGCTATAACAATGCAATGGAGAACGTAACTGCCACCGGAAGAGGAAGAGACGAGACGTGTGCAATGTAATTCAGAGGAAGAGACGTGTGCAAGTGCAATGTACTTGAAACGCAATGGATGTGGATGTGGAAGTGGAAGAGGAAGAGGAAGAGATTTTCAATCGTAATTAACTTCCGTGGTTTTTATCTCAATCTATTAATTAATCTATTTCTTAAATTATCTATTTCTTCAATTTATTATCAGTTAGAATCTTGCTATGTGATATTCTTAACAAAAATATTATATCTATAATGGATTAACCCTATACAACACTTACTAACCCTTGTTTTAAAAAAATAACGGATGAAAGTATAAAATTTAACCCTTTATTCAAAAAAATAACAGATTAAGTATTCAGGGTTTTGTATCAATTTATTATTTGATAAAATTTTATAACGCTTTAAAATAAATTTTATAACACATATAGAGAGTAAAACATTACCGCATGAAATTAAGTACATAAGTTAAATCCATATATGTAATTTGCATGCATATTGCATGGGAAAGTAGTTAGGGTTTGTAAAATGTTAAAATATGGTGTACTAAATTTTATAACTTTTAAAAATAAATTTTACAACCATAAAATCAATTTATGTGAGTGCAATATAGAGAGTAAAAAATTACCGCATATAGAGAGTAAAAAAAGGGTTAAATTTATGCACGTATAAATTAATGACGGATTTGCAAAATGTTAAAATCCATATATGTAAAATGATGTATAAATTAATGACGAATAATAATTTTTTATTTTCATGTCATTGGTCTTAATATCTACGTGGCTCTTATTAGTATAAATGTATACATCTTTGCAAGACCTTTAAAATGATATATATATCATATCTCTTTGGCGTGTCCGTGTCATATGTTTTGTTGAAAATGTCGTTTCCGCGAGTCTTCCCGTGTCCGTGTCCTGTGTCCATTTCCGTTTCCGTGCTACAAAGTCTACAAGACATAACCACCGAATGAAGATAAAGAAATCGAAACACTTAGTTGTCGTTCGGCAAAAATTGTCGTTGACTATTCACGCACCCTTATTTATAATTAAAAAAACTAAATAAAATATACTTTTTCATAAAATTTTTGTAACAAGTTTGTACTTGCTAATAATAGCTACGAAATTGTTTTTAAAAATAAATACGAAAGTAGATATTTTATATAGTTTTTTCTCTTAAAATAAGCGTGCGTGAATAGTCAACTGACAAGTTTTTCGGAACGGAGGTAGTACTTCATAGCAACGTACAAAAATACCAACCTTGTAACCATATTCAAATGTATATTTGTGCAAATTGACCTATATTTAATGTTGAAGGGGTTATTATGTTAGTTGACACGGGATTCGAAATTTGGTGACCCTCACCAAACCCCCCCTCCCCGATGGAGCCCCTCTCTCTTCATAAATACCACTCCATCGGTCCTTTCACTTCCACTCTTCTCTTGCAAGCCACAAAAAAATTCGGGAAGAAGAAGCGACGCCATCGTGTTTGGTTCACCAGTGGTGCTCATCCTCATCGAAAAGCTTTCAATTCCAAGTAAGTACAACCCGATTGGCATATGTGTTGAAAAAAACTGTTTGTATTTTAGGGTTTTCGTCGATTAGAAGTTTGTTTTGAATGAAATCTGTGTTGTTACTAGGGTTTTCGACATAGAGTACTAATTGACGACATCGAAAGCTTTCCGATTAGGGGCTACGGTTTATGCCTGTGTATGCTGCAGATTTTGGGTGAATATGTCCATGGCTCACTGTTTTATGGTTTGTGCCTTGTGTAGTGAATATGTCCATTTGTCTCTTATCTTGCATGTGCTTATTACATGCTTATGTTGAGTAGTTGCTTGGAGTTCGTATATGTGTTTATTGGTTTACGCTTCATATATGCAATTAGTTTGTGGAATTTGCTGAATTGGGGGTCAGAATCCAGCCAGTCAAGTATATATACTTGGTGACACGGGATTACAACTTTGGTGACACGGGTGATTTCTAACCACCTTTTTGTAATTGGTCTTTGCTTGCACATAATTCTCTCCTTATCAAAATTATAAGGTGCTTACAGTAATTTAGCTTATATATTACATTGTCCTTTAGTTGTTTGGTGACATATCATCTCCCTCTCCCATTCATCTTCTTCATATATATGTACTTGTTAGGCTTGAAAAAAAAATAGAACATTTTGGATCCTTTCTGTGTGAATCTAAAGCATAAATATGATTAAGCCTATGAAAGTTGCAACCTTTCTCTTTGTCTGTGAAGGTTCTTAGTAGGATGTCTGTCAAGTATATATAATTGGTGACACGGGATTCCAAATTTGGTGACACGGGATTCCAAAATTGGTGAAACGGGTGATTTCTTCCCATTTGTTATATAACTTTGTGAAAACTTTAATTCACTGATATGAGTTTGTTATCAGAATTGTGGACTCCTTGGCCACATGCATCTTACAAATGGAATCTTCCACAAATTTCTTTGATATGAGTTTCATATTCACACTTGTATTTACCATTTCTAACTTTGCTTGCACATAAATCTCTCCTTCTCAACATATAAGGTCCAGACATTATTTGAGCTTATATATTACATTCTCCTTTACTCGTTTGGTGACATATCATCTCCCTCTCCCATTCGTCTTCTTCATATATATGTACTTGTTAGGCTTGAAAAAGAAATAGAACATTTAGGATCCTTTCTGTGTGAATCTAAAGCATAAATATGATTACGCCTATGAAAGTTGCAACCTTTCTCTTTGTCTGTGAAGGTTGTTAGTAGGAAGTCTGTCAAGTATACATAGTTGGTGACACGGGATTCCAAATTTGGTGACACAGGATTACAAATTTGGTGACACGGGTGATTTCTTCCCATTTGTTATATAACTTTGTCAAAACTTTAATTCATTGATATGAGTTTCATATTCACACTTGTATTTACCATTTCCAACTTTGCTTGCACATAAATCTCTCCTTCTCAACATTCTAAGGTCCGGACATTATTTTACCTTATATTTTACATTCTCCTTTAGTTGTTTGGTGACATATCATCTCACTCTCCCATTCATCTTTTTCACATATATGTACTTGTCTCCATTATAAAACATGCTTACATATTTTTCATATGTACGTATGTTCTTGTGTTTGGTTTTCTTCTGCCATCTGACGTTTATTTTCCCTTGTACTGGTAGGAATCATGTGGCCGTACTCAGACAGCGACATTGACACAGACTCTGACAGCGATCGGAGCTACTAGAGCGGTGACGACCGGAGGTTCTTCTGGCTGCGTTCAGACTACGACTACGGGCGGAGCCGTCGGGACCGTCGTGATGAGGACGAGGATGATGATCAATCAGACAGAAGAGACCCCGAGCAGGTGGCTGAGGACAACGCGCTATGGGACTTGGCCGCCGAAGAGCTCACCGACCTTCGCCAGCGAGTTCAGTCGCTACTCAGCCGGGATGCTGCCCGGGAGGGAGTTATGGCTGCACAGCGCACTCAACTTGAGGCCGCCCACACGCAGGTCCAGACAACCACTCTTCAGCTGCAGGCCACCCATTCCACCCTGGAGGCCACAACTACTGAGTTGGAGGTTACCCAGAGCTCGCTGCAGGCCACAATGGAAGAGAACATGGTCCTTGCCAACAAGTTGGTGAGGAGCGAGGCTAGCAACAAGCACCTGGCGCAGCGGGTGGCCGAGGTGGGCTCCTTCCTCTGTGGGCAGTGGGTCGGGCACGCTAGCGAGCAGGTCCGCACCCGATAACTCACCCACTGGAACAGAATCATGGGGTGGATTCTCGTGTTGATGATGGGAGTTATGGTGCGTCTGGTCACCAGGGCTTAGGAGCTTCGAAGCTAGTTCTCTTTGTTTTTTGCCAAAACTTGTGATGTTGTTGTAGTAGTTGCCAAATACTGATGTGATCCCAAACAGATGTGGTTTTTTGGACTTGGAACAACTCCGTATGTGGCGGATGGCCCCCATTTCTTGCAGTTAGGGGCCTATGTAAGGGTAGTTAGAAACAATGTCTCACCCACGCTCGGTTAGTTGTCATTTTTTAGAAAGCCGAGTGTGGTTGCACTGTTATGAATGGTGCCTGTATGATCGGATATGGTATGTATAGGGCAATGTCCCTCCTATATTATGCATGTCTATTACATTTCCACTTGTTGGTGTTATGCATGTGTATTACATTCAATCATCCATGACAAAATGTAAAATTATGTGGTTCCTATGATAGGGCCTTGTAACAATTCGTATATGAACCTATCAACACATAAACAAGGTTAGAAAATCACCCTACTCACCATCAGTGACACGGATAATCACGTCAGGTGACACGGGATTCCAAGTTTTGTGACACGGGAGATTTCCTTACAACTTATAATATGCCTTTCAACCGAGTAAGTTGCTTGCCACATGACATTCAATCATCCATCACAAAATGTAAAATTATGTGGTTCCTATGATAGGGCCTTGTAACAATTCGTATATGAACTTATCAACACATAAACAAGGTTAGAAAATCACCCTACTCACCATTAGTGACACGGATAATCACGTCAGGTGACACGGGATTCCAAGTTTTGTGACACGGGAGATTTCCTTACAACTTATAATATGCCTTTCAACCGAGTAAGTTGCTTGCCACATGACATTCAATCATCCATCACACAATGTAAACTTATGTTGTTCCTATGATAGGGACGTGTAACAATTCGTATATGAACCTATCAACACATAAACAAGGTTAGAAAATCACCCTACTCACCATCAGTGACATGGATAATCACGTCAGGTGACACGGGATTCCAAGTTTTGTGACATGGGAGATTTCCTTACAACTTATAATATGCCTTTCAACCGAGTAAGTTGCTTGCCACATGACATTCAATCATCCATCACACAATGTAAACTTCTGTGGTTCCTATGATAGGGACGTGTAACAATTCGTATATGAACCTATCAACACATAAACAAGGTTAGAAAATCACCCTACTCACCATTAGTGACACGGATAATCACGTCAGGTGACACGGGATTCCAAGTTTTGTGACACGGGTGAATTCTGAACTAATTATAACCAATGTGTGCACCATGCCAACATGGTGACTCACTGCTTAAAAATTATCATACAAATAATGTAACAGTCCACAACACATAACCACTCACCGAAGATAAAGAATGCGAAATAGTTCATACCAACGTACTAAAATACCAACATAGTGAACTACCATCCACAACTAAATGTGAGAACCAGCAACCATGTTCATAAATATCCAACAAAATAAAAACGATGTTCATAAGAAGCTTATACCATAACATAAAATTTCATAACACTGGGCAATGGTGATCGCAACTGAGATCATAACCGTGTACCATTGAAGATGCGAACAGCGAGCATGTGCCTGTACGCCCCGATGAATACGTCGTCAAGACCGTCGTAGGTGGGGGCGTCCTTCGTGAGGAGTTGCATGAACCTGATCGTGTAAGGACCGCAGTCTCCACTGCAATAGAGAATCGCCGGAGTCATATTCATTACAGCCGGATGCAACTATGAGACGAAGAGATATTTAAGTGTTGGACAAAAATTACCTTTGCTTGTTTTGCGGAATCCTTTTCTCGCGACTAAGGGCGAACGGCTTTGGCAACTTGTCGACGTAGGTGGCCATCAACGCGGGGTGGGCATTCATCAGTACCGGGATAAGGTGGGTGATGCAGCATAAGTGTGCCGGCAGATGGCGGTCCCTCACGATGTAGACGTCCGAATCATAAACCCTTACCTGCCACCCGACCAGATCTATCGCTACGGCGATCCAATGAACATTGTCCACGTTCAACGGTAGGAGGATGAGTTCCGCCCCTTCCCACACCCGGCCTATCGTCGCCGGGGACCGCCCGTCGAAGTAGGCAAGCAGCTTCTCGTCGGCTTGGTAGCTATCCGCATCGCTCTTGTATTTGCCCCACTTGATCTGCAGATAGCGACCGAAATATGTGTCCACAATGACAAATCGACCGCCAATGTCGCCGGCCCTCTCCATTACCCCTTTCCGAAGAAGATAGCATGCTTGTTCCATGTGCTGCATCGATTACAACCCTAGTCAAAATCCAAAACTATTCCACTACCTTTTACAGTACATACCGTGTCATTCAATAGACAAAGATAGTAACTTAGGCGGGTTTCGTACCTCAGAGTTTAGCCAAACTGTGGGCGTTTTTAGTGCGGTGAAGAACTCTTTACTCAGCGCCGTGCCGTATGCAGTCTTCCAGCTGTCCTCATCCCCGCTGCACAACCACAACCACAATGTTAGGGGATTGGAGTCATCTATGCAATAACTTGGGTACGTCTGCTGATGAGTGTCACCTGTCCATCCAGCGGAGGAACCCATCGTTGTCTGACACGGAAACAAGACCCAGCTTAATCGCGGGCGCGCCTTCGACAACGTTCTTCCCTTTTCGGCCCCGCGTTTTCTTCTGAGGCGGGGACTTCACTTCTCCTTCACCTCCTGGACCTCTCTTACTCTTCCTGCCTCGAACGGGCTCCGCTCTTGCAGCCTCTGGGATCTGCCAATTGGTTAGACAGTTTCAACGGTGAAGGCAAAAATGTTTTGACCCCCGTGTCACCCCAATCTGTACTCGTGTCGGCTAACACTGATACACTTGTCACTTACGTACTACTATAGATTAAAATGACAATGTGAAGTAACAGGCATTTTACCTTCTTCTCATCCTGTCCTTCCGGCGTTGCTTGGTTGTTCAATGTAGGTGGTACCTCCGTTGAACCGGCTTTACCGCTTTTGTCCTCAGCATCCCTATGTTTCCCGACTGTCTCTCCACTGACATCTCCCCCAGTTCCTCCAACGGTCTCGTCTTTGACCGCCTCTGAGATCTGGCAATTGGTTACGGTTATTTCAACTGTGATTCAGATAATATATTTGTTCCCTTGTCACTTTACATATTAATACGTGTCGCTTCACTTTAACAACCGTGTGAGTTGTGTACAAAATATTGACATATTATAAATTGTTGATTCTATTACCCCTTCACCGTGGATTCAGAAAATACCATGTCAAGTAACAACCAATTTACCTCATCTTGTCCTTCTGGTGGCAGGTCTTCCACCTTAGTTTGTCCCTCTGTCCCCCCGTTCTTTTGGTCGTTATCCTCTCCACGGACATCGCCCATTTGTTTCTGCTCACCTCCTGCATTCGACTGGCCATCCTGCATCCCATTCACAACACCTTCCAACACCTTCATCTGATACAAAAAGTACATAAATGAGGGGTGGTTAGCGAATGTTATTCGGCATTGGGAGATAAGTAACCCGTGTCACCTTTGAAAATTACCCGTGTCACATATAAAATATACCCGTGTCACAAATGCCAGAAACGTTACACGTACCTTGTCATCCATGCTCCGCATCCATGTTGACATAGTTCCCAGCCTCTCCAAGATCAGTTCTACTGACTTCCCCAACTTATCCTCCCAGGATTCCCTTGTCCCATCTCGTTGCGCCGAACTCGGGCCGGACTTGCCAGAGCCTTCACCGTAATAACTCGGTGCCAACGCAGCCTCAATGTCATCAAAGTAGAGGTCAGGCTCCTCATGCTGGTAGAAGCACCCGAGCATCAATTCATACTCGCCGGCCTTCGGTACTAGTATCGGGTTGTCTTCGACCTTGATTCAATCCGATTTTTCAGGGTCCATGCGGGACTGGATCGTCTCATACATTAGATTGTCGTCATCGGCTGTCCACCTCAGCATGCGAGGCAACGCCGTGTTCGACACCCGGTTCGCAAACGCCTCCCCAATCCCCGGGACAGCTTCGTACAGCCAAATCTAAAACAACCACACATGTCACTCGAGTGAGTGCATCAATTGCGCGTAATAGTTCAAGCATAACTTCGGTCAACTAGCTTACCTGGAACGCATACGGAAAACCCATAAGCCCATATCCATATCGATCGTCCTTGTCGTTCGCCTTCGGCTTCAAGTCAGCGACACGTCGTTCTATGACACCCAACAGGGACTCGTGGGTGGCCTCGTACACAATCCTGCCCCAGGGGTAATCCAGAAATCGATCAACGTTCTCCACAAGCTTCACAATCCACCCTCGTATGGCTTTCCTGGGTTCTCCCCCCATCAGAACTCCTTCCACGATGAGGAGGAGAGCGATCTTAAAACGCCTTCTCGCACTCGGCTCCTTCAAGATGGAGTTCTTGAATGCGTTCTCCAGCTCACCCACCTTCATGTTGTCCGTTCCGAATAAGTCCTTGAGAGCCTTCTTTGTCTTCTAGTCATCCTCCGTCTCTGTGTCTTCCCCCCGAACTCGACCACACTGCAGCCCAGTCATGAGCGCAAACTCCTTGATAGAGAATCGACGCAGCTTGCCTTGAAGCATGTACCAAGTCTCCCACTTCTTTTCTGTCACAAGCTGCCTTTGTAACACGTAATGCAGTAGTTGCGACGAGAATTGAACCCGGTTTGCCATTTGCACAATACCCCCAAATTGGCTTCACAACAGCTTCTCCCAATCGACGGGGTCGACCCAGTCGTCCATGTTGACGAGCAGAGACACTTTGGAAGACTGGTTGACCCGCCCTCGGAAATGCTTCTCCTCCGGCACTGCGAGTTGGGGCTCCACCTTCTTCGGTGGCTGGACACCTTTCCTCCTCAAATTCTGGGACCGAACCATGTTCTTCCTGCAATTACGTGGGCATGAACATAATCAATATCCACACAAAGTCACCCCCCTACTTAATAAATCTGTCTGCGACTGTTTCACCAGAAAAGGCCCATGTCACCTACTGAAGTAACCCTTGTCACCCAACAGAATAGCTCATGTCATGAATGTCAATTGTCTTCTCCCAATTGTCCTGCAGTACCCGTTTATGACAGGGGTTATTCTCCACCCTCACAATCTGGGTTAAAGGACCCGCAAGCCTCCCACGCTTATCTTCAACCTCCCTCGCTCTTGTCTGTCAATTCCTCAGTTCCCCATACCCCTTTTACCCCAGATCTGTATTTCCCCGTATCCCCAATTCCCCACATGACCGTTATTCCAATTCCCCAATTTCAGATTTTTGTCCAATCCCAAATTGCATGGCTTTGAACGAAACAATGGAAGAATGCAAATGAAGTGGGGATGATTGCAAATTAAGTGAAGATTTAGACTAGTAGAGATGTGTGAGGACAGATTTCAATAATCAATTGAGTTGTACCTGTATTCCTGCGCCTTCCTCTCCGGTACTGCCTTATCCGGCGTCTTCCTCCCTTATCCGGCGACTTCCTCCCTCTCCGGTACGAAACAATTGGAGAATGCAAATTAAGTGGGGAAGATTGCAAATTAAGTGAAGATTCAGAGTAGTAGAGATGGGTGAGGACGGATTTCAAAAACCAATTGCGTTGTACCTGTTTTCCTGCGCCTTCCTTTCCAGTACGGGCTTCTCCGGCGTCTTCCTCCCTTCTCCGGCGTCTTTCTCCCTCTCTGGTACGGGCTCTCCTCTTTCCCTTCACTTCACAACCGCCTCCCTTCACTCCTATTAATATTCGGTCTCTCTCTCTCTCTCCTTCCCAGGGATAGGTGGTGGTTTATTCCCCAACTACAATGAATGCAAGTTACTTTTGCATTTGTTTTCTTTACCTTTTATTTTCGAGGAACACAGTATTTTCTTTTTCTTTTTTTATATTTTTGTAAGTAAGTCAAAGGAACTGTGCAACCAACTGCCACCCTGATAGATTCCTTTTCTATTGTCGTTTTGTTATTTTGTCCCAGTATCGGGTCCCGTCTTTGCATGCACGTGTCACCTGACAGGTTTTTTCGTGTCACTATTCATTGTCTCATATTCCTACGTATAGTCTAAATGACCCATGTCACCCCCTTTAATCCTCGTGTCATCTAACGACAACTACCAAGTTTCGCAAAATATCCAAATGTTTTACTTCAACTATTACAGGAGGGTGTTATGATTGGAAGCAAGTGTTCAACTCCAAAGTCTAGCATCCGAGTCGACCATGGAATACCCCAACAGCTAGCATCTAGCGGTATGCCTTAATGTACGTGTCGTCCAATCGATCGAAGGTCGGGGCGGTCTCCAGCAGTAGCTGCATGAATCTAATGGTGTACGGGCCACAATCACCGCTGCAATGGGGAACAATCGGTCAGAACGCGGACACCGATTCCATATCCAATCAAACGAAATTGAACCATGTCATCCAACTTATCTTTTCTTGTTCTGTGGAAGGCTCTTGTCCCGGCGAATGGCAAACGGCGTGGGGACCTTATCGGCATACTTGACCTTCAGATCGGGGTGTGCCCGCATGATGACAGGGATGAGGCTCGTCACAGGCATTAAGAGAGGCTGGAGATGGCGTTCCATCACGATGTGGACGTCGCAGTCATACACCCTGACCTCCCACTCCTTTAGATCGATGGCAAGGGCAACCCAGTGTTTGTTCCTGACGTTGAAGGGGAGGAGGATGAGGTCCGCACCTGACCACGGTCGTCCCAACGGCTTCGGCGACCCCCCATCTAAGTACGCCATCAATGCATCACTAGGCTCGTACGCTTCGGGGCTGGCGCTGTACTTCTTCCATTCCCGAGGTAGATAAATTCCCGCCAAGCACGTATCGACTACGATGGCTCCACTGGCAATGTCACCCGCTCTGTCTGCGACCACTTTGCGCAGAAGGTGGCAGCACTCCTCCATCTCCTGCATGAAGTGAACCGCAATTACAATCCAAAATCCTGACACGGGAAATTTTAAAGGTGACAAGTGTTCATACCACAGTTCCAAACCAATCTTGGGGTTTCTTCAGGCGGTTGAGTAACTCCTTCGTCATATCCACACCGCAAGGTGACGTGCGCACCTCCGCGTCCCCACTGCACGGTAAGTTTCTGTAAGGTATTGTGGACGTTCAACTATCTACCTTCGTCGTCTATTCGAGAGTAAGACACATAAGCTACGTACCTTGCCACCCAACTTGTCATGGCGTCGTTGTCCGTCGTTGACACCATTCCTAGCTTAACAGCATCGGCGGGAACAGTGGCTGCCTTCTGGGCTCGCGGTTTCTTGGCCGGGGGGGCCAGCTCCTCTCCAACAGCCTTCCTCGTCTTCTTCGCCCCCTTAGATGCATAAACCTGAGCTACCCGGGGCTTCGGCCTCTCATCACCTTCAATTTTCATTCCCCCTTCCTCAGGACCAGACCCCTTTAAACCAACCTCTCCCAACTGCAAACATATTAAACTTCAGCTAAGATTGACACTATCCCTTGTCACATAACAGATATACTCATGTCGTGCAACTACAATGTCCCTGTCACCAATAACTGATAGAAAAAACTTACATCCTTGCTCTCTCTTGCCGTCCCATCCCCTGCCTTGACGGATTCACCTTCAACTACCTTGTCCCCGACATCCGATTGCTTGTCCCCCGCCTTGGTCTGAAAAAATTTCATGTCACTTGCCATAAACTTTCATGTCACATATAATCACCTTTTTTTCATAAATAAACCTAACCTCGTTGGTCTTTCCTTCCCCCCATCCCCAGCCTTGACAGATTCAGCTTCATCATTCTTTTCCCCGACAGCATCACCACCTAGCTTGCTCTCTCCTGATATCTCATCCCTTGCCTTCACAGTTTCAACTTTTGTGTGCTTATCCCCGCCATCATCCACTTCACTTCCCTTCTCAACACCACCTCCAAACTGCAAATGAAATCAACATTCAATTATGCCTCAAACTTTCCAGTGTCACTTAACAGAACAAATCATGTCACACAGCTACAATCTTCTTGTCACATTCTTCCAGTGTCGCTGAACATAACAAATCTTGTGATGTTTACCAACAACTTACCTTACCACCTTGTCCACCCTCACCGGCTTCAGCCGCAATTGACTCTATCAACTCATCAAGTTCGACCTGTAAAATACATATTAACATTTGATATTGAATCCCCGATTTCAAGCAAGACTAAACATCGAAACGCATGTCACGCAAAAACAAACTTACAAACTCATCCCATTTTTTCTCATCTCCAGCTTGTTCTTTATCGGTTGCTTCTTGCCAGGCCGTCCCCTTACATTGACCATCCCGCAGCTCAGTCACTGCCACCTCCAATAATTTCAGCTGCAGGTGATTAAATTATTACTTCATATCACCATAAGGTGACAAAATTCAACACAATTCACCCTTCATATCACCATGAGTAATGAACACCAAACCATTCCTGATTCACACTTCATATCAGACTAAGGTCACCTAATTCAGTTCTAAACAAACACTTATCAGACTAGGCCCCCCTCAATTTCATACCACATTCGTTCATTATCTACACTACGTGCCACTTGTCCAATTTCACATGTCAGGAGTCCATTTACCCTAGTTCACAGTTATCCAGAGTCTCCACAAAACGAATAATTGGGAAGTTATTGCGTACCTTTTCATCCATCTTCTCCATCCCTGTTGACATTGTCTGAAGCTTGTCCATAACTTGTTCCAAAGTCTTGGCCACGTCCCCCACCCAGCCATCCTTCTCATTGCCTCCTCTTCCCGTCCTTGGGGACCTCCCACCAGGGGCTTCGAAATGTGTCACGAAGGGTGCAACTAGGTCGTCGAAGAAGGGGTCGGACTTCTCATCATCATAGACATAGCCATCCATCAGCTCCAGCTCAGCCTCCTCTGGTATGAGTATTGGGTTATCATCAATCTCTATGGCCTCCTCTCCCTCAGCTTCGGTGCGGTTGGCTATATCCTTATAAGCGAGGTTCTCGTCCTTGAGGGCCCATCTCATGCAACGAGGGAATGCCGTCGTCGACACCTTCGTCGCAAACCGGACCCCCCATTTCGGCATGGATTCCAACAACCAAATCTGCACCACATCCCCACTCAAATTAATACATTTTCAGCATATGAATTACAAAATGATCATGGGTGTGGTCGAGAAGGTTACCTGAAAGGTTACCGGATAACCCATCAGGCAATAACCATTGCGCTTCTTTCGATCTTCTGCCTTTATCTCAGCCTCCCGGCGCTTTACGGCGCCGTTCAGCGACACGTGTGTTGCAGCATAGATGACCCTCCCCCATGGGAATGCCAAAAACCGATCGACATTCTCCACCAACCGGACGATCCAGCTCCGCAACCCCTTCCTCTACTCCTCCCCTAACAAAACGCCCTCCACAATGTACAGAAGCACTAGCTTGAATCGTCTTCGCGGGCTCCGCAACACCATTATTGAGTTCTTCAGCTCGGTCTCGAGGTCACCAAACGTCATCTTCTCGTTTCCAAAAAACTCCTTGATAGCTTTCTCGTCGTCCTCCATGTCACTAGCTGTTGGTTGACTGCACCGCAGCCCGGTTACTAAGGCAAACTCCTTGAGGGAGAACCTCCGGAGCTTACCCTTAATCCGGTACCACGTCTCCCACTCCTTTTCACTCGCAAGTTGTCGCTGGAGTGCATAATGCACCATTTGTGAAGAAAATTTCACACTGTGCGCCAGCTGCACAACCCCACCAAGCTGGGAGTCAAGCAGCTTCTGCCAGTCGCTAGCGTCAACATAATCATCGATGTTGTTCAGCATTGACATTCTTGAGCCCTGGTTGACCCGGGCCCGGAAGTGCCTAGCTTCGGGGACTACGTATTCAGGCTCTTTGTTCTTCGAGCTCACATTCTTCGTCCTCACCATTTCTCTCCTGCAATTTTCATCACACGAACAAAGTCAGCTTCTACCAATTATATTCGTCTTCCTCTGTCACCTAACAGACTAACCCATGTCACTCTACCCTTGTCACTCAGTGTGAAACCCATGTCACCCATTATGAATCGGAAGCTTATAACCAATACCTCAAACCTCCTTCAATAGGACACCTACGACATCCACATATCCCAATTTCCACACCTCGTCAATTCCCCTATTCCGCCTACCACAACACGTTTAGAAACCCTTCTCTCCAAATTGGAAACCCCTATCACCCAATGTCAATCCCCTGTCACCCAATTTGAACCTCAAACCACCAATTTCCCCTATCCATAGTTCCCCGACCGTTGGCCTAACCCATTCTGAAAACCACTGTCACCCAATTGGAAACCCTAACCACCGATTTCCCCTTTCCATACCCGAAAACCACCCATGCCACCACCACCCACCATTATCCAAACAAGAAAACCACCACCCCGACCCACCATTCAGGCCGCCATTGCCCTAACCCCTTCACCCACTGCTTCCCCGACCCACACCCGCGCACAATACCACCAAAGGGAGAAGAGTAAAAGGGCGTACCTGATTTATGTCGTGTCTGGTGTACATTCCGGCGACGGTGGACCTGTCCGCTCTCTCTCCTGTGTTGTTCCTCTCTCGAACCGGCGCCTCTGCAACTGCCGAAGAAGAAACCGCCCTCTCTCTCTCCCTTTCTATGCCTCGCTGCAACTGCCGATGAAGTTGAAGAAGCCTCTCTCTCTCTTTGCTATCGGTGTGTTTTCAAACGGGAGAGAGATTTGTGATTGGATGGGCATTTACTAACCCTCCCCCTATTTCTTCTTCCCGCCCTCTCTCTCTTCACTAGGCAATGATGCCTCTAATTTAATTTTCTTTTTTTTTGGCCAACTTTACACATTATAGCCGGTTTAAGTGGTGGGATTACCGTGGCATTTTTGCAAATTTGCGCCAAAAATGGCATTCTTGCAAAACTTTCCAAATTGCTGGCATTTTTGCAAAGTTTTTTGGAATTGTGGTATTTAGTACCATTTCCTCAAATATTAGTAATTTTTAAGAATAATATATAATATTTCCCTCCGTTAATTAAAATATGTCGTTTTAAAATGTAAATCTTGTTAAAAAAAATATGTCATTTTAGATTTTTTGTCAAGCACTTTACAAAATTGCCATTAGAATAATTAAATAGGTGTTAGTTGTAGTTTTCAAGAGAGTAAAAAATAAAATAATAATTAGGGGTATAAGTGTATTTTTATTTTTTTTTTAAAGGAAAATTGACTGAAAATAATACGAATTATTAACGGTAAACCAAAAATAATACTTCCCCTGTTTCCTTTTAATTGATAGTTTGTATTATTTTCGGCCATTTTTGCTTTTTTTTTTAAATTGTGTAAATTTTTAAAATGACAAGTTTTAATTGACGGATGAAGTATATCTATATCTATATACATATACTAAAACCGATGCATTGATGTCTATGTGGCGGCGTGTGAGTGAATCTGCTTACGTGGCGGCGCGTGAGTGCATCTCGCAAAGCTTTCTCCCGTGAAAAAGGAAATCTAATAAAAATAAAAGATAGTTCTAATCTATATAATTAAAAATAATTATTTTATTTTACCATTAACTGATATAATTGAATAGATGGAATATCTTATAAAAGAGTAAATATTATATAAGGAAATAACTATATCAATATAATTAAACGCAATAATAGTAATAAATTTGGCATATACAGATTTACAAATTGCCATATAAGTGGATCTCCATCTGGATTATAAATAATCTATCAAATGGACGGTTTATATAAATTACACCATATGGACGGGATCTAAAAAAGAAATTAGGTTCACCCAATTGCTATATGGACGAATTTTATGGTAGGTCTTGGTGACATTGAAGGCCTTGGCGAAGGGGCGAGGTAAGGCCTTTTGGCAAGGGTCTGGGCGGGACTTATTTTTTACCATTCGAGAGTTTTATATATTTCTATAAGTTGGTTTGAATGGTTTGAAGAATAAAGTCAATTAAAATTAAGTAAAATTATTAAAATCAAACTATTACATACTTAATTTAGTTTTTTATACTTAGATTTTTATGTAATTCTAGTAAGCTTTATGTTTCTTGCTAATATTTTTTAAATAAATGATATATGAAAATCTTACTTTAATTTATAGAATTGTAATAAGTTAACTTTATGTTTCCTGCTATCAATGTAAAATGTAAACATAAAAACTTTACTTGACTTGCCATGTTTGTTTCTAATATTTTTGAAAATTTTATTTATAAGATAAAAAAAAAAAAAAGAGGTAATGGCATTCAATATATCAAAGTTTCATATGTGCATTACAAACAAAGCAACATACATAATGTATCTTTGAGGAGTTCAGAAATCTCTAGTTCTAATCTACTTGAGCAGAATCAAGCTCTCAATGTAGCCACATACATGATGTATCTTAAAACCGCTGTGTTTCGTCTGTAGGATTATCTTTTCCGTTTTGGTTTCTAGATTGTAAGACAACATCACATACCACTTCTGAACCAACTCCTTACTTGTTAAAAGCCTCAAAGAAGTCTCTTCTTTGCCCCACCATATCAACATATCACCATTCTTCTTGATGTATCGAAATTCAGGGAAATACAAAGTGAACGAGTAACGTTTAGTCCAACACATTGACTCGGTTTCCAACACCCAAATAGATAAGTCCACGTCATAATCACAAGCTCCCAGCGACCGTCCACCGTCAACCAGTGTCAAGGACCCGTAGTACTCGATAGAGCTGATGAAAGTATTTTCAGGTAAACTCGTGGAACGAAACGCCTCATTGCTCAGATCAAATGAAATTAATTCTGAGACACCCCTAGCCGGAACCTGAGCAATGAAGTACATGCTGCCCTGTAAATAGACTGATAAGTTCATGTAATACTCTGGATCCCATTGCCATTGCCACTCAGAAAATGAAAATCCACTGCCCTTGGGCTGAATTATCTTCCATGTACAAGCTCCAAGGGTATAAATTGCAACTGAATGTAGCACTTCATGTCTAAATATAAGTTGAACTTGCTTGTAATCCTTAATCATCGGGTCATAGCCAAGGCCGATATCAGTGTAGATGAAACTAAGGCCGATATCAGTGTAGATGAAACTATCCTGAGAGGCTTCAATCTTAGGCAAGAATGGAATATCATGGAACTTTCGAATGGATGGATTCCACACCATCAATTCATTGAATCCTAGGACTGCCAAATTATTCTTTAGCAAAACCAATCCGTCAATTGAACAAACAACCTCCCATCTTTCTTCAGGGAGCATACGTCCAATTATAAGGGAGAAAAGTTTCACTGCATTGGTTTGAAAGGTGTCACTACAGCGCACAACGCAGTTTCGTTGCTTACCTTCAACAACTAGGAGGTGAGTTTCGTCGCTGTTGTTCTTGAAGTTTTTGAGATGAAGGCGGCAGAAATCAGGATCCTTGATCAAAGATAGCCAGGCTTTTGAGACACAGCGGAATCGGAGAAGGGACTTCACAGGGAGCATGGAGAGAATTCCAGGCCATAGGTCCTCTGGAAGATGGCGTTTCGACCATACTTTGGAAAGCCTTTTATTCTTCTTCATAGCGGCAATCTGAGTGGCCTTACTCGATTACTGTAAGATTACATAAAAATCAAAAAGAGAAAACTATCTAAACCAATATTTTGATAAACAGAAAGAGAGAAAAACAGAGAATCTTAAATATGTTAGCATTATATTATTTATACGTGTACAGTTACCATTGTACCCTCAGGGTTTTCACCCATTGATATATATATATATATATACAGGAGTAGGCATCTGAGATCCGCAAGGACTCAGTTCTCCAAACACTTACATGGTATCAGACTTTTGTGTGAAACTCTAATTTTTGTTTCACACCTAACGATCCACTACGCCGCCGCAACCCCAAGCCGCCACCGCCGCAATCCCTAGCCGACGCCGCTAGCCACGCCCTAGCCGCTGCCGCCAGCCCAGCCGCCGCCCCCTGCTGCCGCCGCCTCCCCCTCTTGCCACCGCCGCCGCTCCCTAGAGCCGCCGCCGCCGCCCCCTTGTTCCTCGTTTCTCCCTTCCGCCGCAATCTCTCACCCCTTCTCGATGTCTACCGACAAGATTATCAACCCAATCAACCCCAACCCCATTCCACCCAACCCTAACCCTCCACCACCACCACAAAACCCCTTTCACTCCGCTCAATTCGTCACCAACATCAAAAATCAAATTTCCCTAACCCTAGATCTTAAAAAGGTCCAATACCACACATGGGCGGAGCTCTTCCGAACCGCCTGTAAGGCTCACGACGTCATCACCCACATCGACGGCTCTGATCGTCCGACTGATGTCCTTGAGCCCCTCTGGAACCGCCTTGACTCCATCGTTCTTGGATGGATCTATGCCACCATCTCTGAGGACGTCCTGATTACCGTCCTCCAACCAAACTCTACCGCCCGTGATGTCTGGCTCCGCATAAAGGGCCTCTTCCATGACAATCAATCCGCTAGGGCAGGGGATCTTGAGGGCAAGATCATCAACACCCGTCAGGAAAGCTTCTCCACCGTCTCTGACTACTGCCTCGCCATCAAAGCCATCGCTGATCAACTAGGCGATGTTGGGCACAAGGTTAGCGAAGAACGCCTTGTTCTTCAACTTATCAACGGCCTTTCCACCAAATTTGATGTCGTCGGTGGCATGATCAGCAACACATCGCCACTTCCGACCTTCATGGTGGCTCGCAGCATGCTCTCCAGGGAGGAGAGCCGTCAGGGACGCCTATACTAAAACCGATGCATTGGTGCCTGCGTGGCGGCATGTGAATGAATTTGCCTACGTGGCAGCGCGTGAGCGCGTCTCGCATAACTTTCTCCCGTCAAACAGGAAATCTAATAAAATAATTATTTTATTTTACCATTAACACATATAATTGGATAGATGGAATATCTTATAAAAGAGTAAATATTATATAAGGAAAAAACTATATCAATATAATTAAACGTAATAGTAGTAATAATAAAAATAATTAATAAAACTAAGTTTCATAGTCATACTTACCAAAAATATTAATAGATAAATATATAATATTTGATATGTGCTATTTTATTTATATTTAGATTTTTTTTATGGAAAGAATTATTTATATCAAAATCAATCATTTAATAATTGTTATTTTATATCTATCTATATTATTTTTAAGGACAAAAGAAATAATTAAAACATTATATAGCCATATATGTAGCCACAATCCATCCGTACATAGATATTTTATTAAACTAATGTAATAAATATATACTACATATTTAATAAAAAAGAATATTAAAATATTTTTAAAAATCAACTATCTAATTAAATTACATGAGATTTAATTAACCATAGATTAGAAAAAAAAACTTTTACGTAGTACCTTATAAATGTGAAATTTATTTATATTTTGAGAGAATCTAATTAAAAGATATTTAGATTATATATGACATGTCGAACTAATTTTATTTATATTTATATTATTTTTTAGAGGAAAAAATAATTTATAGTTAGATTAACACATTCCCCGTACACGGGACGGGATCTACACTAGTTATAGATAAATCAATTAAGATGCATCCATTCATTATTTTTATATCCTTTTATATTGCATTTATTTAATTAATAAGCTCGGCGGCCTTGATTGCGACACAAATTAATTAGACTTCATATCTTCCGGTCAAATAAACTTTTTTTTAATGACAGGTCAAATAAACTTATTAAATACGGAGTAGAGAATGAATTTGTGTGGTTAGTTTGGAAATGATGCATTAAATATTTATTTAGATTTTTTTTATAAATGGCAAACAATATAATACCTTACCAAGGTAATGTTCGTTCATGATTATCCCTACGTATGATGTTAACAAGTTCACCATTCAAGGGGAGAGTTGACAAATTATAATCATTTCTACATTTAGCAATGTAATCAGCTGATGCATTTGATTCTTTGAGACAATGCCGGAAATCAATGACATCGAAGCTTCTTTTCATCAGATTGATCTTCTCAATTGTTCTGCAAATCTCCTAATCAACCTTTGTACTATCTTTTATTGCATTTACAACTTTAAGCTATCACCTTCAATGATTACTTTCGATTCGTTAGTCCTTTCTCTATTGCTCTTTGGACTCCCAAGCAGAACGCATCCGCTTACATCTGAAGGATGAATCCCGAACTTCTTCTCTATTGAAAGATGTCGATCACCTGGTCCATACTATTCCTAATAGTGCCCCCAAAATAGTCATCATTAGGGGATCTAACCGAGTCATCTACATTTACTTTGTAGATGGCATGTGGTGGTTTAATCCACCTAGAGGTCTTTCTTTTATCTTTTCTGTTTGCTCTTTTTTCCTTTGTTCGAGCTTGGTTCCAACCCTTTAGATTTTGACTAATACGGTGGATTATATGACTATGTGAATTTACTTTGAAGTGGTTGATTATGTTATTTCGTAATTCTCATATTGCATGCCATAGAGTGTTCCGCTTTTAATTCTAATTAAATATTTATTTAGAATTAAATACTCGTACATAATTGCGGTTTGTGACTTTTTTTTATTATTGGACACATAGATACATACTCGTCGAAAACCGTGCCACAATATATTAATTTAGTTTAAATGATAATTTAGAGAATAAATTAAAAATATAATGTTAAAGTTTAAAAGTTTCATTTTTTCGCTCATAAAAACCATAATGGTCCTTTTGCCTCTCCTATATAAAGAACCTCATTCCTAAAGATGATCCTCACCACACACAAAAAAAATCCGAGCCAAGAAAGAAAACTCTAGCCTCCCAAATCCCATTTTGAAGATTAAAATCCCCAAAAACCCAAAATCCTAAAATCCTCACATTTCTCAAATTTATTTCAAAATCCGACATGCTTTTAAGATTCAATTTGACGGATTTTAAATCTTATTTATTGGAATTCAATTTTGAGGATGTCGAGTGTCGTTTGAAATGAATTTGGATTCCGGTCGGATTTTCGAAACGTCGGATTTCGGGATGTTGGATGTCGGGATGGGATGTCAGGATTCAAGGTCGAAAGAGCGGAATCTCTCTCTCTCTCTCTCTCTCTCTCTCTCTCTCTCTCCCCTCCCTCACGCCACACATACGCATTATCTCCCTCTCTCTTTTTCTCTCCTCTTTATGTGTTTTGTCTTCTAGCTAATTAAAACCGTAATGGGCCTATCTCTCTTCCCTATATAAAGGGCACCAATCCCCAAAGGGATTCTCAAGCCACAAAATTCTGAGCCACCACAAGAAACCCTAGCCTCCAAGACCCCATCTTGAAGATCAAAAACCCCCAAAATCCAAAACAACTCAAAATCCTCACTTTTCTCTCATTGAATCCATGTCTCTATCATCTCATCTTCCATTTCTTGTTTCTCATACCCTATATCGTCTCTAAACTCCCTCAAGAAGATCTTCTCTCAAGGAAAAAAAAAAACCCCCCAAAATCAGATTCAGATCGTCGTTTCCATCGAAAAAGAGCGTTTCTGGGCAATCTCGCCACCGCGACTAGGCCATGTCACCGTCGCGAGTATGAACCCAAAAGAACAAGTTCATGTTCGCCGCCACGAGTTCATGTTTGCCTCCGCAAATAGTGGCTTTCACCGCCGCGACTCCTAGCCCAGATACGACGGCGTCTCGGTAAAATCCTTCGTTCTCCCTCGTTTCAACTCCGTTTTCTTCCCCGTTTGTTTCTACTTTCTCCTCACTCTCTCCTCTACCTTATAAGGTCAATAAAATGCCAGATATAAAAACTTTTGAAGTGGTTTGAGCCCATTCTTTCCTCTCTCGCTGTTTTTGGGTAAGATAAGTTGTCCCTCTTCAAGTCCTCTCTTTTTTGGAGCTGAATCTTTGTAAATGTCTTCTTTTAAGCTAGATCTACCTCTCATAGGTATTGTCCTAGAAAAAGATTGTTGAATCAAAGCCAAATGACTCCCTTCCTTCATGATTTCGAAGAGCCTCAAAGAGGCTAGGTAATCCCTCTTCCGCTCTCCCTTCTTGTCCTTGTTTAAGGTCTTTTGTGTTTCTATTGGAGTCGTTTTGTGTTATTTGGGTTATGTTTTAAGTTATAAACATTTTAAAACAAGTTTGAACAAAAACGAATTTAGAACAAGTAAGAACGAGAAAAAACGAACAAGGTTGGGTTCGAGTCTCGCCGCGGCAAAACCATGGTCGCCGCGGCGAGGATGAACCCAGATTCCGGTGGTGAAGATGACATTTCGCGGTCATGACCGTGGGGTTCGCGACCGTGAGATCCTTGTGTCGTGGCCAGCGAAGGCCATCCTCTCGGGGTGAGAAATCAGGAGCATCTCGCAGCCGCGATCGGCCCTCTCGTGACCACGAGATGTCCCCTGTGACTTGGCCGAATCACACCTTACCTGCTTTGGGTTCCTTGTTGGTTTTTGCATCGATTCCTTTCGAATATGTTTTTAGATGACATATGATTTCAGAAGCAGGATCTTGGGGATATTATTTTAATATTAAATATTTGTGGGATTTTGACGGAACTTGAATTATCGGATTTTATGCTTGAAAACATATTAAAGGATGTCATTTCAAATGTCAGGATTCTTTGTCTTGGTTTGATAATCAAAGTAGGTTTTGGGAAAGAAGTTGAAAATATTATTGGTGAGATTTATCAATGGTTTTGGATTGGAAGTGGAATGGTCTTGTTGATGTTTATCGTATCAGAAGAATTTGAAATGGTTTTACTCTCGGTTGGTTTTGGAAACGTTTTGGGACTTGACTTCTATGTGCATGGTTGATAGTTCAGTAGCTTATGGCATTTATATGATTAAAGGTGTTTATTGTTGGTTGGACTTTGCTTGTGTTATCTTTTGTTGTTCGGCACTTCCAGGTAAGTATCCTACGAGACTTACTCAACAACCTAGACCTCATGCCTGATGTGTCATATAGTGTGTAGGTGTTGCATATGATAAAGCATGTCATGTAGTATCATGCTAGGGTTGCATTATGAATTAGCATTTGGCTACCTTATGCGTTTGAAAACAGAACGATCGTTATCTGTGAAGTCCTAGGGTCTTTGCTAGGGTCATAGGGTAGCCCAGCCCCATCGGGTTTGCCCTGAGTCAATCGAGTCGATATGAGCATGATATGATAGCCCAGCACCATCGGGCAAGCAATGAGATGATGATGATATGATATATGATATGATATATGATATGATATGATGATGTCTGTTGTGAGCCTAAATTTCCATGTTTTACACTAACTTTTATATCAATTTTTGCATGCATTTCATATCATTGGGTTAGAATTATACATAATCTATGTAGTTTATGCTTATTTGCCAGATTTTGGAGTCTACACTAGTTTCTGTTTAATTTCGCAGAAATCGAGACATCATTACAAAAAAAATGAAATTCGCTTCGGCAAAAAGCCATGGCAAAAGGCCTTCAAGGGGTGGCAAAAGACATCTAGCTTCGGCTTAGCTACGGCAAATGGTGGGGTGGCGAATTGTGGGGTGGCAAAATTTGGTAGCTTCGGCAAATAGCCGTAGCAAGAAAATTAGCGACGGTTAGCTGCCGTAGCTAAAGTGTGGGGTAAAATATAAAAAAAAATTGTTTTTTAGCCCGGATTATTTGGACCCGGGCTAAAAAGTCCAATATTTCAAAAAAAAAAAATAATGACCACAATTTACCTATATAATAAAATTTCATTTATTATACAAAATTTACATACAAAATAAAATATCAAAAAATACATAATTTATATACAGTATATATACATAATATGTTGACAAGTAGCCATATAGCCTATATTGATACTGAAACAATTCCATTTTTACACATGGGAATGGCAAGATCTATAATTTTCTTCTCTATCTTTATCCGGTTCTTCAAAATGCAAGTCCGAAACTTTGGATGTAAAAGCTCTAGTTGCAGAGGCATTTTTGGAGAAAAAAAAAGGATGAGCAAGTATAAGTCAACATGATGGAACCTACCAGAAGCAAGCATCTCACTCTTAATTAATAATAAAAAAACTTAAATCACAAATTCAATAACTAAACTAGACAATGGAGAACATGGAGGATCAACTTTGCAAGCCAAATTAAAGTAAAAATTCTAAAAATAGGAGATTGAAATGAAACATATGCTTTATATATAGTGTATACTTATACACCACCTTCCCATTCTCCCAAATGATTTTATTATCCTATGAAACATGTGCTTTCTTTAAAATGCTTGTTTCATATACAAACATGTAGTGTGAATAGAGAGTGAAGAAAAATACCAGTATTTTTCCATTTCCCAATTTGTTCAGAGGATTAACAGGTTGTGTTCCTCCCATAGACCCCACTAAAACAATCTGCTTCACACCAGCAGCTTTAGCTGCACATTTGAATTACAACATCAGTCAATAATAATAAAAAGATCATGGTATCGCATATTTATGAACAACATGAACAACCCTCACCTGCATCAATTTGATTATTCTTTCCAATCCAGTCCACCTATCTAGCAAAAAGCTTTTATTCTGTTGGCTACAAAGTACACCCACAACAGAGGGCATTATAGATAGCTTGCGTGAACTTACCAGCAATACTCATATTTACAGTGCGGCGTAAAAGTCCTAATTTTGCCTGAACTTACCAGCTTGCCTAAACTTATCAGCAATACTCCTCAATAAGTCCTAATTTTGCTCTGCAGTTAAATATGGACAAAAAAATAACTCTAAGAACAAAGTTGTCACCAAAAAAAATTTCACCACAAGTGTCATCACTAATAAGGGTGGTGACAACGATTCCGTAAAAAAAACTATAAAAACGAAGTTGTCACCAAAAGAAGTTGTTGCCACATGTGTCACCGCCGATAAGGGAGGTGACGATGTCCCTGTAAAAAAAATCTAAAAACAAAGTTGACATCAAAAAAATTTATCACCACATGTGTCATGACCAATGATAAGGGTTGTGACAGCGACCCCGTAAAAAAAAACCTTAAAATGAAGTTGTCACCAAATATTTGTTATGTCACCCCACATGTCCCCTCTGATAAGGGTGGTGGCAATGACCTCGTATAAATAACTATTAAAACGAAGTTGTCACCAAAAAAATTTCATGTCACTACAGATGTGTCACCACTGATAAGGGTGGTGACAGTGACCCCGCAATAAAAACTCAAAACGAAGCTGTCACCAAAAAAATTTCATATTACCACACACGTGTCACCACTGATAAGGGTGGTGACAGTGAACCCGTAAAAAAAACTCAAAACGAAGCTCTCACCAAAAAAAAATTCATGTCACAACTAATAAGGGTAGTGACAATAACCCCGTAAAAAAAAACCCTAAAAAGGAAGCTGTCACCAAAAAAATTTAATGTCACCACACATGTGTCACCATTGATAAGGGTGGTGACAGTGACCCCGTAAAAAAAACACCTCAAAACGAAGCTGTCACCAAAAAAAATTCATGTTACCACACATCTGTCACCAAAAGTCATTGCCCTTGACAGATTAATGGTCAATGATCAAATTAAAAAATGGGAAGGAAGGAAAATGGAAGGGAAGGGCAAAATTGCCAATTTGAGACAATCACTTAATTCCTTAATGAAAATGAATAAGGAGCTAAAATTTGTGTTCCAAATGGACATATAGCAAATTTTGCCAAACTTAATTTAGTAAACTTGAATTCTAAAAAAAAAAGTAAACTTGGATTCTATTTTCATCACTAATTAATGATTCGTAGTATACATGTTATAAATTATCATTATACGATTCAAAGCAACGATTTTATGCCATTATACTTATTTACTTGAGGTTAATAGATTTCCCTAGCCTATTAGTGATATAAAAAGAATGAGAGAATACTTGTAATAAATAAAGTTCAATTTTTTTTATAGTGTATTCATTTTTCGATGGTAATTAAAGTTAAATTTAAATACGTTGCAATATCAAATTTGGTCATACAAATAAAATCTTATAACCATTCAAATAAAGATCTTCAAATCGAATATATACTTCAAATTTTTACGAAAAAAACCACCTTGTATTATTGGTAAAAATCGAAATTAAGATAATGTCATCTCTATCCGTCATTTATTCACTTAGATTAAAGATTAAACAAGTTAAAAAATTATGTGAAAAATGTACGTGTTTTGTATATATCATAACATTAATATTGAGTTTTTTTACGTATATATAGTTATGTACGTATTACCTTAATTATATACCTTATACATTTTTTTACGGGGCCCTTATTGGTTTGGGGGCTCGAGGCGACGAATTCTTTAGCCTATGCTCAAGGCCGGTCTTGCCTCTCCTTCACAATTTGTCAGCTACATCAAACACTTTATCAGCTCCTTCATTCTCTATTGTCAGTCGTCTCCTTGTCAGCTCTTCATATAACTTATCAACTCCTTCAGTTGAGAAACCCCTGAAGCGGACAAACATTAAAAAAAACACACACACACACACTACACAACAAACTTTTGTATGAATCCACCCACGTTGAGAACACACTAATCTCTACCCTTACCCCACAATTTTTCAATTACATCAAACACTTTATCAGCTCCTTCATTTGTTATTGTCAGCCTTCTCCTTGGCAGCTCTTCATATAACTTATCAGCTCATTGAGCTGAGGAACCCCTGAAGTGGACAAACAACAAAAAATACCCAAACAAGACATCAGACTTTTGTATGAATCCACCCACGCTTAGAACACACTAGTCCTCCTCCTCACGTGCCATGTGCGATTCATCCATTGAAAATTATCAAAACAACGATCAATAGTAAACAAGGAAGAAGATAATCGTTCAAAACCAGAGAGACAGATTGAGGGAGAAAGAAGGAAGAAGATAATGTACATTAAAAAGCAACCGACTGGGGGAAAATAAATTAATTTAGGGTTTGTTTGTTTGTACCGAAAATGGGATGGGAAAGATTACCTTTCAGACATGTTTGTTTAGTATCTTCAAAAGAATATTTACTTTTCGGGTCTCAGATGATTTACCCATTCTGTTACCCTCTAAGAATATTAGGTTTTATTTTATCTCCAACCTAGCCCCCCTCTCTATAAAGCTCCAATACCCATCCATTTTTGTCAACCGTACTCTCGATCTCGCACCCTCTTATCCAATGGTGTTCTTCTTCTTCTAAGCTCTCTCCTTTTTTTCCCCTGTAATCCTTATCGATTTCCGCCGCCTAGCTCGACCTCGATCACTTGGCTTAATCAATGATGGTGGTGAAATCTGCTGTTCTCCTACCCTTTGTCATCGGTTCGTGAATCGTGACTCGACCTCCGTCGCTGATACGTCGAACACCTCGGCGAGCCTACCTTCGTTGTTGATTCCTTGGCCATCTCTGCAACCCTAATTGATTCCGATTATTACCGTTGTCAAGCAGATCTGGTTCATCAATCTATCTTTCTTTCTCCTAGGTAAAAACTCATTCTTTTTGTGTAAGTAGTTCACATTTGTCTTATTGAATTATCGATTTGAAATTTGTGCTAAATTTAGGTTTTGATTTTTAATAGATTTTCATTAATTGAGCATCTGACTATTGTATCTATTATGATTTTGGCTTTTTGTTTGTTTCGAGTAAGTTGTATGGAGTTTGTAAACCTGCAAGTTCTCCGGATTTTTCGTTTGACGTAGAAGGAGGTAATCAAACTTGATTTTTTATTTTATTTTATATATATATAAAAGTAACGAATCATTTCATGAAATCTCTGAAACAAAACTAGAGTTTAACCCCCTTTTGTTTACTTTCCCTTGAAATTAAGAGATTGATTACCTACAATGGTGGGTAGATCCAAGGAATTGATTACCTACCGGTTTGTAGATGAGAGGCTGAGAGAAGGGATCCAAGAAATCATGGGAGTAGCAGAAGTGGAAAAGCATGAGCGATATCTTGGCTTGCCTACAATGGTGAGTAGATCAAAGAAGGTCATATTCAGCAATGCCAAAGAGAGAGTGTGGAAGAAACTCAAGGGCTGGAAGGAGAAAACACTCTCTAGGGCAGGGAAAGAGGTACTTATCAAGGCAGTGGCTCAAGCCATTCCAACCTATACAATGTCGTGTTTTTTGATGCCTGAGTACGTGTGTAAGGAGGTTGAGCAGATGATGTCTGATTTCTGGTGGGGAGAGGAAGGGGGAAAGAAAAAGATGCACTGGTTATCGTGGAAGAGGATGTCCAAAGAAAAAGAAAAAGGGGGACTAGGATTTCGAGACTTACAGTCCTTCAACTTGTCTCTTCTGGCAAAACAGGGATGGCGAATTTAGGAATAGCCGGAAGCTCTCCTAACTAGGCTCCTTAAAGCAAAGTACTTTCCCCGCTCGACCTTTATGGAGGCGTCGGTTGGGAACAATCCGAGTTATTCATGGAGAATCATCCTTCGCGCGAGAGAAGTACTGGAAGCGGGCTCTTATTGGATGGTTGGTAATGGTGCAAGTTTGGAGGCGTGGAGGTCAAGATGGATACCTAGACCGACATCTTTCAAACCGGTAGCTAACTCGGGATCGAGGGATACCTCAACCAAGGTTATTGACTTCATAGATTGGGAGAGAGGGGGATGGGATGAAAGTGCGGTAAGGGCGGCGTTTTTGCCGTGTGATGTAGACATCATTTTGAGAATCGATCTGGTCGACCCGTTGGTTTAGGACTCTTTGGTGTGGTTTTACTCGAAGAATGGGAATTATAGTGTGAGGTCAGGATACCATCTATTGATGACTCGAAACTTCCATGAAGAGGGTGGAGCCGAGGGATATAGTTCAAGGGAGACGAGAAGGTTATGGAGGAAGGTATGGGGGCTGAAAGTGGTCCCGAGAGTCCGCGAGCTGGTCTGGAGGGCATGTAAGAGTATCATCCCTTGTAAGAAAGCATTGTGGCACCGAAAGATTACGTCGGATCCTTTCTGCGACGATTGTGGTTTGGAGGAGACTCCTGTGCACGCGTTACTAAAGTGTCGTCGAGCTAGGAGGGTGTGGAAGACAGAGCCGAGGTTAAACGACATTACAAAAGGGGTCCAAGACCTGCTGGATTGGGTGGACAAGCTAGATAGCATCAAGGATGAGCAATTGAAGAGGATGGGGGCCTATATGCTGGCGGGAATCTGGGAAGCTTGGAATAAAAGGATTTTTGAAGGTATTGAAATGGAGCCATCAAGAGTGGTTGAAGATGCGAGAGAGCTGAGCGAGATGGAGATGAAAAGGGCTGCTGAGCGTGGGCAAGGGGTGAGCATGCAACCTCGACAAGTCAAGTGGAAGCTACCGGAGGAAGGGTTCGTTATATTCAATTGCGACGCAGCTGCATCGGAGGAAGGAGGTTGCAGGGTTGGCACTATCGCTCGGGACCATGAAGGGGCCATGCTATGGGCTGCAGCGAGCACTCTTCAGCAAGGGACTGAAACCTTTCGTGGCAGAACTGGAGGCGACGATCTGGGCTACGAGACTGGGCATTGAAAGAGGAGTGCGTAAGGTCGTGATCAAAACGGATTGCAAGCAACTGGTATACAACATGGAGAGGAATGATCTGTCGAGAGGAGTAGCGGGGGTCTTGTTGCAAGAGCTTAGGCTCAGGGCAAGACTGTTCGAGGTATGCAGATGGAGCTTTGTAAGGAGGGAAGGCAATAAAGCGGCACATTTTCTATCTCAAATGCGACCTCCGATTTTTTTTTCCAGAGGATAATTTACCGTTTAGACTTTCTAATGTTGTGTTTAGAGACCTTATGATTTTGTAATTTGAAAGTGGTTATTCATAAAAAAAAAAATTGATTACCGTTTCATTCTCTCCCTGCAACCAAATGAGCCCTTAGTTTGCCCGTTGGGCATTGAGGTTATTAGGGAAGGAAATTGGGGTTTTCGACTCAATTTCTCCTTTTTTTTTTTTTTTACAGTATGCAAACAGTTGGAGTTTGTCACGAAATTCGTAACAAACAACCAGGATCATCCTTTAGGATGATGGAGTACAACTCCTTAGTAAGAGGAGATGTAGATCTAATACAATCGATACCTTTTCTAGCTACGAAGTCGGCTACATAGTTGGCTTCTCTATAACAATGTTTAAATTGTATAAACTCGAACTCTTGAGCCATAATGATGATCTTTTCAACTTGATGGATGACTTCTCATGGAGTAATGATCTCTTTGCTTATGCTTTGATGATAGTTTCGTTATCGCTTTCAATGATAGCCTTCCGGATCCCTTTACTTCTTGCATGCTGGATGCCTACAATGATAGCTTCTGCCTCTGTCTGTAAAATCGTACCTCTTGATGTATTTTGAAAGAAAATACATCTAATAAACCGCTCTCCGAGTCACGAATGACTCCTCCCACTTGGCAATCGCCCGTGGGCTTAACCGAGCCATCTATATTAATTTTATAGATACTGCTCGGTGGTTTAGTCCACCTAATCTTATTCCTATTAGTATTTTTAGTGTTCGACTTGTTTTCCGCTTCTATTTGCGAGTTCCATAACTTTATGTTTGAGATAATCTCAAAGGCTAAATTGATTGTTGAGTTTGGATTTTTATTTTTAAATATGTAATTGTTTCTGGAGTCCCAAATTGCTTGCCAAATAAATCCTAACTCTTTTATCGCTGATTTATTGCTATTTTTTTTGTATTGAAGGATATCCTTAATATCTTCATTGTAATCTTCTTTAAGAATTAGTTTTTTCCCGCTTGCATTTTCGTAGCTTTGAATGAGTTGTGTAGCAAAATTGCAGTTGATGAATAAATGGGTTGCACCCTCATCTGCACTATTACACAGTGAGCATTGTGCTGGTACTCTATTGTAATGTTTGTTTAATCTTTGGGTGGTTGGTAATCCATCTATCATTATCTTCCATATGAGATTCTTAATCCTTGTTAGAATATTGATCAATGAATTTTAACTTAAAAATGGATTAAATTCAGAAGGTTAATCATTACTTTCTATCTTTCACTATCCAAGAACAAATGAGGGTAGAGTTTATAAAAAAATATATCCACAAATAGAATATATTTACGAGATTGATTTATAATTTTATTATTGAAATTGAATCCACAAGTGGAGTTTATACAAAAATCCGAACCATCTACAATTTTTTTTAAAAGATCTTTAACTTTTTTCATAGTGCACTCCCCGAAATATCCATTAAAAATAATTTTTTTTAAGAATTTTTTTTTTTTGATTAGGTAAAAATTCAGATGGGAAGAACCCTATCCGAAAGCATCCTGGCGGATGAGGCCAAGTAGGTCTGAGTCAAGATATAAATCTGGCCCCTTGGTAGAGTAGCAAAGGTGTGCGACCTTATCCGCTACCCTGTTACCAATACGGGGAATATGAGATATTTTAGACGTCTTGATTGTTCGGAGGGAGGCCTGGATGTCGGAGATCATCATCTCTATTTCCCATGGGCAGGTGCTATGTGAGTTTAGTGAGTCCGTCACTATTTTCGAGTCTACTTCTATTATTAGATCTGTTATTCCAAGTCCCCTTGCTTTTTCAACCCCATAGCGGAGAGCTAGGGCTTCCGTCATGAGCGGGGATTGTCCATTTATGACTCTACCTCTAATGCTAATTATTTCCCCATACCGGTCTCTAATGATGAACCCAATTGAGGATTTTGTTGTTGATATAAAGGATCCATCGAAGTTTAGTTTGTATTTACCTACCGGGGGTTTCTTCCATCGATGGTTTGCTTTATTTCTTATTTGGTTTTGTATTTTCTTTTCCTGAATCACTGCCCCTATTTTGTCCGTGTCCTTCCAATCGCTCGCTCTTCTCCAATTTCCAATGTTGTCCGTGATCATTTTCCTTAGGCACTCCGTGGATGGGAGGTCCTTTCCCTTAAATATGGTTTGGTTTCTAATGAACCAAATGGTCCACCATCTGAATGCTATGTTTTGCCTCATGTCGCGTGGTAAGTTGGTCCCCACAATTTGTAGAATTTTATCCATGTTTCTATTATCCTGTAGCAGTGTGTGGATCTTTAGAGATATTTCTCGAGTGAATTGTTGTTGAAAGTTGTTGATTGGGCATTCAATGAATAGATGGATATCGTCTTCCTCACTCTGGTTACAGAATATACATGTTTGTGGTACAACCACCCCTTTTTGGGCTAACCGGGTAGAAGTGGCTAGTCCATTATGTTTTATTTTCCAGATAAAATTTTTGACTTTCGGCGGGGCGTCAAGCCCCCAAATCCACGAGTATTCCTCCGATGATTCTTGGTGTATGGTTGTTACAAGATTATACGCACTTGACGTCGTGAACCATCCCTTTTTGTCAGGCCACCAGTAGAGTCTATCTGTAAAAGGTGTAGCTGGCAGGGGGATTCTGATGATTTTCTCTACTAAGTGGATAGGGAGCACTGATTCCAGTTTCTCCTTCCACCATTGCCCCCATATTATTTAGTCGCTGACAGTGTCTAGAAGGTTCAGATTTTGTTGAGATTCAATTTTATCAATAAGGGGCAGCGTTGTGACCCAGTTATCTATCCAAAACTTGATTGATCTCCCATCTCCCACCAACCAGATGAGGCCTGATTTGAATTTGGGGATTAGCGAGCTCAGTTTTGACCATTGCCAAGAGGTGTTTCCTTTTTTGGAGTAATTTAGAACAAGTTTTTCCTTTAGGTATTTATACTGAATGATTTTGACCCAGTGGTTGTCCGGTTCCGACAGCACTTTCCATAACAATTTTAGTTGGAGAGCTTCATTCATATGTTTGGCTTTCCTTATTCCCAATCCTCCCTTTGATTTAGGCTTACAAATTTTATCCCATCCTATGAGTGGGCTATGTTGTGCATCTTTGTTCCAAAAGAAGGTTCTGTTGATTTGGTCTAGCTGTCTGTGGACCGTTGAGGGGAGCATGAAGCTCTGCATTGAATATAGGGGTTTTGAAGCTAGGTTTGAGGCAATTAAGGTCGCTCTTCCTTGCTGCGAAAGAGCATTAGCTCGCCATCTGCTCAGCTGGTCTTTTGATTTGCATATTATTTCACCAAAGGTATCCTTAGTAACCCTTCCATTTATAATTGGGCAGCCCAAATATTTCTCTAGATTTCGTTCTAGTGGAATGTTAAGAATACCTTCTAGCTCACGTGCTCTATTTCTAGGTATACCTGGTGTGGTTTGAAAGGAAGACTTGTGATAATTAACTTTTTGTTCTGAAAATTTGCAGTAGTCATCAATTATCTCTTTGACTTTTGTACATGCAGAGTTGCTTCCTTTTGTAAATATAATAATGTCATCTGCAAAGGCTAAAAACGGTATACAAGGGCCTGAGTGACCGAATTTGAAGCAAATGCTTTTTTGGTTTGATTCAGCCTCTAGAGAGAGTTTTCGGGCAAGCACTTCTGCACCAAGAAGAAAGAGAAAAGGGGAGAGGGGGTCCCCTTGTCGTAATCCCCTCGAAGGTTTAAACACATATGTGGGGCCGTTATTTACTAGAACAGAGAAAGAAACTGTGGTTACACACTCCATAATGATATCCACAAATTTATGATGGAATCCAAATTTCTGGAGAACTGATTTCGTGAATTGCCAATCAACTCTGTCATAAGCTTTTTCCATATCCAGTTTTATTGCTGTCCATCCTTCGGAGCCCCTTCTGGATCGGAAGGAGTGAAAGATTTCATGAGCTATTGGTTGTAATTAGATTATTTGATTTTTTTTTAAAAAAAAATAATTAGTTTAGTATTTTTTAATTAGATTCTTACAATCGCTTGCCTTTATTTTTTTTAGAAAACATTTTTCAATTTAGGATCTTACTCTATGCCCTTGAGATATAGGATAGAAAAACCGTTCTTAAAAAGTAACTGGCTAATTTGCTTTCATGTTACTCCGTAATCGTATCTTCTTATTAAAATGTACAATGTACAAGATTAAGACATATATAATGTATCTACAATCACTATTGCCTATGTGACTATGTCATCGAAACCTCTTTTTGTTTTTTTGTATGTAAGCCAAACTATGTATCCATTTTAATTTTTAAGTGCTGCTTTTAAAATAATTCTTCCGAGAAATAATTCATTTGTTTTTTTTATCGAAGAAATAATTCATTTGTTATACAACTTGCATTGTACTCCGTATTTTTTTTTGTGCTGACAAATTTGTATAAAAACGCCTTTATACAATGTGGCCGCGTATAAATTTTAGGAAAATTGAAATAAATTATAAAAACAATGGGTGGTGGGGGCCAACGGAAAAGAAATAAGGCAACGTATCTTGTAATTTAGTAGATGTAGATCCCCTGTTTTTCACCCTTCAAAATTTGTTAGGAAAATTAAACAGAACAATGAAATACCAAAAATTTCAACCAAAATAAAAAAATATTAAAAAAATACAAAAAAGGTGATATAGATCGAGGCCCACATTCCCCTGGTGACCCACCGCCACATCACCTCCATACCCTTTGCAACTCCAGCTGCACACACCTATCGACACGGAGTAAAAAAAAAGGAAATTTCCTAAGTTAACAAGGGACAATTTAGTATTTTCACCTTTCAAGCTTTATCATTCTCACAAACATGAGGGACAGCTTTGATAACAGCATGCCAGGTCACACTTGTGAAATTCCACTCTTGCCCCTCCTCGGTGACCTATTCCCCCATTTTTCCCCAATGGATTACCCCCACGTGGACATCCGTCCTCCCCAATCCGACGGCACACATTTCTTGTTCTAGACCCTTCCATGTTATATATATGGATCGGAGAGAGCAAGGGTTTCTAGTTACAGTCTACAGACATTGCCGGCTTAACCTAACCAGTAACCAGGGTTAGTTAATTAAACCCCAGGCGTTGTCGTTGTACTACGTTCTTGGCAGGGGTCGTCAAGGTCAGATTTTTTTGTTGTTTAAAGGGGAGAAGTTTCAAGCGAGCTTCGCGGAGGAAGAGGAGATTGGTGCTAAGACAGTGATGAGACGTTCGCTCATTTGAAGTTTCAAACTCTCTGATGCTTCCCGATGCCCGTTTCATTCTCTGGAATCCATCCTTTTAGCCGCGATTTGGTTTTGTTTTCTCTGTTTGCACTCGGTTCTCTCCAGATCTCGGTTTTTTAGGTGAGTTCCTCGCATTCCGTATTTTTCTGCGAGCGGCTTATCGCCGGGTGTTATCTTTTGGTGCTTCTTTGGTGAATATTCGATCTGATTTCTTTTTGTTATAAGAAAAGTGAAAATCATTACGCCGACATGTTAAAATGTCTTTTCTTGGTCATTAATGGCGTCCATAGAAGGGGAATGAAATCAGTTGTTTTTGTATTACGATTATTTATTCTTCCTTTCCTTTCAAGCTCTCTAGAGTTTTTTTCTTGATGAATCAAGACTCTGTATGTGAATAATGTTTCTCAAATTTCTCATCAGATTTATGAAAGTATGCAATGCATTGTTTTTGTTTGTATATGAATGTCTTTCAGTTTTCATATGGTATTGTCATGGGGACGTGTTATTGGATAGACCTTGTCAGACAAATCAAAACGGGAGAGCGTTTCTGTTTAGAGTTAACAACAGGGCGTGTATGTTACTCTTTGTTTTTCATTCTTATCTCTAATATGTTACTCTTTTGCCATTAATTTTGTGGTCCCTTACATACAGATAAATGTTGCTGTAGAAACATCCGGTGAAGCGTTTTGAAACTGCAATGTATTTATGTTTTACTTATTTGACAGATAAATGTTGTATGATAATTTGGTGCTTGCTTTTTTCTTCTTCTTTCTTTTTTTGGTAAGGATTTGGTGCTTGCTTTAATCTTATCCTAAGCTGATTTTACGCTGCTCGTTTCTCAGATTGGCTAAATTTATTTCCAGGAGATGGCTTGTTGAATCTGGTTTTCTGCTCTTCACATCTCTCCGTGGTTGCTCCTGATTTCTTCAGCTGCAAGAGTTATTGGTTGGGATTGATGTTGGTATCGATTATATAAGTATATTGGGATTTCTAAGTTGTTTTACAGCTCTAGAGTTTGGCATCTGTGCTTTACAGAGGGTGGGCTCTCTTTGCTTCTGCCTCTGGTTCTGGCTGTGTGAGATACACTACCTCTCTCTTCCTTCCATGTCTCCCAATTTGGACAGCCCTGTTCAGACTCAGATGGCTGTGGGGGTACTGAATAATCCTCATGCGGTGGAACGTCACGGGAGCCTGACAGTGGAAGGAAAGCATCCAGCCGGGAGAAGACGTGTGTTTGTGCAAACAGATACTGGCTGCGTGTTGGGGCTTGAATTGGATCGCATTGATAATGTGCACACTGTCAAGCGGAAGCTGCAGCTTGCTCTCAGTTTCCCAACAGAAGATAGCTCGTTGACATTTGGTGATATGGTGCTGGAGGATGACCTTAGTGCCATTCGAAAGGATTCACCGCTTCTTTTAACAAGAAACCATTTGCATAGGAGCTCATCCACACCATGCCTCTCTCCTTGTGTGGGGGAGATGCAACAAGGAGACACAAGTGGTCCTATTGAGGTATTGGGACATTCTGAACCCTTTGATAATACAAGGAAAATGGTTAAGGATATTGTCAAGGCCATCAAGCATGGGGTTGACCCTATACCTGTACAGAGTGGCCTTGGAGGTGCTTACTATTTCAGGAATATCAGAGGAGAATGCGTTGCAATTGTGAAGCCCACTGATGAAGAACCCTTTGCTCCAAACAATCCCAAAGGCTTTGTTGGTAAGGCTCTTGGAGAGCCGGGTTTGAAACGATCAGTTCGGGTTGGGGAGACCGGTATCAGGGAAGTGGCTGCTTATCTTCTGGATGATGGTCACTTTGCCAATGTACCCGCCACTGTTCTGGTGAAAGTGACTCACTCTGTCTTCAATGTCAATGATGGGGTGAACGGGAACAATCCTCGTGAAAAGAAGTTGGTTAGCAAGATTGCATCCTTTCAGCAATTCATTCCGCATGAATTTGATGCCAGTGACCATGGAACTTCAAGCTTCCCAGTTTCTGCTGTGCATCGAATTGGTATACTGGATATTCGGATTTTGAACACCGACAGACATGGTGGCAACCTTCTAGTTAAGAAGCCAGATGGTATAGGTAGATTTGGGCCAGTGGAGCTCATTCCCATTGATCATGGCCTTTGCCTTCCTGAGACTTTGGAGGATCCATACTTTGAATGGATCCACTGGCCTCAAGCTTCAATTCCATTTTCAGAAGATGAGCTTGAATACATTAGGAACCTTGATCCAGCTCGGGATTGTGAGATGCTGCGAAAGGAACTTCCGATGATTCGAGAGGCTTGTCTCCGGGTGTTGGTAGTTTGCACTATTTTCCTCAAGGAAGCAGCGAGTTATGGTCTGTGCCTTGCTGAAATCGGGGAGATGATGACTAGGGAGTTTCGTAGTGGGGATGAAGAGCCCAGCGAACTTGAGGTCGTCTGCCTGGAAGCAAGAAGGCTGATAGCAGCAGAGAGGGAGCAACTTTCCCCACGATCACAAGCTGGAGAGGACGAGTTCCAGTTTGACATAGATTGTGAGGATCTTGAATTGGACTTCACTCCAACGATGTCAGGAACTGATTTCATGACAAGATCACAACCTTACTTCTCTATGGGAATCGGAAATGGAAACGGTCGAAATCATCTGTCAAGGTTGGAGGAGGAGGAAGAGGACAGTGAAGTTGAAGAAATCTGTAGAGGCTTCAACAGGCTTCCAGCCAGTAAGAACTTTCCATCCATTTCTAAGATCTCGATGTCCCTCAAGAATACCAGCCTCGGGGCCAACATTCACAAAATTCATGGAAAGAAACCGAAGAACGGGAGTGCATCACTTGGACACAGGAGCGCCGAGGAGCAGCTTCCAGCTAGTGCAAGTTTCGTGAAGTTAGCAGACATGGGCGAGGATGAATGGGTCGTGTTCCTTGAGATGTTCAAAGAGATGCTGAGCCCTGCATTTGGCAAGCGGAAAACTGTGATTGCTGGTCAGATGCAGAGACAGAAGCTCGGGACTTCTTGCCAGTTTTGAGGGACTCGGACAGGAAAAGCCCAAAGGAATAAGATGAGGCCTTGTAGGGTTTGAAGGAACGAAGTATATCGTAGGATAGATCAGAGGCTTTTGCAGGATCGTACATCGTCGCCTCGACCGCCTCGCTTCCGGCAGTCGAATGGAGGCGGTGGCCATGGAGGTGCCTGGTGGTTTGAAATGGTAGTTTTAGCTGTAAATATTCTTTGGTGACTGCTAAGTCGGAGGAGAGCCTTAAACAGAGTTTGGTCTTTTTACTCTCTCTCGGTTGTTCCTTGTTTGTCTTTTGTTTTAATTTCCTTCTGCTCCCTGTAGAGTTGTTTGATAAATAAAAAAAAAAAAAGGGTTTTTTTTGTTTTTTTGTTTTTTTTTTTTTTGTAGAAATTGAATCTCCTGTCATGAAACCATAAATTTTACATTAACATCAACACCTTGACGTGGGAAAGTACAGGGAAAATATAGGCCTTTATTGAAAGTCCTCCAAAGTTGCGTCAAAAGCGCATGGTTGTTTTCATGTTCAACACCTGAAGTCAATAGATTTGGTGAATACATTGAATTATCTAAGAATTGACCTTCGAGTATTATCAAATGTTTAAAATGAATAACTTCCACTTTCAGGATGAGATAAAGAAAATTATAACACTATTCAAGATAATTGACTTTAGAGCATAAAAAAAAAAACCATCTTATTTTTAAGAGAAAACTAATTAAAATACCCTCACCTTTGGGGGTATGGTAAAAATATATCCTTAACTTTCAAATGTAATAAAAATATCCTGACCTTTGAGGGTGGTGGTAATATATTACCCTGTGTTTTCTCACGGGTCAAAAATGCTAACAAGACACCCTACGCGGATTTTTTACAAGGGTTTTCTTGAACAGTGTCCTTAGGAAAAAAATAAAGAGTTGGACCGGGTTCATATTCAACGCCTTTTCCTCCCTCATATCTTTTTCCGTGGACCGTGGTTGCCTCTTGAATTATCTTCCAGGTCTTCTAGGTAGCTCATGGTTCCTCTTCAATGTCAGTCTTCCTCCCTCGTAGTCGACTATCTTGAGCTGTCTCTCTCACATCTTCTTCCCCTTTGATTCGTTCACGGATATGGGTGGGTAGGTTTTTTTCCCCTCTTCATTGTTGTTGTTGTTGGTTTAGTTTTGTTGTCGGTTTGGTGTTAGGAATAGTCGTGTTGTGTTAATTTGAGGCAATTTTGACCAGATTAGTTGCTTGGTTGAATCAATTTCGTTTTTCGGGTTTAATTTGTTATCGTTTTATTTTTTTCCTAAGGAAATCGATCAAGAAAACCCAATTTTAGTGCTAATTTGTAAAAAAAGGCTTCACGTATGTTGTCTTGTCAAAAAAAAATCCACGTAGCCTGTTTTGTCAGTATTTTTAACACGTGAGAAAACATAGGGTAATATATTACCACCATCATCAAAGGTCGGGATATTTTTATTACATTTGAAAGTTGAGGATATATTTTTACCATACCCCCAAAGGTGGGGGTATTTTAATTAGTTTTCCTATTTTTAATTCCTCTCTTTTCGTAATATTGTAATATTGTAACACCTTATTTTTTAATATCTCTATCTCATTCTTTAAGTTTTTATCAACGTACATAAGTCTACCCTCATTATCTATTTTTAAACTTTATTTATACCCCACTATATAGTTTCAACCACTCAAAACACAATTTATTTAATTAAAAAAAACAAAGCAAACAAGCGGAGCTATTTTTAATTAAAAATTAGAAAAAACCCCATAAGCATAGGATGGGGTTACCCATTCCCGTTGGGTTTTCCCTTTCCCTTCCACCAGTTACGTAAACCCCCACACTCCGACTGGCGGTCAACCATAACCATTTAATAAGTTTCTTCATCTTGGGTTGGGTTAAAAGCCCGGAATCTATTTGCTCCATCGCCGTCTTCAACTAAAGTATTTTCTACGGCAGCACCGTGAATAGCGCATAGTAGAGGGGTGCCCAATACATTGGCCACTCCCATCGTATGAAATGGATTTAATGTCCAATTATGAAACCCTTGAAAAAAGAGGATGAATCGAAATATAGTCGCTACGCCAAAACTAGGCGCAAAGAACCAACCAGACTGACCTAGCGGATAAATTAGAAACACATAAACAAAAAGGGCAATTGGACCAGATAATGCGATTGCATTATAAGGTCGCAATTGAACAGATCGAGCAAGTTTGAATTGACGCAACATAAAACCTATTAGTCCAAAAGCGCCACGAAGCGCAACAAAAGTCCACAAGCCGCCTAGTTGGAACAAACGGGTAAAATCTCCTCGTGCTTCAGGGCCCCATAGTAAAAATAAAGAGTGTGCTAAACTATTACCAGGAGTAGAAATTGCTGTGGTTAAGAAATTGCAGCCTTCCAAATAGGAACTGGCCAAATCGTGCATATACCATGAAGTTCCAAATGTTGTACCTGTAAACCAACCTCCTAAAGCGAAATATGCACAAGGAAAGAGCCATAGGCCGGACCAACCTACAAAAACCAAACGGTCCCTCCGTAACCAGTCATCCATAATACCAAATAAATCATTTTCGTCTTTGGTAAATTTACGAAGGGCTATAGTCATAGTGATCCTCCTATTCAATTATTTCAACCATTTCCGAATACCTCATAGCACGGGGTCCAAGGATTCATCATCTACCTCTATAGGAAGAGAGAGAAGGGTAATGGGTTGATAAAAGCCCATTGATGTTGATACTTTTAGGCCTAATTACACTTAAACTTTTTCTTTTTGGGGTGGGGTCAAAGTAGGACTCCTAATCTTTTCAAAACTGGGCTTAATCAAAACGAATCTAAAATCAAATTTTTAAAAATTGCGAACCAAAAATTGAACCTAATAACTTATGTTTGGTTCGATTTATTTAGGTTCAATACATTTTTTGAATCTAAATGAATCTAATTGACAAAAAATTATAAAAAATAAATTGTTTAATTTAAAAAAAAAGTATGTTATAGATTTTTTTTAAATACACACAATGACACCGTATGGGGCGAGGTTGAAAAATTGACTAAAATTTATAAACAAGTTGAAGTTGAAAAATTGTGTAAAATAAAGGTTGAAAGATTCTGAAATAATATAAACTTCGTATGAGGCGTAAAAGAGTTTATTTGTAAAAAAAAATAGAGTTTATTTGATTACTAATTTATTATTAGGGGTATTATGATAATTTCAAATAAAAAAAAAACCTCATGAAAAGCTATAAAAGTTAGCTTTTTTTTTCAAACCACTAATTGAAGTCACCTGACCCATGGTAACTGCCCCGTTTGATTTTACTAGTTTATAAACTATTACCTTAAACCCCATACACACCCAATATCTTAACTAGTGTCATATAATGATTTTATTTAATTTAGTAAAAGGTACCAAACCTAAACCGAACCGAGCCGAACCTAATACCGAATTTATGAAACAATTTAAATTTACCAGAAACTGTTATGGATTGAGAGATCGAAAACAAAAATGGGAACTAGCCATGGTAGTAGGGAAGGAAGACCAACAACAAAGGGCACAAAACGGTTGTTGGCTGGATAATGAGTGGGAAGAGGAGATTTGTGATGATCCAACATGTAATAATGCCCCACATGTTGTGTATATCCTACTTTTAAAAAGTAGCCTTTTCAGTTTCGAGAGTGGAGAATGAAGGATATATATATGCAATGCATGTAGGAAGTGAATTAGGGCCCTAGCCTCGTCGGGAGCTATCCTTTTCCCATGCTATCTCTAACTTACAACTCAAGGTAAAATGATGAGTCAAGTGGATAGATGAACCCAAGCTGCAATGATGCATTGTCGTTGTGATCCCAGCTTGATTAAGCTCCTAAGCTCGTCTATGACAATCTAATCCTGCTTAATGTGAAACTAAACCTAGAGGTAACATCTTATGTAACGCACTAGATTATTAATACTCCCCGTAATAGAATAATTGGCCTTTTGACCAATTTTATACTTTTTAAGAAAACTAAAAATAAAAAGAAAAATAGTTAAAATTTTAGTAAATAAATAATGTGGAAAAAAATGAACCAATGAAAAAAAAAGAATAGTATGAGAACTTAGAGCATTAATTGAGTATCTTGAAAATCAAATATAATTAATGAGATGAATTGATAAAATTAGAAATTTTTGTCATTAATGTTGTTCAAAGATACAAATATTTTGTTACATGAAAAAGTGGTCAAAAGACCAATTATTTTGTTATGGAGGGAGTATCATTTTTTTTTTCTAACGTGTACTATGAACACATATCAGAATAAAAAAGTTTCAATATATTGACTCTATAGGTTAATGCATTGAAAATATTTTTTTTTCAATAGACAATATTTACTTCTTTAAATTGTTTAATATTTGGAACACATTAAAAAAATCATATTAGTATTCTTATGGTAGGCTATATTATTAGAAAGGGGTTAAAATATCATTCAAAATTTTTATTAGGGCAGCAAATATCTCACGAGTCTCTCTGGTTTATTCCGTCGTCTCGCCTGCTGAATCATATGTATTCATTTTCAATTGAATCTTCTGTATTCATAGGTTCCATTGTTCCTCTGCTTCTTGATTAATGGTTAGGCCACTGCAAATGTTCAATTGCAATGGTCCATGCTCCGAAAGATAGAGACCCACTATTTTTTTTGTTTTTTTTTTTAAACAAGCAATAGTTTGGGTGAGGTTAGGCCATGCTTGAACACTACAAAAGAGGGTCATTTCGGATGAGGACACGAAGTTCTGGATGAGACACTAATCTAACCGCGTCCACTAAATGCCGGAGATGGACCACCTTATCGGCAACCAGGTTGATTTCTCGGAAGATGTGCTCACATGAGGTTGAAGCAATTCCCGAAGCAACAAAAGAATGTCAGAAGTGACAATCTCCACCTCCCAGGGACACTTCCACACACCTCCGATAGAGTTGATAATGGCAAGAGTATCACCGCCAGTATCAATGTGATGCAAGCAAAGGGATTTTGCAGCCAAGAGACCATGACGAAGGTCGAGAGCTTCAGTCACGAGCGGAGATAAAAACACATAAAGCGCCGCATCGCAAGCCACCACCTCCCCAGCCCGATCCCGAATGACGAAACCAGCTGAAGCTTCACCAGAAGGGAGTCTGGAGCCATCAAAGTTTTTTTTTTTTTTTGATTTGGTAAGAATTCGAGAGCATAATGCTACCCGATAGCATCCTTGCGGATGAGGTCAAGCAGACCTGGATGGTTGTGAAAAGAGTTGTTGGGGGCAACCATAGCTAGGTGTGCAACCTTATCTGCTACAGCATTGCCGCTACGAAGGACGTGGGAGCACGACACTTCGCAGAACCCAGATATGAGAGAGCTAACGTCAGACATGATCAGCTCTATTTCCCAAGGGCACCTCATTTTGTTTCTCAAATGGTCTATGATTATTAGAGAATCGCCTTCAATAACGAGATTGGGTATTCTCATTTCACGGGCCCTAAGGATTCCTTCTCTCAGTGCAAGTGCTTCCGCCATTAATGGTTTGTGTTGCCCAATGATTTTTCCTCCTAGGGCAGTTATTTCACCTTTGTCGTCCCGGATAATATACCCTACAGAGCTTTGTCTATTAGCGGATGCCGAACCGTCGAAATTTAGTTTCCATTTACCCGAAGGTGGCTTTTTCCATTTGCCTTTTTGGTTTCTCCTTATGTTATGTGGGTTCCTATTTCCTGTACTTCTGATGGCAGTAGTTTCACATTCTGAGAACCTGTTTGCCTTTTCCCATTCAGTGACAAAGGATTTAACTATTCGCAAGAAACCCTCTATATTCGGAAGTTGTTGTTGTTGGAAGATTAATTTGTTTCTACATAACCAGATGGTCCACCAGTGAAAAGCCAGTCGTGTTCTTTGTTGGCCGTTCAGTAGTCCTGCAGTGAAAGCCATTATTGATTCAGTGTTCCTTGACTCTCTAATCTTATCCTTAATCTTTGACCTTATGACATTGGTCAAATTTGGGCAACACATCGAAAGCTTGCATTCAAATAGCATATGAATAGTATCTTCCTCATGATGATCACAGACCGAACAGTACGGGGGAATGTCAACTCCTCTTCTAGAAGTCGTGCAGCAGTTGGTAGTCCATTATGGCAGACTTTCCACATGAAATTCTTGATCTTTGGGGGAACGTTGAGTTTCCAAATCCAGTCGTTCACGTCGTTTGTTAATTCTATTGACTTTGTTATCATTTTATATGCACTTGATGTTGTGAACCATCCTTTCTTATCCGGCCACCAATACATCCTATCTTGTATTTGAGTGACCGGTAAGGGGATGTTTGCAATTTGTTGTGCCACCTCGTATTCCAGAATTGATTCAAGTTTCGTCCTGTTCCAAGCCCCATTTGAGATATATTGTTCCACAGTTTCATCATTATCAATACCTGTTCGGTCACGGCATGCTAAATTGATGTCCTTAACAGGTGCCCATTTATCTTTCCAAAATTTGATCGTTTTTCCATCCCCTATTGACCATGCTAATCCTTTCTTAAATGGCTCAATGATTTTCCTGAGTTGTGTCCATTGCCATGAAGCATTTCCTCTCCTATCATAATTGAGAATGAATTCCGATTTTAAGTACTTGTGGTTAATAATTCGTACCCACACATTGTCAGGTTCCGCCAGAATTTTCCAAATGAGTTTCATCTGTAGGGACTCATTCATCTCTTTTGTTTTGCGTAGCCCCATACCTCCTTTTGCCTTTGGTCTGCATACTTTGTCCCATCCAATTAGTGGTTTATACTGTAAGTCTTTGTTCCAGAAAAAGGTTCTGTTAACCTTATCAAGTGTTGAATGTATTGACGCAGGCAGCATGAAACTTTGCATTGTAAAAAGTGGTTTGGCTGCTAGGTTTGAGCTTATGAGTACCGACCTACCATGTTGTGACAGAGAATCGGCCTTCCACTTTGCTAATTGGCATGTAGCTTGTCCAACTAATTCCTCAAATGTATTTTTATTCACTTTCCCATTGACAATCGGGCATCCAAGGTACTTGTCTAGTTTTACTTGCTTTGCAATGTTGAGACATCCTTCAATGATAGCAATTCGCGCTGAAGGTATTCCCGGGGAAGCCTGGAAAGCAGATTTGTTATAATTCACTTTTTGGCCAGAGAGGTTACAGTAGTCGTTGATGATATTAGTTACTCTTTCACAGCTCGATTGGTTTCCTTTAGCGAAAATGATGATATCGTCTGCAAAGGCAAGAAATGGGATTTTTGGACCTGAATGGCCAAACCGAAATCCAATTCCAGATCTCGAAAGGTTGGATTCCACATTTAGCTTTCTAGCTAGGATTTCGGCGCCAATAATAAACAGAAACGGAGACAAGGGGTCACCTTGTCTCAGTCCTCTCGTGGGTTTGAAAACTTCCGTAGGCTCGTTATTGACAAGAACAGAGAAAGACACTGTTGTGACGCACTCCATGATTAGTTTAATAACTTGATCACTAAAACCAAATTTCCTCAGAACTGCCTCTGTAAATGTCCAATCAACTCTGTCATATGCCTTCTCCATATCAAGTTTGATCGCTATCCAACCCTCTGTTCCTTTCCGTGTTTTGAAGGAACGGAAAATCTCATGCGCAATAAGGATATTATCCTGTATGGCTCTATCCGATACAAAGGCGCCTTGAAAGGGGTGAATTAGTTTCCCTATAACTTTTTTAAGCCTCTCAGTTAGAATTCTTGAGATAATCTTATATATAGTCGAGCATAGGCTAATGGGTCTATAGTCTGCAGTCTTAGATGGATTGTCACATTTTGGTAGTAGTGTTATGAATGTGTGGTTGATCTGCCTAAGCAGTTTACCAGAATGAAAGAAAGCTTTGATTGCTTTAATGACATCACATCCAACTATATCCCAGTACTCTTTGTAGAACTCTGGTGTCATACCATCCGGTCCCGGGGATTTATTTCTTCCCAGAGCCCAGACAGCATTCTTTATTTCACAGTTCGTTGGTTGCTGTTTGAGGCTATTATTATCCTCTTCTGTGATAGCCGTGGGAATCAGTGCAAGGTACTCGTTAAGTAAATTCATATTTATCTGTTGTTTAGAAAACCGCTTGTCAAAATCGTTTTTTACTTCTTCCTTGATATTATCTTCACCCAATATTTGTGTCCCTGAGGTCGTAGTTATGCTTCTGATTATTTTCCTATTTCGCCTTCCAGAAGCTATTCTGTGAAAATAGCCCGTGTTGGAGTCTGCTAGCTTTATATGCTTAGATTTCGCCCTTTGTCCCCAATACTCTTTCTGAAATTTTAGCAACTGTTCTTTCTTTTTTATGAGCTGGTTTTCCACCATGATTTCCTTTACCGTTCTTGGAGCACTTTTAGTTTGTAAGGCGATCAAATCATTCTCTACTTGTTGTAATTGGCGGAAAACATTTCCGAAGGTGTTTTTGTTCCAAATCTTTGTCTTATTTTTCAGAATTTTTGTTTTGTAGATTAGCCTGTACATTGCTGAGCCCGAACATCTTACTCTCCAAGCTTGCTTAACAATGTTCCTATAATCCATTCTATTTAACCACATATTCTCAAATTTAAACGGTGGTGGGATAAATTGTCTCCCAGAGTCAAGGGAAATTGAAATGGGGCAGTGATCCGATCCCGAAAAAGCCCCATTAAAAGTAACTAGCTCGGGAAAGGTGCTAAGGAAATCATGTTGAACTAGTACGCGATCAAGTTTTTCCCATATATTATCCTCCCCATCCCTTTTTTTCCTCCATGTAAATTGATTCCCTGAAGAGGGTATTTCAGATAGAGCACATTGGTTCTTGAACTGATTTAGTCTATTGTATCTCGTTACATTATTTGACACTCCGCCAACCTTCTCATTGCTGTTACTTATTTCGTTTAAATCCCCTATTACTAAGCACGACAAGGTTTCATTGATGATTATGTTTGAGAAGTTTGACCAGAAAGCATCTTTGTCACTCTCATGCGGGGGTGCATAGACAAAGAAAAGCACTCCTGTGAAGTTTTTGTCATGACAACTATATTTTACCCGGATTACTCTCGGAAGAATCACTTCAGCCTCTATTGTCTCGTTTGTGAGAGTATTCTCATTCCACAATAAACCAATTCCTCCCGTTCTATCTTCCCCTATTGACCAAATGGCATTACTAAATCCTGTAGCTTTCCAGGATTTCTCCGTTGGAATTGCGCGTGTTCTGGTTTCTGCAATAGCCATTAAATTGATGTGGTCGTTAATCCTCATTGCTTTCAATTCTAACCAGATATTTCCGGTTCCTACTCCTCTAATATTCCAAAATCCGATTTTCATTTGATCACTATTCGAGCCATTAGAAGCCAAGGGTGTGGGACTTCTAACGGCAGAAAACTATGTACACATACAGTAGGTCCTATTTGTATGTTCTCTTTAGTTCCCTCTAGCCATTTCTCATTATATATTTTAGCTTACCTGTAACTAAATATGCACATTTATCTAGCCTCATTCCAAACCAATGCTTGTATGTGGTAGTCACTTTGTTGATTTCATAGTTTTCAATAAGCTCCAGTGCATTACATAGGGAACGGCTGTAGAGATTTGCACATATGAATATAGTGTTATTGTTGATTTGTTTTCGATTTCTATTGATCTCTACTCGTTGCTTTATCACACTAACGGAAATACCTTTAGGCAATCTGGACTCCCCTACCAAGAGCACGTAGTACCCCGGACAGCTCGCACTATTGAAAACAAGTGTATAATGTGAAAGTGGTTTTCCATGATAGATATTATTACCATGGGTAATAAAATGTAAAATCCTCTTATAATTGAGTCGGTTGTTCCATAAGCAATTGACATTAATCAACCCCTTAACCATCACAAGATTGCTTCTAGCTAAGCCCTTAACATACTCTGACAGTTTGATTGTAGGTTTAGGCCCGAGTGAATACTCTTTTCTGCTCCTGCAGACCTCAAGTTTGCCCAAGTTCCTTTGCAGCTGGTTCGATCTATTGCTGGAAACACTCAACCACAGTCGATGCTTTAGGCAGTAGATGCACAAACATAGAACCTTGCCATAGTTTATGTGGCTGCAAATATTTCTCTCAACCCAAGTATACACTCTACCAACACACACATCTACATACATAAATATTAGCTTATAAGTTTCTTTCTTAGCTAAACACTTCTCTTGAAACATCTCCTCCTGCATAAGCAATAGGTGACTGATTTCTATAATTTGTTTGGTGTTTTTGATAGTTAACCACAAACTAGAAACCAGTCGAGTTTTATATACATGTGCTGTCCCATGAAGCCAATCACACACATGTATGCACTCCCCATAATAATTTTTATAAAGACTACTGAATATCATACACCAAAAGTTCAAATACAAGCATTTTTCCCCCTGGATTTTAATCAAAGACAATATTCCTTCTCTACTTTCCTTGTCACTAGTACTAACCGTAGTCATAGATTTGAAATTATACATTACCAATACTTCCCACCCTAATCCTGGACACAAGCAACATATAAATTTAAAGACTTGATACTTAACTGACATCCTAAACAATGGCCTTATTCGCATCATGGCTGGGAAGAACTCAGAGCCATCACCGAGGACCCCCAAGTGCCACTCCTTGTGCTGTCTACACATGCTTCCCCTTCTTTGTGCTGCCACCCATCAGAGTCATGGTGGAGCATGCCGAATCGCCTTCCTCGATCCTCATCTTCCGCTTCCCAGACTCAGTACCTGAAGCCTCAGCAGGGGAGTGTCGGTTTGCTCTAGCTGGTGAATCAAGTGGAGACACAAGAAGGGACTGCTCAAGGCGCTCAGGCCCATCGAGGTTGGGCAAGTTGAACTCGATGGATGGTGGCACATCCCTAAAGATCACCTCGTAGTCGGCCTGAGTGAGACCAGGGTCAGCAAGCCCCTCTTCCACCAAACACTCCTCCATAAAATCATCTTCATCGAACTCCAAGTAGTCATCATCGTCGGCAGCAAGAGGATGAAGATCGGGTTGCAATTCAAGCTCAGGATTCAGTTTCTCATCACTTGGGGGAGGCACAGACAGGGGAAGCATAGTGGGCACAATCACTGCAGGATTAGTGGGCACTAGTATAGAGATAGGCTCAGGAGCAGCCACCACCTCAGTAACAGATACATGGGTGGCCGAAGAAGCATTTCCAGCTGATCCACCAGGAGATTTGGAGGAGGAGGAGTCTGATGAAATTGTAACATTCTTACCGAAACATTTGAGGAGCTCATCCTTAGAGTGACCAAACATAGGAGGAGGGCGCACAATGGGCCTGCGTGCAGCAACTCGCACCCACTCCCCATCTCTTGGCACATGTGCAGGCTCCTTAGCAGGTGGTGTAGGCATCATAGGAGGCTGCACACCAAAGCTGGCAGCCAAGTTGCAGGAATTCCTTCTTGGACATTCATCAAACAGATGATCAGTATCTCCACAACCACCACAGCCCACTGGAAAGTCCTCAAACCACATCGGAAATGACTCTACTTCTCCATGCTCATTCACCACGAATATCTCCCTTCCTGCAATCTTGGTGATACCCACCGAGACACAAACTCTTGGGTACCTAAACCGAGCTCCTTTGGCATTGAAAGCTGACACCTTAATAATCTCACCCAAATGGTTAGTTTTCACAATATCCCTCAACAGCTCTTCATTTACATACTTTGCTGGCAAGCAAGGAAATCGAATCCACATATCAAGCAGAGTGACAGATTCTGACCATGGGTCAAAATCCAGTCTCCATGGGCGCAGAAGGAGCAATTGCCCAGACACATGGAATGGGCGATTGTCCCATACCCAAGCTCGATCCTCAGATAAATCAAAACGAAGCTCAAACCAGTTGTTTGCAATTGGAATGAGCTGAAAACCGCCAGAGAGGGATTTCCAAACATACCTCATTCTTTTTCTAACTTCCCTTGCTTCCATAGGATCCCCTATGATGGTGGCAAAGATAGAGGATTGGTGGAGCATAGTAATATTCTCCTGCACCTTGCCTTGTAGAGCCAACAGCCTTTCCGTATTCATCGCCGTTTTCCTGAACTTCTTCTTTGCCTTCACAGCTAGACCGTCACCGCCATCATTGGAGATGGGAGTCTCCTCAGCAAGTTTAGAGCCTTTCGGCTTGCCTTTAAACATGGCAGTTTGGCACATATTTGGAGCAGGATCTTCTGCAACCATAGGGCATTTGCCCTTGTCGACAGTTGTTGGAGCCATCACCACAAACACAAGGAAAGTTTTTATTAGAACAGAAGCTCTGTAATACTTAGAGGGATATGAGAAGAGAAGAGAGGTGTGCAGAACAAGCACCACCAAAGGCCTGAATTTATAGAGAAATTTTTGTGGAAAGAGAGAAGGGGAAAGATTAGAAAACTCACACATCCAAGGATCCAGAAGATCAAGCTTCCGAATCCATACACGTTTGCAGGCTAATGATCCATTCGTGTTGCAGAGCCCCCTTTCATGATCCTCTTCGGCACAGTACGATCGGCCAATCGTAAGTGCCCAGAAAACCCCCAATGCACGATCCGTACAAAGGAAATCAGGCCAAGGAGGAGGCCGATAGGACGTCTCTTCACCGATCATCGCACCTTGGATCAAACTTAAGCAATCCCAGGGGCTCAGAGATAAGATTAGGTGGTTATGCCTAATCCCACACGAAAACCATTCCTTTGAAACCATACATCCCACCAATTGAAAATCGCCATCGCAGGCCCTCATCTGGAACCTGGTTGCGAGATTAGGGTTAGGAATAGTGTAATCATTGTTAATACACACTAGCAGAGGCTGAGATTTTGGATTTGAGGGATATAGGCCACAGATTAGGGATTCAGAGGCTGAAATCGCCATTAGGTTTTCATCGCAATTGAGAGGAAGAAAGGGGTTTTCTCTTTCAGCGCGTGAGAGCGCGTTCTCCAGAAAGGGGGCTCTATGTTATGTATATAGATATTCCCTGGAGCCATCAAAGTTGATTCAATTTGAATAGTGAATAGTGAATAGTAACTTTTGTCTTCTTTTCTTTCCACCAGTGCATGTCTCCTCCTGATGACTTGAGTGGTCTACTAATTACACCATGTTCATAGTAGGTTGCTGGTTACATCATATTTATACATACATACATAAATACCTATATATTGTCTTCTTCTTCTTCTTCTTCTTCTTCTTCTTCTTCTTCTTCTTCTTCTTCACAGTGTAAAAATAAACACATAAACTAAAAATCAAAAGGATCTTGAGCATCTTGTGTAGGATCATCTTTTATGGGTGGACTGTTTTGAGAACTTGAAGTAGTGGACTGTTGTTTTTGGGATGCAAGATATTGCTGAAAGGCTTGAAACTCCTGCCACTGTTTTAATTGTTCACTAGTGAAGTTGATTGGGGATGATGGTGGAGATTGAGGGACATTTGTTTGTGAGGTAATTTTTGTTGGGCTTTGTGGTTTGTAGTTGAACTTTTTCAGGGTTAAAATACCATGGGCCTTTTGTACTGTAAGAACACTTAGATAAATTTTTTCCCACCATTGAATTTTATATTTTCTACATAAGGTTAAAGGAAATGGATTTGGGAGGATTTGTAATGTTTCAAAGGTCCAACAAAGAATCCATGCAAGACCAGTGTCTCCATGGAATCGTAGAGGTCTGGTGAAAGGCTAGCGTGTCAGGAGAATGTTTGTAGTAGTAATCGTAGGCAAGTGTGGCTGAATCTGGGAAGATATCAGTAGTAGCACTTATGCCACCATTGATAAAATCATACTGGGATGTTATCGTTGCACCTTTTGTCAAAAAATATGAACCATGAATGGTTAAAGGGTCTTACTAGTAAACAGTAGCTCCAGGCCATTTTGTAATCCATGTAGGAGTATCATGGAACAGCTTGAGAGACTGAGAATGGTCTTAGTCCCCAAGGGTCAGACCAGTCAGAGACTGTCAGATTTCTTTTATCATACGGACTATTTTTCTATGTTCTTCAGTCCATGGTGGAGGATTTTTCTTAAGTCTTTGAAATAAAAGGGTACATGTTTGTCTGAGATTAGGGAAAAAATCTGATATGTAATTTAAGCATCCTAAGAATTTTTGAAGTTGTGTTTTATCTTTTATTTCATCTGGGAATTTATTAGCAAATTCTATACTCCTATTTATAGGTCTTATAGTTTGTTGATAAATGTTGTGGCCTAAAAATCTTATTTGAGTTTGGAATAATTTTATTTTTTGAGACTGCTAAACCATTTTTCTTAATAACATATAGGAAAATGTTTAAGTGTTTAAAGTGTTCATCTATTGTTTTAGAAAATATTAAAACATCATCAATATAAACTATTATAAATTTAGAGTATGGATTAAATATATCATTCATAATTTTTTGAAACTCAGAAGGAGCGTTTTTTAAACCAAATGGCATTACGTTCCATTCATAGTGTCCAAAGGGGACATTAAATGTTGTTTTATATCTGTCTTCTTCCACTATTTGTATTTGTCAAAACCCACTTTTCATATCAAATTTTGAATATATATTGGAGTCAAAAAGTCTATTAAGTAAGTCTCTTTTATTGGGTATGGAATTTCTTATCCATTGAAGAGCCTTATTAAGAGGTTCATAATTTATAACAAGACGAGCGGCGCCTCTTTCCTTTTCAGCTTGATTATTGACATAAAAGGTTGCACTCCAAGGTGATTTCGATTCTCTAATAAATTTTTGTCTAAAACGGATGTTATTTCAGTTTTACAGTAATTTAATAATTCTGAGTTCATCTGTATTGGTCTAGCTTTAGTGGGAATGTTAATTTCTTTGAATTTTTTTCATAAGGAAGAGTTACTTGGTGTCTTTTCCTTTCCTAGAAAGCAGTTGGGGAATCTGAACAAACTGATTTTTTCAAAAGTTCTTCAAGATCTTTTATTCTTATTTGTAAATTAGGATCTAGCAATTTTTCTTCAATTTTGAGATTAGAAATCTCTTTAGTGAGGGAGTTAATTAATAATGACTTTCTAGTAATGAGGTCTGTATTTTTTTTTAATTACAGATGACTTCTGAAGTAGAGTAATATCCGATTGTGTAACTGGATTAAGGAATCTAAATGTTAGTTTAGTTCCCATTATCTTTGTATGGACTGCATGTCTTTTTACTTTAAAGGGATATATTTGCGTTAAAATCGGTGTTCCTAATATGACTTCTTGTGCTAAATCCTTTACCATTATAAAGGTATTTTTGAAACAATATCCATTGTTACCGACAGATCCACTGGGAATTTTGTAATCAAGTTTTATTCTAACACCATTTGCATTTTGTAATTTTTCTGTGGTTTTATGATAGAACTTTGAGGAGATAATACCTTCACAGATGCAATTAAGATCTGCTCCGCTGTCTAAAAGAGCGATAGTGTTAAGAACAAAGTCTTCTACTTTAATTGTTATATATACATACCATTTTGAAAATTTATTTGTTCAATAGCATTTATGAAAGTTTCATCATTAATATTGATGTTATTAGAATCTTCTTTAGATCTTTTGTTTGAGGATGAAGCTGAAGATTGTTTGTCTTGTTTAGGATGGCTACAAGAATGTTCGCTTCCATTTTTATTGGATTTTAGATGAGCAATTCTGGTCTCTAATTCTAAGTCTTTTTCTTCATTAAGAAGAAGTTGTTCTTGTAAGGTATTAACTTCTTTCTTTAAATTGTTAACTTCAACTTGTAGATCTTTAGTAGTGATAGAAGAGAATATGTTTGATGAAGGTCTTTTACTAATCATTTTAGACAAAGTAAATGGTTCTTCTAGAGGAGATTTCCGCTCTTCTTTAAAGATTAGATTTTTTAATTTAAGAAAATATTCTTGTTTTATGGTAGGATCTTCAAGCTTGTCTATGAATTGAAATAATGCTTCTTTTTCCTTTTCTTTTGTTATAACATAACAAAACTGAGTAGATCCTGAGTCGTCAGAATCTGATGATTCATGATTTTCTTCCTTAGAAGAGTCTTTTATAAGAATTTTGATTGATTTGTCTTTTAATTCATCTTCTTTACAAACTTCAAAAATCTTTTGTCCAAGGTTACACTAATTGGCTTTATGACCAGGTTTATCACACTTATAACTAGTAATTTTCTTGTCTTTGGACTTATTTGATTTTTTATTAATTTGTTGATCATTCCTTGATTTTCTAAAGTTTCGCCTATTATTATTTCTTTTGAATTGCTTTCTTTTGCTAGGAGGATCTCTGACTTTTTCTAATCCAAATGCTTCACAGAAATTTCCTAATTCTTTTTTCCTAGATCCTTTGTCTTTACCATATTTAGCTTGAATTTTTAATTCAGAACACAAAGCTAATCCTTCTTTTTTTTATGAATGCAGTTAGTTGCCCATATGTTATATCTTTTTAAGGAATTTCTTCGGATTGTAATTCTTGTTTGATCTTTTGATTGATTCTTTGAGCGAATAGATCAGGAAGGCCAGATACAAATCGTTCTTTCCAGTATCCTTTATTACAATCTGTTCTTTTGAAGACGTATGAAAGAAAAATATCTTTGTACCATATATAATCACTAAGTGTTTTACATTTTAGGTTTGAAAGTATTTCTCTATTGGCTTGAAGTTCTTCTTTAGGGTTTCCAATAAAGTGCATACTTATTGTGTAAATTAATTGATTAACTGGCTCGTCTTATCTAATATCATTTTTATAATTTAAAATTTCTTCCTTTTGTTGATAAGTTAAGGCGTTATCCCACTAGTTTTTTAATTGTCCTGTAAATCCAGTAAAAATTAGAGATACACAGACTTGGTCACTTTTATCAGAACATTTATAGGCTTGTTAGCCATTCCCATTTCTTGTAATGTATTTAAGATCTCTCCTTCTGATTTTCCATCTATATTCCATTCAAATATACTTTGAACATCATATTGAACATCATGAGGTGTAGGTCTTGGATAAAAGTTTCTCGTGTCCATGTTTCTATTAATTCTTCTATGTCCCTGAGATCTATTTTTATTTCTTCTCATTTTATTAATTCCTAAAGAATTATCTTTAAAACTGGCTTCTATGTTATGAATAATTTTATCTTCTTCTGAAGTATTTGATGATTCTGTAGATTCTTCGGAACTAGGATAATTTGAGGAGGTTTCACTGTTACTTTACTCATTTATGCATTGTATTTCTTTTCCTTTTAAAGATTGTATACCAAGTCTATTGTCTATTTTCTCAATAATAGTTAAAGATGAACGAAGTGAAATATTTTTTAAAGTTTCTTTTGGGACTCCTTGAATCTGAAAATGAGGTCTAGAAATATTTCTAGGAAACTTGGGAACTTCAATCGCTATTCTTTCATGTACAAGTTCCACTTGAGAGGCTATAGTATGTAGAAGTTGATTAGAATAATTATTTTGTTGATAAATCTTTTTAACATCTTCTAAGGTAGAGGTTCTATTATTTGAAGAGGTTATTATATCATTTTTAAATGGTTCGCCTATTATTTCTCCTTCGTCAGTGGTAATTTTTATCCCGTTGAGAGGAGGGTGAATGGAATGAATAATTCCATTTGGTAGAATATTCTAAGTTTTTGTAAGTCTAGTTTGAACTTCTATAGATTTATGATTAAAAGGGTGTTTAATATTATTTTTCGTACGATAATTGTAAAACCATGTGAAAAAAGGAATATTGGATTGGACTTTTTCCATTTCAGAGTACCAGATTTCTCTTATCTTAGTTCTATGACTTTCTTCAAAACTCATGAACCAATTTCTTTTATCTTTATTTTCTATTGAGTTAAAATCATTTCTAAGATATTCTTTATTTATAGTAAAAGTGGAATTGGTGATAACATTTATTGAGGAGTATCTATTCATGTCACTATTGGTAGGAGAAGTGGATGGTGATTGATCTTTGTTTATACGGTCAATAATATGATACGGTATAGGACTGTTAAAGTCTAACATTACATCCGTATTATTTCTTCCTAAGTCTATAATACTATTTCTCCTACTGTTTGTTGTATTTCTAGTTGTGTAGAATGAGTCAGAGTAAAAAGGCTATGGGAGGTAAAAAGTTTATTAATCTGGGTAGAGTCGAATAACTTCTACTGAAATTAAATCTAAGAAGTATTTTTTCCATCTGGATTCTCAGTCATTTCTGAAACTTCTTTTTTTTCCATATTTTCTGGGGGACAATCATGTTCAAGTTCTAAGGTAGTTGAGGTTGTTATATCTTCCCATTTAATAAGCTTAGGAGTGAATATTGTGGATTTTTCAGCCTCTAGCTGAAGTAAAGTTGTTTCTCCTTTTGGGACAAGAGGGATTAAACATTCTGGGCCAGTCAGAGAGGTTAAAAGTCTATAATGAACTCTACAGATTATTGCCATGTTTTTTTCACAATTGTTTAAAATTATCTTTTAGGATTTTTACGTCTAGGGTTAGGGTCTGAGTAACCCTTGGGTTAGTAAGGTCTACATGAAAATTGGGTGAGCAATTTAAATAAACCGGGCCATTGCATATATTTGTTTGTATTATAGCTATTAAAGAGTATTTGTAAGATTTAAGTCTATCATCTTGTAAGGCTATAAAAACAGGAGTATCAATTCCTTTTCTGGCTAATGGTTTTAGAGCAACTTGTATTAAACCTAGATGAATATATCTATAACCTTTTTATTGATACTTATTTAGAGATAAAGAAGATAAGAGTTGTAAAGATTGTTGTTCTTTATTAAGACTGATAGTTTCTTCATGACTTCTCACACTAAAGGTCGTTTTAAAGTCTATAATCTCAATTCTATATATGGACTCTATATTCTGATGAGGAATGGACCAATCCATCATATTGTTTTCATCGTTTGTATACAAATTTTCATTACTATGAACAACCGGGTTACTATTAGAACTAGAACCCTTAGAGAGCATTCGTCTAAACTATAAAGCCATACTTCTAGAGACCCGTTAACATTACAAGTTCAGAGTTAACACTATAGTTGGTGTGGGACCATCTATTGGAACCACCCTTTTTGCGGGCTGACGAAGCGGATTTATGACTAAATTTAGTCATAAATCCGCTTCGTCAGCCCGCAAAAAGGGTGGTTCCAATAGATGGTCCCACACCAACTACAATGGAAATATTATGTGATGGAAACAAATAGTTTAACCTTGACAACATGCCATCGAGTATCTTTTCGAGGTGTTTTCATGCCCAATTTGAAAAACTTCAATTTATAGCTCCTGGAAAAAAAAAATTCACATAAATAAATTCTCATGCATTAAAACTTCAATTTATATCTTTTCGAGGTGTTCTCATGCATTTAAAAAAATTCACATAAATAAATTCTCATGTATACTAGTAATCCTTAAAGAAGAACCTTTATGCAGATCCCATTGTCTTAGATAATGTGAAGTGGAATTGACTAAGTGCCTTTCACCCAATGTTTTCATGTGGTTTTGTTCTCTATAAATTTTTCAGTTTAGGTTTCTCAGTTTCTGTCATAGGGTTGTACTTTTACTTATTTGTTGTTGCAGATTTCATTTCAGCTTCAGCTCTTATTTTCAATTTCTCGATCAGTTTCTGTAAACAGACATTTTCGGTCATTAAGGAGAACCTTTATGTAGTTTCTGTCATAGGTTTCTCAGTATCTTTTCAGTTTATAATGGCAGAATACTTACATTGCAACTAATTTGTCAACAGCTGGATGTCGATTTTGGCCTTGTGGATCAATCCAATAAGCGGAACCCAGATGCGGAATCATTATGATCAACGCCCACTGATGACTACAAATAATTATAATTATCTTTATGTGTATGTATACATTATAATATGTGTTAAATAAACTGTACTACTAATATGGTGCCAAGAATAGTTAAAATGAATAGCATGAGATTTCTTACTTAGAATGGTATGGTGCCAAGAATAGTTTCCCCTTGACATCGCCTTCCATGGCATTCGCAACATAAGCAGCCCTCTGCTCGAGGCTCCGATCATGTGGTGAAATTTGATTCGGACAAAGAAATTTGAACTTGTCTTCATCTCCTTCAAGAGTGTCATATAAATGTCTACATATACACCCAAATATGCATTAGCTCAATTCAAAATATGAAGTGAAAATGACATTAAAGAATGTAAGCACCATGTACATACTCACCTTATGTATATCAAAATATGACAAGGTTTCATCTCTTTCTTATCAAACCATCCCTCAATATCACCCCTCCCAATGTCTACACCGGGATGATCACACTTGAAAATTTCCTTTGGAATCACGAGATGTCGCACTTGGTTTTCAGCGAATTCTTCAAATATCCAATTGTATGCCGCCAAATCACGTGACATTGAATCGCTATCACTTTGCCCAATTCCAGACTCAATTGTCAATGTCTTTTCCCCAATTTTTTTCTTTGATGAGTCGTGTTCAGATTCTTTTGAGACCTTATCAATTCCCTATAAATATATAAAACACAACGGACTCACATGAGATCACAAGATAATATGAATAAACTACATTAATGATGACAACTTACCTCGCATAAGAATAGAAGATGATCTGGCCATGCAATGAATTGGCCTACAGCTTCTTTCACCAAGGTGGCCTCATCAGTTGGGCATGGCAGCTTCATGTCACCCATTATAGGTGTGACTATTGACACCTTGACATAACCACTCTCCAATGGTTGAGTATGAAGTTGTACTCGTCCTAAGGAAGAACGATACACATTACCTTCAGCCACCGGTTCTCCAAGGTCCGAAACAAGTAGTTTACACAGTTGACAACCCTAAATTTAAACAAAAAAAAATGTTTCAACTTCTAAAAACCAAACATAAATTACTAACCTAATCGAATGTATGAAAGTACTTACTTCTTCCTTTGATTTCCCAGTGCTGGTCTTTAGGACAGAACAAGACGCTTTGTCACTTTGGGGACAAGGCTATGCTAGAACAGGAAAAGGGTTTCTTCAAAGTGTCTCCATCTCTGTACTTTTGGAGGCAGAAAAAAGGTTTGCATTCAAGTCTTTGTTTCGCCATATTTGGTTTTCATATCTTAATCTTTAGATGTAAGTTGACAGCTAACAATCTTGTTCTTTTACCTTTTTTTGGTTTTTATAATTGTTAAAGTAAAATCTTCAAAAGTAGGTTTGTGTTCAGTAAGTAGTACATCAAATTCTCAACTATAAGTAAGCTGTAGAAAGTTTGCAATGACCATTGATCAGTAACAGGAGGTACAGCTATACAAAGAAATCAAATAGTTATGGAAATTGACATATATAATGCAAATTAAAACACTTTAAAAACAAAAGTTATGGAAAGCTCTTTTAACAGCTCTCAAAAGCCAATCAGCAGATTACTATTAAGGGAACAACAGATTTTCATGTGACTATGATTGAAGCTCTTTTAATAGCTCTCAAAAGCCAAACACATAAAAGGATTCGAAACAGGTTCAAGTTTTATTTTTTGGTGAATTATTTTCCCCTAACATTAAACATTAGAAGTAGCGAAACAAAGTTTTCCAGCAAACCAATGAGTTAGATTGTTATTAACTTTGAAATATGATTTAAAAAGTTATCTTCAAAACTCATATTCAGCTAAAGTAAACGCATCGTGGCAGGAAATCCTATTATAACCCTAAGTGATGATATGAAATTATAAATGAACATAAAACTCTTATTAGTTGGCTGAGATGATAGACATAATCATTAGTCATACAATTGCAAATTACACTAGCAATCATGACACAATCATGATGGAAATATGACAGAGAATTTAGTGGTGGTTTAACAGCCATATAAATCATTAAGTAGCTCACTACCACAAATCACAAAACCAAATAATAATGTATTTCTTTTTGGTTGATCAGTACACTAATAATATGACAATTATGACTTATGAAAGTTTTAAGGTTTAGTATATGGAATGCAAATACTCTTTAAGAAATGTCTTTGCCTAATAACCTCTCTTTTATTCAGCCCTCATTCGTAGGGACAAAAGAAGGGGAAAATTATACAGAATGTGATACCCCCAATGTGTCCATTTTTGTATCCCAATCAATCATCTTCATCTTCATAAAGGAATAACCCAAAAAACTCCAAATATGGCGAAACAAACCCCATTAGGGATAAAGAAATCTGAAAACAATCGAACAAAATAGCCAACAGACTTGATAATCTGAAAACAATCGACAGAACAGCCAAGCAACTTAGAAATCTGAAAACCAGATTAGCATCTCAAGCCAAGAAACTTAGAAATATAAAAACAATCGATCAGAACAGCCAACAAACTTGGAAATCTGAAATCTCATACAGCCAACAGCAATTGAAGTTATTGAACGAATTGGAAATCTGAAATCTCATACAACCAACAGCAACAGCAATTGGAAATCTGAAATCTCATAACAGAAATCGCAGAAAGCATACAGATACAGCAACAAGAAATTGAACAGAACAGGCAAGCATACAGCCAACAACAATTGAAGTTATTGAAGGAATTAGGGAGACAAAATCGAACGAATTAGGGAGAGAGAAGACGTGAGAAGAAGGCAGTTTCTGGCAGCGGTTTAGGAAGAGAGAAGGAGAGAGGAAGAGACAAGGCGAGAGAGCAATTACCTCGCTGAGACAACCAGAGGCGAAGATGCCGACGTTTCTGGAGGGTGAACAGCGAAGACAACAGACGACGAGCCTAGGCGGCGAGAATTAGGGCAAGCTCCCTCCTATGAGCAACTGAGCTTTGGCGGCGGGCGAGGACAAAGGTGGTCGGCGAAGTTGGTGAAGACGGAAAGAGTTAGGGCGCTGAGGACAGAGCTCCCTTCGTGATTTCCCTTCGGCGGCAGGCGAGGACGAAGCTCCCTTCGGCGGCAGACGAGGACGAAGTTGGTGAAGACGGGAATTGAATTCCAAGCCAATTAATTTTTCAGATTTTGCGCTTTTTTTTTTCACTTTCGCGCCCCTATTTTATGTCCCGGATGATCATACGGGCTTTTTTTTAAGATTGGTTAATTGGGTACTTATTGCCCGGACCTAGAGGATTCAGGACACGCCCGGGTCATTAGAACATCATAATAACCCGGATATTTATGATCCGGGTTATTTGATTTAGGTTGTGGGAAATTCACCATGACATTTTAACCCGGGCGTGTCATATATCCGGGCTATATACTCTATAATTTTTTTTTAAAAAAAAAAGATAAAAGATTGGATGCATATTATAGCCCGGATTTTTCACATCCGGCTTCTTATGTAGCATGCTATATTCACATTTTTCTACTAGTGAAACCAAGCACGCACACGTTAATAGTGTTAATTTGAACGGTAAGATAATCAGTATATAGAAATATGATTTATGGTTTAGAGTAATACTTCTATGGCTCTTGAAAATCAAATATAATTAATGAGATGAATTGATAAAATTAGAAATTTTTGTCATTAATGTTGTTCAAAGATACAAATATTTTGTTTCATGAAAAAGTGGTCAAAAGACCAATTATTTTGGTATGGAGGGAGTATCATTTTTTTTTCGAACGTGTACTATGAACACATATAAGAATAAAAATGTTTTAATATATTGACTCTATAGGTTATTGCATTGAAAATATTTTTTTTCAAGAGACAATATTTACTTCTTTAAATTGTTTAATATTTGGAACACATTATAAAAATCATATTAGTATTTCTTATGGTAGGCTATATTATTAGGAAGAGGTTAAAATCTCATTCAAACTTTTGATTAGGGCTGCAAATATCTCACGAGTCTCTCTGGTTTATTCCGTCATCTTGCCCGCTGAATCGTATGTATTCATTTTCAATTGAATCTTCTGTATTCATAGGTTCCATTGTTCGTCCGCTTCTTGATTAATGGTTAGGCCACTGCAAATGATCAATGGCAATGGTCCATGCTCCGAAAGATAGAGGCCCACTATTTTTTTTTGTTTTTTTTCGAAACAAGAAATAGTTTGGCTGAGGTTAGACCATGCTTGAACACCACCCAAAAGGATCATTTCGGATGAGGACACGAAGTTCTGGATGAGACACTAATCTAACCGCGTCCACTGAATGCCAGAGATGGACCACCTTATCGGCAACTAGGTTGACTTCTCGGAAGATGTGCTCACATGAGGTTGAAGCAAATTCCCGAAGCAACAAAAGAATGTCAGAAGTGACAATCTCCACCTCCCAGGGACACTTCCACACACCTCTGATAGAGTTGATAATGACAAGAGTATCACCTTCAATATCAATGTGATGCAAGCAAAGGGATTTTGCAGCCAAGAGACCATGATGAAGGTCGAGAGCTTCAGCCATGAGCGGAGATACAAACACATAAAGCGCCGCATCGCAAGCCACCACCTCCCCAGCCCGATCCCGAATGACGAAACCAGCTAAAGTTTCGCTAGAAGGGAGTCTGGAGCCATCAAAGTTGATTTTAAAGCTCCCAGAACGAGGTGGTTTCCATCTTAAATTTTTTCTTTTTCTCTGGTTTTAGGGTTTGATAGGCTCTTTTTGTTCCCAATCGTCTAGGTATAATGTTTTAGTGTTCTCCTAGTTTTTTGTTCCCAATCGTCTAGGTATAATCATCTAGGTATAATTTTCCATTGTTCGGAGTTGTCAAAAACGAGTTTGTTTCTTATTATCCATATGCTCCACCACATAATTTCCAATCTAATTTTTTGCTCTTTGTTAAGTTTGGTGAATATTTTTGTAAAGACCCGAATTTGAAAATATTACTTTATTAAATATTGATTTATTTTCGATTTAAATTCTAAGATTTTAGAAAATTTGAAAATCTCCTTCCTTGATCAAAATAAGTTTAGTTTATTCTTTCAAAGTGAATTCCGTGATAAATTAGAATTTTTATTTAAAAACGGATTTATTCCGCTTTCTTATGCTGATACTTGAAAATATCTTTTTGACTTTCATTATTAATTCGAATTTGAAAGCTTATTTTGAATCGAGTCAGGATAAGGTCGAGAGAACGGGTTTCGGGGTTTATTTTCTTGTTATTATTTATATAGGTGACTAGTGACTACTTTGCTTTTCCCTTCCATTTTGTTTTCTTCCTCCCCTCTCCCTCAATTTTTGATCCGCAAATGCAAATTCCCTCTTCTTGTGTCGACAGCAACTGTAGCACACCCACCATCCCACCTTCCTCCCTCCTTCCATTTCTAGTAAAGCATCTCCCCCCCTTTCCTCATTTGTTCCTCCTAATTTTGGCAAAATCCCAAGGCAAGCCAACCCCTAGGCCTCCCCCCTTTCATCCGATTGCAGTACCAGCATAACCCATCTCCTCCTCTTTAAATTTGAATCCGAACCCATCTAGAAACCCCCACACACACATTCAACCCCGAACACACCCCCCTCTAACTCTCCTTTCATCCTCTTTCTCTCCTTCAAACACACCCACAACCTACCTTCTTTTCCTCCTGTTTTTTGCAGCACCATACCACCACCACTCTTCCGTTTTCCGACCTCCACCACCAGAGCACCTTCAGCTCCACCACAACCACCTCCTTCTTCCTCCTTGATCCGACCTCCAGGCGCCACCACTAGGGCCATTGCTCCTCTATTTTTCCAGAAAAGCCACCAGCATCTCACATCACCTTCGTCCTCCTTCCTCCAAGAAACAACCCCAACATCCACCTTCTTCGACGTCCAAGGCGAGCCCGAGCAGCCCAGGAGCATCAGCCGACTGCCGAGCCTCCTACTTCCTCATCTTTTCCCTAGTTCTTCCTGTTACTTGATGAGGGTTAAGATTTGTGATGATAAAATCGATTGAAGAGGATAAGATCAACACTGATAGTATGAATCACAGAAAGGGGAAACGAAGAAGAGAGAAGAGAGAATTTTCTTTGATTCATTCATCGTGTGTATTGCAAAAGTGCTCATTGTTACAATGGGTTTCCACTAATATACTAGCTGACAAAATCTGTTATGTGAGATGGATTCATATGTGTTGAGGTGCAGGCTAACACCATACAACTTTATTGCCTATCTTAACACCCCCCCCCCTCAAACTCGGGGAGGAGACAATCCGAGTTTGCCCAGCAAGAGATTCTGTTGGTGTGATGGTAGGATCTTGGTAAGAATATCTGCCAACTGAGAGCTCGTAGGGACGTGACAAAGATCCAATAGACCATCCATTACCTTTTCATGTGTAAAATGGCAATCAATTTCGATATGTTTCGTGCGTTCATGGAAGATTGGATTACGAACAATCTGAATAGCAGAAACATTATCACAATACATTGTGACTGGCTTAATTGTCGTGACGGCAAGTTGGTCAAGTAATCGAACCACCCAAGTCACCTCTGCTGCAGTTTGGGCCATTGCCCTGTATTCAGCCTCAGTGGAACTACGGGATACCACCCCTTGCTTCTTAGACTTCCAATTGATTGGAGACTTATCTAATAGGATCACAAAGCTTGTGACTGATCGGCGAGTAAAGGCACATGATGCCCAATCTGAATCAGTAAAGGCAGCAACACATGGAGAATTGAAGCCATTAAGGGTGATGCCATGTGAAAGAGTACCAGCAACGTACTTAATAGTGTGATGCAAAGCAAGCAAGTGAGGAAGATGAGGTGCCTGCATGAATTGGCTAAGAGTATGAACCGCAAAGGCAAGATCAGGACATGTATTGTTGAGAAAGTTGAGTTTTCCAACCAACCTTCTATAGTATAGAGCATCAGTGAGCAGGTCACCTTCAAGAGGGTCCAGCTTTGTATTCAGAGGAAGGGGAGTAAGAGCACATTTGTCAATAGAAATAGCAGCATCTTCAACTAGCTCTTGACTGAACTTATGCTGAGAAAGGTGAATCCCATGATCACTGTAACTAACTTCCAATCCCATGAAGTAATGAAGCACTCCCAAATCTTTAATTGTAAAAGTGGTATCCAAGAAAGACTTAAGTCTGTTAATTTCCTCTAAATCAGAACCCGTTACTAGGAGATCATCAACATAGACTGCAACAATTGTGATCTGATTGGCATTCCTCTTGACAAATAAAGAAGAATCAAGCTTAGACTGAATGAAGTGGAGAGACTGAACCAGAGCTTCAGTGAGCTTTGAAAACCATTGTCTACTGGCCTGTTTGAGTCCGTATAGGGACTTTTGAAGCTTGCAAACTAGATTTTGAGGATTAGGAATGCCTTCGGACATTGTCATGTAAACGTCTTCATGGAGATCTCCATGAAGAAACGCATTGTTAACATCCATCTGAAACAAAGGCCATGATCTAGCAGCTGCAATAGCAATGATGATACGAATTGTGGGCATCTTCACAACAGGGGAAAAGGTTTCGTGATAATTAATTCCCTCCTTTTGAGTGTATCCCTTCGCCACTAAACGAGCCTTATGCCTTTCCAGAGTGCCATCTGCCTTGAGCTTGACTTTAAAGACCCACTTGTTGCCAATAGGTCGTTTCCCATGTGGGAGAGAAACAAGAGACCAAGTATTGTTAGCAATTAAGGCATCAATTTCTTTCTTCATAGCTAGAACCCAACAAGGATCTTGGGAAGCAACTTTGAAGGAGGAGGGTTCAGTATAGGAGGACAAGTGGGATAGAAAAGCAAAGGAGGTGTGGGAGGTGGATGGAGAGGTAAATAAGGAGGCTGAATGAGAACAACTTGTGCAAACATAATCATTCAGATATGAAGGTGGTCTGGGAGCTCAAGTGGATCTTCTGAGAGGTGGTGTAGAAGCCTCTTCAGCGGGAGAAGGTATAGGATCAGGGGGAGGAGAATGAGGTAGAGAAGATGAATCATCGGAGGATGAAACATCAGTGGAAGAAAGAGATGATGGTGTAGTATGAGTGGGTAAGAAAATGGAGGAAGGAAAAGATATGGCTGGGACAGAAAGAGTGACAGTGCTGTGAGAAGTGGCCTGTGAATGATAAGGAAAATTATATTAAAAAAAAAACATCTCTAGAATGGATGAGTTGCTGAGTTTTCAGATCAAAAATTATGTAAGCACTCTTGCCATGAGTGTAACCAAGAAAGACACAAGGATTAGACCTTGGTTGAAACTTATCTCTCCCTCTCTTAGAAGTGGCAGCAAAGCACAAACATCCAAAGACCCTCAAGTGATCATAAGAAGAAGGTTTGAGAAAAAGCATTTCATATGGAGATTTGTTGGCAATGGAAGGTAATGGAGTCCGGTTAATCAAATAGGTGGCTGTGAGGATGCATTCCCCCCAAAATCTGATTGGTACATTGGACTGAAATTTGAGAGATCGAGCCACTTCAAGAAGGTGCCTGTGTTTCCTTTCCACGACCCCATTCTGAAGTGGGGAGTCAAAACAGGATGTTTGATGAATGATGCCCTTGGTGGACAAGAAATCTTGCAAAGATTGATCAAGGAACTCGGCTGCATTATCAGAACGAAATGCTTTCACTGTGGTGTGAAACTGAGTTGACACCAGAGACACAAAGTGTTTGATGATAGAGAGGGAATTAGTCTTGGAAGCCATAATGAAAGTCCATGTACATTTGGTATAATCATCCACAATGGTTAAGAAATAACAAAAACCATTATGAGTAGGGTGTTTGTAAGGCCCCCATGTGTCAAAAAACACCAACTGAAATGGCTGTGAAGACTGAGACTGCCGAGAGGGAAAAGGATGTCTTTTGTGTTTAGCTTGTGGGCAAATTTGACAAATATTATCCGGCAAGGATTTGGAAACAACAGTATCAACAAATCTCAATTGAGAAAATGGAACATGTCCCAATCGACAATGTAATAACTCAGCATTGTAAGTGGCATAAACAGAATTACTAAACACAACACTTTCAAAATGGCAATCAAATGAGGGATCCTTATTACATAAGGTGTAAGAAGTCTGTAAAACAGTGGTTAATGTAGAATTATGGTCCATCTCATATGAAGTGTTGGCTAGATAAAGTCCCTTCCCTTCACTTCCAATCACCAATGGTCTCTTCATCAAAGGGCCCCGAAGGATACAAGAATGGGGAGTGAAGAGAATATTAGAATGTATGTCTTTGGACAATCTTTTAATTGAAATAAGATTGAACTGAAAATCTAGGACATGAAGAACATCCCGAAGAATGATTTGAGGAGAAATGTGCACAGTCCCAATATGCAAGATAAGGGCTCGTCTGCCATTGGGCATGGTCATAAAGGAAGGCTTGGTTAAAGGTTTGTGCTCAGAAAAATGGGATATATGAGAAGTGATATGGTCAGTTGCTCCACTGTCAAGAACCCAAGTTGAATTAAGCAAGAAGAGAAGAGACATGTGTTCTTACCTGCTAGCAATGCGGTGGGATCTTGGATCTCATGCTTCTGAAGAATAGAAAGAAGTTACTGGTACCGAGCTTGAGTAATTGCATCAGAAGAAGAGCCTGTAGTGGTAGCTGCTATCTTTTTGCCTTTGCTTGCATTGGTTGATGGCGTCCCTGGTGGATAGCCATGTAACTTCCAGTATTTTCCAACCACATGCCCCATGTTCTTGCAGTGCTCATAATATGGACGAGAACCAGAACCAGAACTGGTGGTGTTGGAGGGATACCCATGAAGCTTCCAACACTTCTCGATTGAGTGATCCCCAACCTTACAATGATCACAATAAGCACCTGATGCCGGACTAGTAGGGTAACCGTTGATCTTCCAACATTTTTCTATAACATGACCCGTGACCTTACCATGATCACAATAAGAAGGCTTCTTAAAACTCCCACTAGTATTCTTAAACTGCTGTGAAGCAAATGCAGCATTCTCACCCTCTATGACTGTGCTGGACTTACCCATGCCCCTCTATTGTTCTTCCTGAACCAAGAACTGATATGATTCTTCAACATTCGGAGGAGGAGACATCATCAAGATGTTACCCCTAACCACATTGAATGGCTCATTGAGTCCCATTAGAAACTGAACGACCTGCTGGTCTTGAATGAGTTTCAGCACAACTAGATTAGATCCACAATCACAAGCTCGATTTTCTAACAACAAAGCATACTCATCCCAAATCCTCTTAAAATTTGTATAATAAGTTGCAATATCCAGACTACCCTGCTCAATTAGAGAAATATCTTTCTGAACCTGATACATTCGAGTTCTATTTGAGCTACCAAATCTGGAAGCAAGGTCTCTCCAAATCTGACTGGCAGAACGAGAATACAACACATATTCTGCAATATCTTTATCAACTGAGTGAACGAGCCAAGAGATTATCATGCTATTGCAGCGTTCCCATTGACGAATGCGTAGAGGATCAGTCGTCGGCTTCACGCAGGCTCCAGTGACGAAGCCCAACTTGTTCTTGGCGTCCAGAGAAACCTCCACGAATCTTCTCCAATGGCCATAATTCTTTACATCGAGTAATCGAGTAGACAACACATAGCTAGGATGATCCGAATGATGGAGAAACAACTCATCATTCGGATCAATCAATGCTACATCATTCGGAACCACCGAATTGTTTGGAACCACCGGTCTTGCCATAAGATCAAATGATTTTTTTAAAAAAAAATTGAAAAACGATTGAAGAATCACAGGATAAGCTCCGATACCATGTTACTTGATGAGGTTAAGATTTGTGATGATAAAATCGATTGAAGAGGATAAGATCAACACTGATAGTATGAATCACAGAAAGGGGAAACGAAGGAGAGAGAATAGAGAATTTGCTTTGATTCATTCATCGTGTGTATTGCAAAAGTGTTCATTGTTACAATGGGTTTCCACTAATATACTAGCTGACAAAATCTATTATGTGAGATGGATTCATATGTGTTGAGGTGTAGGCTAACACCATACACCCTCATTGCATATCTTAACACTTCCGATTCAAACCCGGTAAGGCTTCTTCCTCGCCTTTTCACTCTAAAACTTCATAAAGTCATACCTTTAAGCCCCTTACTTTCATCCTAGGCCAAGCAAGCTTCGGATCAAGGCTCCGACGAAGCCAATCGGATCTCTAGCGAGTCTCCAACGAAACTTCAAACCTCCCGGTGAGCTTTCCTTTCACATTCCTTGAGTTCGTTTTTGGTTCTCTTTCTTGTCTCCTGGTTGTTTGAGAGGGTGAGCTCTAGATCGGACTGAGATCGAGCGCTGACGAGGTCCCCTTCTCTTCATCCCTTCTTTCCGATTTTGAAGAGAGGCGGGGTGGAAGATGAGGCCGGTCCGGTCTGGCTCTCTTCTTTATTTTCTTTTCTGGGTCCGGTTCGGCCCCTTTTAATTGTTTACTAGTTCGGCTCATCAGATTTGATAACCGGTCTGGGCCTTCCTCATTTCCCCTTTTCTTTTCCTTTGGGCCAGATTCGATAATAAGCCCAATCTCCATCTTATCTTCCTGTTAAGACCTTGGGCCGCAAGAGTTCTTTTCATTTTTGTTGGTTCGGTTCTTTTATTTGTGGTCAGTTCGATTTACATGGGTTATGTCTGGTTTGTGTTATTTATTTAATTGTTTAATTAGTTGTTTGCTTATATTACGAAATTAATTATTATTTAATTCTGATTTATGTGATTATTAATATTATTATGTTCCTAGATTATCTATTTAATTATTTTTCTGAATTGTTAATTATTTAATTAATTTCGGATTTATTTAAATGTGTAATAAAATGATTAGTTGGGTAAGTATTTGATGAGTTAAATGTCGACATTTAAATTGTTGGAAATTGCTACAACTTTAGAATAATGATTTTTGAATAAAATTGAATTATGTTGGGATTGTTTTAATAATATTATATTATGAGATTAGTTGAGGTTTTGGGAATAAAACTAACTCATGCCAGATATTTTTGACAATATGATTTTGAGGAGTGGTTTATAGTTTTAAATGTTTAATATCGGAATTTTGCTAAGTGATTCTACAATAAATTATTTAACTAACGACTTGCATTATTTTGAGACCAAATGGGCTTTTAGAAACTTTTGAACCGGTTTATTTGGAACTTGACTTGGTAAATTGATTGATGAACTTTGCTTGAGCATTATATGGATAAGATATGAATGAATATGAATTAAGAGCACGATTTATGATGTTGGAAATTCGAGCTGATTGATTAAAACGAGTTAAGTAAATTGATGATATGAGATGATTGTGTAGAGATAATGATGATATGATAATGAGTTCTTTCTGTTTATATGGATTATGTGTAGTAATAGATGTCCATTGTATGCAGTAGACTTAGACTTATTCATGTTATTTAATACTTGCTAGGTGATCTGTGACCTGTTGGACTCTCTTTATTGTTTATTGCTGTTTTGCTCATTCCAAGTAACTTCTCCGGGACTTACTCAAGAATTCGGACCTCATGCCTCAGTGTCATGTAATATGTTAGGTGTAAGCTAGCTTCCTACATTTCATGCAGTATCATGCCTAGGATTGCAAACTATTTGAGCATATGATTTCTCTTTGCGTATGTTAGAACGATCGTTAATTGTGAGTCTTAGAGTCTTTTCCTAGGGTCATAAGACAACCCAACCTCATCGGGTTCGTACCTAATCAAGTCATTATGATTTTGAGATGAGAGAGCATAAGAATGATTATATATTTATATGATTTGACTGCAGCAGCGAAGGGGTCTCTAACCCCGACATGGGTGTGGACTGAGACTTTGATCTAACTACAGTGCCGACTGGGTCTCCAACCCTGGTGTGGGTGTGGACTCCAACCCCGACGTAGGGATGGACTAGGAGAGGGACATGCCACTTGGCATTCTTTGGGGATCTTTTATTATACTTCTGCATATCTATATATTTCCTGTTCAGCATGCATTGAGTGATTAAATTCCGTACTGCATTAGCCATATTATTCTAGGTATAAGATGCATATTATATGGCCTCAACGATGCCTTAAGGCACACATGAGTGGCTCAACCTTGACTTCGTAGACAGTTTCAGTCACTCGTTCCCCCTTTCGACATGCTAAGTGTTGTCTGACGGGTTCCGCCACCGCATAGTGAGAGACGGACTTGACACACTCTCTTTTTGGATTGCTTACTTATGTTTTGACCCGACTCAGTTGTGGCAGCCTTGTATCCCGTATTTCCATTGTTGTATGCTTGATTTAGAATTGAAAGGTTTTGTGCGTGTTAGAAATTAGGACATGTATCGGTGTGAAAACATCGGGTCCCCTTTGTACTTGAATCAACCCGCAATTGAATTGCAAGATCCGAATGAAGGTATCCACTTCTTCGAAACATAACCAGGGTTATATTACTAGGGCCATTATAAAAGGTAGTATCAAAGCTAGGTTGTGCAATTTAAGTACAACTGGGTTGTAAATTACTTTTATAAAACTGCCGAAGGATTTTAAAAGGATTTTGAACGGATTTAAAAAATGGGAAAAATGTATATAATGAACCTAAACCTTAAAGTGAGGCAAATAGGATGGGTTAACCACGTGGGTAGAAAGGTGATAGACCGCCCCTTATGAAAGTAGACTTGGGAATCGGTAGACTAACCCTAGCTTTGTACTTTATAGAGGGCCTGGAAGACTCCAAGGAATTTGCGCCGTGGTGGTTGGAGCAGTGGGGTGGGAATTAGAGACTGAAAGGTCAGTTGCCCCTCAAAGGGCAGCTTCTAGGTAGCTTTGTTGATATATAAATTGGTCCTGAGGGAAGGGGATTTGATTCACTATCGTTGATTGTTTCTGTGTTGTGTGTTGTTTTCTTTGATCAAGAAATCTTATTGATATATTTTTTAGAAGTGTATTGTGTTTCTGTGCAAATAGGGTAGCGAGGGATCCTCCCTTACTTTATAGATATAGTTTCGGTTCTTGTGGGGCAACCTCTTCCATCATTCATTTGTCGGTGTTATGTTCTTTTCATTCCGCCTTTTATTCAACAAATTTCAGGGTGAGATTGATGATTGTTAGGGGGTGTATATTCTCTTCATTCTACTTTTCCCTTCTCCTTCCTGTTTTCATGTCTTTCATTGATATTCTTATCGATCCTTTCTTCCTTATAGTGTCGGCACCTTCCAATGTAAATTGGGTTGGGAATCTCAGTATATTCAGGATTATGTTCGAGTGCGTTGATTACTTGAGTGTACGATGAAGTATGGTAGATGACACCATAGGTCATGCCACGAGCTAATTAAAGTACTGGAACATCAAATCTTGAGTAAGCCTCTCAACATGATTATGAGTCTGAAGAATGGGTTGTCTTGTAGAGTGATCCTTCTCGATTCTTGCAATGGTCAACATGTGTCTTATTGTTATGAGATTCTGTACAAAACCCTACCATCCTCTTTTGGGAAGTAATTTGAGTGCTCGTCTACCTTACCAAAATGAGTCATCCAAGCATCCCACGGGAAATGGGCTATTGAGTCAGTGGGGATAAGTCGATGTTTCCCTTGAAAATTTATGTTCGGTTATGATGATAGTCTTGTTTGTGCATCCATTACGTGATATGTTATGTTGTTATACACTTGATCTATTTAGGCCTTTATTGACATGTGCAGCCGTGCCATTATGCCTTATATGTCCGTGTTTAGTCACATCACCCCAAACTTGTACCATCCTTCATTATCCTTTTTCTTCCTATGTTTCTATAGTGTTGTTAGATATGATTGGTTTGATTTCCTACAATATAGTCTGGAGAGTGATAGGAGAATTAGAAATTGCAGATTCTGATCGATGAGGGGGTAAGATAGAATCATAGTGAGGAGGCATTGACTTGGATATGATGAGTGGATTCCTAGGGTTAAAAGAAGTCATTGATTCGAGATTATACGGTAGACCTTTTAGGTGAGCCTTAGGTGGATCATCGGATGAAAAGGGCAAGATTGGGGAAAATAAGGTCGTAGTATAGGTGAGTACTTCGGGTGAGGGATATGATAAATATGTTTAGGCATCAATGAGGAAGATATGAATGGACTGGGCGTGAATGATTAAGGGTCCTTGTAGGGAGGACGTGAATTTATAAGTTATTCGTACTGTTAGTAGGGACGATTTTGTTGAGGAATGAACCGTGGATGACGTTAAGGATGTGAGATCTATATTGAAGTATTGCTCGTGTGATGTTGATGATACTTACTAATTGTAGAATTACTAGAGGCGTGATTGGAGATTTTCTAGAATAGGGAAGAGATCGTAATTGGTATGTGAAGCAATGACTTGAGTGTCGAGATATTAGGGATAGAAGGGTAAGTCTGGAGGAAAGGCCAGAGCTAAGTAAAGGATATCGTTAGGAATGCTCATGAATCTGATTGATTGGGTTTAGAGGTAGAAAGATTTTGAATGATGAATATGGGAAAGAGTTCAAGTGGAGAATATGAGAGCACTAATGGTCGTGGGAATATGGAAATTCCAATTCCTTGTGATACCTTGGATAAATCGGATGAGTACGACATAGAAATTCTCAAGAAAAATGGTTGACGATAGAAGTCATTAAGAGGTAAGGTACCATTTCTTGAGGATTTTAGTTTAAGGCAAGTTGGAAGTATGCGACAATAAGGACCTAGAATAGGACGACTTGTGAGATCGTAATTGGTTGGGGCAATAGTAGAATTTTGAGTGATGGATTGATGTTGTGAGCGGTATATTATAACCTTTTTTGGGAGGAAATGAGACACGATTAGGTTCAGGTGTGTTATGATGAGTTTGCTTCGGTAATACTGGTATGTTTGACCACTTGGGAATAAGTGTAGTTGATGAGAGACTTGATGGTTCGTGATTATAGGTTTACAATTAGTTGGTCCTCTGACTTAGGTTCTAACTCGGGATAATGGTTGGGTATTACTTTGACTTTATGATATAGTTGGATGAGGTGCTTGCATGACACTCGTGTTGTTTTGGGATACGTGACTATCTTAAGGAATGAGAGCCTCTGTGGATTGCCGATTTAAGAGATAAAATGTGAGGATAATCCTTATAGAGTTGCAGTAGAAGTTAGTTCTTTAGAGGTGGATGATAACGTCTATTTAGCGATGATTATAGGGCATGCTTGTAGGGGTGGGCACAAATCCCGCAAATCCCGGGCCCGTCCCAGTCCCGTCCCGATCCCGGTGGGATTTGGAAAAAAAATATTGAATCCCGTCCCGGTCCCGTCCTGCAAAAATTATGCGGGACGGGACGCGGGACGAGAATTCCTTATCCCGCAAATCCCGTCCCGTCCCGCATATTATATTATTTATTTATTTATTTATATAAAGTATACAATATATAAATAAATATATATACACAATTTATACATATGCCACTGTAATGTATATATATATGTTCAATATGAACACAGTGTGTCTATATATGCACACTGTTTATACTCTATATACATGAACACAGTGTGTGCATGTCTATACATATATTTGCACACTGTTACATGTATATATCGTATTTTTTTTATAGTATGTGTAAATGTATAATTATATGTATAAAATATGTGTGTATATATATAAGGAAAATCGTAAAGTATAAAAAATATTATAAATCTATACGTGTTATGTCTTAAAAAAGCGCAAAATATATAGGAGTTCTAGATTTTTTATAATGTTTTTTATTTGAGGGACAGGGCCCGTCCCGTCCCGGTTCCGTCCCGTCCCGTGAGGGATAAGGCCCGCGCGGGATTGAAAAAAAACTAGTGAATCCCGTCCCGGTCCCGTCCCGCAAAAATTACGCGGGACGCGACGCGAGACGACCCTCATCCCGCCCCGTCCCGTCCCGCGCCCACCCCTACATGCTTGTATTGGGTTTAGGGCCTTTGAGTTAAGTATTATATATATTTTGGCCCTTTTTGTTTAGTTTTGTGGAATCGGTGTCTACCGCTCGTTTGTTGTGATTTTTGGTGTTTTTGAGCGGTTTCGGTGTCAATGAGAGGAGCTAAATGAGGAAGACGAGCTTTGAGGTTTTTTGGTGCACTCAGAAGGTGTCAAAGATGAACTAGGAAGGACGGAATAAAGGATGTGTAGCACAGAAATCGAGGCGAGCTTGGCAGAAGACAAAGAAGCAGAGAAAGGCGGACACCCACTCGAGTGACGAGACACTCAAGTAGTGTAAAACCATGTATTGCCCGAGTGTGATTCACACTCGACCAAGTACCCTCAACATTCGACTAGTTCTGAGCTCAAGTGGCCTCTCGAAACTTTCAAGTTTCCGGTCATATCAGGTCGAGTGGCCTCTCGAAACTTGGATCTGACCCGATTTCCGGTCATATCAGGTCAATTTTGGGTTTGTCGATTTTTTCATTTTTTAATGAAAAATCATATTTTGATGACTTTATAATAACTTAAAGGGTACGTAATTTACACTTAACCACCTCTTATTGCTCTTAGTTTCCAATTAACCACCCGTAATACAAGAAACTCTATGTAACCACCCACTATACAACTTTCGTTTTCAACTAACCACCTGCTCAAACCAAATGTTAAGTTCACCGTTTAAAAATAACTAAAATGTCATTATTGCTCTCATACCCCCCTCTTCTATGAAAGCATGATTTCGTGTGTCTTTTCGCGCTTCCTTTTAATCGGCGTTCGAGGCTAATTTGATCGACCATTAATAAGGTCATGGTCTCCGGTGGTAGGTTGTGTGATATAGTCTTGAAAACGTAGATTGTGGGCAAGCTGAGGTTGTCGGTGGGTGATTGAGAAGCGAGACATGCAAGGTGTTGTGTTGTGCACATATCATCCAAGCTCAACGTGACCAGAGTTAAGGTCGTCTCAGAGCTACGTCGTTGGCCTTTGAAGCTGTGGGAGAGTGGAGGGTTTGTTGCACATCCCTCGCTGAACATCGACGATGCTTTGATGAGGGTCGTTGACCCTTCGGAAGCCTGCCTTCTATGTGGAGCTTTATCAATGGGGTTGAGAACTCCCGATGCAATAGCATATTGTTGGTCGTTAAGGCTGTGTGGAGACTGTCATGAAATCCAGGACCACATATCTCGCGGAAACTCGATTGAGTTTTGATGGGAGTCGTCGGGTTCACAAGGGGATGCTTGATAATCCATGCGTTCAAACAAAGTGCTATCGATCAATTAACCATTGAGGAGGCATCAACAATCCTACCAACTTTCATTCACATGTTGCCATCCAAAATTATGCTCTGAATTGAAACTTTTCAACTGAAAACTACCATCAAGTCTCATTCTTCTTGCACAAGCCTTAAATCCACACAATATCTTCTTGTAGACACACTTTTTCCTAGAGTGTTTTATGCTGCAGTCACATTTGTACTTGTAATATGCCAAAACCTTGAAATTGTCATTGTGTAGATAATAAAAATCGCCACCATTCTCAATAGAATATTGACACAAGGCTCTTCTAAATATGTCATTGGAATCGAATATCATACCAGGTATAAGTGTAATCATTTTCCTAAAATCAACAAAAGGATTAAACTCAGGATACCTTGTATTTGATCCTCCATCAGTGCCACTACCACTCTTTAATTCTCCTGACCCGTCATCTAATTCAAGTCCGTCAACATAAGTAACATCATCATCGGTTGTGATTAGTGTCCAACATAGACCGATGAACATATTCTTCGAAAATATCATCATCTTCCTCCTCATTATCAGCGAAACTAAAATCAGAGTCTGAAGAGGATGAATCTGATCCTAACACAACACCCTCATCTTCATATTGAAGCTCATCTGATTGTATAGAATACCCACAAATTTCATGTTGATTGGAGGTATTTTGAGAGTTTATTCTTTCTTGACGGAAACACCTTGGTTGGACCTCTACACTTGAATTGCCTGCTTGTTGACTGGTTTTTCTCCCCTCGACTACACTTGAATGTATGACACTATATAGAATATACAATCAAACAGAACATCAAATCATGCTAATTTAGAAATAGCAAAAAGAATTAACCCAAAATCAAACAAGTGCTTACACCTACAGAGCAAAGTAATCAACATTTGAAAGATACACTAGACAAGTTGAAAGTTGGATCATCCACAAAAACATTCATCCTTGGTAGTAATTACAAAATCTGGAGTTGCAACTGGCGGCCATTGAGGAGAAGTTAATTAATGCGTGGGTTTTGTGCAAATATGTGGTGCGTGAACGATAAGAGAAGATATAATGGCAATTCAGTAATTTCAATTCATTTTAACGGGGACGTAACATCAGGTTTAGATGGGTGGTTAGTTGAAAATGGAAGTGGTATAGCGGGTGGTTACTTATAATTTCTTATATTACTGGTGGTTAATTGCAAACCAAGGGCAATAAGGGGTGGTTAAGTGTAAATTACCCTAACTTAAAAATCTATATCTATATACCTTCTTAATTTCGTACACCTTTGGTTGACGTGGCAATCTCTCCGCAGTTTTCTCTTGCCCACCCAATTGGCTTTTTTTTTCCATTTAATTTTTTTCCCCTCTCTTCACCCTTTAGACCCAAGACTGCTAGGGTTTCTTTTCCTATTTCCAGTCCCGTCTTCCTCCTCTCGCCCTCCCAGTCCCGTCTTCACTCATCTTGCTTTGTCAATTTCAGTTCTTCCTCCTTCGCTCTACCGGTTCCATCGCTCTTCCTCCTCCGTTCATTCGCTCTTCCTCCTCCACCGGTACAGTTATACGCCCTCCTCCTCATCTTCGTCTTTCTGCGCTCCGCTTTCGCCTCCGATTATGGTCGATTCCAAGTTTGTCGCCGGCGGCTTGAGGTTGTTTCTCTGCCTTTGACTATGGTCGATTCCAAGATTGACTGCGAATGGGCCTATTGCCAATGTCGTGGCCCCTCTTCACTCACTGCCTTCGCTGAATTGTCGAGGTTTCTTTCTCTCTCCCTCTAACTCCATCTCTCTTTTCAATGCTTTTCTCCTCTGATTTTTGTGTTCTTATTTGATCTAGCAACTATGCTTTAACTGCGTTGTGTTTGAGAGTTTTATTTTCCAATTTCTGATTATCCATAGGATTTCAAAGTGGCCATTGAGACCGATTCAGTAATTGCTTTCTATTTGGGATGTTTTTTTCATTTTCTGATGCTACTTTGCGTATAGTATGTTTAATGCGTATTTGGGAGTTTATTTTTCATTTTCTGATGCTTTAATTGCACCTGTACAAAGTTTAATTCTTGATGAAAAATTACGGAAAAAAAAAACATTCACTTGCTAACTCCAATTTGAATGTTTGCTAATCACATTTTGCAACAGCTTTCTGATATCAGAAGGTAAAACTCCCTTTCAATCGCATGAAGAAGTGAATAAGTAAACACACCATATGTTCATGCCTCTGTTGACAAAACAAGATAGTTTATCATATCACATTTCATCTTACAAGTTCTGTACAGCCAGTTAAAAACCTGCTCCCCAACTTCGGCGCGTTCCTTCTTGAGTTGAAAACTTAAGGAGCCTATCTTTCAATGAGATTACTGACAAGCCATGAACCATGGTAAGAATTGTAGTTTGAGATCTATTGTTGCTTCCTCCTCGCTTGGTTTTGTAGCACTTTGAATTGATCCATGTATCTACATGTGTTAATAAAACTCTTGCTTGATCCCACTCTTATTAGAGGTTCCTATGATATGATATGGTGTAGTATTAGAGGTTGCTATGATATGTGTTAATAAAACTATTGATTGATCCCACTATTCTTAGAGATTGCTATGATATGATGTAGTATTCATTTTGGTGATTCAACTTCTGTTGAATTTGGATTCTGTTTGTTTTAGCGGAAATTAAAGAAATCATATATACCCCAAAAAATGGTATCACTAATGACAAACTGGAAACATCCAAGGAAATTTTTACTTTGTACAAATATAGTTAAAACTTTTGCATATTTATTCCTTACATACCTTTCTATTTTTTACATTAAAAAAACCTCTCTATTTTGTGGTAATCGTGTTTATTTATTGTTTTAGGATTATATCATGAGAGGTTATAGTTAGGAATTAGGATTTGGGGATGTACAACAAATGTCGTGGCCCCTCATCCGCTTCCTTCTCTCGGCCTCCAAATCCCGTCTTCACTCAATGCCTTCGCCGAATTGTCGAGGTTTCTTTCTCTCTCCCTCTAACTCCATCTCTCTTTCAATGCTTTTCTCCTCTGATTTTTGTGTTCTTATTTGATCCGGCAATTATGCTTTAATTGCTTTGTGTTTGAGAGTTTTATTTTCCAATTTCTGATCATCCATAGGATTTCAAAGTGGCCATTGAGACCGATTCAGTAATTGCTTTCTATTTGAGATGTTTTTTTTCATTTTCTGATGCTACTTTGCGTATACTATGCTTAATGCGTATTTGGGAGTTTATTTTTCATTTTCCGATGCTTTAATTGCACCTGTACAAAGTTTAATTCTTGATGAAAACTTAAGGGGAAAAAAACATTTACTTGCTAACTCAAATCTGAATGTCTGCTGATCACATTTTGCAACAACTTTATGATATCAGCCTTCTCTGTCCAGTAAGCCGCCCATCAAATCCTCCATTGTCAAATTCAGAAGGTAAAACTCCCTTTCAATCGCCTGAAGAAGTGAATACGTAGACACACCATATGTTCGTAATATGCTTATTTTTTTATATCTTATACTGATGTTGGTCTTATTGCTTTCATTAATCAGGCCGATGACCTTCTCTTTTTGTTGGGGTAACATGGTGACATTCTAAATTATAACAGATTTGTCTTCCTTATGTAAGTGACACATTTTGGTTCATTATTAAACTTTTTATATTTACATTTTAATTTGTATATCATTTATTATTAACCTATAAATGATCTCTATCATATAAATTCATCTCTTTGTATTCATCAATATTTATTTTTTCTCTCCAGGATTTGCATGATCGAAACCTACATCACCAACTCGATATGTGTCTTTTCTAAACACCTATGTCGTTCAATAATAATGTTGTTTTAGACTTTCCAAACATTTGTTTATATTTAATTTGGTAATTCCTTATAATACATATTATATATTATATATTCTCATTTTTTTTCCATCGCAACCGCGCCATGACGCGGGTATTACACTAGTACTAAAGTTAAAGGCGTGGACCGTGGTTGCTAATTTGTTCTTTTTGGGCTATACTTATTAAAAGATGTCATCCAAAGCTCTAGCGCTTGTATTTATATACTATGTATGAACTAAAATATTTGATTTTTATTATTACTCATTATTTTTAATAAAAGTTATAACTATATAAAATATCAAATTTTTAATTAACTTTTTGAAATTATTTCATCCCTTTTTAGTAATGAGTATAAAAATTTAATTACAAATTTTAATATTTTATAGATTTTTTTTAGCTTTTTAAGAAATATGTTGAAAAATAAAAAATAAAATATTACCAATTGAGTGGAATAATATACAATACAAATAAATAGAAAAGGTGATTTGAAAAAGAAAGATTGATTATTTGTAAAATGTAATAAATTGAAATCTCCATAAATAATTTTAATAATATATAATTATAAATTAATTAATTTTAATAATATATTAATTACTGAACTTACCCTAATATGACTTTGAAATTTTCTTGGCTTTTTATTAGTCAAAGTTTTAGTTTAACCATCGGGTCTGCCGGATCGAAATTCATTTGACCCAGAATAATACTAATTTTTCAGTTTCGGGTCCAAGAAATTTCTCTTTGTCAAAATTTTCGAGTCTTGATCCAAAAATTCCGGGCATTCGGATTGGACTATGTTTTGACAGTCTACATGGAAGGCTCTAAATTAACCATTCCGGGATGGCTCAGTGAAGGTCCCCAGTTCGAACCCCATAATTCAAGCAAGGCTTTAAATTTCCCGGGAAACGCCAACGGCTCTATTAAACCCTAAAGCTAAAACCCCCAAATTGATAAACAAGAACAACGAAATCGTACTTTACCAGTTTACCCTAAACCCTTGAAAAGCCCCCGGTGCCGGTACTAGTCTTAATCTTTACCACTAAACACTGAATTTGAACCACGAGGTGGAATCGCTTCCACTTCCATGCTCATTCGCTTCCGCCAATGGCGTCCCCACTGCTTCCCTCTCAAACCCCTCTCCCTCGTATTCTCCAAATCCTCCGCCTTTGCCGCCGCCGCCGCTACTTTCTCCGCCGCCGATCCCGACCTAGTAGCCACCTCTGTCTTAAACCCTAATGACCCCGTTCGCGAAGTTCTTAATGGCCTGAGGAATCGGGGCCCTGCTAGATTTTTTGGAGACGATTACTTCCGTGATATGCTGATTTCGATCAATTTCGATGAAGTTGATCGCATTATCGACAATTTGAGGACTGATACTCCGGGATTAGCCCTGGTGTTCTTCAATGCTTTGAGAAATGATTATGGGTTCCGGCATTCGAGGGCTTCTGTGTTGGCCGTGTCTCACATTTTGGCGAGGGAGAGACGAGTGGAAGAGTTGCGAGAGGTTTTGACTCAATTGACGGCAGACGAAGGTGAGTTCTTTAGAACTCTTTTTTTTTTCCGGTTTTATGCTAAAAAATTGATTGTTAGATTGTTAACATTCAAATTAATTATTTCGTTTATGCAATAATGCAAAGTTTTTTGTAGACTGGAAAAATCATCAAAAGAGTAGTGTGATAAATGGGAAATCATAGTTTCTACCTAAAAAAGGGAAATTGCACGCACGCGCGCGCACTCACACATATATACATAGGAAAGAAGGCTCTATAAATGGACAGTCACTTTGAAAGAAATCCATAATATCACTTCCTTGTTTTTGACAAGAAACTGAAATCTACCATCTTTGAGATGAGGAAAACAGAAAGCTGTCATGGTTTTATGTGGTCAATTGAGTGTGTTCCATTATCTAAACTTGACCATTTTTAATCTTATCTAATAATTCCTAGGGCTTGGTTCTGCACCTTGTATTTGTGATCATTTGTGCAACGGCTCCTCGAAGTGGGATCATGACAGTCTTGTGTGGGATATGTTGGCATTTTGCTATTCAAAGTTTGAGATGGTTAATGACGCATTATATGTTTTGGCAAAGATGAAAGACTTGAATTTGCATGTCTCGATGTGGACCTACAATAGTTTGTTGCACAATTTGAGGCAAACTAAATTTATGTGGAACATATATGATGAGGTCAAATCCAGTGGTGTTCCTAGAAACCAATACACAAGTTCCATCCTAATAGATGGTATGTGCAGGCAGTCAATGCTGCTAGAAGCAGTGGCATATTTGCGGGAGACTGAATGCAGGGATAATTCTCCTAGCACTGTGTCTTTTAATACCCTCATGTCAGGATTTGTAAGAGTTGGTTTCATACATGTGGCGAAGTCTTTTTTCTGCTTGATGCTGAAGTATGGACTTCTTCCTGATGCATATAGCTATAACATTCTGATCCATGGATTGTGTGTTGCTGGATCCATACATGAAGCTTTAGATTTTGCAGAAGACATGGAAAGTCATGGAATTGAACCTGACACAGTGACTTATAATACTGTGGCAAAGGGGTGTTATCTGCTTGGTTTGATGGATGGTCTGCAGGAGGTTATACAGAAAATGGCTCATAAGGGTTTGAAACCGGATCTTATTACATACATGATTCTGATGTATGGACACTGTCAAAAAGGAAATACCGAGGAAGGGCTTAGATTATATCAGGAGATGCTTTCCAAGGGTTTGCGGCCTAGTGTTATCACATACAGTGTCCTTGTGAGCTCTTTGTGCAAGAGTGGGCAACTTGACAAAGTAAAGGAATTGCTTGATGAGATGAATGCCTTGCAACTAAAACCAGATCTTATTTTGTATTCCATTCTTATACATGGATTTTGCAAGCTAGGGGAAGTGCAGCAAGCTTTATGTTTCTTCGAGGAAATGCTTTCAATGGGAATCTCACCAAATTCATTCTCACATGCTAATATTCTTCTCGGTCTTTGCCATAAAGGGATGTTGCACGAGGCAAGATCATACTTTGATAGCTTAACAAAGGCTGGATTGCCCGTGAGTATTGTTCTTTATAATATAATGATCAATGGATATGTGAAAAATAATAATAATTGGGACGCGATGCAATTATTTTGCCAAATAAAGGAAAGGGGGGTGTCTCCTACTATTGTTACATTCAATTCTCTGATGTATGGCTTCTGTAAAAGTGGAAGAATAAGGGAGGCTATAGGATGCCTTGAAGGAATCAAATGGCATCACATTGAAGCAAATGCTGTAACTTACACAACACTTATGAATGCACACTGTGAAGACCGGAACATTCCTGCCATGATTGAATTGATTAAGGAGATGGAGATGAAGAATGTTCAGCCAACTCATGTGACGTATACTGTCTTGATTAAGGGGTTTTGCAAACAAAACAGATGTCAAGAGGCTTACCAAAGACTTCGAGAGATGGATGATAAGGGTCTCTGTCCAGATCAGATTACATATAATACCATTATTCAATCATTTTGTAGAACCCGAGATATGAGAAGTGCATGGCAGTTGTATGGTCAGATGTTACAATCTGGTCTCAATCCTAGTCCTGCCACTCATAACATCCTCATCAATGGACTGTGTTTATACGGTGAGCTCAAAGTAGCTGATTATCTATTGAATAGTCTTCAAGATCAGAAAATTGGGCTGTCAAAAGTTGCATATATCACACTCATAAAAGCCCATTGTGTGAAGGGTAATGTACATAGATCAGTGGAGCTTTTCCACCAAATGCTGCAAAATGGTTTTAATATATCCTTGAGAGATTTTAGTGCCATCATCAACAGATTGTGTAAAAGGCATTTAATTGATGAAGCAAAAGTTTTTCTCTGCATAATGTTGTCGATGAGCATTATTCCAGATCAGAAACTGGTTGATGTGCTGAATAAGTCCTTTTATCGAAGTTGATTACAGTTAGAAATAATGCATCATATGCTCCTGGCTAGTGCATCCCTTGTCTCGGATAATGCACCCCTTCTGCGGCTACCTGCTTCATGTTTTAAGTCAATGTTCATGCTAAAACCTGTCAGGTAATATATCAGGCAAGAAAATAAAGTCAACATTTTTTTCCCACTCTACTGTTGATGATCTGCGAGTTCGATTTCTTGGGTGAATTTACACTATACTCTTAAATACAATGCAAGCTTTTATTCAGGTTGAATGTATGTTTTTAAAGATTCATATGCTTGTACAAGTCAGTAGGAATCATGGATGAGTCACAAGACATTTATTTGGATGAGGTATTACCTGGGAGAGAGTTCATCTTTTATGGAGCTCGCATTTGTTGCATTCCTGTGATTTCGATACTGCAAGGTATGGTCTGAAACTCTGAATCATGTTTCTTTATTTTTGCACTATCTGGAGGATCTTTCAAGGTATTCATTTTCTTTTTTTTTTTTTTTTTTTTTTTGTGGGGAGAGGTGTGTGGAAAGATTAGCATTAAAAAATTCAAGAGACTATGTCTGTAGATTCTCCATAGCCTTATTGTTTTTCAATCTATATTATAGAGTCCTAGTAATTTCTTGGAATTGCTCAAAATGCAGGGAGACACTGCCTTCGGTTATAGCAGTTTGTATCACTTCTTAAATCAGAATTCTTATTCACACATCAGATCTTGAAGCCAGTATAGATTTGGGTAAGGAACCCACACCTTCTTGTCATTATGTTAGCCTCTCTGTTTTCAGACGGCTATAGTAGAGTTTCTTTAAGCCATAAGAGTTTTCTTTTCCTGAACATTTATTTTCTTCAAATTTTTTTTTGGCAAAACTAATTAAAATAACTCAACCTTTGGAGGAGGGTTAAAAAAAAAATCTCCACCTTTCAACGGTAAGAAAAATAACCCAATGTTCGGAGGAGGTGGTAACGAAGTATCCTGATTCTTTTTTTTCGACTATAAATCAAGGCAAAACCGATGACATATAATTGACGAAATTAAGATTTTGGTGAATTTTGGATAGTATTTACTTTTTCTTTGGATAGTATTTACTTGTTTTAATGAGAATGATATAATTTGACCAATCTCATGTCATTGTTTTGGCCCAATTTATGGTCGTCAAAATAAGTCGGCAGAATTTGTTACCTCCTATCCCAAAGGTTGAGTTATTTTTCTTACGGTTGAAAGGTGGGAGTAATTTTTTAACACTCCTAAAAAGGTTGGATCATTTTAATTAGTTTTTTTTTTTTTTTTTTTGTTTTTGGAGGGGAGGTGCTGGGGCTTGTACGTCTCTTCTGAAGGAAGACTGTTTGGTCCTTGAAGTTTCTGAAAACAAAATTAGTGACTCTGCTGTAATGTGTTTGGTTGGAGAATGATCAGTGATGGAACTAAACCTCTTGATATATATAATTCATTTTCATCCTTTGAACAGTCTTCTCTTTGTGTTCCGTGTACCAGTTAAACTGAATCTTTGCATTATTTTCCCCACCATATGCTTGTGTCATTAATCACTATATTTACTGCCAAAAAACTAATCCCCCACCTGTGTGCCTGCCAAACTCTTATTGAGATACTGCTTGCTAGCTCCTTTAACTTGAAATTTCCTTTTTTTTCTTTTCCGACTTCTTTTTTTAGTTTCAACAAAATGGTACATACTGCAAATCTCTTGCTTCATCTTGCAATCCTAAGGTTTCTTCAGAATACATTAGGCTATGATCTATCGAACTGGACGCATATTCAATGGTTATTTTAGGATAGTTGCTATTTTGGTCTGCAATCTTTTGTAGCGGGGTGTTTGCTTTAACATGTTCCTTCTCATTTCCCTAATTGTCAGATTGTTGCCTTTTTTGGTTCCTTCAACCAACTTATCATCTACTTGTTTAATTTTCAGGAACTCAAATGATTTTTTGGTTTTTGAAGTTTGGCCAACCGATATTTGTTGCTTGCTGGCCATCACAGATTCAGTTCCCACAGTATGGCTGGACTCTACCATCAAAAGCTCGTAGTGTCTAGGCATACTGTGGGAACTGATACTGTATCTTTGGCAGGTTTTATGAAAAGCTTGTGTTCAAACTGGATCACTTCAGATATAGGCTCCCAAAAGAAAGATTCTTAATCTGACAATCAGCCTCTCAGGTGGCAATCGGGCTGTGGAGCGTGATGTTGAGTTTTGTGACAAATGCAGGTACTGCCGGTGGATGGAAGCCAGTTACACTGCACCTACTTCTTATTGGGCTGCTCCTGCGTTTAGACTTGAAAAGGGGTGGGCTGACGGCTCAAATGTGGGATTTTTACCGTGGGAAGAGGGAGAGTTGGGTGTTGTGTTGAACAGTGAAAAATGGACGGTTGATGTACTAGCTAGCTAGCTATCTTGTATCCCTCTCCAGCAATGTTGTTCATCAGAGAGACACCTGGAATAGATGGATATTCCTTTAGGTTTACAAATGTCAAGCAGCCTGTGAAGGTCAGTTTAGTTCTCCATAGACTTTCCTGTTAATTTTTTTTTTTTTTTTTACTGTTAGTTGGTCAAAAGGTGTCACTATATTTGTTTTTTCTACTTTTTCATCACTTGAAAAACTATCGAGAATTCAGCTGACTCAGGATATCAGCTCTAATGTATTGAGAACTGCTTATGTTTTGTACGGAGTATTAAACTATTAGGTACACCGTACACCGTACATGTATATGATATATCAGTTTTTTTTTGTTTTTTTTTATTATTGAATACATGCATCAACTCCTTTAGTGTGGGAAACAACCTTATATCAAGTACATTAATATTTCAAAACATGTCTACATGTACATCAAGTTGCAGCAGAGCTGTATTAATTTATCCATAATTTTTTCACATTATATGACAGCGAAATCCAATGAGTTAAAACTTTGGAGTGTGTGGTTGTTGATGCCGACACCTTACTTGAAAGACTTGAATCTTCACTACAAGGAGTACAAACATTATGAGCTTGTAGTGTCGTGCAAAGTTTCTACTCCTTCCTTGTCTTAGGTAACCAAGCGAGATTGATTCTCCTAATATTTTTCTTTCTTCCCGCTATATTTGGATAGAATTAGTTTTTTGAATCAGCTCAGGATGTCAGCTACTTATTTTTGTTTGGTCAGCAGAATATCAACTACTTATTATTTCTACCTTTTATTACTTGAGGTTGCATTTATGAGAAGAGTTGTGCTTATTCTTGTTCTAGAATCGATTAAGTAATGTTTTTGGAACAATATAACGCGAGTCTATCAAGTGAAAGGACCTGGTATATCTATTAGTATTGTAATCACCTGGTGGTAATTTAGTGTCTTGGTCAAAGTACTTGGTGCTGTATAATTTTATTAGTTTTAAAAGTTTCAAATGCTCAAAGAAATAAGAATGGACCAAGCTTTGGCCACATTTGGATTCTGCTCCCTGCAGATCAGTGGTCGTGCAACAAGCTCTGGTTATCTTGAAATCACTGAATTGTTGTTGGTTTACAAATCAACTGAACGGTTAGAATAGTGATTTCCATTAATTGTCATCTAATTTTGGGTTTCTAAAAACTGCTTTATCTTTCTATGATGCAATCATGCAGGTAAGACTGTCAGTCCAAAATTAGGTGGTTCCTGAAGACAAATAAGTGTTGAATCGATTAATGAGTTACTACTTATTAAAGGTTATTACCCTCCCTTGGATCTTTTTATATAGATAGATTTTTCGGTTTTAGGGATACTTTGACTACATGTGACTATGTGAGCATGGCTATTGAAATTTATAAATAGGATCATTTACTCGACAAACACATCTAGGCTTTTGTCAAGTAAATGAGGCATGGAGGCTGAGGATCTTTCGAGACAATTGAAAACTCAGATCTCACTGAATTACAACGTATGCCATGATGTGGTTGGCGACTCTGAAGTACCATTCCTAAGCAGAACCCGGTGTCAACCTGCTCGAGGTTGTCATATGGTGATGAGTGATGACGACTGTAATTCATCTGTCACTTCTGCAGGTGGTGCTCCGTCAACCTGTTGTCTTTTGGAGATAACATCAAAACTGAGCTTTATAGTTAAAAAGAAGAGTTTGATCACTTCGTCAAAGTTAAGGTATCGCCATCCCTCTTTCTAGCACAATAATCCCAGTACCATTAGAGGCATCATAATTTGTTCTAAGACTGTATTTTTACTCTTCATGATCTGCTGATATGCTTCTGATTGATTCTGAATACTCATCTAAATTTTGAGCATTGCTGGGATTTTTATATTCTACAATGTGCCCAGGCAGAACACCTTAGAGAAAGGGAACCGAAAAAAAGGGAGCTCACGGAAAGGATAGAATGGGTCGCTGATAAACCCTAGAATTGGCACTATAGGGCAGTACAATGAGCCCGTGGTAAATTTTCTTAAGACCAATCTCCATCAAGCCCAACCGGGCCATGCCACAAGGTGTTGATCAAGCCAATTAGCCAAACAAGGTTTTAGGGACAATCAAGTGGATGATAATATACCTTTGCATTTGTATATAGAGTCTATAGACCCAAACAAGTGCGTATATGTCAGGAGCACTTAGAGATGGAAATCAACCCACATAGACCTGATCTATCCATTAATTCACCCCGAATAAATGGATAAATATGTGGATAATGGATGATGGATCGGATCGGATATGAATGAAAGGGTGTCCAATCCATCACCCAATCCACTAAAATTGTTTATTATATGAACTTTTATCATATCTTTTACGCAACTTATATATTATATGTAACTTTATTTGATAGTTTGAGTTTTTATTTTTTGTGTAAGTTATGAATGATGAGTATTTTAAATTTAATATATTAAAGTTTTATTTTTTTATTAAGTTTTATTTCCATTTTGAAAATTACGGTGGACATTTACATGAAATTTCTCACTCATATATTTCACCTGATCCACCCAATAACCCGTGGATGATGGATGGATCGGATATGGATGCAAGGGTTAGTGGATGATGGGTGGATCAGGTGGATGAAATTTCTTAATGGTTCGGGTGATGGAATTTGTATGTCCACCCATAACCTGATCCATTTCCATCCCTTCCATGCAGGTAGAGTTGGCAATGCCCGACCCGATCCGAGAAAACCAATCGGAATGACCCGACACCAAACTCGACCGACACCTGAATAAATTTTAAAAAGTTTGGAACCGAGACCGACCGATTCGACCCAAACTCCGCCCGAACCCGATAGCAAACTGAATCTGATATTAATCTGAACCCAATTATACCCGAATGAACCAACCCGAAGACCGAATCACCCAACCCGATTATATCCGACACTTGAAATCACCCGAACTATATTATATCCGACACAACGAAATAACCTGCTTATATTCAAAATGTGAAATAACCTGAATATTTCCCCTCTAAGTTAACGGTCGTAAAGACAAATTGATATATTTAAATACCCCTTGAGACATACTGGTATATTTAAAGACAAGAGAGACAAAAGGGGGATATAAAAGGTGTTTTCGGGGATATCTCCCCTTTTCCCTTGTCAAGTCGGTTCACCCATTATAATTCGGTTTTAAATTAGGGGGAATTTGTGAAATGTCCAAAAAAAAATGTCCTAATTGGTGAATTATCCACGTTTTGGACAAATTGATGAATTGTCCACTCTGTCGCTCCCTCTGCACTGTCTCTCTCCTGCCCGCTCCCTCTGCCGCTCTTCTCTCCGATTCGTCTGGTCCTGCCGCAGAGGAGCACTGAGCAAGTTAGCAAGCGAGGTCGATGTCGAGCGAGCGGAGCGAGGGAGGCTGAGCGAGTGAGCGAGGGAGGCCGAGCAAGCGAGCGGTGGCGGATTCGGATCTGAGAGAGGCGGTGTCTGGTGGCGAGAGCGAGTGAGCGCCGGAGGCGGTCGCTAGATCCGTGTTCTTCATCTGAAGCAAGGCCGAGATCTATGGCGACATCGTCACCTTCTCCCTCTCCCACTGCAGATTCTCCGTGTTCCTCATTCTATGTCGCTCGAGTTCTTCGGATTCCAACTCCAATCGAGTCCGGCAACTACATTGATTTGACAACTACATCGAGATCTGCTCGATTTCGGCTTTCTGTGCTCAATTTCTGCTTGAGTTCTCCAACTTCACATGTATTCTCTCCCTTTCTCTTGCTCTGGATTTATTTATTTTGCTCCTTATAATATTATTTCTTGCTCTGGATTCTTGATTTTGGATCGCAGAAGAATTATAATTAGATGCATAGGTTAGGGAAACCATATCAGTAGTTGACGAGGTGCTGCTGATGAGGAGCTTATACTTGCTGATTTTATGCTTCAAACCTTGCTCATTTTGGATTCTTGCTTGTTTAAGCGTCGTTTAGAAATTGAGAATTACTGAAATTTTCAGAAGCAATTGTGAATTCCCAATAGCAATTTGTCAATGGAGATTCAAGTAGCAGTAATTTCCACGTTTTTCCGCCATGTCACCATCTTCAGACCTTGCTTATTCAAGCTTCATGAATTTAAACTGAACTTCTGTTTTTGTGTTTTGCTATAGCTTTTACAGCCTATGCTTTTGCCTTTTATGTATGCAATGCCTAGCATATCAAGTTTCCATCGATAGGTTTTTCTTCCTTGCTCAACAATGTCTGAATTGTTTTCTACTCCGTAATAATGTTCAGATCAAAGACAGGTAAACTGTATGATTGTCAACCTGTGCAATTAACTTGATATGGATTACCATATAAGCTTCAAAATCTCATTAATTATTTACGTGTATTGTACTTATTTGTGCGGATAAAAGAGCATGATCCAACAGGGTTTTTTTTTATTGGAATTGCATTTTCAAGCTTATCATCTGAAATCTGGGCATATTTTTATTGGAATAAGTACTGCTACAGCAGCAGATTGGGCTACTACTATGAACCTTCTTCAGGATTGTATTGCTCCGCATCAACAGGAATATGGTTTGTTTCTCTCGTCTTGCTCGATATTTCATGTTTTTTTCTCTGAATTCAAGCTTTCACAACAATGACAGCATACTTGCATGATTATCTAAATTCTATCAAAAAAGGGACATCGTTATCCATTTAGAATAAAATTGTCGTGTTATTTGCTTGTTTTTAAGACCCTAAGCATGTAGCAGTAGCACATTCATCTGAATATTTATATTTTCTATCGTCTCTTTAAGGTGAAGGAGAAGCAGGTAGCGTTTCGCAGGTGGCTACACAGAGGTCCTGGAGAAGACAACGTAGAGCTTAGGTTCAGGTACAATGTGGCAAAGAGGGAGGCCAAGCGAGCAGTAGCTAAGGCTAAAGACAAGTCCTTTGATTGTTTGTACAAGACCTTAGATCAGAAGGGAGGGGAGCAGATTCTCTATCGTTTGGCTCGCCAGAGAGAGAGATTAAGCAGAGATATAGACAACGTCAGATGTATCAAAGATGAGAGTGCTCAAGTGTTGGTAGAAGATTAGCAGATCAAGGAGAGATGGCAGAGATACTTCTCAGAACTACTTAACGAGGATTCCCCCGCCTCCGAGCAGAGCCCCAGGTTCGCAGAGCGTATTGACTTTGGCTTCCACCGTCGCATCACTATTAAGAAGGTTAAAGGAGCTGTATGCAGGTCGAAGAACAACAGAGCTTCTGGTCCGGATGATATCTCGGGGGAAGTTTGGAAATGGTTAGGGGCTAAAGGTTTGACTTGGCTTACTTCGCTCTTCAATGTCATCCTAAGTTCGGGTAAAATGCTAGCGGAATGGAGACTTAGTAAATTGGTTCCGGTCTTCAAGAACAAGGGAGATGTTCAGTGATGTAGCAACTACAGAGGTATTAAGCTATTGAGTCACACGATGAAACTGTGGGAAAGAGTTATAGATTGTCTTTCCACCCTACTCCAAGAAGAGGTCCCTTGGTGTATGCTGTTTGCAGATAACATTGTGATTGTGGACAACTCTAGAGCAGGTTTGGCACGCAGGCTTGAAAACTGGAGGGTGGTGCTAGAGTCTAAGGGTCTCAGACTGAGTAGGACCAAGACCGAGTATGTTCAGTTTAGTTTTGGTGAGGGGTATGTACAGGGACCCGCGATTGCATTGGGGGAGGTTACTGTCCCTAGGAAGGAGTATTTCAAGTACCTGGGCTCATACGTTCAGAGTGATGGGGGTATTGACAGAGATATTGAGCATCGAGTTCAGTCTGGGTGGCTGAGATGGAGAAGAGCGTCGGGGGTGCTTTGTGACAAAAAAGTCACAACTAAACTGAAAGGTAAATTTTATAAGGTGGTTGTTAGACCGACCTTGTTGTACAGCTCTGAGTGCTGGCCTATCACTAAAGCGCAAGAACAGAAGTTGTCAGTTGCAGAGATGAGAATGCTGAGATGGATGATTGGGCACATGAGACTCGACAAAATCCGAAATGCTGACATCAGAAGAGAGGTTAGAGTTGCGAGTATTGTGGACAAATTACGGGAGTCCAGATTACGCTGGTTTGGGCACTTCAGTAGGAGACATGAGTCGGCTCCGGTTCGTAGGTGTGAAATCCTAAATTTGGGAGAAATCCGTAGGGGGAGAGGTAGACCGAAGAAGAGCTGGCTGGAGGTTATCAGACATGATCTTATTCTGCTGAACCTATCGGAGGATATGACTTCGGATAGAGACCACTGGAGGAGGAGCATCCGAGCTGCTGATGTTTAGTGTCATTTGAGCTGTGTTCTCGTGCCATTGTTTACTTTCTTGCTTCTTCCCTGCGCCTTCTTTTTCCTATTACCTGCTGTCTCTGCTTCCTTATTTGAGTCATACTGTTATGTGGTTATTGCCCTATCGTTCTGGGTCTACCGGAAACACTCTCTCGATCTATTCGAGGTATGAGTGCGTACATCCTGACCCTCAGACCCCGCTGTTTAGCGGGATATACTGGGTTGTTGTTGTTGTTGTTGTTGTTGTTGTTGTTGTTGTTGTTTAGGGTGTTGTAATTATGTAATGTAAACCTCAAACAAATGTTGCTTGCATACTCTTTGATTTATTTTGAATCTCTGTCATTCTTAAGGAGCATTCCGTTGTATAGCTTGCGCCTTCGGCGCAAATTTTCTGTGAAAATTTGTGAAAATGCCAGGGACTTGAATCAAGGTGTTTATGATGATGTTTTTCCCTATATGTTTAAGGGGGTCTGTCAATTAATCAAGTGATGAGAGATGGACAAGTTGTGCAGTCAAGTAAGTACCCCCATCTTTTTGTTACTGCATTAAGGGTTGTGTATGTGAAATTGAATGATGTGGATAATGTAGGCAATTGTTTGCTGACACACATTGCAAATTGCTGACACCCATTGCAAAATGTTGCCTTCATTTTATTTGAATGAGGATGTGGGTACTGTTAGAAGATTAGATATAGATGCAACTATTAGAGCAACAACTCCATCCAAAAGATTAGATGTACATGCAACTACTAAGAGATATGGTAGACCTACAAGGAGGGCATATAATTAGATACTTTTCTCATAATCTATTATTAAACCAATCATGGGTTTATGGGCATTTATACTTTTGGCTATCTTGAGAAGCTACGATGTTCTATAGAAACCAATAGAAGTTATGCCTGAAAAAACTCTCTACTTTTCAGAGCTGAACTAGACAAAGTAGGCATCATCCTATTTAAATTATTCTAATAGAATATAGTAGCTTAAAATGGTAGGAATCTTCCTTAAAAAGAAGAAAGAACCATTGAGGTTTAAAATCTTGATTTCATTTATTGGATGCAGTGGTTGATGAGTTGAGATGTAAAATCTTATGACACATTCAATAGGTGGAAGGGTGCTGTTAACAGTGGTGCTGGAGGATTCAGTGCTGGCAATTCAGGGGCTGGCCGACCAGAATCTAGTTCTAGTAGAAGAGGTGGTTGTGGGAGGGGACGTGGTCAGGACCGGGGTGGTGGTGGTTGAGGAAGGGGAAGGGGACATGCGAGTGCAATAGGCATAGCATTTGTCTCGGCAGCTGGAGACCCTGTCTTTGAAAGAGCGTGTTTCAGATGCGGTGATCCAACACACTTTGCGAATGCTTGCCCAAACCGTTGAATATATACTAAGAAGGTGACTAAGAGTCCCTTCAACACCGGGAACAATGCCACCACAAACAAACTCCAAAACCCCATTTTGACAATCTGTTGTTATAATTGTGCTTCTTTGGATGCTAGCTTGTATACTTTACAGAATGTGTATATATACATTTAGTTCTGGTGTTTCATTTCTTTGTGCTATTATACAGCCTCAATGAAGCTGAGAAAAGGAAAGTGGTTGCTTTCTATTTAAAAAAAATGTGACTAATTTCTAAAAGCAAAACAAAAGATGACTCCACCTAACCTAGCTACTGTTATTTGATGTATATGTATGCATCGAAATAAAATTTGATGTTTTAAAAAAAAATACTACCAGTACAATTATTGTGTCATTGCATAATTTTTTAAAAATAAAATATTAATAATATTACCAATTAATATAAAATATTAATAAAAGTTAGGATAAATAAGAAAAATAGAATTGATTAGAAAATAGTATATTTGCACAATATAATGTTATATTTGCACGATGGGGAGTTTGTTGCATGTTTTAAGGATGATAAAAATTATATAAAATATTAATTTATATATATTATATATACTTTTATACTTCGTCTAAAAAGAATGAAATTATAACAAATAATAAAAAAGTTTAGATATTTTACATATTTTTATCACCCTTAAATAACGTGTATAATTTTATATTAATTTGTATATTATATATACTTTTCCAAACAAAAATTTCAAATTTAAGTTCTAAATTGCACATTCAAACTAAAATTGCACCTTTTTTTTCTCGTGTCAGCACTTTTTAAAATTTTATATTGGTGTGCAAATATAAGTTTATGTTGAGCAAATATAATATTTTTGAAGTGCAAATATAAGTTTATGTTGTGCAAATATAATATATTATTGAGCAAAAATAAGATCATGTTTAGCAAATTTCCACTAATCCCCCATGTTGTGCAATTATAGTCTATTGATGAGCAAAAATAAGACCATGTTGTGCAATAATCTATTGAGAAACTATAGAATTATATTGAGAAAAAAATAAGATCATGTTTAGCACAATTTCACAAGTCTCAATTGTTGTGAAAATATAATCTATTGTTGCGCAAAAATAAGATCATGTTGAGCAAATTTCCACAAATCCCCCATGTTGTGCAATTATAGTCTATTGATGACCAAAAATAAGACCATATTGTGCAATAATCTATTGAGCAAGTATAAAATCATATTGAGAAAAAAATAAGATCATGTTGAGCACAATTTCACAAGTCTCAATTGTTGTGCAAATATAATCTATTGTTGAGCAAAAATAAGATCATGTTGAGCAAATTTCCACCAATCCCCCATGTTGTGCAATCATAGTCTATTGATGAGCAAAAATAAGATCACGCTGAGCACAATTTCACAAGTCTCAATTGTTGTGCAAATATAAAATATTGTTGAGCAAACATAACATCATGTTGAGCAAAATTTCCATCAATCCCTCATGTTGTGCAATTATAGTCTATTGATGAGCAAAAATAAGATCATGTTGAGCACAATTTCACAAGTCTCAATTGTTGTGCAAATATAATCTATTGTTAAGCAAAAATAAGATCATGTTGAACAAATTTCCACCAATCCCCATGTTGTGCAATTATAGTCTATTTGTTGTGAGCTGAATTTGCCATGTTTTACACTTACTTTTAAATCGATTTCTGCATACATTGCATGCATTTGGGTTAGAATAATACAGAATCTGTGTAGTTTACACTTATTTGCAATATATGGAGGTCTACACAAGTTTTTGTTATATTTCGCAGAAATCGGACGCACTTTGGAACTTAAAGGAAACTCATGGAGATGCTAAGAATGGTGCAGCTGGAGAAAAGGCCATTTTTCACCATTCTTCGTTCTGAATCAAGCTTTGATGTCTTCATGAGAGTTGTAGCCCTCGGAAAGAGCTTTCCAACGCATGGTCATATGCGTCAATCCGACGAATGAGGACTCGGAAAAGTGCGTTTCAAGAACAGAGCAGAAAGCTGAGAGAACTCTACTCGAGATCGACTAGCCTCTACTCGATCTCGACAAAGGCTGTCCGAGCACACCTGGTCGAGCAGAGCTGATCGAGGACACTGAGTCAGAGACAACCCGATCCCGGAACCCTACTCGATATCGAGTAGCCGTGGTCGATATCGACGAGACTCTGTGCTTGCTGCGGCACTGTGTTCGACTGTCCGATCTTCTGTCGACTAACCTAGTCGAGATTGAGGACGCTGTTGTCGACTTCTGACCGTGAGATTTCTCTGCTGCCTAGGATCCGCTGACACGCTTCCTCGTGGATCGATCCTGACTTCCCGCTGCTACATCAGGAGGAGGTCTTGTAATTATTTGCAAGGGACGGAATCTGGTTTGCTGTGATTTATTTCTATTTTATTATTGCAAGTCTCGATTTCCTCCTATCAACACTATTGATGAGCAAAAATAAGACCATGTTGTGCAATAATCTATTGAGCAAGTATAAAATTATATTGAGAAAAAATAAGATCATGTTGAGCACAATTTCACAAGTCGTTGTGCAAATATAATCTATTGTTGAGCAAAAATAAGATCATGTTGACCAAATTTCCACCAATCCCCCATGTTGTGCAATCATAGTCTATTGATGAGCAAAAATAAGACGATATTGTGCAATAATCTATTGAGCAAGTATAAAATTATATTGAGAAAAAATAAGATCATATTGAGCACAATTTTACAAGTCTCAATTGTTGTGCAAATATAATCTATTGTTGAGCACATTTTTATATATATATTTTTTCGTGCAAATATAAGAGTACGTTGTGCAAATATAACCGTAAGTTGTGCAAATATGACCCAAGTCTATTTTTATTTTCTTAAAAACATTTTGTCGTACAAATATAAGAGTACGTGTTGCAAATATAACCGTAAGTTGTGCAAATATGATCCAAGTCTAGTTTTTATTTTTTATTTTTATTTTTTTTAACATTTTGTCGTGCAAATATAAGAGTACATTGTGCAAATATAACCGTAAGTTGTAAAAATATGACCCAAGTCTAGTTTTTTTAATTTTATTTTAACATTTTGTCGTGCAAATATAAGAGTACATTGTGCAAATATAACCGTAAGTTGTAAAAATATGACCCGAGTCTAGTTTTTTTAATTTTATTTTAACATTTTGTCGTGCAAATATAAGAGTACGTTGTGCAAATATAACCGTAAGTTGTGCAAATATGACCCGAGTCTAGTTTTTTTTTTTATAACATTTTATCGTGCAAATATAAGAGTACGTTGTCAAATATAACCATAAGTTGTGCAAATATGATCCAAGTCTAGGTTTTTATTTTTTTATTTTTTAACATTTAGTCGTGCAAATATAAGAGTACTTTGTGCAAATATAACCGTAAGTTGTGCAAATATGACCCAAGTCTAGTTTTTTTTAATATATTTTTGCAACATTTTTTCGTGCAAATATAAGAGTACGTTGTGCAAATATAACCGTAAGTTGTGCAAATATGACCCAAGTCTAGTTTTTTTTAATTTTTTTTTTGACATTTTGTCGTGCAAATATAAGAGTACGTTGTGCAAATTTAACCGTAAGTTGTGCAAATATGCCCCAAGTCTAGGTTTTTTTTAACATTTTGTCGTGCAAATATAAGAGTATGTTGTGCAAATATATATAACCGTAAGTTGGGCAAATATGACCCAAGTCTCGTTTTTTTTACATTTTGTCGTGCAAATGTAAGAGTACGATGTGCAAATATAACCGTAAGTTGTGCAAATATGACCCTAGTCTTTTTTTTTTTACATTTTGTCGTGCAAATATAAGAGTACGATGTGCAAATATAACCGTAAGTTGTGCAAATATGACCCAAGTCTATTTTTTTTTTTAAATTTTGGCGTGCAAATATAAGAGTACGATTCAAGCAATGAAACGGATAGAGTGGAAAATCAACCAAACCGAGAATAAACCGGAGATACATGAGCAAGAAACATCAGATTAACTCAATGGAATTCAAGAAAAAGTCCCTCCCTAATTACAACAGAAGACATCATATAGAAAGAAAAAAAATTAGGAATGGAACTCAGTGCTAATGGAGCATGACATAACCGGACCTCAAAGATCAGCAAAATGTGGACTCGCCGGATCTAGAGGAGGCAAGGCGCTGGACTTGAACCTCCTTTGATGACGAAGAGGCCGAAATACAGATCCCAACGCAAATCTGGAGCGGCGCCGCCGAATTCCTCAAACTCAAAAAAAAATTCTGACTTACAATGGCTCAGGTGCAAAATTTACTTGGATTGAAGTTGACTCACTATAATTATGAGTTGAGTTTAATAACTTTTCTTATAAGTTATGAGTTATACCCTTCTGCACAAATAAAGGTGGAAATTGTTACGATCAGTTGGTTTAACTTCTGAATGTTGATGCTAGTAAACAGATCATGTCGACCAGAAACTTATGAAAGCAAAATGGTAATCAAATAATACTACATCAGTACAGCTAGCTAACATCTAAAGTCTATATTCCTATTTCTCTGAACTGAACTATATATGCATACAAAGATTTAAAAAAAAGGCTAGTTTCAACACTAAAACAAATGCAGCATTCATTTATTTCTAGATTGGTGACTTTTCAAACACTAAGGTCTCGACGTTTTTCTATTCCCCTTCCTATTTATATATTCAAAACAATCCAGGAATAAGAAATAGAATATGAAGATATTAGCCATATTCATGAGCAGTATTCAAAACTTACAGAGACATCTTGAAATTCATCCAAGTTAGTCACAATAGTCTCCCACTCATATATAGTATTAGGAAGAACATTCGACCCCTTTATCTTAGCATTTTTCATCTCGACTTTCCTGATCTCCCGATATAACCTTTGACCAATAATAGCATCGGCCTCATACCTGCATCAACAATAGCAAAGGCAACAATTATAGGGGGAACATGTGTTATCAAGGTATAAAAAACAAGATAGGGTAATCATATTAGGACATTAGGTATACTACATCAGTACAGCTAGCAAAATAGAACTTACTTCGAAGTTCTTGAGGATCTGTGGGATCCTAGCCGAGAGGAATATAGCATGGTTACAAGCCTGCAACAAACAATATCAAAACAGGGAAGCTAAGCAGTTCAGAATCGCAAATTCGCAATCAATGAGAGAACTGCACAGAGAAGCACTCACATATAATGCTTCAAATAGCATAGGATCAATTTTCCCTGCCATGATAAAAGGCGCTATGGCGAAATATCTAAATCATCAAAGTCACGGTAACAACAATCTCCATGGATACTTGACGCGCATGAGGGGAGATCGATGCCTATGCTCACTCCAATCAAATAAATTTATGCTCGAATCCCTCTATAGTATAGTGAAAATCAAGGTTGATCCAAGGGAGTATGTTAGCGGTTCTATCCTAGTTGCTTTTATGGTCGAAAATAGGGGAATTAAAGGCAAAAGTGGCGGCTGTAATTGGTGGCAAAACACACTTAATTCGGCTCAAGTAACAAGTAACTAACACGAATGCAATATATGAGAAGGAACTTCCAAGATTAGGGATTACCACAACAACAAACACATGTATAAATCAATGAATCATATGAGAAATCATGCTTTTATCTTAAGGAGATAGCTTTCGCATACTCAACAAATAGACAATAGAGGTGATCACATAAAACCTATTTGTTTGTACCTTTCCTTAATTAGATCTCTTTTACTTTTGTCAAAGATCCCTAATTACTATCAATGTTAACAATCTCCTCTTTCAATTCAATTGCAACAATGAATTCCCTTAAACTTTCTTCAAAGGGTTAAGCACATGGGTAGAATAAGATAAAAACATCAAATAAACAAAGATTCATTCATCCACACACATGCTCATTATTGGGTTCACCCCAACCCTAGAAGATGGGGGGAACTACTCACTCATTGCAAAGAAAAACACAAAAACAATGGAAGAATTCATAATCTCAAATTGCATAAAATCAAACCTCAAATTCACTTCAATATCCTTCAACCAAAAACTCCAAAAATGTGTGTTCCTTCTGCTGTAAACTCAGCGTGTGTGTTGTGTTCCTAATTAGCCTCTAATTGGCTTTATTTAAAGATAGAAATTAAGACTTAATCTCCAAGGAAAGAGATTTTATCTTAGGAAAATAATATAATCTATCTATGAAAGGATAAAATATCCCAAGTCTATCTAAATAAAAAATCTTAAAAGAGATTTAGATGAAAACCCTAATTAAAAAGCCCATTAACTAATAAAATCAAGCGCAAAAACTTCTCCTGGTGCGCAGGTTATCGGCGCCGAGGGTAGAGGTGTCGGCGCCGAGGGTCTGTTCAAAAACGGTACTACTGGAATTCGTTGGGTGTCGGCATCGAGGGGGCAAGGGTCGGGGCCGAAGCTCTGTTCGAACGCAATAACCGCTATTTTTCTCCAGCTTTTCGACTATGTCTTCAATCGCACTTTTCCGAGTCCTCGTTCATTTTATTGTCGCATATGAATATGCGTTGGAAAGCTCTTTTCAAGGACTACAAATCTCATGAAGGCTCCAGATCTTGAATCGAAGTGATGGATTGCAGAAATAAGGCTTTTCTCCAGCTGCACCACTTTTTGCTTTTAGTTTGCTTCTCCATTGCCTTCATGATTTTTCATTAAACTCTAAAGTGAATCCAAACTCCTTCAAATCCCCTCCAAAACCTATAAAATCACACCAAATCGTGTGTAGACTCCATCTCTTGCAATATTAAGCATATATAACTACACATTTTCCTTACTTTCCCAACACAAAAGCTCATAAAAGAACTTAAACGAGATGAAAACATGATGCAAAATATGACTAAAAATGCGGACATCAATACTACAGAGTAAAATAATATTGAAAATTTTTAATAGTAGAGCAACAACTATACGAGCATGTAATTCCGGATTCCGCTGAAGGATGGGTGCTCTTATCAGAACATAAGTTAGCATCATCGCCAATACAAAGATCAACTTATTATCTTCTACATCTGATGAAGTTTCTGGATATTTGTGGGTCAAGCTTGATCCTAAGAGCCCAAAGCTATCAAATTCACCAAAGACACGAGAATTTATATCCACAAAGCCATTAAACTGCTTTGAAAGCTTATCTCAAGTCCTAAAGGGCTTTTGCTGAAGCTAATGCTCAATGCCTATATGGGATTCAAACCCACATTTTTGTGCATGAGCACAATGCTCTCCCATTTGAGCTAATAAGCTAAAAGCGTTCGACTAAGAAACTCAATAACTCCACAATCAAATGAATAGCAATCAGCCAACACACACAAACAAATTTTGAACAAATAAATAGCTCCAAACAAAGGCATTCACTATTCTATTCAATGAAATGGGAAAAGACATGGATCTGCCCACAACTACCATTTGAGTATTGTATTAAATGTATTGTAGTGCAGTACAAATAAAAGTAGCAATTCAACCTAAAAAATCAGCTTCCCCACCGATTGAATGTTGAACTGCAGTATCCATGTATTATGGATACATAGGAGACTGATTTATGGATGTTGAATGATTTAAGAATGAACAAACGAAATACTCCGTAGTAAAGATAATGAAGAACACACCAACGACACATGAACAACAATCCAGACTCAAAGCAGCTCCATAAATACTCCTCTTTGCCCTAGTATGAAATTTTAGTAGCAGCAATCCATTATCACCCAAAACAACACAGTTCAACAACTTGATCATCCATTTGATCCAATTCAACACCCAATTAAGCAAGAAAACCCTAAATTGATCATCTGTTTGATCAATTCATCAAATACAGTCTACTGTTAGCATAATCATACTAAATTGATCATCCATTTGATCCAATTCGCTAATCAATTAAGCAAGATTGAGAAAACCATAAATTCTCACCTGAGCGGAGATCTCCTCGTTAGAAGCCATCCGCGCTATCGCTGTGCAGATTGAGGCTACTTGCGTGCAACCTGACATCAATGAGTACGACGAGAGAATGGTTGACCCAGAATCCGGCAAGGCTAGAAGTCTCGGCGGAGGCGGCGACTGAAACGGAGGCGGAAAGATGTGAGGCGTCGAAACCAGGAGAAGAAGCTCTTGATAGGCTCGAAGAAGGTCTATTTTCTGAGGAACTGGTAGATTTGGAGGTTGGAAAACTGGTAGATCCAGATCTAGACCTTCATAGCGCGGATCTTCGACCGGCGAAATCTAGGACGAAATCAGATTTACAGGAGCAGGAATCCGGCCAACGAGATCTGGCCGCAACCTTGAATCACACCAATAGGCGGTGCCAGATCTGGCCACGAACCGGCGGCACCGGGAGGAGGAGTGGGGGGACGCAGACCGACGGCATAGGAGGAGAGGAGGAGGAGCGACCTGAAGGAAGCGTGATAGAGATATGAAGGAAGGAGAAAGGGAACGGGGATAGAAGGAAGAAAACAGGGTTTTATAGTGGACAGTTTTCCAATTTGTCCAAAAAGTTGGACAATTCACCAATTTGTCCAAAAAAAAGTGCATGTTTGGCAAAAATTTTCATTATTTTTTCAACCGGTTTTGTGTCACCAATTAAACCCATACCACAAATTAAACCAAACCCCTAAACCGTTCCCACCTCCCAGATTACATCTCGTTAGCCGTTACTCACTTACTCATCTCATACCACAATTATAACCTAATTTCAGATTATGTAGAGCTCTTTCCTCTGTTGGCTCATGGCTATTGGCCTTTTAGTACAACCCAATTTCATATTCTTGCCCCTTTGCTGATATCTTACACATTTATTAATTATAAACCTAAGTAAATTGAAGGAAATTCAGTTGTAAGCTGATACAAAGCTTTTAATTTGCTGTCATGTGCACAGGTCCTACATAAGCTCTTTTTTTTTCTGACATGGATTGAGAGGTGTTGCTGCAATATATATATATATACTAGCTCCGTTCAGATATAGATGTCGTTTGACTTTTTGACACGTTTTTCAATGAGCTAAACACTATACAAAATATTAATTTTTTAAACAATTTTTTTTAATAATATGACACTTATTATTAATAAGTATTTATATTATATTATAAAATTACTTAAAAATTAATATTTTATATAGTTTTTAGCTCCTTAAAAAATGTGCCAAAAAGTCAAACGACATCTATTGCTGAACGGATGTAGTATATATATTTACAATGGGTAGATTAGGTTTACGTTTATCCATGTGGTAAACGAAGTTTTGTCCAAATTGCACATATAATCTAACAAATAAATGGGAGAATGAATAATGCGAGAGAACCTTATTACTAGTGGATCAGGAGGCAATGATGAAAAGAAAGTAAAAAAAGAAATGATGGGTACAACATAATCAGAAGCAACAGAAGAAAGGCTATATGTGGTAGCAGTTGTGTCAACCGAAGAAGGTATTGAGATAGGAACTAGTGCATAAGGAGCAAAAGACTGGATGAGAAGATTCTTAAAGGGGAAAAGGCTCTCATGGAACACAACATCCCTTGAGAATAACACACGATTTGTCTCCAAGTTGAGAAGTTTGTAAGCCTTCTTACCCAAAGGATATCCCAACATAACACAAGGAACAACTCGTGGAGCTAACTTATCCTGGCCATGTTGAAGTGTAGAAGCATAACACAAAGATCCAAAACACCTAAGACGGTCATAAGAAGGTGGCCTATGATGCAGCCTTTGGTAAGGAGTTTCCATTTTCAACAACTTAGAAGGGTATCTATTGATGAGATAGGCTGCAATCAACACATTATCACCCCAAAACTTCTTAGGCAAATGTGACTTGAACATGAAAGCTCTAGCCACCTCAAATAAAGGCCTATGTTTTCTCTCTACGATCCGATTCTGCCGAGGTGTGGCAACACAACAGGTTTGGTACTCTTAAACCAGAAAAATAACCACTAACTTCTCGACTCGAACCATGGCAATGAACTGCTTAGTCAATTGGAAGGCAATGCTTTTGTTTGACAAAGGCTGAACCCATGGAGTTCGTGAAAAATAACCGTTTTTAAAGCATGATTTATCCTTGTTCTTTCATGCTAATTGGTTAGGAATGAAACATGTTATTTATTTGATGTTTCCATCATTTATTTGATTTCATGTCATTTCATTTGGCATCCATCTTACCTTTAAATGACATGGGTTACTTTTGCATTATCTGATCATATAGGATGACAATAAATCAATAGTTAACAATATCAGGATTGTGTATTATGATTGGAACTCAATTGAATCAAGAGAAATCAATTAAAACATACCAGTCAACGTAATGCAAAGTGAATGTAATGTGTAGAGTAACAAAAATAATGGAAACAGGCTGGGACTGTGTTTACCCGGTCTATAAAGGGTATCATGAAACCAACACATTTCCGTAGAGAAATGTTAAACTAATGAAATTGGTAGTAGGCTGCTATCTGTTAGTGAGAGCGGGGTTGGTATTATATTATGATAAATAATGTGTGATGTAAATCATTCAACTCATATTAAAAGTGGTAAACATGTTAAGTGTGTAAACTTGTGTTTAAACTACCCAACGTGAGGATGTGAGTGAAGTGTGTGGTATTTATTTTAAAGAACAACATTTTATAGTGATCACAACTAATTCAAGCTATATCATATTCCATCTGTAATCGGAGTATGATTCCTAAGAGTGTTTGTCACTCACATCTTTTCTTATTCAATCCCTCGGGATTATCCGTGTCACATGAGTCGTGTCTTACAATGTTAAAGCCTACATAAAATATTTTTAATAATCACATTTGAGTTTAGATTCATACCTTATTATGTTCACTAAGTTTGAGTCCAAAGTAGTCCCAGTTTTTGAGCTGTTACTTGCTAGTTCTTAAGAACTAACCGTCCTATTTTTTTGTGGACGGCAGGTTTAGGTCGAGTCTCAGAAGAGAAGACGAAGAGAAGTTGAGAAGACATTTAAGTTATTTTAATAGTATTTACATTTCAAATTTCTAGATATATTGTATAGGAGTTGTATTATTTTATTTTAAAAAGTCTTCGGCTATAATATTATCAAGTTGTAAGTTTAAACACCCAATTTTAGAGGAAAGATTAATAAATAGTTACTTTTATAATTTAAATATTCTGCTATTTAATTGTATTTCATTTATGTATTTAGTTGTTATCATCTTATTTATGGGAGCGTGATTGAATGTCCTTATAAGCCTAAGGTGGTTACAAGGACATTAAAGTCCGAGTAAGGCATTCCCTCTAGTTATAATAGGGGGTATTACAACCGCTGGGTTTGGTGGTGCTGGAAGTGCTTTCGGGGGGGGGAGGGGGGGTGGGTTGCAGCTAGGCTTGGCGGTGCTGGAAGTGCGTTTGGGAGGACTGCAGTTGGGTTAAGTGTGATAGGTGGTGCTAGAGATGGCCTCAATAGTTCTGCAACTGAGTCAGGAAGGTTAGGTAGCACTCTTGGTGTATAAATTATTAGATTAAATCTTGCTTTTTGGTAGTTTGTTTATCTTTGTTAGTTCGGATTGTATTTCTATTTATGGTTATGTTCCTAGTTAATTATTGTACTTTGTGATCATCAGACCATATTGTACGACACTTTTAAGATGATAAATGAAATATTGTGTTTTTGCTAGTTTCATTGTGTTTTTGCTAGTTTCATTGGTCTAAATAATAATAATAATATATTGTACGACACTTTTAGAGAAAGGAGAGGTTTCATTTTCCTATTTACTACTTGTTTATATACATAATTTGCTCCTTCAATATCCCAGTGAACTTTGTGTGTACAAGATTTTTGACCAATCATTAGTGACATTGTGGTGACTCATGATTTGCCTTCTTTTGTCACCTCTATCCAAGGGTCTGAATATAGCTTATCAAGGTTGTATCAGTTAAGAGGAAAAATGATATCTTGGAGATAAATAAAAAATATATCAAGATATGTCTGATTTATTGAATTGGCTAGTTTTTAGTCAAAATTATTATATTTATACACTTATACAAAAAAATTGTTGAAGTAGTGAAAAATTATACTTCAATATTTCAAATAAATTTAAGAAAATAATGCTTAAATTGCAAAATTGTTATAAATCGGAAGAAAAGAGAGTAAGAGAAAACCAAAGAAGTGAGATATTTCTATTCCTTGTGTTCTATTCTCAAGAGAGTACAAGCCTTTATATAGGCAAATGATACAAAATATCAAGGAGTGTCTTATGGTGTGGGTTTATGGGAGGTGGACAATCCATCCAAAATCAATGGGTTTATAACACCCCCCCTTGGATGTACACCTCTAATTACAAACTGTCTCGTTAAAAACCTCGCCTAGAAAAACCCAATGAGACAAAAACTAGGACTAAGGGAAAAAGAGTACATATGTCATTTGATACACTTTGGTGATACTGCCTCGTTAAAAACCTTGTCAGGAAAACCCAGTGGGACAAAACCTGATCGAAGGGAAAAACAGTGCATTGCGTATATTCTCCCCCTGAATTCAACATTCTTCTTGCAGCTTTCTCATTTTGATAAGTTCTTCAAACTTCTTGATAGCCAACTTCATGAGTTGTATGATCGAGTCTGAATGTTGTCTTTGATGTGTGAAAGTCAAAATGTCTTCATGTATCATACTCGACATCGATGCAACAAACTTCCTAGTCTTTGGTGATGAGCTAGTTTCAATGCACAACTATAAGGCACTTCAGGACCTAGTGTGCTTTTCAGCGTTTGACACAGGGGATCTGATGTATATATGGTGTATAAGTTGCCTCATTAAAAACCTTACCTTGGAAAAACCCAGTGGGATAAAAACCAAGATTAAGGAAAAGAGTACAACGTTGCGTATAGTACTTCAGGACTCAATACACTATGTCACAAATTACACAATACTTCAAGTACCATAAGCATCCTTTGGCTTAATCGTGTATATGGCAAGGCTTTCATATTGATGCTTCGGGCATTTCAAATTAATTGATCATTTTCGCTTATATTCCTTTATGAATGATCAATGTGAGTACACAACTACTATGCTCGTCAATTACTGTTAGAGTCGGTTTATCGACAACCAAATATTATATTCACTGCTGGTGAATATATTTTCATATAGACTTTTATGCAGTCTATCTTGCTATATATCTTACAACTTCATTTCGCTTATTGCGGTTTTGTATAAACACCCACTTAAAACCAATAATGTTATACTTTCCGATGCTGGAACTACGGGTCCAACAACATCATGCTTAAAGAAACCATCTTTGCATGAATTCCTTCTTTCTACCTCTTTTATCATCATTTCGATGTCGACATCCATTATTTGATTGATGATCATTAGATTTCCACGAGCTCTTTCCACTTCCGGGGAATCCTAAAGTGAGAGCCTAGTGATCTTCAACACTTCTGGTGCATTTGAGAATTACTTGATTTTTGTTGGTTTTTGGAGTTACTTCTGGAACCTCCAAATGAGCTAGCTAGTGCAATATACGTGACTTAGTCACTCTCTTGGCCTTAGTAAATGCATTTGATGGCTAAACCATGTAATTATCATTTGGTGTACATAAGTGTTGAACTTCTGATTCACTTTCATTTATCCACGGATCCCAAATGATAGAGAAGTTGCTTCCATGCAATCTCTTTCTTAATACAGTCTCATTTCCTCTCCCCCTAAATACCGAGCATTTGATCACCTTTATAAAGCTCGAGGTATTTGATATCATTAGGGACTCAAACCCCATGTATCATTCAACTTCTTTGTGGTCTTTAAGTTAATTGTGGAGGAGGCCTCAGAACATATTCTCTCTTATGGAGATAATTTGAGAGACGTTATTGTGTCAAATTCGAAATGCAGAATTGCATGGGCCCATTTGACTAACGACTCTTTTAGGTCGTTGTGAGCTACTATATGCTCCTCAAACATTCTCTACCTTTTCATATGACCAATGTGTTAAGGCATCTATATTGGAATAACATTGGTCCATATGACGATGTTTTATGTTCGTAGTTGTCTCATTGAACTCGGTCAAGAGACATAAGAGACTTTGCATTTACTCTTTATTATAGACGGTCTTGTTATTATTTTGCCAAGAGAACAAGCCGTACATGTATGGTCACCCTTATTGAGGATCTTCCGGTCATATGATCTTTTGGTCCTTTTGATGGGTATTCATGTGAATTTCAATGATCTTGCAAATCATTGTTTTTCTTGAGTGACCAAATGCCACAAAGAATAAGATTTTATCATCAACTAACTTCTAGTTAGTGATATCATAAGTTTCAATGGTAAAACATTCTAACCATTGAACTTTGTATATGGTGATCCATTTATTTAATCAGATGTCGTTAACTAGATATTTTCAGAACTTTTGTTGGTGTCATACTACATGTATGAAACTAACGACCAACTATATTAAATTTATTCGTAATGTTCTTCAAGACATTAGAATTAACCGTACAAAAACGACCTAGTTATAAGCCACAACAATAACTTTGGTTGCGCGCTTAACCATTACCTCTTTAATTTACACCCTCTACAGGAGGGGCATGCTTCGGGTCATGCTTAGAGGATTGTCAGGAAGTGGCCTTGTAAACCAGATCATGTTTTGTGGTTATTTATATTGGTTGTACTAACCAAATAAAAATAGTCCTGAATATGTCATAACCCACATTCCATGTACTTCTTCAAGAGTACAAATGTTTAAAATAAAATCTTACACTCTTCTAGAGTTTATAAGAATCTGAAATTATAAGAATATGAAAATAGAGTCTTCAAGCTCTTATGCAGGCTCTGGTGAAAACTCACAATATAGTGGATTAAGGAAAATAAAACTAAGTAAAAGATAAACCGAAATAGTAAAGTATATTAAGAAGCATGTATAACAACAACAATAATCTTAAATAAATAAATAAAATTAGTGTCAACTTTGAGTGACAAGATAATTTAACATAGATCTTCAAGACCTTTTTAGCACCTACGTCAGGATGTGGTATTCTTATATATATGCACTTCCAGTCCGTTCATTTGCTTCGGGAAATGAGTCCGTTCATTTGCTTCGGGAAATGAGTCAGTTCATTTACTTCGGGAAATGAGTCCGTCCATTTACTTCGGGAAATGAGTTCGTTCATTTAGTTCGGGAAATGAGGGAAAACAAATATAGTTTAAATAAATAAAATAAAATGGCATACATATGAATTAACTAAACATAAATAATAAATATAATTTCATCACTTCGGGGATGAAATTTATCGTTTCATCGCTACGGGGATGGGATTTATCGATCACGATCAAGTGATTTACCAATTTCCCGATTTGAGATTAGTTTATAATTTATATCCACTTCGAGGGATAAAACTTACCACTTCGGGGTTGATATATTTTATATATACCCGTCATCTTGGAGATGTGATTTGTCTATTCATCTACTTCGGGAGATGTATACATTAATCTTCTTCGGGAGATGAAATTGATTTATCTACCGGATAAATTTATTTTATATCTTATTCATCCACTTCAAATTCGGGGTTGATATAATTTACGTACACACATCCCCACGAGCTAAATCTCATCGCTTCAGGTGATCGAGATCGGATCTCATCGCTTCGGGTGATGGAGATCGGAACTTCACTAGGGACAAAATTTACAACCCAGGAAGTTTGTGCATTTTCTGTAATTATCAAAAAAAATATAAGCCAATCCGCAAGTTTAGATATTCTAGGGTTGGATTTGTAATTAACACAAATCCATAACCACACCCTTCGTCTTCCTCGATTTTAATTCGCGGAAACGACCGTCCGTTTTGATTCCGAGCTCCGACCATTGCGTGCACAAGACTCGACGACTACACCGTCGTTCCGACATCCTCGATCGGTTTTCGAGGGGGCGCTTAGGTGCTGCGGAGGCGACGACATGGTCGGAGGCGCCGACGAGCCAGAGGAGAACGCAGGATCCGACGTGCCCCTTGCATAAAGGACGGCGAGCCATGGATGCGGGCTGGCGATCACGAATCGATGGTTGTGAGGAGGCGTTGGCCACTGCTCGCACTAGCAGGAGCGTCTCCGCCATCGGCTGGGTTTACGTCGATTCATCATACCAATCGGAATCGGACCTGAGTTTGTTCGATGGCAGGAGTCAATTTGAATAGCAGGTGGTGGCGGCTAGTATCGAGAAACAGATGGGAAATCGATGGCAGCAATGGACCCTCAAAAACAATCTGTAAGTACAATTAAAAGAAGAAAATAAATTAAATTTAATTTGATCAAAACTCATCTTTGAAGCCGATACAAAGCTTGCTTGGTGGTTCATGATCGATCATCAACATTGGCCAACGATCACCTAATAGAGCAAACTCGTGCTGATAACGTGTTATAAATCGGAAGAAAAGAGAGTAAGAGAAAACCAAAGAAGGGAGATATTTCTATTCCTTGTGTTCTATTCTCAAGAGAGTACAAGCCTTTATATAGGCAAATGATACAAAATATCAAGTAGTGTCTTATGGTGGGGGTTTATGGGAGGTGGACAATCCATCCAAAATCAATGGGTTTATAACAGTATTAAATATCACCAATGTATCGTGAAATATCAACGATATATCGGTGATACGTCGTTAAATATCATCGTTGACCATTTTTTATGTATTGATCGATAAATTTTAACTGATATGCTTTAATCTTATCAGATTCTAATTCTAAATATCGCGGATATATCGACTGATATATTCGATATTTAGAACAATGCCTCGATCTATCTATCATCTTGTGCCACTTTTATCCTATTCGTGCATTATTACATGATGAATATGGTTTTCTTATTAATGTCTATGTTTGGAAAACTTAATTATCTTATTCTTATTTTCTTCTTCTTTTGTACATAAAGGTTATTTCAACAATCGGTGGTATTCACTTTCATAACGGTTTGGAGGATGTTGACACAACAAACAGGGCAACAGGGTTATGTAGTGAACGTATGTGACAAGCTTCAAAATTGTGTAGTGATTCTATGTTTAATGACTTGACATATTGTTTCATCTAATATGCATTTATAAATTTTTAGATACTTGGATAATGGAACAAGATAATTTTTTTACATTTGTATACAAATGTGTTTGATTGACTGGTGCTCACATATGTATTTGTGAAGGCTCATATATGTATTGGTGAAGTATTACGCTATTTATTCATAGATAATTATTTATATGTGAAGAAACGTATAGAGGTTTTTGGGAATTTTATGTGTATTAGAAACTTGGAACCACTAATTACAACTGATTTCGTATTTATACTGTACACTAAACAAAGCTACTCCTAACTAATCTCTAATAAACTCCTAATAACGAATAAGGCTCCTAACACAAAACTTCAAATGGCTAAGCTAACCGAACTGGGCTCACTAACCAGGAGGCCCAATCTGAGAAGGCCCAGAACCCAAATTTCCATAGGTCTCTACATCCCCCCCCCCCCCCCCCCCCCCCCACACGCGCAAGGTGGACATATGTGAGGATACAGGAGACCAAGCTTGCCGGAGAGGAAAACATGAGGAGCAGCACCTAAAGCCCTATTGAATATATCTGCAATATGAAGAGATGAAGGCACATAGGTGGTGTGAACAAAGCCCTGCTCGACCATCTCACGCACGAAGCGACCATCAATCCGAATGTGTTTAGTATGCTCGTGAAAAACGGGATCGACAGCGAGTTGAAGGGCAACTTTGTTGTCGTAGTACAGAGTGATTGACAGAGGTACATGGATTAGCAAATCAGTGAGGATGTTATGAAGCCACACCAACTCACTTGCCACAGCTGACATGCTTCGATATTCACTCTCAGCTGTGGATTTAGACACTGTCCGTTGCTTCTTAAATTTCAAAGAAATCACCGAGCTGCCTAGGAACACATTGTATCCAGTTAAATAATGAGTTGTGAAAGCACAACTTCCCCAATCAGCGTCACTATAAGCTCTTAATTGAAAATCTGATTGAGACGGATAGAAGAGAGCCAAGTTGAACGTCCCCTTGAGATATCTCAGTAAATACATATCAACATTCATGTGGGAAACTGGAGGTTGAGACACAAATTGACTCAATTGCTGGACAGTGTAAATGATATCCGGCCTTCTCAAAGGGAGATAGAGAAGCCTACCAACAGGCGCCTATATCTCTCAGGGTCACTGTACAATTCACTATTAGTAGAAGAGAGCTTGACCCCATGTTCCATTGGAAACTTTGATGGCTTACAATTTGATACACCAGCACCATCAAGAATATCTAAAATGTATTTCCTTTGATTAAGCATAATTCCCTTAGGAGACCGAGCAATCTTCATACCCATAAAGTATCTAGCAAGCCCAAGATCTTTGATGGTGACAGCTGAGTGTAATGCATGTTTGGTAGCCTCAATCTCAGTAATAGAATCCCCAAGAATCAACATATCATAACACAGACAAGAGCAATGGTTTGATGACCAACATATCCTTTAGTAAAGAGGGAGTAATCCAATTTAGATTGCTTGAAACCCAAATTCAACAAGAACTTGGTTAGGGTGATGTTCCACTGCCTGCTTGCCTCCTTTAGGCCATACAAAGACCTTGTCAGCCAGCAAACTTGCCCTGGCAAAGCCTTGTCATAACCATCAGGAGGTAGCATATACACCTCCTCATCAAGGCTTCCATGTACGAAAGTGAAGGTTCGATAATGTAAAACAAAGTAATATAAAGATACTCTAGAATGGGGGTTGAATAGAGTATGCCAGTTTTTCGCAGATAGTCTCATGACTTTTGAAGCTCGTGCAAAACCCTTTGAGATTAGACTTAGTCTTTTCTCTGAAAACCTGAATCACAAAGTTAAACAATTTGAACCAAGTGCGGAAATAAGTTAAAGCAGTAAGTAAAGGACGCAATGAGTTGTTTACGAGGTTCGGCACGAACTTGGCCTACGTCCCCGCTTAGGGTTCTTCCACAACCCTAGGATTCAACCGGCTTTTATTGATTCACAAGACTTAGGATCCTAATAGCTCACCGAGAAGCCTCTCTCCTTTACAATTGCAATCTAGTCAACTCACGTTCCTTTGGAGTCCTAGACCAATCTAGAAGAGCCCCACCTCTCTCAGCTATCTAGTACAATCCTCTTACACTTAGTGAATCAATCACATAGTGTTCACTTCCTAAGTTACAAAACTCTCGAGTATAACACTCTCTCGAAATATATCCTATAAGCTCACTGTGTAACTCTCAAATGCTTTGAAATGAAATAACAGACTCTTAAGAACTAGCAGAGAGCACACGAAGAAGAAAGATTTCACTTGAAGGCTTGAGTGCGAATGAGAGCTTGTCTTCAATGAATTGTTGTTGTCTTCTTTTCTTCCTTTCCTTTATAGAGAACAAACCGGCGCCTCCAAAGAAGAATCTTCTCTTCAACGGCTGGGCTGATCATGGCATCTTCGAGATCTTCTATACTTGGAAACTTTTGAAGCCATGATCTCCGATTGTGTCCTTCTTCATTTTTCGACTTTGGAAGGAAATAATATTTGAAAAACTTTCTGAAACGTTAGTATGAATATATGGAAGTATAGAATAATATAAAATAATATTCGAGCATAATATCATAGAGAACAGGTTTTGTGTTTCATCAACACAGCTGTAGCTTCAAGACCCTTGACATACACTGACTTGTCAAAGCCTTTGAAACTTATTCCGATTTTCATCAAGGGAGTGGAGTTATCAATCTCCCCCTTGGTTAGACGAACATATATAATATAAGCAACATGTTCCTCTTCTTCAGTGTTGAGAATCTGTTCCTGCATGTTCCTCTTCTCTGTGTTCTTGGTGGCAGTATCATCACCTTCCTCGTTCTCTGCATGGATGTTAAGATGTATATCTGTAACATTTTCACTCAAAGAACCGTCATTGCATTCATCAAATATAACATGTATACTTTCTTCAACTAACTGGGTCCTTTTATTGAAGATTCTATAAGCTTTGCTACTTGTGGAGTAGCCAAGAAATATACCTTCATCACTACGCGCATCAAATTTCCCAGGGCTATCTTTTCCATTGTTATGAACAAAACAAGTACAGCCAAAGGGTTTAAAGTAAGATATAAATGGTTTGCGACCTTTGAAAAGTTCATAAGGAGTTTTCTTTAAGATGGAACGAATAAGACAACGATTCAAAATATAGTTAGCTGTGTTAACAGCTTCAGCCCAATAGGTTTTAGGTAATGCATTTTCTAAAAGCATAGTCCTGGCCATGCCCTCTAGGGTACGGTTCTTTCGTTCCACAACCCCATTTTGTTGAGGTGTCCTAGGAGCAGAAAAGTTATGGGAGATGCCATATTTGGCACAAAACAAATCAAACTGAAGTTGATCAAACTCCCTACCATGATCACTTTGAATTGACACTATGGGCTCGTTTCTTAAAGTTTACAACTCCTTACAAAGTTTTGAAAACTCAAATAAGGCCTCTGATTTTTCTTTTAAAAATGCAACCCAAGTGTATCTAGAAAAATCATCAACAACAACAAGCATGTACTTTTTACCATTGGGAGATTTGACTCGCATAGGACCACATAAATCCATATGTAAAAGTTCAAGGGGTCTAGAAGAACTTACAACCGTTTTGGGTTTGAAAGAGCTACGTGTTTGGTTACCTCGTGTGCATGCATTGCACATATCAATACCTTTGAAGTCCATCTCAGGTAGCCCTCTTACAAGCCCTTTAGACACAAGCTTCTATAGTGTATGTGGACTCACATGACCGAGTCTCCTGTGCCAGAGCTTTGGATCGTTCGTCAAAGCCTTTAGACAGGTTAAGCTTTCTTGTGCCACTTGATCAGCATTCACAGCGTATATATTGTTGTAACGATATGCAGTCAGAACAACTTCACTTGTATCTTCTCTGCATACTAGACATCTTTTCTTATTAAATCTGACATCATTTCCACTATCAAATAATTGAGATACACTAAGCAAATTATATTTTAAACCATTCACAAGATAGACATTTTTAATGCTATGGTTGGAATCACTCCCAATACTACCAATACCAACGATGTCGCACTTTCCTTTGTCACCAAGAGTGATTGTTCCAGTGGATTGCTTCTTTAGATCATTGAAAAGAGAACTCCTTCCACTCATATGTCTCGAGCATCCACTATCAATAATCCATTTTTGCTCTTTCACCTTGGGGATCTCCTGCAAGACAAACATCAACCTTTGTGGCTAGACCAATAAGCAAATTTAGATCTATTATTGGGATAAACCATATTCAGTAAAATAGTGCATTTTGGGACCCAAACTTGCGTTATCCGTTCTTTTCTCAAATGAACAGGAAATGTCTTGCGAATAATATGTGGATCATTTCTTCTATAAGGACAGGTCTCTTTTACATGTCCCTTTCTAGCACAGTGGTGACATATAGGAGAGGTTCTGCTTCCTTTTGCCTTTACAAAAGTGGTAATGTGCTGCTTCTTTAAAAATCTTGGATTGTAACCAATACCACTTCTGTTTAGAGAACTTTGTTGCTCACCCAACATCCTATCAAGAGTGTCTTTAGATTTGGTAAAACTTATGAGGGCTGTCTGTTGGTCTTGAATCTTATTATTCAGGGAGATCTTCTCGTTCTCTAAGTCATGATGTTCACTTCTTAGAGAGGAGAGATCTTGCTTGGGTTCAGATTTCTCTGAGTCAAGAGTCTTGACTTTAATGTCAAGACCTGAATAAGAAGCTTCAAGACTTTTGACCCTCATAGACAGATCCTCAATAGTTCTTTCCTGGTCCACAGTTTTCTTAATAAGAGTGTTAGTTTGGCCAATAAGTTTCTCTTCATTGGCAATCATATTAGAAAGGAATTCCGATAATACCTCTTTTGGACTTGCCATAAGTTCTCTTACAGTTACCTCAAGCTTCTCATCGTGGGATTTATCTCCTGAGGCCATAAGACAGACATTGGCCTTCTCATCATCGGAGTCAGAGTTGGAATCACTCCAAGTTGCCACCATGGCTTTCTTTTTCCATCTATCACCCTTCTTGGACTGGCTCTTCGTCTTTTGAGGGCAGTCTTTCACAAGATGATCTGTTTCACCACATTCAAAACAAGACAAAGGTTTAGTCTTTTCATCATATTTGTTGTATTGAGACTTACCTCGAAATTTAGAAGACTCTGATCCATCCTTGTTGTTGAATTGTTTCTTCATTTTTAGGATTCGAGCAAGGCCTCTTGTGATAAGAGCAAAAGGATCATCCTCATCCTCATCTTCGGAATCAGATCCATCTTTGGGCTCATCCTTCTTAGACTTGAGCCCCAAGTTCTTAGTGCTTGCTGGAAGTTCTCCATCGTCTTCATTAAGGATTATCTCATGCGTGATTAGTTTCCCAAGCAAGTCATTAAGGGGCAGAGTGGTGAGGTCTTGGGCTTCCTCTATGGTTGTTACTTTAGGACTCCACTTTTCTTTTGGGAGGCACCTTAATATCTTCCTTACTTTCTCGACGTTTGTAAAGGTTTTGCCAAGAGAGTCAAGGTTGTTGGTGATTTCTGTGAATCGTGTGAACATGGCCTTGATAGACTCATCAGACTTCATTTTGAAAAGCTCATACTTTCGAAGCAAGATACTGATCTTGGTGTCCTTTACTTGGCTGGTTCCTTCATAGGTGACGACCAGCTTGTCCTAAATCTCTTTAGCTGACCTACAAGATGAAATACGGTTAAACTCATCAGTGCTAAGACCACAATAAAGTTAGTTAATAGCCCTGTAGTTTTTGGAGACGAGTTCAAGATCCGCTTGGATGTATTCAGACTCCTTCTTCGCAATTTTGGTTCCATTTGGTCCGTCTTTCTCTGGAACCTTCGGACCATTCTCTATAATGTTCCAAAGTTCCAGATCTTGATCTATAATGAACATCTTCATCAATGATCTCCAGTGGACAAAGTTGTTTCCTATAAAGAGTGGCGGTCTACTAGTAGACCTTTCCTGTGCAAATCCTCCGTTTGCTTCACTAGACATGATAAAAAAACTCACAAGATTGTTAGATCGAAAGTAGTGAGTAAAGCTCTGATACCAATTGAAGGTTCGATAACGTAAAACAAAGTAATATAAAGATACTCTAGAAGGGGGGTTGAATAGAGTATGCCGGTTTTTCGCAGATAGTCTCAAGACTTTTGAAGTTCGTGCAAAACCCTTTGAGATTAGACTTAGTCTTTTCTCTGAAAACCTGAATCACAAAGTTAAACAATTCGAACCAAGTGCGGAAATAAGGTAAAGCAGTAAGTAAAGGACGCAATGATTTGTTTACGAGGTTCGACACGAACTTGGCCTACGTCCCCGCCTAGGGTTCGTCCACAACCCTAGGATTCAACCGGCTTTTATTGATTCACAAGACTTAGGATCCTAATAGCTCACCGAGAAGCCTCTCTCCTATACAATTGCAATCTAGTCAACTCACGTTCCCTTGGAGTCCTAGACCAATCTAGAAGAGCTCCACCTCTCTCAGCTATCTAGTACAATCCTCTTACACTTAGTGAATCAATCGCCTAGTGTTCACTTCCTGAGTTACAAAACTCTCGAGTATAACACTCTCTCAAAATATATCCTATAAGCTCACTGTGTAACTCTCAAATGCTTTGAAATGAAATAACAGACTCTTAAGAACTAGCAGAGAGCACACAAAGAAGACAGATTTCACTTGAAGGCTTGAGTGTGAATGAGAGCTTGTGTTCAATGAATTGTTGCTGTCTTCTTTTCTTCCTTTCCTTTATAGAGAACAAATCGGCGCCTCCAAAGAAGAATCTTCTCTTCAACGGCTGGGCTGATCATGGCATCTTCGAGATCTTCTATACTTGGAAACTTTTGAAGCCATGATCTCCGATTGTGTCCTTCTTCATTTTTTGACTTTGGAAGGAAATAATATTTGAAAAACTTCCTGAAACGTTAGTATGAATATCTGGAAGTATAGAATAATATAAAATAATATTCGAGCATAATATCATAGAGAACAAGTTTTGTGTTTCATCAACACAGCTGTAGCTTCAAGACCCTTGACATAAACTGACTTGTCAAAGCCTTTGAAACTTATTCCGATTTTCATCAAAGGAGTGGAGTTATCAAAAAGCATTTTCAATATCTAACTGATACAAATCCCACCCTTTAGTAGCCGTCAAAGCCAAAACCACTCTAACTGTTGGGAGCTTAGCAACTGGGAAAACGTATGTTTATAATCTTTATCCTTCACTTGATTAAACCCATTTGCAACTAAACGAGCTTTGTATCTTTCCACTATACCATCAGCCTTATACTTAACCTTGTAGACCCATTTTGATCCAATTGCTCTCTTGCCTGGTGGGAGAGTAGTTAAATGCCAAGTGTGGTTTAACTCCAAGGCATCTAGCTCTTTTTTCATAGCCTCTTCCCATTCTGTCTTACCCTTAGCCTGGTGATAACTGTGTGGCTCAAAAATAGACAACATATTTGCCAAAGAGGTGAAAAAATTGGATGACAAGTGAGACAAGTGTTGTGTAGAGAAAACAGCAAATGACATGGAAGAAGAACTATTAGCGGTTAACTTTCTAGATGGCAAATTTGCACAGATGAAATCATCATACTTAGCTGGTTGAATAACAGCTCTAGAGGATCGTCGAGGAGCCTCATAGATAGGAGACACTACCACTGCATCAGGATTGAAAACAACATCCTCAACTGTATCAGAAGCATGAGTAGGGGTAGAAACAGAAATAGCAGGTGAAATATTGTCATGAAGATCATGACTGGCTCTAGATGATACAGGTGATTGAATGGAAGAATCCATTGGAGGAACCAAAGGAATGCCTGAAGACACAAACTCATCACAAGCAGGATTGACAAGGGGGAGGTTATTAAAATTCTGAACATCATCACTAGAGTGAGGCTTATAAGGAAAGTGATCTTCTCTGAAGACCACATGTCTACTGATCACAAGACGTTTTTGAACCAAATCAAAAACATTGTAAGCCTTTTGGCTTGAAGCATATCCTAGCAACATGCACATTCTAGCTGTTGGCTCAAACTTATCCCTCATGACTTTGCTCTTACTGGCAAAGCAAAGACATCCAATGACCCTCAAGTTGTCATAGCTGGGGGGCTCATTATACAACAACTCATAAGGAGTCTTTCAACCAACCATTGAGGAAGGAAGTTTGTTGATAATGTAAGTAGCACTAAGGATGCACTCTACCCAAAACTGTAATGGAAGATGAGCATGAACAGGAATAGCCCTATTAGTTTCCACTAGATGCCAATGTTTGCGTTCTACCCTTCCATTTTGTTGGGGAACCTCAGGGGCTGACCTCTGATGCCCATTTCCCTTAGAAGCAAACAAATCCACACATTGCCTTTGTGTGAATTTTGTGCCATTATCCGTTCGGACTACCTTCACAGAAATATTGAACTGATTTTCAAACATCATCAAGAACCCTTTGATGACATTGAGAACATGCAGTTTATCATGCAGTAAGTAGGTCCATGTGCAACGTGTATGGTCATCAACCACTGTAAGGAAATATCTTGCACATGTGATGGACCTAACTCTTTATGGTCCCCAAAGATCCATATGAACAAGAGCAAAAGGTTGATGTGCATAAGACATACTTTTCTGGAAGGGAAGCTTATGATACTTGCAAAGATCACATATATCACAATCATATTTTTCTAAAGCATCACAATCACAAATGTCCAACCTCTTTATCCTGGATAAAGTGGTATGACCAAGCCGAGCATGCAGTGTATGAAGGGAAATAGAGTTGCAATTAGTCTTACATGTAAGCATATCATTATTATTTGAAAAGTTTGTGGCAATCTCCCTGCCAGCAACCATCTTGTAAAGACCATCAGAAGCACATCCTGTAGCAATAATCTTCTCAGTTATAAGGTCCTGCAAAATGCATCCATCAGCATTAAACCGAAGCTCTTTAGAACTTCCCTTAAGCAACCTGGAGACAGACAACAAGTTGTGATGGAAGTCTGGTACAAACAACACCTTTTGAAGCACACACTCTTCAGTAATGACCACTGTACCAGATTGCCTCACTTGCTTGACAGTCCTATGAGGTAACTCAAGAAAAACTAAGGTTTGTAGTGTGTGAATCTCACTGAAAACTGATGAATCAAATGCAATATGATCTGTTGCACCAGTGTCAATGATCCACACACTCTTATCACCCTTTTTCTGTAAGAAATGCATAGGTGTTTGTATATTACCTGCAAAGTTCACAAATGCCTTGTGATCATCAGAGTCATTGCCATCCATTGGCGCCTTTCCTTTGAACATCTTTAGAACTTCATTATACAGAGCAGCTGCCATCTCTTGATTCACCCTCTGATTCTTTGCACCAAAATCCAAAGAACTATCCATCCCTGCAACAACAACAACTTGTCCCACAAAGTTCTTAGGCCTTTGCATTCCCTGAGATGGCCTTGGATCATCTCTTAGACCAGTGTACCAGTCTGGATATCCAATGATCTTGAAGCAGGCCTCCTTGAGATGTCCCTTTGCACCACAATGAATGCACTTTCACTCATACTTAGCACGTTTCTGCTCCCTCTTCAGCTACTCATACTTGCTGATGTCACCTTTGTTATCTTCTTTCCCTTGATCTGTATTCTTCTGCTAAAAATTCCTGTGCACATTCATAGCACTTGCATCCACAGGTCCTCTAGTTGAATATGTGACTTCTTTCTGCCTTTCAACCTGAATCACTAAATGAAAAGCTCTATTCACACTTGGCAAGGTCTCTTTAGTCAGAATGGAGTGTCTCACATGCTCGTAAGCATCATTCAATCCCATCATAAATTGCATGAGTTTAGCCTTTGCCTCACGCTCAAGTATTCTCTTAACCACTACACACTTGCACTGAGTCAAAGCTCCACATTCACAATTAATAGAACCTTCTAAGGTCGAAAGTTCATCCCATATTCTCTTGAGTTTTCCAAAGTATGTTCCCACAGTCAGATTCTCCTGCCTAGTGTTACTCAGCTCTCTATGCAGTTGATAAATCAACAGTGCATTTGATTCAGAGAACCTTTCACATATCTCATCCCAGAGTTCCTTTCCCGATATCACATACATAAAATTCTCTGCTACTTTAGCAGCGATTGAGTTTATTATCTAGCACATCACCATGTAATCAGCCCTAGTCCACCTCTCTAATTCATCGGGATTATCAAGCAGTTTAGTGCACGCACCTGTTATGAAGTCGAGCTTCATTTTTGCGCCAAGCGCCATCCGATCCAGCTCGAGAAATTGGATCCATTGAACTTCACAGCGACAAGTTGCATCATTAGATGATCAGATCCAGAGAGGAAACGAGGATTGTAAACGATCGTTGCCTGATTAAGTAATTCACCAATCCGATTTTCGTCTTTGTGACGATTGCCACCATTTCTGCTTGAATTGCCATCTTCCATAGCTTTAGATCTCGGAAAGCTATCTGAGAAACAGTAGAACGAACAATCTCAAGAAACCGAGATCGAAAATCCTCTAGATCTGGCGATCTAGCTCTGATACCATGAAAAAACGTAGAGAGGTTTTTGGGAATTTTCTGTGTATTAGAAACTTGGAACCACTGATTACAACTGATCTCATATTTATACTCTACACTAAACAAAGCTACTCCTAACTAACCTCTAACAAACTCCTAATAACAAATAAGGCTCGTAACACAAAACTCCAAATGGCTAAGCTAGCCAGACCGGGCTTACTAACCCGGAGGCCCAATCTGAGAAGGCCCAGAACCCAACTTCCCATAGGTCTCTACAATATGTAATTTATTATATTTTATGGGGAATGAAAACTTTGATGAGTTTAAAGGAAAACTGGAAAACAAATGCATGACCTGAATTTTTTGGGAGATAAACACCAACAAATTTCGACGCTAAAAGTGTAAAAAATGGTTCCAATGCTAAAAGAGTCGAAAATTGCACCGACGTTTAAAACAATTTAACATGGTATCTGAAGGAAATTAGATGTGCAGCTGAAGTTTTACAAACTATTTTCTATCATCTAATCGCAAGGATCTTCATGCATAAAATCGATAGATCAAATCATTGTTCATAAGAGATACCTCTTGATGCGTGAACCGGATCTGAACGGGGAGGATTCGGAAGAGAACTAGAGCCCCACGTGTTGCTCCTCTACTTGGTCCACAAGAGCCCGGTCTAGATCTCCTTTGCCTTCGACTGCTAGGACGAAGATTGAAAGGTGAACAATCAAATTGCTCTTGATTGATGATGGTAGAATTCAGCCCTCCCAAACCAATTGGTGCGGCTAAACTCACGTTCCTTGTTGGGATGTGTGTATTAGGTTAAGTCACAATAAGCCCATCTTTATAGGCTTATATTTATACCTTACTTGATTAATTATTTATTTCAAATAAATCTTATCCCAGTATTATTAATATATATCTAATATACACTAATAATAAAATCATCTATCTTTTGATCAAGCCCGTCAACTCTAAGTGTGTGACCGCATAGGACCCATTTATAATAGCCATGGGTTTAACCCGTTTCAGCCCATTAATCGTAGTTGGCTTCTAGCAAAGCATTACGACTCCTAAAATAATCGGATTGAATATCTCTATCAATTGTCCTATTCCATAATTAGTCATTGCACATTAAATTAAAGGACACAATTCCTTCAATCTCCCACTTGTCCTTAAACAAGTGTACAATTTAAGATACCCGTGTCTCTTAATGTCATATTTGATGATATGGTGACATTCATATCTATTATCAAATATATTCCTTGAACTCCGAGTTCGAACTGTCAATTAAACGGATGATTACAAATAATCCATCCGAGCATGGCCATGCATTTTCAGTTCTTGCTCTTCAAGTGGCCTAGACACAATTCCTTTTCAATGCATCACATATGCATGAAGAAGGAGGACATCTACAGTCTTGTACGACTACGGCTCCCACTCAACTTTTGGCAATCCCAACTACGACCTTTATAACTCCCTGTTACGGAAAGCGTTTAGCCGTGTCAAAGAAATACCAATCATCAAAAGGGACCATAACACACTCATGTATGAGGAATCTACTAATCATGGTTTAACTTAAAACTCCGCAATCCCTTTTGTAGAGTCTTAAGGTGGGTCTGTCCTATATGTATCATCCATACATATATATGTAATTGACTAGACATCTCCATGTCCCTATAGCCCATGAAACCTGGCGCTATCAGTCAACTTACAATATAGTCATTTAATAAAATCACCTATGTCCAATTTGATAATTTCAGACTACGGACTTGTGATAATTCATAACTGCATTTCACTTAATGGGGTTTCATTTACCAGAACACTTAAGATGAAATATCATATATCATAAAATCATCCAGTCGAACATAAACTTAGTGTCTAACAATCTAAACATAAAATGTAATAGAAAGCAATCTCAAAGCCATTCTCCAATGTGTTTGAGACCCTTAGCCCTAGTGTGACCATCATGCTTGAGCTAGGCATAAGCTTCGTCAATGGATTTGCAATATTGTCATATGTATGCACCTTACACATCTTAATGTCAAATAAGGTGAAACATCCTCATAAAATATACGATCAACTTGTCATCACCCTTAAGAAATCATCATTGGATCTTCTCAAGAACTTCAGGATGTTCTTAGTTGCACACTAGTGTGCCTCTCATGGAATCAATTGGTATTTGCTACACCTGCTCATAGCAAATGCAACATCAGGTCGTGTACACACCATGACATAGGTAAAACCCTTTCTTGGAATCTTGCATATTGAATCCGTTAAGAATCTTATCTATATATAAGTTCCTTGATTCAATCTAAGCAATCTCTTAGATCTATCTCTATAGATCCTTATTCTAAGTATGTACATTGGCTCCCTAAAGTCTTTCATTGAGAAACATTTCTTTAGTCATTCCTTAATGGACTCTAACATCACAATGTCATTCCCCATAAGTAGTACGTCATCTACATACAAGACTAGGAAGACCAATTTACTCCCACTAAACTTCTTGTATACACAAGGGTCCTCTTCGCATCTGACGAAATCAAACTCTTTGATCTTTTCATCAAACCAAAAGTTCCAACTCCTGGATGCTTGCTTAAGTCCATATATATAGACCTCTTAAGCTTGCATACCTTCCTAGCATCACTTGGATCTTCAAAACCCTCGGGTTATGTCATGTACACATCCTCTTCCAAGAATCCATTCAAGAAGGCGGTTTTGACATCCATTTGCCAAATCTCATAATCATAATAGGCGGAAATAGCAAGGATTATCCTAATGGATCTTATCATGACAACTGGTGAAAAGGTCTCATCATAGTCTATACCATGAATCTGTTTAAAGCCTTTGGCAACTAATCTTGCCTTGTATACAAATACCTTTTCATCCTTATCTATCTTGAGTTTGAAAACCCATCTGCTCCCTATGGGTTTTACCCCATCTGGCAAATCTATCAAGTCCCATACTTGATTTTCAAACATCGAATCCATTTCGGATCTCATGGCCTCAAGCCATTTCTTGGAGTCTGGACCCGTCGTTGCTTGCTTATAGCTATTAGGCTCATCATGTTCTAGCATAAGAACATCAAGGTTTACATTCAAGATGAAATCATCATAACGTCTTGGTTGTACCCTTGGCCTATCTGATCTACGAGTGGGTTCAACTGGTTCAACAACTGGAGTTGGAACAGTTTCCAAAACTATTTGTGGATCCTCTTGTTCCGGTTCTTGGATGATTTGGGGCCCTTGGCCTTCCAAAACCATCAACTCGTCCTCGACATCATCTATGTCATCTCGTTGTTGAGTTTGTTGCTCTTCATCATGAACTGGTTCAAGATGAATATTTCTCCCACTTGACTTATTGGAAATGAACTCTCTTTCCAAAAAGACACTATCCCTTGCAACAAACACCTTTTGTTCAGCGGGATTATAGAAGTAATATCCAAAACTACATTTTGGATACCCTATATAATAGCATTTATCTGATTTAGGGGCAAGCTTATCCGTTTGTAAACGTTTTACATAAGCTTCACATCCCCATATCTTCATAAAAGACAATTTTGGAACCTTTCCAGTACATATCTCATATGGAATTTTGTCTACAACTCTAGACGGAGTCCTGTTTAGTGTAAATACGGTAGTTGTGAGGGCATATCCCCAGAAGGATACCGGAAGGTCAGCAAAACTCATCATAGATCGGACCTTGTCTAACAGGGTCCTGTTTCTCCTTTCAGATACACCGTTAAGCTGTGGTGTTCCTGGAGTAGACAATTGTGTTACTATCCCACAATTTTTCAAATGATGATCGAATTCATGGCTCAAGTGCTCACCACCACGATCTGATCGAAGTGCTTTTATTTTCTTGCCAGTTTGAGTATCTACCTCATTTTGAAATTCCTTGAACTTTTCAAAGGATTCCGATTTATGTGACATAAGGTAAATATATCCATATCTACTCATGTCATCAGTAAATGTGATGAAGTATTTATAACCACCTCTAGCTTCTGTACTCATTGGCCCACATACATCAGTATGTATAATGCCCAATAGCTCATTAGCCCTTTCATTTGTTCCTTTGAAAGGTGACCTTGTCATCTTGCCCATCAAACATGACTCACATGTATCAATGGATTCACAATCCACGTCTTTTAGAAGTCCATCTTTATGGAGCTTCTTCATGCGATCTAAACTGATGTGACCCAAACGACAGTGCCATAGGTAGGCTTCACTCAACTTACTTGATTTTTGCCTTTTTGTATTTATGTTATATGATTCTGTTGTAAGGTCGAATACAAATATTCCATTAATATTTTGAGCACGAGCATAAGAGATATCATTCTTGCGAATAATTATACCTTCATTTGTAGTGCTAAAATTAAAATTAACCTTCAGAATAAATTACTGCATCCGAAACAAGGTTCTTTGTAATGCTAGGAACAAAATAACAATTATTCAATTCTAAGATTAAACCAGAAGGAAAAGATAAACTAAAATCTCCTACGGCAAGTGCAGCAACACTTGCTCCATTTCCGACGTGTAGGTCTATCTCCCCTTTCTTCACTTGTCTCTTATTTCTTAGTCCCTGCACATTTGAAATAATGTGAGCACCACATGCGGTATCTAATACCCAAGTAGGACCATTATCTAATGTGAGGACCATGGTTGACAATAATTCAGTAACATAAATACCTGAAGTGTTGGAACTCAAAGTCCCATTCTTCTTGTCTTCAAGGTACTTGGGACAGTTTCTTTTCCAGTGTCCCTTAGCCTTACAGTGGAAACAATCATGGTCTGCAGCCACCCTTGGCTTCTCACCACCCTTAGGTTTTGCAATTTCCTTGCCCTTCCCTTGGGTATTGTTCTTGTTCTTGGCTACCTTCTTGAACCCTTTCCCTCTGTTGACGTTAAGAACTTCCTTCTTGTTCTCAGTGGGAGTATTCTGCTCAACAACTTTGAGCATACCATGGAGTTCGTTCAGGTTTTTCTTAATACCATGTATATGGTAGTTCATTCTGAATGAGGCAAAGCCATCATGTAAGGAGTGCAAGACGATATCTGTGGCCAACTCTAGGTCATATGGGGTGCCCAGTGTCTCCATACGGCTAAAAAGACTGATCATGTTGAACACATGAGGACCTACTGACTTTCCCTTCACAAGTTTGCTATCCAGTATAGCCTTGTGAGTTTCATATCGTTCAATCCTTTCCTGTGCCTAAAACATCATTTTCAGATTGGTGATGATAGAGTAGGCATCCTGGTATTCAAACCTCTTTTGAAGGTCAAGTTCCATGCTTGCTAGCATCAAACAAGTGACAGGTGAAGAATCGCTCCTTAACTCCATTTCTCTAACTATCTCCTCATCCGATGAGGCATCGGTAATAGTAGGGATAGGGGTGTTCAGGACGTCCTCACGCCCCTCGGACCTGAGAACAATTCTCAGATTCCTTTCCCAATCGAGAAAGTTTGTTCCATTCAATTTGTTTTTCTCAACTATTGAGCGCAGGGTGAATTTCAAGTTATCGTTCGACATAACGCCTATATAAAAAGGAAATGACATACAAATCAGTTTATGTTCGAAATGCAAATTACTTAGGATTAAACACCTTTAAAATAAGTAAATGCGCATTTTATTCAAATTGTTATTGTTCCTAGTGAATAAAATGTTTCCAAGATCCCATTACACACAAGACCCAACGTACTTTTGCACTGCCTTGAGTCTTGTATGCTCAAGGTAAGTAACAATTACTAATTATAACTCCTTATAATTCTTGGTTGATGATCCCCATCCAATGTAAAATCATCCTATGCCTCAAGATCCAAAACTTTGCCTTTTAGTCTCTCGTTGGGTACAACCATATCAAGGTTTATGAACCCCCGTATAGATTCACCCTCATTAGCCCAAGATTATGGAAAGACACCCTCACTTTTGTGAAGCCCATCCAACCAAAAATCCAAAACTTAATGGGTTATGATATGGAAAGGCATTGCCCCAATTTACCTTAGGAACTTAAGTCTTTTATTTGTCCTTATTTATAAGTGAAAAAATGTCATAAATAAAAACAACATAAAACTTAAAATAAGGCATTCAAAATGCAATGAAATTGTGATCCTAGTATGGCCCATACGATGCATAAAATAAAGATCTAATCTTCATGGGTCTCCACCCTCGCGCCCTTCATGGATCTCCATCCTTGAACTTCTTATATCTTCTTGTCTTCTTGTATTAATTACAATATTTTCTAATAATCTAATTACTGAAAATAAATTACAAAAATACATAACGATACGCAGATCGTGTACAAAAAAACATAACGATACGCAGATCGTATTTACGGGCCATACTAGTCACCTTATGCAATAATATCAAATATTAAAAATATTAATCACAATTAATATAACATCAAAATATTAATCAAATTAATATAAACAAGAAATAGAATATTAATCATATTAATAAACTATTTAACTCAAATCAATTAAATTATCTAATAAAATAACTAATTTAATATTCTTGATATTTAATTCAAAATTAGCAATCATATACATGGAATAAATTTATGGTAACTATTACCTTGTATAATTGGATAGAATATTTCATTAGGGATAAGATATCTATTATATCTAATTAAGGTAATTTAAGATTTTACACTAAAATCATAAATATCTTCCATAACCCTAATTCCGCCCCCATCAACTCCCACTCAAATTTTGTAACAATTACAAACTTTGACAATTGTAGGATTAAGATGGTAAGTAATTTTCATAAAACTTAAAATTTTGACAAATTATTATATGAATCGAATTCACACAAAATTTATCAACTTTAATTTAGACATCAAAATAAAGAAATTCTCAATTTCGTAGATTCAAATGAGTGAAATCAAATATTTCATAATTTATACAAGAAATCATATAGCTTGCGTAAATTATACAAATTGATTGAAGAGGAAAAACAACCTTTTCCAAAATCATAAACAATTTATGCCGTTTAACAACCTTTTTCGATATAAAATTACGAAAAAGAATTTTTGATGCCAATTGCCCATGGCCAATCACGATACACCATGATCCACAATTTGATCAGCGTGATCGGCGAGTGGCAATCAAATACGCATGTACATTGAATCCAATTCAACTAGACCAAGGATGTCGGCTTAGGATCGAAATCAAATTCTGATTGTGAACTAACATCACATATTAAATTTTATACACCCAATCAATTAAAATCATAATTTTAATTATACAAATTACTCCATATATCAAATATGTTGCTAAATTGAATCATAACGAACAAGAAAATTAATCGATCATATCAAATTATGCAAGATGCTCTGATACCACTGAAGGAAATTAGATGCGCAGCGGAAGTTTTACAAACTATTTTCTATCATCTAATCGCAAGGATCTTCATGCATAAAATCGATAGATCAAATCATTGTTCATAGGAGATACCTCTTGATGCGTGAACCGGATCTGAACGGGGAGGATTCGGAAGAGAACTAGAGCCCCACGTGTTGCTCCTCTACTTGGTCCACAAGAGCCCGGTCTAGATCTCCTTTGCCTTCGACTGCTAGGACGAAGATTGAAAGGTGAACAATCAAATTGCTCTTGATTGATGATGGTAGAATTCAGCCCTCCCAAACCAATTGGTGCGGCTAAACTCACGTTCCTTGTTGGGATGTGTGTATTAGGTTAAGTCACAATAAGCCCATCTTTATAGGCTTATATTTATACCTTACTTGATTAATTATTTATTTCAAATAAATCTTATCCCATTATTATTAATATATATCTAATATACACTAATAATAAAATCATCTATCTTTTGATCAAGCCCGTCAACTCTAAGTGTGTGACCGCATAGGACCCGTTTATAATAGCCATGGGTTTAACCCGTTTAAGCCCATTAATCGTAGTTGGCTTCTAGCAAAGCATTACGACTCCTAAAATAATCGGATTGAATATCTCTATCAATTGTCCTATTCCATAATTAGTCATTACACATTGAATTAAAGGACACAATTCCTTCAGTATCAACGTTTGCAAGTGTAGAGAATGGCACTCACCATTAGTGACGCGTAATTTCTGACATTTAAAACGTCAAAAATAGAAATTTCGTCGCTAAATAGCGTCGAAACTGGCATAAATATCTGTCGAAAATCAGACCCATTTCTTGTAGCGACACCAATGCTTCATATTCCTTGCTCAGCAACCAAGATTGAGTTAATCATCTCTTGCTGTTTTTGTGTGTGTCTGAGAGTGTGGATCATTCAACTTTGGATTTCTTGTTTATATATGAATGCATACACTACTCGATCTTTACTTAAAAGCTATAACGTACATTAATTCCTTGAATAAACACAGTAAGCACAAATAAAGCATAAGAAGATGGAGGAATTAACTTAAAATTGCAGGGCGTTATATATAAGATAAAACGCCGTATACATATATAAATAATATAGTAAGCGCCAAAACTCGGTTGCCCTAATATCACACATAAATGCTCGTATCGATCGATCAGTTATTTTTGGGAGGGTGGCGATGGGGGAGATTGTAATCAGCACAAGGCACAAAAGAATCCATATCAGATGATGTGGGCGTTCGTACTGTCCTCTTATCGCTGCGACTGATTCCTCCATGGTTAAGCCTCTTTCCCGACTCTACTTCTTTCTCTTCATAATGCTTCTGGACTGATCCCAACTTTGGGTTAATATTGATCTGATTCATATGCTGCTGGTCATTGCCTGAGTGTCTCGATGTCGACTTTGCGTTCTCGGTTTTCATCTTCCGGCCTCTCAATAGAGTATCGGTCCCTGGAACTTCTTCAATACTCGACCTCATCTGTGTTATTTACATGTAAATATATAATTAATTCATAATCCCACCCAAAAAAAAAAAAAAAAAAAAAATGGTGACTAGTTTGGAATGAATGGACAATCGTCAAATAATACCTTCATGTTAGAAGTAACAGGAAAATTGTTGAGATGATGAATTGAAGGATCTCCGTTTTCAGCTGGCTTGGCATAGGAGGGAAGTGGAATTGAAGTTGAAAAACAGGCAGTGAAGAAGAAGATGGGGAGGAGGAAGCATGAGCAGTTGAATTTGATCAACTCACTACTTGACTTGGTCATCAACATGGACAATGTCTCAGAGTTTCCAGAGAGAATGTTACAGAGTTTTCGAAGATTCACTCTTCACTACATCCATTAATCATATATATATAAACTTAAATTTCCAAAGAATTAAATATTATATTATATTTATGGTACTATACTATATATATATATATATATATACATCGCCCAAGGTTTTTTTTTAATCATAAATCTATAATTCGAAATATTGTGATCTTGCATCGAATGGATTTTCTTAGGGGTGGGCGCGGGACGGGACGGGACGGGATGGGGGTCGTCCCGCGTCCCGTCCCGCGTAATTTTTGCGGGACGGTGCGGGACCGGGACGGGACGGGCCTTGTCCCTCAAATAATAAATATTCAAATAAAATTTTAAAATTCGTATATATTTTACGGTTTTCAAATGCGTAACATATATATATATATAGATTTATAATAGTTTTATATTTTACGATATTTGTTATATATATATACACATTTGATACATTATAGTATTATACATATAATTACAATACATATATAGACACACTAATACAATTTAAACTATAGAATTAGTATATACCGTATAGAATTAGTAAGTGTGAGTGTGTTGTACATTGTACATATGTATACTGTATACATATTACACTAGTATATATATACATTATATACTGTTAGTATAGTTGTATCTATATACACGTACTGTAGGTACATATATGATATATTTATGTGTCAAGAATATATAGTGAATAAATGTATTATTTATTTATTTATTTATTTATATAATGTGTGGGACGGGACGGGATTTGCGGGATAAGATATTCCCGTCCCGCGTCCCGTCCCGCATGATTTTTGCGGGACGGGACCGGGACGGGCTCGGGATTTGCGGGATTCGTGCCCACCCCTAGATCATTTTCTAATTAACCTATCCCTCGAGCGTTGATTTGATTCCGGGCTCGAAATATACTTTGGCGACAAGGAAGACGCTCGATTTCTAGAGGATGAAAGAAGGTCGATTGCTAGGGTTTTCGAGTGCAAAAGGGAAGTTAGTAGTGACGGAGGCGTACAAGCAGCGGGCGGAGGCGCGGCAAGCGACAAGCAGAAGCGAGGGGATGAATCAAAGGTGGTGGGCGGAGGCGCACTTTTGTATAAATTATCTTGCTAATAGATAAAGCTCATATTGTCAATAGACTTTCTTTATCAATTTTTTCATACATTCCATTGCTCCAACGTGCTTTAAAATAAATAAATAAATATATAGGTGTGTGAGGTCTTGGTAAGAAAATTATTCGTTTGCTTAATTATTTCATTTATGAGTCTTGAAGTATTAATTTCAATGAAAAATAATTTACTTATCTAATATATATGTGTATTGATATATTAATTTCAATACATTATGTTGTATATTGATCTAACCTAAATATATTCTTAATTTAGTTTATTGTTAAAGAAAATATAAATTAAACATCAATTTATTTATTAAGAAACCGCACAACAGACGGATAATAAGACTAGTTACATACAATTAACGGAATTTGACGTGTAAATAAAACATTTTTCATATCTTACTCTTCTAAGAAAGAGGCCCGAGTTTAACGCGAGTGCACCACTTTGCCATTAGCCCAACTAAGTATTTAAAATTAGAGGCTATAAATACTTAACAAAGATATTTATGATTTTTCGAGCTAGGCCATGTGTCGGTTTCAAATACCTATGGAGGAAGAAATCACGAGGTATTGAAATTACAACTAAAATTACTAGGGATTCAGGAGTATTTTGATATGAGTAAAACCTAATGACTCAAATTTGTTTCTCAAAGTTTTCAAATGCTTCGTTGTTTCCTTTATGCAAAATCTATATACATATGCTAAAACTGATTTATAACGTCCTATGTGTCTCGTTATATTTGATTTTAGGAAAAAACATAAAATAATATGTTGTCATAATTTATAGAATGTTATATAAGCCACAATATATCTTGAACAATTTAGAGAGAACCATGATCCGAAAATGAAAGTAAACCAGTTGTTTAACTCACAACAAAGTTGGAATGCCCCACTAGTAAATAGTCCCCCCCCCCCCCCCCCCCGGAAGTCTCTTGTAAAATTCTAGATATACAAATTCCAAACTAGACCCAAGTGAAAATTTCACTACAAAATCAGTCAAACGCATGACAAATAACGTTTCTCACGTGTCAAAAGATCTTAATTGGCCGGATTTGGAACCTAAATCTACCTCCTAAAATAAGAAGTTTTATATGGAAGATAATGGTAGATGGTCTTCCCACAACTCAAAGGTTTAATAAATACGTTAACCGAGTTCCCAACCAGTGTAGCCTTTGCAACCAAGCGGAAGAAGATGTGGAACACTTAATGAGAAGTTGTCTATTCACCAGGAAAATAATTGACCACTTTGAGATACAAACCAGAAAATACTTCCAACATATGAATATAAATGATTCCCAACCTTTTTATATAAATGAAATTCGAATTGGAAACAAATTTTTTGAAGAACTAGTCTTTATTTGGCAAACTGTTTGGGAAATCAAAAATGAAATTAGCTTTAGGAATAAAGCTCCGGCCCCAATAGAAAATATCATTCGAAGAATCACTGCAAACGTCTGTGATTGGACCCAAATTGAAAAATATAATAAGAGGAATAAAACTACAAACAAGAGATCTAAAGCTAAATGGAGTAGACCACCTGGGTTTTCTACAAAATCAATGTGGATGGCTCTGTTAATCCCACTGGTGCTTGCCATGTGGGAGGGGTTGCTCGGGACTCCCGGGGCCATGTCATTGATATGTTTTACAGGGAAACTATCAAAGGCTTAGTCATTCAAACTGAAGCTATCGCTATCCAGACATGTATGAAGCACGCAAAGGACTACGAAGAGTAATAATAGAAGGGGACAATCTATAGCTCATCAAAGCCATCACCAACAGTAATAATGTCACATGGGAGATTATACATCACGTTGAAAAGATCAAGCAACTGGAATCTTCTTTTGACCTTGTTCAATACAGACACTGCTATCGAGAAGCGAATCAAGTAGACGACTTTATAGCTCGGAAGGGTATCATTTGTAATAGCTCTACTATCTCTTTTAATAGGGAACTTTGTACAATCAGCCTTAAGGATGATCAAGGAGCCAGATCACAACTTGTGTAATCGCTCCTAATTATTGTCTACTGTAAAAAAAACCACAATATATCTATATACATTTTACTTAATTAACAAAAATATAAATAAAAAATATTTCATAGTCATACTTATCAAAAATATTAATAGATAAATATTTATCATTTGACAGGTGATATTTTATTTATATATAGATTAATTTTTTGTGGAAAGTATTATTTATATCAAAATTAATTATTTAATAATCATTATTTTATTTATATCCATATTAATTTTTTAAGCCAAAATAAATTATTAAAATATTATTTAATCAAAATATATAGCCACAATCCATCTATGCATAAATATTTTAGTAAATTAATGTAATAAATATATATACTACATATTTAATAAAAAAATTAAATCATCTATGTATTGAATTATATGAGATTTAATTAACAATAGATTAGAAAAAAAAAACTTTTACCTCATAAATGTGAATTTTATTTATATTTTGAGAAAATCTAAATAAAAGATATTTAGATTATATATAATCTATCGAATTAATTTTTTATATCTATATTATTTTTTATTCATTGGAATCTATCTGCATTATTTATAATATTGTATTAACATATTTTCCGTGCACGGGACGAGACCTACACTAGTTAGAATATATACATCCAACTTTAACGCCCCGTGTTGCGTTGTGGGCAAAAGGAGCACAACTTCGATAAGATGTTCTCCTTTTGCCGAATTTATCAATCCGACACCAAATCTAATTGACACTTGAATAAATAAATAAAAGATTAGATTTGAAACTGATTAATTCGATTCGATTTAAGTTCGGACGCAAAGGCAATTCGAATCCTATAACTATTCAAACTTAATTATATCTGAATGGATTGCCCCCAAATTATTCAAACTCGATTAAATCCGACCCGTGAAACAACTCGAATTCATTTATATCCGAAACGCAAAACAATCTTAATTGTTCTCTTAAAATATCTCATATAGTATCTAAAATCCAAAATAACCTAAATATTTGATTATGTAATAATAGACGTTAATATTACCATACATATAGTATAATCAGATATTGCATTGTATTCATTAAGAATGAATAAATATTAGCTTATTCTTTTTATAAATATGTTGTAGAAAAAAAAATTATGTATATCGGTAAAAAAAAAATGAAGCTTTGATTTACCTACCTTAGTGTTATTTGATTCATCGAATGTGATTCATCAGGTTGAATTTGACCGATCCGATTTGTCATTACCTTCAATATCAATGTAACCCAAAACCGAGATGAGCCGACCCAAATTGCCCAATTTCCACCTACTCTACTTAGAGAGATAAATGCGTGAAATAACCATTCCGGAATGGCTCACTGAAAATGACTTACGGATAGTACTTAAAGGTACCCAATTCGAACTCCGGATATAACCGCTCTTTATTTACAAATTCAAGATACATGCATGAAATGAAATGAAGTGAAAAGGGGGTACGGTGGAGATGGAGAACTTCCAAATTTCCAATTAATTGGAAAGAGGGGAGTGAATTGGGAAGAGGGCAATTAAGCACACAACGTACATTGAAAGGAAGGTATTTGGTGTTCTGCGCTTGTCTGCCGCCCTTGTTCAATTCACTAATCCAGAGACCTCCCCCGTTAACGTGTCTTCACGACCAACGCCGCTACCTATCCATCCCCATTCCATGGCTACACAGATCTATATATGATATATCGATTAATTGTGGAGTTGGCAGTTAATTTCAGATACGTTTTCGGGCTGCAGGAAAACACTTATTTTAACCATTCTCGCCGACCAGGTCAAAAATTTTAATTTAAAAAATTATTCCGTCACAAGTCATAATCGACGAAAAAAATTGTCAAAACCAACCCCAAAACTCTTTTATGTACCCTTTAGTGTACAACAGAAATCACTTTAGCGACGAAATATTCTTCCTTTTTAGATGGTCGTTGAAAGCTCGTCGCAAAATGGTATAGTTTGGAAATATGAAATCGTCGCAAAAAATATTTAGCGACAAAGTTAATATTTGTCGTTGTAAATTTTTAGCGACTATTAAATTCATCGTAAAAGGTAATTATATTTGTCGCCAAACTTTAATTCCTCGCAAATTTGTATATTTCCTCATTAATGATGAGATGAAGTTAAATTGATATTATTTCGTGACTTATATTTTCATCAAAAAAAATTAATTTCATCGGAAAAAAATGTTAAAGGAATCAAGAATAGTCGTTAAATGTATTTGGCGATAACATAAAATTCATCGCTAATATAGTAGTTTCCTCGCGAATAATGAATTACAATTACAAAATTCGATTTAAAAAAAAAATCTTTGACGAGGAAACTATTACGATGAGGTCGAATTCTGATTTACAACCATTCTATCAGCTTCCAATGAGATGCCAACTGATCCAGCTTAAAAAAATAATAACCATTTCCATCCATGAACTGTTTTCCATCCATGAACAATTGCTTCAAACACATATTAACCATTTCCATGGTAACATAAATTTTCCCTTTGAAAAGCATATTGAGGGAACAAAACTCCAAAAGGGATCACTTTACTAATTAGAAATTCTAGAACCCAAAAGACCTTCTATAAGATTTTAGAGTTCTATTCATCAAGTTCATATGGCATCCTTGTGTACAAATTCGAATTTCATGGAATGTTATGCTTGAAATGTCCCCAATTTACTATATTTGTGTATTTGCTTTGTCGTATATGGAGTATTGTTCGATGTGGTCGCCTGCATTAGGACCCTTTCTCTCGTTTGTCTGCTAGTGTGAATCTGTCATGGTAGGGCTCCTTTATTAGTTTATTTGTTATTGTGTTTGCTTTACACCAGTAGGGGTAGCTGTCATTCTGTTTAATTTTCTACTATTGGCATCAACTGGTTTGGAAGACAATATAGGTTATTATATTTTTTTTACCTCCTCTAAAATCCTATATTCATATTGCTATTTCATGTAATAATACTGTTTATTTTTATTACCTCATAATAAGACAATTTATTATGTTAAACTCGTGTAAAATCCTATGTCCAAGCTAAGCAATCTCTTAGCAGCAAGTGTTTACCCATCATATGAAGTTCACTGTTTTTCATGAAACAACACACAATGGTTGTAGCTTCAGATCTACCTACCTATTATAAAACACCTTGACCAAAGTGAAAAACACGAGTTCTCTTTACATGAATCACTGAATGTGTATATGAATATGAATCAGTAGTTACCAGTACATGAATAACAAAATGAATATGAATATGAATCACTTTCTTGGAAACATGTATTGTGTGGTTTGGTCGATTGCATATCAGTTGTTTCTCTACATGAATGAATATCAATCACTTGCCAATCTTTGTTGAAACTTGGTGGTTGTCACTGTTCAAACACTTCACTTTACAATTTTATGTGTTTCAAACATGTATATGAATATGAATCAGTTGACAATCCTTTGTTGTTATCATAGTTTGGTGGTTGTCACTTTTCACACACTTCAGTTCACAATTTTATCTATTTGGCACATGTATATGAATATGAATCACTTGACAATCCTTTCTTATTATCATGTTTTGGTTTGGTCTATTGGCTTGTTAACTCTAACAAATTGTTTATAAAAACTACATGTTTTAAAGATCGAGCTACCACCTTTTATAAATATCAATTACAAACTACGCTAGCAAATTGTTTGTCTACTAGCTTGTAATCATGTTTTGGTGGTAGTCACTTTTCACACACTTCAGTTTATAAATCCCAATTATTGTGCTTCTATCCTGAGTATTTGTTTGCTTCTTATGTCTCTTCTTCCTTCTATCATCACTGCATACATAAGTTTGGTAAGTGCCATGAGTGATCACCTTCTTTGTTAACTTCACTAAAGTATTTTCTGATCTCATTGATGTTGTAAGCTGGCAGCATGTGTTTCCTTCTTGTCTGTCTTCTTCCTTCTTTGATGACTACATATACAAGCTACTCAAGTGTCATGAGTTATCATGGCATTTGTTACCTTCAACAATTTTGTTTGTCCTCTCATTATTGTGATAAGCTAGTAGCATGTGATCTTATATATGTTTCTCTTCTTATCTACTCCCCCATTGTTCTGCTAATGTACTATGTATACGTTTCCTTCTTGTTTATGTTGTGCCATTAGATAGCGGGTTTTCTCCCTGTCATCTCAATTTGTTATCTATTTTCTATTCTCATGATTTGTCAGTTCTGTTTGTGAATTGCCATGATTTTTCTGATTTCTTCTCGTCATCCTAATTTGTTATATTTAACTCAATAGATATCTTCCTGTGAATTGCCATGATTTCTCTGATTGCTTGTTGCCATGATTTATCTGATTTCTTCTCGGTGGTGTTTGTTATATTTTTTCTCTTTCATCACATGCATACACAAGTAACACTTCGTGCCCTCCCTCATCTCTCTCTCACAACTTTGTTGTCCCTTCGTAGGATGTACCCCTACTCTGACACAGACTCCGACTCCGATGCGAGCTACCAATTCGGCGACCCTGACAAGTATTGGTGGATCGGGGGGACTACCCGTATAGAGACCCATGGGCCGACCACGAGGATGATGATGACGAGGTGCAGTCCCAGGCCCAAGACGGAGCCCTACTGAACGATGAGCTGGCAGAGTACCATGACCTGGTTAACATTTTGGAAGCTGACATTGTGAAGCTTTGTGGAAAGGTTGCCACCATCAGAGAGCGAGATATTACCTGTGAGGCCCTCCTCCAGATGAACCAGCAGGATCTGCACGCAGCTAATGCCGAGTTAGCCCGCTCCGAGACGTCTAGACATGAGTTGACTCAAAGGGTCGCCAACCTCGCCACCTTCCACTGCATGACTTGGGTCGATCAAGCTGCCCAAACCCTTCGCATCAAGCATCTGCTTCACGAGAGAGGCATCAACAGTTGGATCACCATCCTCCTGCTAGGTGTGATTGCGAAGCTCACTTCCCGTAAGTAGACACTACTGGTTCTAGCTCTTCACTAAACCTGTCAAAACACAACCCGACCCGGTCGACCCGACCCGAACGCCCGAAAAATTTTGGACCCGAACCCGGGAATTTCGACCCAGAAATTTTCTGGGTAATCTGGGTTTCGACCCGGTGACCCGATTGATCCGGTAATTTTGACCCGATTTACCCATTTGACCCGGTGACCCGATTGATTTATAATTATATATGATTAATTTTTTTTATGGAGATTCCAATTTATTACATTTTATAATTACAATCACTTGATCTTTCATTTTCAAATCAACTTTTATATTTATTTGTATTGTGTAATACTCCGTTCGATCAATAATATTTGATTTTTTATTTTTCAACGGACTTTTTTAAGAAGATAAAAATTCTAAAAAATATTAAAATATCAAAAATTCTATGCTTATTACTAATTGCATGAAATTATTTTTAAAAAATTATTTGAAAATTTAATATTTTATATATTATTATATTTTATTAAAAATTACGAGAAATAATAAAAATCAAATATTTTAGATCAAATATATTATATAATTACAAGCACCAAAACTTATGAACGACGTCTTTAACTTTAGAATTTTAAATTTATCGCAAAATTATCAAATCATGATTTTTTTTAATTTAAAAAAGAAAAAATTGACCAACCCGAAATCGACCCAAAATGACCCGAAAACCCGGTCAAACCCGTATTACCCGGGACCCGAAAATACCTGAAACCCGTATTACCCGGGATCTGAAGTGACCCAACCCGAACCCGACCCAAATGACCTGTTTCACATGTCTACTCACTAATAGACTTGTTGTTTTGGATACCAAACTCGTTTCGTGCTCACCCCATTTTGTATTTTGTTTTGAGTGGTGGCACAACTATGACTTATGATGGTTAACGAGCACTTGGGTAGTGTAGGTTGGTTTTTGTGTACCTAGGTGCTTCGTATGTGCTTCATAGGACTCTGATCATGGTGCATATTGAGCACCTCTAGTCTCTAGTATGGACTTGTTTTATTTGTTGCCTATGTTTTCTTTGATAACTATCTTGTTTATGTAAGGAAGGTCTATCGTGCTTGCATTTCTCATTCCGCTCACAAACATTTCCATCTATTGTTTTCTTTGATCATGTTGGATCATATTTGAGCACCTCCAATCTCTAGTATGAACTTGTTTTATTTGTTGCCTATGTTTTCTTTGATAACTATCTTGTTTATATAAGGAAGGTCTATCGTACTTGCATTTCTCATTCCGCTCACAAACATTTCCATCTATTGTTTTCTTTGATCACGTTGGATCATATTTGATGACTTGTTGTATGACATATACCCACCACACAAACCACATTACTTGTTTGAAGCCAACCAACCAAACAAACCACATTAATTACTTGATTAATAAACATGATGCCCCAATTGTTCCGTTTCCTTACATGATGGTCTAACAAACGACCTTTCTTGTGTCATGACAATTAGCAAGCATACAAACAACATTAGTTGATGAATACAAAGCATGAGGACGAAGAAGCATACAAACCACGGGACTTATTTCATGACAGCCACTGAAGTGTTTGCTAACATGATGCCCCCAAAGCCAATCCCTACCATACCCATGATTGTTTCGTGGTATGAGGTATACCAAGCATAGAAAATGAGGAGCTTCGTAGCATGATGCCCCCAAAATCAGGCCTCAAACAGCAGCCCTTACCCATGACCGGTTCGTTGCATGAGGTATAACAAAAAAAAATTAGGAGCTTCCTACAACCAAGCATACAAAAAATTAGAAGCTTCCTACAACCATGTATCATATATGAGGCCTTACCCCTTTGCAGAATCTACCATGTCGTCGGTCGTTCCATATCTGTTGAGTTATGGTGTCGCGAAGGGTTGTGACTCCAAAGGCAGGCACCTTCTCATCGTCCGCCTCGAACAGGTCGTCCACCTCCATCTCATCTACACCCTCGGCGTGGTCTTACGCATCGTCCTTACCTGATTGAATACCATCATCGGACCTTGAAACCTCGACTCATCATCGTCAATCGCGTCCTCCCTCCAAAGACTGAAAAGATTGTGAAGTGCGAAGCAGCATGTTATCAAGGACACTTGCCGAGCGACTGCGTATTTGGGCATCCACTAGAGAATCCTCCACTGGCTCTTCAGCACACCGAATGCCCGCTCAATAGCTCCGCGAATCGATGAATGCACTATGTTGAAGGCCTCCTTCTGGTTCTTAGGTTGTGCCGCTTAAAAGGGGGGTCGGTGGTACTTTTTCCGTGAGTATGGAACCATGTACCCATCTCGATCTAGGTATCTCTTATTGCATAGGTAGTAACGACCAGCTGGCGGGTAGGGGAAGTGAAACCTCGGTGTCTGCCCGGAGGGCGTGATCGAACACTCGTGCATCGTGTGCACTCCCCTCCCATCCGTTTGAGATGAAGGTGAACGGGAGGTCGAAGTCGCATATGGCCATGACATTGAAGGTACATATCCCTTTTCGGCCTAGAAACGGGATCTGCTCGTCGACGGGGATGGTCACTTGGATATGGGTTCCATCAATGGCACCTCGCTTGAGGGCCATTATCCTCCATAGTGCGATCCTATCTGGCTTTCGCATCATGTACCCAGTTAAACAAACCTACTGGTTCGACATTTTCAAGGCCACTACTCACTTCGCCCTCATCAACCGAGTTTTATTTTTCCATCTCATCCTTTGTCTGTTCATGTGTTTTCTGTTGCAGACGGTGGATAAGATTTCGGCCGCTAATTGCCCAGTTCTGGTCATACATGTGAGCTTCTATATATGATACTCCCTAAGATCGGAAATAAACAATGTTGAATTTTGTGTACGTAGTTTTATGAGCTAAAAAATATATAAAATCTTATTTATTTTAATTAATTTTTTTCACAATTTAATACTTATTAATAATAAGTATTAAATTGTGAAAAAAATTAATTAAAATAAATAAGATTTTATATAGTTTTTAGCTCATAAAACTACGTGCATAAAGTCAAACATCGTTTATTTCCGACCGGATGGAGTATTCTCTATTTTCAACTGTTCTCGTCGTCATGGAAGCTAAATCTGTGGTACTATATATAGATTTTCGTACCGAAAACTTCGTTCCGAATTCGGTCGGAAACTCGAACTAATTCGTTAGGGGCGAACCTAACAAAAATGGAAAAGGGGAGGAAAAGAGGCCAAGGAAGAGGAAGAATAGGTGAGATACGGTCACCATTGTTGGGTGGGAGGAAGAGGAAAGGAGATTAGGGTTGGGCCAAAATAAAAGGCATTAAGCCCAATTACATTTTGTATAAAAAAAAGGCCCAAATAAAAGTGAATCAATTTCTGCATATTTCCCTTTCCCATGTGATTGCGCTGCATTTGCAATTTGACATAAAGTAACCTATCACCTACTCTAGAGAGAGAGCTCTTTAAAAGTGGGTCGTCATGGTCATCTTCTTCCAACAACTCTAACTTTATACGGAATACTTGAAAGCTAAAATTACCAAATGGCTTTTGGAAAGAAAATGAAGTTTTTGGATGCTCAATCAACCCAGGAAAGAGAATCACAATTTCAAAGACTATCATCTAAGATAGAAGAAGATACCCACGAGGAGGAACAACCCACAAACTAGGTAAAATCTATGAACACTTCATTCTTGCTTCTATATGTTTGTTGTATCTTCTTTGTTGCTTTAAACCAATTTTCGAATGGGTTAAAGATATTGGTTGCTTAATATTAAAAGGGAAATTCCGTTTGGTGCCCCTGAGTTTTTGACAATTTCGGTTGGTGTCCCACACTTTTTTTTTTTCCGGATGGTACCCCTGAGTTTTGTCAAAAGTCCGGCCCATACCCAAAACTCATAGTTTCTTCTTTTTAATGAATAAAATCACCCTTTATTTTTATTTTTTTCATAAATATGCCCATTTACTTTTAACATTGAACAAAACTACTTATTATTTAACTAAATTCAAAAAAAAATTGACAAAACCACCTTTATTTTTTAAAATTAACAAAATCACACATTATTGCCAAAGTTTTAGCGAAAAATACCGATTCTTTCCAAAAAAAAATTTGAAGAAAATCAACCATTGTTTTTAATATTACACAAAATATCCGTTATATATTTTTCATATTTTGTAAAAAATAAATCTCATTATTTGTCAAACATTGCATGTACTGATGTACATAATCACCCATTATTTACAATATTTTGCACAAATCCACTATCTTATTATGTGAACAAAAATAGTTAACCTATAAATTATAAAAAAAATACTTCGTAAAACCATACTTTGTGTAAAACCACCCTTTATGCTTTAAAAAATGTACAAAATCACTTCTTGTGTAATAAAATAAGGTGTTATTCATTTCTTTTGGTTGGAATACATAAAACCTAATAAGATAAGATTGATTAATCTTTTATTGTATTTTTCTTTTACAAGAAGAAAATAAAATAAATAAAATTTACTTTTCTTTCTCAAAAAAATTATAATCGAGCATTTGGTTAAATTGATCAATCACATTTACAAATGTTTAAAGTTAGTGAGATATAAGTTAAATATTGTTTTGAAAAATAATAGGTGTTAAATATTGTTTTTGCAAATAATGAGTGTTTTTCGTTTTTGCATAGTATAGAAAAATAATAGATCTTTTGTACAATTTTAAAAATCATAGTGATTTTGTTCTATTTTTTTTAAAACAAGAGTGATTTTGCAATAAAAAATTTGGAAATAATATGTGATTTTGTAAAATTTTAAAAAATAAATTGATAATCTGATTGTTAGAGCTTTGTGTGCAAATGGAATACCATTCAATTTGCTAAGGAATCCAGATTTCATTGCAATGTTGAAGGGAGTGAATCAAGCCCTCAAAATCTACAAGCCAGTTCATTATGATCGTGCAAGAACCTCTTTGGTGGATGTGTGTCAGCGAGATATTGAGAAAGAATTGGCTCTGCTGAAGGATACATGGGCAACTCATGGATCTTTAATCGTTTTTTATGGCTGGACAAATGTGAAACGACAACCTTTGATCAATGTATTGGCATCCAACAGTCGTGGTTCGATGTTCATGTACTCCAAGGACTTTTCAGGGCAGGAGAAAACTGGAATGAAGATTGCAGAGTTTCTTCTAGCCGCCATCGATGAAATTGGGCCCTCAAACGTGCTCCAAGTTGTCACCGATAACATAGCAAACTGCAAAGCTGCGGGAAAGGAGGTTGAGAAGGTACATAAGCATATCTCTTGGTCTCCTTGTGTTGTTCACACATTGAATCTTATATTCAAATATTTTGATGCATCTTTTCCATGGATGAGTGAGATATATACAAAGGGGAAAAGTATTGTCAATTACTTTTTGAACCATGAGAAGGCTCATGCTATTTTTATGTCTCACTCTAAGCTTGAGTTGTTGAAGGTAGCTAAGATTATGTTTGCCTCCCATTATCTGTTGCTGAAAAGGTTATTAGTTTGTAGAGAAGCGCTAGCTACTGTTACTATTCTTAGGGTTTGGAAAGATTGGGTTAATTCTGGGGATGATCACACTAGATCTTTGGGAAAGGAGGTGGCAACAACAATAGGTGGTGATGAGTTTTGGAGATAACGAAGCCAGTTTACTTAATGATTAAATTTGCTGATGGGGAAGGAGAAAAAATGGGAGAAATCTATGAGAAGATGGATTGTATGATTGGGGAGATAAGAGATGTTATGATGAATAACAAGCATGGTGATATGTATCCTAGGATGGAGGAATTAAATCTTGGTAAATAGATGGGAGAAGATGAATATACCAATGCATTGCTTGTGATTTGCCTTGAATCCTTCTATTATGATTCCCGTTATTTGAATGATGTTGCACCTGGCTGTGTTTCGAGATGTGCTCCTAATCAAGATAAAGAAGTGGTTGCTGGGGTTCTAAAAATTTTCAACAAAATTGGTGAAGATGAAAGTGAGAAAGCTGGGCTACGGAACCATTTGGCAAGATTTCAAAAGAAATAAGGGATTTTTGGAACAATGGCTGCAAGGAATGATGTATCGACAATGAGTCCGATTTCTTGGTGGTCAACATATGGTGCGGAGACTCCAGAACTAGCAGAAATTGCAATGAAAGCTTTGTTGCAGCCCATTAGTAGCTCATGAGCTGAGAGAGTGTGGAGCACTTACTCTTACATTCATAATGTCAAGAGAAACAGATTGAATGCACAATGTGCAGATAAGTTAGTGTTCATTCACTCGAACATTAGACTAATATCTCGCTTTACATCAGCTTACAAGAAAGGCCCTTTTAGGAAGTGGGATATTGACCCAGAGAGCACCTACTTTGATGATTCAACAATAAGGTTGGAGGATTTGAGATGTGAAGATCAAGTCTAGTTATGTATTTATATACTAATATGGTACTGTGTACTCTTCTTTTGGGTTTTTGGCTTTTTAACTAAGCTAGTTTTTGGTTCAACACTTCAGCATGCTTGATATGTGCATGCATGCCTATCATATGTGTTATCTAGTTTTTTGGATTTTGGTTGAAGGGTTGAACACACTTACTCAACACTTTTATGCTTAATCTTTGTACTCTAGTTATCTTGGATCTTAGATTAAATAGTTATAAGTGATTGTGGACACTTTGTGTAATTTTAGAATGCCTTATATATATTAAAAGGGTTCAGCTGTTAGTATTTTAATATTTACTTTTAACTAATAAATAAAAAAGAAAAATACCTTACCGTTCCCCGTCGTACCGAATTCGATTGAGGGAACGAACCACGTTTCCGTTTTCGTACCTCATTTCGATTCGACTTTCGAACCATGTAACCATGCTCGTCGTGCTAAATTGAGACTGTAATGCCTTCAGGGGACTCATGATGACGTAGTGCCTTACCCTCATGCAGTTGTGGGAACTTTGCAAGGTCAAGTTTGAGCCACTCTGGGTGGAAGGCGGTAAGCACTGCAACTTGGAGCTCCACCCTCTGTACCTGACTCATTTATTGAAGTTCTTTTCAACTATCGAGAAGCTACAAAATCCACAGCAATCGCCCCATCAGAGCGCCAATAAGTTAGCCAACAGAAAAGAGAGCTCAAGATTGAGTGTGAAGAATAAGGATACCTTGACAAGTGGCAAGCGGACAGGCAAGTATAGACACAATGTTGGCAATGGGGAGCATGAGCAACCATGGGGTTACCCTTTCCCTTTTTAATTTTCATCCCTTTATCGTAATTTGACACCTCATATATTTTTTCTCTAAATTATTTTCTATTTTTTTTCTACATCTTCTTTAGAGGTTACCCTTGCAACCATGGGATTACCTTGTTCCCCACTTTTTCTACCTCATTTTTATTTACAAATAAAATTTATAAGTGCTTGATATTAATATTTTTCATTTCATATAAATGAAAAATAACAAAAAATAATAACATTACATTATAGGTTGTTGATTTGGGAGAAAGAGAGGATTATACATATTTGTAGGATTTTCCCTAGCAAATTGATGTATATTTGGATTATAGTTTGGGTATTCGGGTCTTGGATGATTGTTAAACATTTGTAATATCATTTGAAATTGAGGATTGTTGACAAGATTTGGATCAAAATGGATGTTTGTGATGGGTAGGGTATTTGGATGATTGCTATCCATAGTTTATAAAATAGAAGATGGAAAAAGAAGTACAAAATACAATAGGTCAAAATAGGAGGGAATTAAAGGAAGTAACCCTTGACCCGAAAAACTTTGCTAAACTAACCCCTGCAAAAAAAAATTGCAAATGGCCATCATCTCTGCCGGTTAGAGACGGATTGCAGCCGGTGGAGAGAGAAAAAGGTGAAGAGAGAAAAAGCAAGAAGCATTTATTGCCCGTCTGGAAACCCAAAACAGTCGACTCTCCCACATCTTCAGAGAAAGAAGAAGATGGAAGAAGGGTAGGCGGAATTGAAGAACAACGGTGGATCTCAAGCTTTTGCTGGCTCCGGCGAGGCTACAGGGGCGGAATTGAAGGACAACAACACCGCCAACAGACACCGGAGTTTCTATGAGCTCTTTTCCGCCTCTCTCTCTCTTGGATCTGGGTTGGGATTCATGGCTGTTCTTGAGTCCGGGGTTAGTCGCCTGAGTGTTTGGTGGTAGTGATGTGATAATGGGTCCGGCGTTTTGGTGGGCGGTGCTGGTCGGAGGTTCCTTCCTTCGATAACCCTCTCGCGACCCCTACCTTTCTTGTTTCAGGGCTGAATTCATGGTGGTTTGGCTAGGTGTGTTGGAGGATGGCGCGTCTGGCTCAGGCTCGTCGGTGGCGATGGCTTGGTCGTCGAAGTTGCTGATGCTTTGGCGGGCGCGGAACGGCCCTTGGCGGCCGTGGCGGGATGGGACGGCCGTGGCGGCTTTTGCGGATTAAAAAAAATCGAGCCTTTTTCTTCGTCTTTGGCGTTCTTGCGAATTGTGATTTGTGAATCTTTCAATTCGTCCGTTGATCGTCTTTGGCGTCTCTAGTGCTTGACGTCTCCGGCTGTGGACTGGTGGTGCTGAACTGCTCTCGATGTCTCTCTCCCTCTCTCGCTCGATTTCACGGTCTCTCCCTCTCTTGCTCGATTTCACGGCCGGAAGCCTGGAACAAGTTGCAGACTTGTTTGCAGTTGCAGAACGAACAATATATAGAAGTAAAACAATTGCAAATTTGTGAACTGTGAATTGTAATTTCTTGATTACGAACAACTGGGGTCGTGGTTTGTTTGTGATTTGTTTGCTTCTAAAATTGATTAGTATGACAGTAACTTAGTTGATCCCTCGATTAGTTGATTGTCCAATGAACGGAGTTATCAGATTATCACTTTATTTCGATCCAAAAAAAAAAGATTATCACTATATGTATATTTAAGTATTGATTGAATCGATCAATTTGCTTTTTTTAATTGTTTTTGTTTGGTACTAACATACTCTTTATTTGACTTGTTTAATACTAACATACTGTTTATTTATTGGATTTGGATTTGGAGTATACTAACACGATGAATTATTAGAATTTGACTTTGAGTTCGACAAGGAGATTGGTTCCAACTAATACGGAAATGAAGACATATAAGTTTATATGACATGGATTGGGTTTTTGTTTTTCAACATATATGTTTATATCATATGTATTCTAGTCTTAATATAGGGGTAAATATAATAAAATATTAAGAAAACGTTTTGTCCATCAAGAATCCGCCAATAAGGCCGCCGAACCGTCTTGGCGCTTGGCGGTACTTCTCCGCCGAGCATCCGCCGAGCGTTTTTTAGAACATTGCACACATGTCATGTAAAAAAACTCATCTGTCATGTAAAACAATTCACTGTCAAGTAAATAATTGACGTGTTAAGTAAATAATTCACGTGTCAAGTAAAAAAATTCATGTGTCAAGTAAAATACATTATGTGTCATGTAAATCTGGTATGGGTGACATGCAAATTCAATATGGGGGACGGGTAATTATATGCTCATCCGGACCTTTCTAATTGACCTACCTAATGTCTTAAATTCCTTCTGAATTGACATGCCTAATGTATTGAAAATCATGTTTGGATGAACTTTAGCATTGTGAAGCCGGGTATTTTATTGAATTTAGAATGATATAATGCTTAGATTTAGCCATTTTGCATTAGGTGATGAATTCAGATTAAAGGATGATGCATGAGTTCTTAGCATTAACCTTACCAACATATTTAGTGCATCTTTTCTATTGAACTTGTGTAATGAAAGCAACAAGGTTAACCGACTTTAAATAGGCGAACATTGTGATGCTATTAATGAAAGAAAATAACATGACAGGTAATGCTATTAACATGACAGGTTATACTGTTTAACATGACTGGTCATAACCTTTAACATGACATGTAATGCGAATCGATCATCTTCTCCTTAATGAAAGAAAATAACATGATAGGTAATGCTATTAACATGACAGGTTATACTGTTTAACATGACTGGTCATAACCTTTAACATGACAGGCAATGCGAATCGATCATCTTCTCCTTAATGAAAGAAAATAACATGATAGGTAATGCTATTAACATGACAGGTTATACTGTTTAACATGACTGGTCATAACCTTTAACATGACAGGTAATGCGAATCGATCATCTCCTTAATGAAAGAAAATAACATGACAGGTAATGCTATTAACATGACAGGTTATACTGTTTAACATGACTGGTCATAACCTTTAACATGACAGGTAATGCGAATCGATCATCTTCTCCTTAATGAAAGAAAATAACATGACAGGTAATGCTATTAACATGACAGGTTATACTGTTTAACATGACTGGTCATAACCTTTAACATGACATGTAATTCGAATCGATCATCTTCTTCTTAATGAAAAGAGAGGAAAAAGTGTTCGGTTTCGATAGAATACTGTGTAAATTCGTCCACAGGAAAAAGTGTTCGGTTTCATATGCAGATGAGGTTCATTCAATATTGTAATATAGTATGAATGATCAAAATTTGTTTTTATTACCACAAGTGTTATCGAATATATGATGCATGATCTTTGGCAATTTCGCATTTAACATGTTGTTTTACTAAAAAATGTACATTGTCTATGAATTACAAGTTCGAATTTCCCATAATTACAAAATGTGCGAACCACTTGACCAAAAAAAAAAAAAATGTGCGAACCACATACTCAATTCCTCGCTATGTACCATAAGCGTTTCCAAGTGCATCACAAGTGACACAAAAATACACCGGTCAGTCGACCAAGATGCACATAGAGCACTGCCATGTCAAAACTATTAACTATCATGTCAAAGGTATTACTTGACAGGTTAAAAGCATTATATGTCATGTACATCGTCGTTGAATGACATGTTCGAATTTCCCATAAGTACAAAATTCGTTAACTACATATTGAATTACAAAAGCCGGAGCATAAGCGTCTCCAGGTACATCATACTTGACACCAAAAGACACCGGTCATTCGACCAACACGGACATGGGTCGTGAAGAACACACAATGGGAGATGAAGAGCTATTCACGCTGCACTTACCATTTTTTAGAGAGAAATTCATGGAGCGTATTTGCCCATTACACTAGCAAAGTAGCAAGATTGACAAAGATTATTCAATGGCACACACACAGGATTCATGGGAAAGCCTAATTACACTAGCAACGTAGCAAGATTGGCAAGTAAATATTAACTAGTGTCATGTACAAACGCTGAGGCTGGAATGTTGACATAAACGGGTGACATGTATAAAAGCTGATGGCAAAACGTGAGTTGTTTTTTCTAAAAAAGTGGGTTGCTTTTTCTCTCTCTCTTTCTCTCAGCATTTTCTGAAAAAGTGAGTTGCTTTTTCTCTCTTATCCTCTCAGCACTCTCTCTCCTCTCATTAATTCCCTCTCTCACATGCTTTTCTTTTTCCCTTTTTCCTTTCCTCTCTCATCTCTCTCTCTCCCTGTCACTCCCTGTCAGCTTTTTGTCCAGTTGTCTCCCACAATCTCACCTGTTACCGGCTACACTTGTAAGCGGATATCCGCTTTTAGCAAATTTTTTCCGGATGGGGTTAGTTGCGCAAAGGTCATCACCCAAGAGGGTCATTTTAGCAAATTTACCGTCAAAATAGGGTATATATAGGAAAAAATTATACTCAAATTATGAAGAAAAATAAAATAAAATTAATGGTATAATTTATATATTAAAATAATAAAAATATATATATTATTAATAAATTGGAGGTATTAACATACTAAATAAATATGAATATAATATAGTGACCCACTTGTGTATTTAAAAAAAAATAAAAATAAAAAGGGAAGAGGTTACCTTGGTAGAGAGAGTAACCCCTTTCAACCTCTTTCTTAAGGTTTCCCTTGCAATCACGGGTTTACCTTTTAAGATCTATATATGGTATTAAAAACTCATGGTTGCACATTGTCTAACATCTAGAGCTAATAGTAGTAGGAGATCAGGAACAAAAGAGCGAGCAAGAGTGTGGATGGATCAGTGAAGCCCAGAAACAGTTGATAAGCCGAGAATTAGTTTTGCTCGGTATGGTGAGCTAGCAAATGGCAACTGCCTTCTTTTGTTCTTAATTTGTCCTTCACTGATGTAAGATGAGAGCTGATGAAGCTGAAAAAATTACAGGTTTGGGGAAATGGTGAGATCAGTAAAACTATGCAGCGTCGACTCCTTCAAGCAGACAACTGTAACTGCACAAGGTAACAACTGCATGGGCTTTTAACAGTTTCTGAAATCTTGAAATTTCAGTTGTTGACAAATATATTCGGGTAAGATTCCATCCCCCCATGAACTTGTGTGATTGTTTGTGCAGCCCCATTCAGAAACATCTCCACAGCTGGTCATTATCAAATACTATATATCAATATTCAAATAGACAAACTTGTAGAGGATTGATTCAAGTAGCCACCTTTAGTTCAGTTACCTTCTTATCTCCTTCATTTAGTTGTCTGTTTTAAACTCTAATCGATTATAATGTTTAGATGGTTTCTGGTGCGAACTGATAATTTGTGTTTATACCTATCTTTTTTGTCATGGAGATTGGAGAGTTTAGAGATAAAAATAAGAGGGTATTTTCTTACCAGTGTTAAGGAGAGCCTTCAGATAGCATTGAGATTGATAAAATAGTTGAGTATATCACCACGAAAGATTTACTATTTTTACATTTAGCATGAAGGAAGTCAGCAATTTGTCAGGTCCATATCAACATACTTAACCAGTTAACCCCATACATGTTAACTGAGACTTAATTACGGAATGCGTCCCACCCTTCTCCCTCTGAGCACCCAGGATGTACGAAAATCAGAAATACATTTCATTGCCTAAGAAACAAGTCGTGCCAAAATGATTTGGGCAGAACGGACATGAGTCGTGACAGAGTTCTCTCTCTGCCCCAGCAGCTCTTCAGCTAACCCGAGATTCAAAACCTACTTTGTTAGAAATGACCAACTGTCTAGAACCCGCACTGCAAAGAAAATTAATATATAAACAAACAGGATTAGTCTTGAATAGGTAAAAGAACCACCACCACCTCTGAACGCAAATCGCTACCTGTGTGTGACAACTACCTTTGTTCTGCGATAACTTACGGCCTACCTATGTTCAATGACTCAGTAAGGCAACCATGATGAAAACCACAAAAGCCCTAAAATACACAAGTTATCATTAAAATTGGTTACCTATCATAGAACACACATTTTGTTGTGATCTACGCTCGTAGTTTTACAAGAGATGTTTGACATTTTTTATAGAAAAAAATGAAGGAAAAAAATATGAGCCTAGATCACATCAAATTTTAAGGATGAAAACAAGGAAGAAAAAGGTAACACCAAACTGCAAACAAGAAACAAAGAAAATACTTATATACATAAATGTCTGACCACAAAATGACAGTCATATGTGCTACTTTTCCATTGTTTTCCAGGTTAGTTTTTGAATAGCCATTAGCCACTACGTTCAGCAAAACTTTGTAGAAAAGAAATTAAAAAAAGCCATTCATTTCATGTACCATTACTGATGTCTGCTTAATTGCAATAACAAGAAGAAAGCAGGAAATCAAAATTTTGGTAGCATATCGGTCAAGAAACTTAATGCCTTAGACACTGTCAAACAATGGTGGATAAGAAAGTCACCTGTTGAGTGGATTCCGTGTAACCTTCATTAATGCTTAACTGAGGATTAAGATTTCACAATGCATCGAAGATTGGGATGGATGCCGGTAGGCTGAGGATAAGCACTTGACAAAACCAGGGATCCCAGTGAAGATGAAGGACCAGCTGCAGCTAGTGTGGGAAACATTTGATATAAGAAAGAAACATAGATTCAGATGAATTACATTATGTGACAACATACAGATAAAATCACTAGTCAAACATATATAGGACTCAAAAATAAGATTTACTCACTTCCTTTGCCAGGAGACTTTCAATGTTGAAGACTTGAAGTCCACCCAAGGATAAACAGTTGCAAGTTTCATCGACTGGAACTGCAATATCGAAGAAGAAACACATGAAATCTACATCCTAACAAAGAAGCATCAAAACATAAGTTTAACAACTGCAGTACCTTTGCACTGCTATTTTCTTAGGAGTTAAGACCCTGATCCATTTTAGAGGTTTAAAAAGACTCCAGTATGAACCTTAGAGAGAAGGTCATAAATAGGACAGAAGAATGATTAGCCCATAATATTATATCATGATACTTTCCACTGTAGCATAAGAGGTGGAAAGTTTATTCAACATAAAAAATATATCTATATCAAAAACTTGATCAAGAACCATCTTAATTTGTACCTGAAGTTGTCGTTGTAAACACATTTGCATAGTTGATTATTTCATCTTGGCATAACTGTTTTGTGGAAACAGGGCATCAACAAGTAGAATATCACCAGAAGTCACCACAAGAACAAGTTCCATCTTTAAACAGATGAAAGCGAACAGAGTCTCTAACAAGTATTTCCCTCCTCGTGATTTTAGAAATGAGTTTCGTTGCATTATGGCAATCCCCACAGACCCTTAGGTTCTTCATCACTCGTATTGGCAGGTCGGGTGGAACAAAGAGCAACCCGAAAACAATAGCAATCCTTTCACTGTGGCGGCTAAGGATCCGTAGCTTCTCTGAATCCTCAACCTCATGTAGTACAGAGTTAATGTCAGGGTTGTAACCCTCTTCAATCATCTTCACGTTGAGTTTTTCTAGTTCATCATATATCTGATCCAGATATGGGCTAGACTGGTCATCGGCAGAAAATATGTGCACTTTATTCTTAAATTTAATCCAACTATATCCAGGCTCCTTCTTTACTCCATGATCTCTCATCGTCCTTCTTAACTCAGCCACATCAGCCCACATCGCATTGGCAGCATAGATGCTCAAAAGCAAGATATAACCAACAGAATTATGAGGTTCCAGTTCCAATAGAGACTCAGCAGCCCATTTACCAATTTCCATATTACCATGAACTCTGCAAGAACTCAGAAGCGTAGACCAGCCAACTGCATCAGGTTTGCAAGGCATCTTATTTATAAAATCTTTTGCCTCCTTTAGCCTCCCTGATCGCCCAAGAAGATCAATCATACAGGTATAGTGATCAGTAGATGGCTCAATACCATGTTGCTTTACCATAGATTCAAAATACTGCTTCCCTTTCTCCACTAAACCTGATCTACTGCACGCTGAAATGACTGCAGCAAAAGTAGCTCCATCAGGCTTAAGACCATGGCCCAACATTTCTTCAAACAGATTAGTAGTTTCATTAGCCTTCCCAAACTGAGCGTATCCAGAAGCCAAGGCGGTCCAGGAAACCCCATCCCTGAAACCCATCTCATTGAACAACTTGTGGGAATCTTCTATGCTTCCACATTTACCATACAAGCTGATAAGTGCATTAGAAACAGTAACAAATGGTAGCAAGCCGGATAAGATCGCTAGGGTATGAAATTGAGCACCCTCTTCTAAGCTCGCTAAATTAGCACAAGAACTGATAACACTTGCCAAGGTGAAATAATCAGGTGGCACTCCAATTTTCTGCATCTTGTAGAAAGTCTTCAAAGCCTCTTCACTAAGACCATTCTGACCATAACCCACCACTATTGCAGTCCATGAGACAATGTTCTTGTTTCTCATTCTATTGAATACTCTCTCTGCGTACTTGATCCTTCTACACTTGCAATACATGTCAACTAGAGCACTGCCAGCAAAAATGTTTTCATGGTAACCAATTCTGGTAATATGTGCATGAAGTTGTTTACCTTCTTCCAGGGCCAATAATCCCCCACATGCAGTCAATATACCACCGAAAGTAAACTGATCCAAAGGAAAACCTTCTTCTATCATTGCTCTTACCACATTTATGGCTTCCCTATCCAAACCATTTTGGACAAAACCCGAAATCATTGATGTCCAGCTAATTGAATCCTTTTCTTGCATACTGAGGAACAAATAATTGGCGCTTTCAACCATTCCACAGCGCAAAAATCCCGCAATCATCGTATTATACATAACCAAATTCCTCTCAGGCATTTCATCAAACACTTTCTTTGCATCATCAATAAACCCCAATTTTGAATACATGTCCATCAAAGGATTGCCCACAAACACATAAGAAACAAATCCAAATTTCACTATTTGAGCATGAATCTGCCAACCCAAATCGACACACTCTCTACTCAATGACAGTATAAGCATTGTCGAAAAGGTAATCCTGTTCAAATTCGCAGTACCATCATGGAACATCAATCTATAAGCACTCACAGCTTTGCCAAACAGCCCATGATTCGCATAGCCCGAAATAAGGGCGTTCCAAGAAATCCCATCTCTGCTGGGCAAACGACTGAACACCTGTTGCATTTCAAGGAGTTGGCCAGTGTTCGAGTACGCTGAGAGCAAGATGTTCCAGGAGAACATGTTGGGTTGAAGAATTTGGTCGAACACGTTGCGTGCATAGGCTGAAATTTTCAACCTGCCGTATAAACTGACGAGATTGTTTAACAGAAAAACGTCTTGGCTGTTCTGGGTTTTGATTATCACACAATGGAGCTTCTTGGCTAGTTTATGATTTAAGCTTCGACTGCACTGTTTGAGCAGTGAATTGTAGTAATTGGGGGAAGAGGTCATTAGGCCTGTTTGGTTTTGATACAAGGATATAATTATCAGTTAAGGGAAGATCAATCGGAATGAAAGTGATACCTTGGTAAGCAAACCTTATTAGCTTCCAGCAGCTTGCATCTTTCTCTCTTCAGCAGCTTCCTCAAAAACTGAAATTGCATCAGAGCAACAAGAGAGGGAGAGGGATTGACCGAGAGAGTGTGAGAGAGTGGAACATCAACGGAGAGGGTCCAAGCGGCGAGATCGAGTGTGTTTCCGCTGGTGCAGGGACGGAGCCAGAAACATTTGAGGGGATCATCATAGTAGTACACAATAAGAAAGAGAAAAAAGTCATAAAACTAACAACATGTCCGATAGTGCAAACTAATGCCAAACAATAATACAACCAGTGTCAAACGATATTACAAACTACTACGAGGAGAGTTTCATTCCTTGTAATTAGATATCTATTCTACTAAATAGTTCAACTCGAGGACAAATGAGGTAAATCCATTTTCCGAGTTATCATGTCAAGAATTTAATATGAATCTCAATCCTAAAATCAATCTCAATTCAAACAAAATCCAATCTCAATTCGAAACAAAATGCAATATCAATCTCAAATTAATCTAATGTTCCTATCTATTCAAACAAAATGCTAACCAAATCTAATTCAATATCAATAAAACAATCTCAATCCTAAAATCAATCTCAATCTCAATTCAATTCAAAAATCTAAATTCAATAACAAATTTATCATGTTCCTATATATTCAAACGGTTAACCGAATCCAATTCAATATCAGTCTCAAATCAAATTACAAATTTACAATTCAACATCAATATCAATTCTAAAGCAATAATCTCAATCATTTTGTAAATGAAAAGGAGTTAGATTAATAATTTACCTTTAGGGGTCGTTTGGTATTGATATCTAGATATCAGATATCATATATTAGCCCCGATATCTGATATCTAGTGTTTGGTAGGGTTAGATATCGATATCTCTTTAATTGATATCGATATCTAGTGTTTGGTATGCATAATATATCACTTGATATCAAGTGATATCTGATATCTAGTGTTTGGTAATAGTCAGATATCGATATCAATTGATATCTAGATATCAAATATGGCCTATTTTGATATACTCATTTTTTGTGAGGTATCACTTGATATCGATATCGCCCGATATCGATATCTTGATACCGATACCGATATCAAATATGGCCTATTTCGACAGTAGACCAGAAGCTCAGCAGCGGCAGCAGTGCAGCACTCAGCAACCCAAATGGAGAAGGAATGAAGGAGGCGGCGTGGCTCCGGTCGGCGACGGCGGTTCACGGGAGAATTGGAGAACTGGAGAAGGAGGGAGGCAGCGACCGGCGTGGCTCCTGTCGACTGCTCGACTGAGATCCCCCGTTCGACTTGTTTGACACAGCGACACAGCCACAGGACGGGAGAACTAGTGCGGCTCCGGTCGGCGACGGAGTCGAAGATGGCGTGGCTCCGGTCGACGACGGTGGTTCACGGGAGTCGGCCGTCGGGAGAACGAGGCACGAGAGAAGTGGGGAAGGAGCTAGGAGGCGGAAGCGGACTCAGACTCGGACTGCTACTCTCTCCCGCCTGGGAAGAGTTAGGGTTTTAGTTGCACAAAATGACGTCGTTTTGTTATGTTTTTTTTTCCGGAAATTTCGCCTGGTGTCCCTGAGGTAAGGGCTTTTTCGCGTGGTGGACCAAAGTTTGGTATATTTCACCAAATACCCCTGAAGTTTGGGGACATTTTGCCTCGTGCCCCTGAACCGTTTAATTAATGGAGCCATTTATAAAAGGGGAATTATTAAAAAAAAAACTTAAATCGCCTCCCTCTCCCTTCACTTCCGTCCACCAACCTACCTGCCAACAACTTCTTCTCAGAGGGCACTGCCCTTATCTCTCTCCAGATCGCGACCTTCTCCTCCCTCGTTTCTTCACCGTCGGTGCTCACTAGCGCTGCCCCCACCACCAGACTTCTACTCCCTTTAGCAATCGCTTCTCCCTTCTCCGCCGGCCTCATCCCTGACACCAACAAAGCCAACAACCGCACTAGATGTCGCCCCAAACATCCAGTGGCTCGTGAGTCCATCGGCGCCGCTTTCATTTCACCACCACTCCTGGAAGACTTCCCTGGGAATCGCTGATCTTTGCAGACTCCTTCCACTGCTCGTGCTCTCATAGTTGCCAATTCAATATTCGAATCAGAGTTGTCTGACTTAGATTTCCACTGGGTAAGTGCAGGTATGTGATCTCCCTCTTCCATTCCAGGCTTCTAATTTACTGAATTGGGGATAACATGTTGGTAGATTTGTGTGTAAGAGATTTGAAATTAGTTGTTCTGCTGAGTTTGGGTGTGATTTGCAACATAAAATTTTCCCAATTTCGTAGTATTCCATCTAGAATTGAATTCGGTTATTTGTTTATGCTTTGTTTTGGGATTAATTGGTTTTATATATCGCTGAGTTTTGGGAATTGGTTGTGAAATTGTTGATTATTTGCTTGTACTCATTGAATCTGCTACCTATGTTGCATTAATGCTACTCTAGTGCTGATTTTCACTACTAGAATACTGTCAATAGACAACACCACATTTAAGTCTGTCAAAAAATAACAGATGTGAAAATTATTCTTTTACATCAATATTTTTTTTGTGATGTATTAAAGAGTTTATAAATCTGTCAAAGTTTTGGACAGATGTAAAATTGTTGGTTCTATAAAAAAAAAACCGGCGCAGGTTTAAATTTTCTAAGTTCAAAAGAGGCGGGATTGGAACATTTAGAAATTAAGTAGGACTTCAAAATTCGAAGGAAATTATAACACTTAAGTAAAAAATTTACCCATCTCCACACTTTCACTCTCTCTACACTTAGAAATTCTCTCTCTCTCTCTCTCTCTCTCTCTCTCTCTCTCTCTCTCTCTCATGTTTCTTCTTCTCTTTGTTAACTTATTCTCGTGTATTACCCGGCTCTCTCTTCATCTCAGATAAACATCTCTACCACTGCCATGTCGTCGTCGTCGCCGCTACTCCCCCAACCAGCACGCCGCTGCTACTCTCAGGTAAACATCTCCCTCTCTCCATCAGACAAGCGACTACAATTCGAAGATGGTGGCCCTCTCTTTCAGAACCCTAGCAGGTAAGCTCTTTCTCACCTTTTGCAGATCTAGCCGCCCTCTTTTCTCTCATCTGATCTATAGTTCCCTAGATCTAAATTATTTCTGTAGATCTGTTAGTTTCGACTCCTTTCTCTCCCATCTCCTTTCAGTTTTAATTTGGGTTTTTTTTGTTAGGGTTTTCGAGAGCGAAGGAGGAAGGGAAAAGGTGGCGAGAGATAGTTGTTTGGCTAGAGTCACCGCCTGCAGCGTCGCTATTGGTCGTGCCTTCGTCTCTCTGCTGCTCGTATCCTCACAGGTATGCCCTTCCTCTCCTATCCTCTTCTTGTCTCCTGTTATTGTAATTTAGGGTTGAGAGATTTCGATTTTGGGATTAGGGCAGTTTATAGATCTAGGGTTTATAGATATAAATCTGATATGTTGTGTTAAGAGAGCAAAGTGGGATAATTTGTGTTTTTGAAGAATTCAGTTTGATTTTAGAGAAAATTGATTTTAGAAAAATGTTTTAATTCCAATGAAGTAACAGATTCACACCTAACAATAAATGAAATGGGGCAAATTGTTGTGTAGAAGAATAGCATTCCAATTTACAAGAATCAGTAAGCAATTCATGGAGGGGGCATGGACATGTATGAGTGCAAAAATGTCCTTGTATCTAAACTATCTATATATGTGGGGTTCTTACTGAAACCTGCTGATTTAATGTTGTATGTCATACTTTCAGCTACTATCTTTTATCATGAATGATTGATTCATTTTCTATTTCCATGTATTCTGATCTTTATCCTACTTCAATAGGTATAGACTTGGAAAGCCGTCCAAGCAGTATGCTCCTTGTCTCCAAACTCGCATTCTCACAGGTATGCCCTTCCTCTCCTCTCCTCTTCTTGTCTCCTGTTATTTTAATTTAGGGTTGAGATAATGGCTTCTTACCTTAACAAAAATCCAGTCTATTTAACCCACCTTAACAGATAATGGCTTCTTACCTTCATCGGTTCTTTTTCAATTTCCTTCTCAATTGTTATTCGATTTCTGAATTTATATTCGATTTAGATTTATATTTAGATGTTCTTTTTGAAGTACGTCACATATGTCATTTGGTGTCTCATATGGAGTCATTTGAAGTCACATGAATGCATCATTTTGTTTCATCTAGAGGAAACTATCTTTGGTGTTTTAGTTGGTCTAATGACGTGTACTATCTTTTTTACTAGCTTTGGATTTAGACGATTATGCCAAGAAATAGTTAATTTCTAGCTAGAAAACTAGAACATGATTTATCCCCTTTTTTGGGGATCAATTCGGAAATCAGATGGTTAGATCCATTTATTAATCCGTTTCCTAACCGAACTTAGACTTCATTCTTTCTCTTTTCTAAATACACTAATTCACATGTATAGATTTCTAGGGATTTAACATGTCATCACTTGGGTTTGTGGGATGCTAAATAGACATTTAAGTCTTGCTATGATTCCATATGACATTAGTCATATGTCATCACTTAGGCTGCAATGAGTGAATTCCTTAGGAATTCAGTTCTTCAATAACTTGATCAACGAGACTTTTGCCATTGATAAGTGAAAAATTGACGCAGTAGGAAGTCATGGAAGGCACGCAAGCACGAGCCTTTGATGATAAAGGGTTCGCAAGCGAAGAAACCCTATGAAATATGCCTGGAATCCACCAGAAAGGGGCTTGGAATCCACCAAGGAGATAAAGAGAAAATTCTCTAAACCAATATTTGATTAATAATATGAATGAATGATTATGGCTCATGCCTACAATTGCTTAAATAGAAGAAAACTAACCTAAGATAAAAGATATAACTTTCCTAAATATATCCTAAGATAAAAGATAGAAGTTCCTAAGCTATCTAAACTTATGCATCAAGTCAAAAAGGAAAAGATAAAACCTTAATAATAATCCCTAACTAAAAGATAAAAGATAGCTATTAAAAGATAGAATCATGCTCTTGCATCAGTCTCCTTCACTTATGAAGAACTCGACCCCGAGTTCTCTACTAGATGTAGGACTCCATCGAAGTTGCTCTTTTGTCCCGTATCAACTACCAGACTCGTTTGCTTATATGTTGCATCTTCATCCTTGTCCTTCATGGCTTCGTGGTTACTCCTTCGATGATACTTGTGAAAAGGTACAAAATTTTTCCATGCCAGAGTTGGAGCTTCTGGTACAATCCACAAAATTTGCAAACTCATCTCCTCATGCACAAAACTCTTCAAGCCATTAGTGAAGTAGGTTTGCTCCTTTATTGGATGGCTATCTGGAATCCTCTTAACTTCAAAGCTTCTTTCAGCTTCGCGTTGTCGGTCCATGCATACTTCAGAGACTTCCTTTTCAAGGATCTTCTCTTGAAGGGCTTTTTCTTGAAAGACCTCCCTCTCAAAGACCTCCTTTTGGAAGACCTCCTCTTGAAGTATGTATTCTTGAAGGATCATCTCTTCAAGGACCTCCTTCTCAAAGACTTCTTCTTTTTCTGAAAACTCATCTTCCTTGGGAAAGCAATGGCCCTGCGGTTGATGAATTTGATTCGGCTCTTCGTCCACCAATGACTTGTTGTGGCTAGTGTTGTTGTGGGAAACGCTGGTGTCGACGGTGCGAGTGTTGCTGATGGTGTTAACATGGATGTTGCGAATGTTGTAAATGGCGTTGTTGGCATGTTTGTTGTTGTCGCCGATGATTTTACTGGCAAACAATATCACCAACTGATCCTCTAGGCCTTTAAGAGCCGTGGTAAAGGCCACGGAAATCTCTTGAGATAACTCTTGAAGGTCTGCCTTGGTAGCTCGTTGATTTCCCATTGTGCTTCGAATCGAAAACAGGTAGGAGAAACTTGCTCTGATACCAATTGACACAGTAGGAAGTCGTGGAAGGCACGCAAGCACGAGCCTTTGATGATAAAGGGTTCGCAAGCGACGAAACCCTATGAAATATGTCTGGAATCCACCAGAAAGGGGCTTGGAATCCACCAAGGAGATAAAGAGAAAATTCTCTAAATCAATATTTAATTAATAATATGAATGAATGATTATGACTCATGCCTACAATTGCTTAAATAGAAGAAAACTAATCTAAGATAAAATATATAACTTTCCTAAATATATCCTAAGATAAAAGATAGAAGTTCCTAAGTTATCTAAACTTATGCATCAAGTCAAAAAGGAAAAGATAAAACCTTAATAATAATCTCTAACTAAAAGATAAAAGATAGCTATTAAAAGATAGAATTATGCTCATGCATCAAAAATTATAACATTAGTCAAAAAATTACTTTACCACTATATTTTTTGGTTCTTATTTTTTTTTTATGTTTTAGTACGCGATAAATTGTCGAAACGAGCAATTGAATTTAATTGACTCTTTTTTTCTATAGTCAATGTCACTGATAACTTCTTGTATACTTATAAGCAATTTGCTTCAATGAAAATCATTCTTAATTAAATTGAGTTATTCATGTTGGATTTATGTTTTTTTTTGTTGGATTCATAATCTGGATTACAAGAAGTTAGAACTTCGTTAGCTTTTGAGATAGTGAGCACTTGTAAATCAATCTGACTACTAATTCTTGTTGTTGTTAAGTTTAATGATCTAATCCTATCAGTCTTGTCATATCTAATATTTATTGCAAAAGAATCAGATCAAAATTTTGATCTAAGTGTACGATTTTGGTGTAGGAGTCTTTTGAAAAGGCTAAAAAAATGGATTCAGGAGCTGCATATACAAGGTACATGCGCTATATCTACTTTGTTTCTTCCAATTTGCTGAATATTATTTTTATTTATTAGGTTGCAGTGTCCATTCTCCAGATCTCAAGACCACCATCGTCATCGATGCCGCCCCCATTGCCACAACCACCATAACCTCTGTTCTTTGTTGTTGTTCTACAAAGTGCAAGGGGGTTATCAGGTGAATAATAAATTTTCAAAACTTGAACTCGACTTGTTGTATGATTTTAATTTCTAACTAATTATTATTTCTTTAATTCTTTTTTAAAACTGTTTAAATCGAATTTGGGCCACTTTCTTAGTGTGTGGTCTGCAGTGATATCTTGCTGCCTCTATTTTTTGATTTTCCTATTACTGTTTATGCTTTAGGTAGTTAGTTATTTTGAACCTTTTCATTTGCATGATGATATATTTGACTTGTCATACTCTTCAGATGCATATGTATTTTAATTTGATAAGAAAAGAAAATGGAATAGTTAAGATGGTTAACTTTTTTTAACCACATGAGATGAGAGTCTTATAAGCTATTTGATGAACTAAACTTTATACTATTCATATTGTATTTTAGGTAATTATCTAGTCAAACCAATGATTATATTTGGCGTAGATATTAGTTAAATTATACTCCATGATACATGAGTATTTTTGTGAGGCAAGGAATTTATAAACTAGCAGCACCTCAATAATGACTTTAAATTGAATTATTTTTTTAGCATTCACCAGATCCAGGCAACTGAATTGCCAGTTCTATTTCCAACTAGTAGCAAAAGCCTAAATTTTTAGCATGAGTTATCTTTTGTTTTCTTTTTGATGACATGTATTCCCCTATCAGTTGAGTTTTCTTCGCTGCATGGTGCTTTCAGCTATATGTCTTCCTGTTTGCTCTACCAGTCGTCAATGGCATCAACGGTGAGTACTTTTTATCCGGTCATTGGTGTTTCTTTAAGTTCAAAGACTATTGAATTTTTAGCCCGAATGTTTTTCCACAGCGAGTATTTTCGCATATGGGCAAACAAGTAGCAGAAAGACATTCACCATGGGTGGAGTTACTCAGTACACTATAGAAGACATCTACGAATATGGTGAGTACTTCCTGTTTGGTATTTAATGTTTTTATTCTTACAGGATTGACCTTAAATCATGCAAGATGGAACTACTTTTTCAAGCATGAACAATAAACTATTGTCTATTTCACATCCTTGTAGCGCAAAGACAGACGGGGGAGACGGCTCTTAATGAAACAAGTTCAAGGTCTCACCAAATCCTACGGTTGGTGGTTGAAAGTTCTGTTCAGCAATATGCCAGAGCTACAAACTCAAGCACTCTTTCAGCTACTGTGCTATGTACAAATCATCATTTTAGTAAATTTGGTTGTAGGTGATGTGGGGATCGAAGGATAAACTCTATTATGCATTCTCTATGGCTATTCCTGGTAGTTTTTAGTCCTGGCGTTTCTTTCTATCTTTCCAGGCAGTTTGGTGTTTAGTTTGTCCTAAGATATATTCGTCGATATGCTTTATTTGTTTTGAGATGTTGTGGCTAGCCAATTTCGTGGCTATGAATAGCGGCGGCGTATTTTGTAAATGTGACAATATGATGGTAGTATATATGTACATGTTTTTATTAAACGACCTATCATATTGAAGACCATACAAAATGCGATGATCTATAAACAAAAGCGTGTTGCCTATCCCATTATAAAACATCGGATTAAATATGAAAATAGCAGTGCATTCACACATCTAACATCAGATTCGTCTATTAAAACAGATGCCAGTGTAGTTATAAACATCAGTTATAACAAAAAATGTGATGTCGATAATATGGAAATACATCGGTTATGCCTATATTTCATGTGGTCGGTTATATTAAAACAATATAAAATCATAAATTATATATCGAACATGATTATAAACGTGACCACTAAAACAAAAACTGTTGTCTATTTTCTATTAAGACATCACTTATTTTTATAAATAAAGATGTAAATGTCACTTTTTTGCTTTAGGAGGACATCTTCACATGTTTTCAAATGACAAATTATGGATATTCATCAATAAGTGAATATGTCATAACAAAAAATGAGGGGTTCTAATTAAGAAAAGACATCTGCTTAAAACCGATGTGGAAAAGTTTGATCTTTTACTACACGCACAAAGAGATCGGAAATTTTTTTGAAAGACATCTATTGACAACCGATGTATAATTGAAGTTTTCTAGTAGTGTTTGTTTCTATGCAACTTGCATCTGGTGTGTGTCTATTGTGCTTTCATGTGCTTAAGTTGGCTTTTTGCTTGCTTGTTTGTTCTGGCTGAACTTGTTGCTAATGTCCTTCAGTTATGTATTATAGCATCTATAAATTTGTAATTTAGTTCTTTAATTCAGCCTATTATCTCAATTGGGAGAGCATTGTGCTCATGCACAAGGACGTGGGTTCGAATCCCACATAGGCTTATTGAATTCTTCATCCATTCTTGACAATGGATTTTACACTAATGGATTGAATTATAGAAATTTAAACTAGAAGCTCATAGCAGTTACGATATGCTTGTGGCTTTTTTTTTGCTTGCATAAGCTTGATATGATGGTGGATTTTTTTTGTATGCATTTAAACATGTCTTTGTTTTGTTTTATTGATAATCGACTGAAACTAGAATTTCTTAGAAAACAAGCAAATGTTATACCATAGGCAAATGTTTGTGTGCTGGTTATATAGCAAATGTTTGTGTGCTTGTTATATAGCAAATGTTTCAGAAAACAAGCAAAAATCATCACATGAGGCTAATAACCAATGATCAAATACAGGAATACCACATGCAGAAATTTAAACAGCAAAATATGTTTATCGATATGAAAGTTTAAAATTAAGGCTTAATTTCCATAATAGTTGAAAAGGGAAGCGTGAGATTATATAATATGGTCATGGTCATAAGTCCTAACTTCATAGCAAAACAATTATTAGTGTAGTTTGCTTATAGAGAAAGCTAGCATATAGCTATGCCGATCAAGACCCATTAAATTATGTATTTGAAATTGTGCAATTCTAATGTTACATGGGTGCGACTAATAAGCCAAAATGTATGTGTGGCTTATGTGGGATTCGAACCCACATCTTGCATCTAAGCACAATGCTCTACCGGTTGAGCTAATAAGCCAAAATTTTTAAAGCAAGAGACTAACATGTTCTACCTTCAATGAGGCATAAACATATAGATAAATTATTTTGTTGTCATTACTAAAGTAACTTAATAACATGTTCTACCGGTTGAACTGTTTGTAATGGTTTGAACACGTTCATAGAAGACCATCTTCGGCTCCGGTTCGAAGGTGTGAGAGCTTAGAGCTTGGAGCTATCCGAAGGGGAAGAGGTAGACCGAAGAAGAAGTGGCTAGAGGTAATCCATCAGGACCTCGATCGACTGAGCCTCTCGGAATATATGACATCAGATAGGGACCAGTGGAGGAGGGCCATCTGGGCCAGTGAGGTGTAGAGTGTTGGGCGAGGGTGTTTAGCCATGCTGCCTATGCTTTTTGTCTGTCGTCCTCTTCGTTTACTTATGTTTTCTCCTCTTTCCTGTCTCCTGACTTGTAGTTTCCGTGTCTTATTTTTCTAGGTCTATCGGAAACACTCTCCTGACCTGGTCGGGGTAAGAGTGCGTACATCCTGACCCCCCCAGATCCTGCTTTTACGCGGGATTTATTGGGTTGTTGTTGTCATCTAGAAAAAAAAATGATGAAATTAATTTTCTGTGAATGATGCATCACTGAATAACTAATCTAGAGCTTCAAATATGAGGGGAAAAAAATCCTTCAGAACCAACTTGTATTCATCGAAGTTCTAGTTCATGTCATAGATAGAACCACTCAATATCATCACCAGTGACACACAGGTTCTCATCACTATCATATTCAGCAGGCTCTGCTTATTTAAAGTCTATAGACAAGAAGAGCTATTGAGAAAACAATAGTCAGCAGTAACATAGCTTTGCTTCATTCGAATGAGTAAATTGAAAAGAGATGAACAAGATTTCTAACATAAGTGAGAACAACACCGGGGTATTTGAATCAAACATTACTCCAGCCCATTTATTAGTAAGTACTGGTGCCAAGACTATTTCTTGGTGTTTTTAATAGTCTACTTAAGCATTGCAAAAAGAGGATAATGGACCTAGAATGGCAAATTCAAGGAAGTAAGAGCAATCAACTTCCTCTCCTTTTTTCAGACCTAGAATGGCAAATCTGTATAGTTTAGTAATTAGTATGAATTTCAATAATCCCTAATCAAAGTTTAGTATGAATTTACAAGTTAAACAATTCATCAATCTCAAATTCTCAACCATAATTCAAACTAATCACAAATCAAAACCCAATTCGAAGCCCCAAATTGCAAACACAAATCAAAACCCCAAATTGCAAACACAAATTAAAACCCCAATTTGCAACCCCCAAAATCGACTTACCTGGCTGGAGGCTCCACCTCCACCTCCGGCGAGTCGAGCGGCGCCTCCACCACCCCTAGCGACGCCTTCGACGATTGTTGTCACCGATTCAAGGACGGGGCTCCTTCTTCTTCTCCTCCAGGTCGGGTGTCGAACCCTCTTCTCCAAGTCCCCTTTTTTTTTGTCGAGCCCTCTTCTCCAAGTCTTCCTCGAGGTCGGGTCGCTCTCCTTCTCCACCTCTCCTTCCGGTGGCCTCGGGCTCTCATCGCCGACAGTTCATGCCCAATCAGCCTCTCCTGTCTTCGTTCTCTCCTCTCCCAAAACTGATGTAACGATGAACTAACGGGGCTTCATTCCCCTTTTTTAAATGGCTCCGTTAATTAAACGGTTCAGGGGCACGAGGAGAAATGTCCCCAAACCTCAGGGGTATTTGGCGAAATATGCCAAACTTTGGTACACCACGCGGAAAAGCCTTTACCTCAGGGGCACCAGGCGAAATTTCCGTTTTTTTTAAACTACATATTTCTGGCGCCGAGGGGGGGTTACGTGACCCCCCAGACCCCCCGCTCCACCTCTGCGCTGGTGTGTTGTTGACAGCGATGTGAATATGGGTGGTTTGATGTAATTTCATGTTTTGTGGGTGATTTGATGCAAAACATCGACGATCGGTTGAGATGGGATTTTATGAGGACACCCTAGCCGAAGCAGGGCTTCTTAAGGACGGGATAGATTGGATCGGAGTGTGCATTAGACGCATCCATATGCAGGTCTTGTGGAGGCGAAGTCACAAAGAGCTTCAAGCCCGAGAGAGGGTTGAGGGGATCCACTATCACCGTATCTCTTTGTCTTCGTGTTATGTATTGAACGATCCGCTATTACTATATCCGCATGGAGAAATTGAATATTTACGTTTCTAAGAACATGTCCACTGTGCTTAGAGTCGAACTTAGACTGGAAATGGGGCGGGTTATGGGTGAAAATATCAATTCCATCACCTGCACCGCGATTATAAACCTTCATCTGCTCTGTCACCCGCATTCAACCCATGCGGGTGAGCAAGTGATTATTGGATATCCAATAAGGCAAACCAAACATTTTTATTTTCAAACATTTTATGAAATATAATATCTTAGAAACATATACTGGCATATCAAGTTTGAGTTCAACAATACGTGAAAAATATACAACTTGTAAAATAAAAAATATTCTAAGATCTAGTTTAACAATACGTGGAAAATACATAACGTAGAAAATAAAAAAGAAGTAAATATATTCAATAAGAACACAATATAGAAGCATTTTCGGATTAGCTAATAACAAAATAAACATAATATAGAAACATTTTTGAATTAATTACATTTTTCAAATGGAAAAATTTGGTGGGTGTCCATTTAAGACCCCATTTTTTACTCCGTATCCATTTTCATATATCATTTAGGTGCTTGTCCTAATAATCTAATTTTCAAATGGAAAAATTTGGTGGGTGTCCATTTGAGACCCCATTTTTTACTCCGTATCCATTCTCATATATCTTTAGGTGATTGTCCTAAAAGGACAATTGTGCCCCTACCTTCACAATACCCAGTGCTTCCCTCATTTCTCTCTCTCTCTCTCTCTCTCTCTCTCTCTCTCTCTCTCTCTCTCTCTCTCTCTCTCTCTCTCGTCATACCACAATCGGGCTCACCCTTTTTCTTTTGCTTCCCCAACCATTTTCGTCGACCCGAAGTCGAAGCGACGGTCCTTGTCTCCGGATCTCGAGCGCTCTCCGGCTTTTCCCATGGACACTTTCTCCCCATCTCTATTGTCAACGGACGTGAAAGGTCCGACGCCTAACGACGCCAATCCTAATCGACTAGAGCAGCGTTTCAACCCTATTGCCGCGGATGAAGACGATGTGATTGAGATCCGTCCTCCTCCAACACCTCTTTCACCGATGATTACTAGCAATCAAGTGCCACCGTTTCCGCCGCCAGGGAATCCGTCTACGATATCCTCACATCATCCTTGACACGACCATCAGATCTCTCATCATCCGACATCATCCTTAACGCCGCCATCAGATCTCCTGCCCTTGACGCCGCCATCATCCTTTGTTGGTAACGAAGTTTTCATCCTTTCCATCACCCCGATATCTATAATTCGCTAGAGAGGTGAAGTGATAGAGTTGCAATTCCATGGTGGGGGAGGAAGAGCAAACAACGGAGAGACAAAAGTGATGGGAAGCGAAGAAGACGGAGGTGGGGGTGACTGTAATTGCAGGTTGTCCTTTGGATTTTCATATGCAATGTTCAATTTCTTTCCGTATAATCTTGATCTGGTGTTGCTTTTGATAGATATTGAAAAGGTAGAGCGCAACCAGAAGTTAGGAATGAAATTGTGACTTGAATCGGCATTTCTATAGTTATTGGTGACTAACATGTATTTATCCTATTCCGCTTTGAATTGCATTGAAATTTTAAGGAATGAAATTGTGTATAGTTACAATATAAGAATTTGCGGCTCATCTTACATTTTATGTCAACTAAAAACAGCTGTCACTGCCCTAAAAAAATTTCATTCTTATGTACCCATGAATGATAGATTACACTATATTTTTTCGGTGATACTGTATTTGATTACACTATATTTTTCAGTGATATTGTATTTGGACATCGTGACTCTTCCGGCAAAACTAATAGTCCTCTTTTCCCACTCGACGAGCCGATTTCCAATCTTTTCTAACAAGGGTACAAACACCTCTTAGCCGAGGGATTCACATGGTGACTCTTGGGGTTTTGACGAACGACTTCGAAAACCGGATTTGATGTTCTGGAGAATTGAAATGTCTGACTTGACGACTTGAACTTGGGTTTTGGAAAATGAACTTAACGATTATTTTCAAAGGTCAGAAGTCCTAACTATTTGACTTGGGATTTTGAAACAGTTTTTAACTAACTTGGGGATTTTTATGTGTTCGATGACTAACATGGTGTTGTGAGGAGGAAATCGAGTATGAAATATAATGAAATAACTCAAACCAGATTTGTGCCCCAGCAAATAAATACAAGACTCCTCCAATGCAGTAATGGGAAGTCAGGATCGAATCCACGAGGAAACGTGTCAGCAGATCTCAGGTAGCTGTAAATCTCACAGACAAAGCAGCAGAAAGACAGCAACACAGAAACAAAGGGGCAGAAACAGAAATAAAACAGAAAAGAACAAACAAAAGCAAAGATCAAAACGAAAACAGAAAAGGCAAAGCAAAGCAGAAACAAAAGCGAGGACACAGAAGCTACTCGATCTCGAGTAACAGTCCTCTATATCGACTAAGGAGGTCGACAACAGAAACTCAGAAACGAAAGCAGACAACTCGATGTAGACAAGTTCGTACTCGATATCGAGTAGAGGCTACTCTGTATCGACCAAAAACTCCTCTGTATCGACTAGCAAGACAGAAAACTGTAAATCGCATATTCGAACCCAAATTCAGAAATTTGACAGAAATAAACTCAATATGCTAAAAGACTTCCAAAGCCAGGGTATCAACGCCACAACGATAACCATGCAAAGTAATACATAAAGGCATAAAAGATCATGCTTTCCATCAAAATAACTTTCGTTATTAACAAATAGGCATATAGAGGCTTTCGCATAAACCCTAATTGTTACTAACCCTTTTCACATAATTAATCCAAGTTGCATTAAGATCACTTTCGCTTCAATAACACAAACAAGGATCACCTTCAACTCTCGCAAAAGAATCATGCTCATAGGGATAGAAGACGAATTGCACAAAAAGATCTGACCTTTACCGCATCACCTCACATAGCCACCGTCGGGCTCACCCCAGCCCCAGAAGTGGGTGGACTACTTGCTCTTCATCATCAAGAAAGACATCAAATAACAAAAGAAACTAACTTGCATTAATTTAAATAAAGAAAGCTTACAACCAACAAGACAAATCCGCTTTCGCCTTTCCACCTTGCTTGCTACAAACTCTCTTTCTCTATCCTACTTACTTGAATGGAATTGATTGTGTTTCTGAATGAATGAAAAACCAGCCCCTAGGGCTTTATTTATAGCCTTCTATTCCTTGCTAATCAAGGATAAAAATCTCTATCTATATCTAAAATTATATCTAAAAGGCTTAATGATAAATAAAAGCAATAAAGGAATTATATCTAAAAGGAAAAGATAAGTTTAAACTAGGTAAGATTTCTTCATGTTGATAAATCTCCCTTCCATAGATAGACTTGATCAAATTTGGATAGAATCTTCGGCCAACTCGACTTCCTTCGTGCCCAAGTAACTCCAAGTCTACTCGGACTGCCCAAACCGAGTAACGCGGCTCGACATGTCTACTCGATATCGACCACGGCTACTCGATATCGAGTACCAGGGTTCGTCGACTCGGTCTGGCTGGGTGACTCTACTCGACAAGGCTCGGAGGTCTGGACGATATCGACCACAGCTACTCTGTATCGAGTAGGATTCGTCGTCTGGCTGGCTTGGTCGGGTGGCTCTGCTCGACAAGGCTCCTAGGCGTGGTCGATCTCGACTAAGCCTCCTCGAGATCGAGTAGAGGTGGTCTGCGTCTTCGTCTTCTCGACTTGGCACAGCTCGTCGACTCCGAACATGGCTCCTCGATCTCGACAAGGCCTCCTCGACATCGAGTAGGATTCCGGGAGTCGGGTTGTCTCTGACTCAGTGTCCTCGATCAGCTCTGCTCGACCAGGTGTGCTCGACCAGCCCTCGTCGAAATCGAGTACGGTGTACTCGAGATCGAGTAGAGTTCTCTCAGCTTTCTGCTCTATTCTTGAAACGCACTTTCCCGAGTCCTCGTTCGTCGGATTGACGCATATGACCATGCGTTGGAAAGCTCTTTTCGAGGGCTACAACTCTCATGAAGACATCAAAGCTTGATTCAGAATGAAGAATGGTGAAAAATGGAGTTTTCTCCAGCTGCAACATCCTTAGCTTCTCCATGAGTTTCTTTTAAGCTCCAAAGTGCGTCCGATTTCTGCGAAATATAACCAAAACTTGTGTAGACCTCCATATATTGCCAAATAAGTGTAAACTACACAGATTCTGTATTATTCTAACCCAAATGCTTGCAATGTATGCAGAAATCGATATAAAAGTTAGTGTAAAACATGGCAAATTAGGCTCACAACACATGGCAGGATGTTATGAATGTTTGACTAATAGCATGATAGTATGATGAGAAAATGTTATATAAGAGTATGATCTGATGAGCATGCAAATTGGCTAAATATATTATGGAATGATGTTATAATATGATGAGTTGGCAAATGATGATGTGATGATGGTTGATCATGATGAATGGAAAGTATGGATGATGTAGGCTTGTCTATTTATCTGCTCGTATGTGTGTGTGATATATGTGTTAGAGTAGCTATAGAAGTAGACTCATTATGTTCTCGATGTGTATCTAGGTGATACTCTGTGATTGTGACTTGTTGTGTGTCGGGTCTACTATTTTGTTGCTCTGCTTATCTAGGGTCATAGGACAACCAAGTTCCATCGGGTCTTGTCCTGAGTCATCGAGTCATGAGTAACACCTTTATGAGTAAAATGAGCATCATGATGATTATGAGCATGATGAACAAACAATGGTATGGTTAAATGGAATGTATTCACGAGCTGGCCAGTATCCGCCCTAACGGGAAGGGGGGTGGAGGTACGAGAGGGACATGTCACTTGACATTTTGTGCTAGGGCCCTAATTTAATGTCTTTCGCATATATATAAACTGCTAGCATGCTTGTGTGTTAAATTCTGTCCTGCATTAGAAGCATGATATTAGGAATAGCGTATATGTGAGCTTATGTGTAGAGACTAGCTAAGTGCGGGCCTCAATATGATCCTATGACCGTTTATGTTTTTAGGTATATAATTGATGTGTGTATGATGCTTGTATGCTTTTGTGAGTAGTGTGGGACTCTTGTATGGTGCGTAAGAGAGAGCTATGAGACTCCGACTTCATCACCACATCAAAATTTGATAGTTTTTGGGATTATCGGATTTTTGTTTTGACCCGGCACTGCCGTGACACTCTGGATGTATTTGGTTTTAGACTATGATAATTGGTTGCTAAATGATTGCGGTGGCTTTGTCCCTAGGACAGGTACATGGGTGTTAACCCCGGGTCTCCAACGGACCTCGCGACGTTTTGGGTTCAAAATCCCACTTTCCGCAACTAATCATTTGTTTTCAAACTTCAACCTGTACTCGGTGCGCAAGATTCGAACGAATGATTCTATCCTTTGAAACGTAACCCGATTTTTCTAAACCCGGACCTTTACATGTTAAAGGTATATTTCACCAACTTTCCTCATGTATAAAAATGTTATCAATAAAAATGTCATCAACAAACACATTTTATGCCCCAATCTTCTATAATATATAATACATAAAAAGTTGTGTTCATGGCCAATTAAATGCTCATTTATTTAATTATTCTATAATATATATATATTATATATATATATATATATATATAATAATACATAAAAAGTTGTGTTCAGGGCCAATTAAATGCTCATTTATTTAATTATTCATATTTTATATTTTTTTTTCAATTCCACAAAAAATTACAAACATCTTCATAGCTCAATGGTTATAGAGTTGTTTGGTAGGAATGAGGTCTTGAGATCGAATCCTCTTAGTTACACATTGATCATATTTTGCATTTTTTTTTATTTCCTCCTAAATTGTCATGTTTGTTATGTATATTTTTTTCAACGAAAATAAAATAAATGTGTGTATAAAGAAAAATGTGGAGAACATTATAAGTTCTTTTTCTTTATATATAAATCTAAAAAAAACATTGAATTTTTTTAATAAAAATTTATCATATATAGTTTATACTATGCTTATGTGTGAATGAGATAATTCGATCGTCATAATCTTTTTATTATTATTTATTTTCAACTAATTTTAAAATATTATCTTTGAATTTTTTGTCAATATTACCTTTTCATCTAAGGTTCGGATTATATTGTTCACACTTCCTTTATATTATTTCCCCCTTTACCATCTTCCATATACCTAATGACCTAAGAGCATCCCCAACAGTCACTGTATTTTGGAGAAAATGGAAAATTTTAGAGAAAAAGATGGTTTTTTGTGTCCAACAGAGCCTGTAAACGAATCTGTAAAATACAGAAAAGTGGAGAGAGAAGGTATTTTTCTCTAAATTTAGAGGAAAATCATCCAACGCTAAAATTTAATGTTTCATCAATATCTAGGAATTCTTGTCAGAAGGCTTTGCTATTGCACTTGATTGTTCGATTCATTCTCCAGTTCTGTTTCATTCTATTGTTGTACGCCTTGTTCGATTGCCCCTCGTCTCTGATTTTTCGCTTGTTGCTTACTCTGAATTTTACGGAACACCAAACTAGTTGTCTTCCACTCTTGTTCGATTGCCCCTCATCTTTGTTGTTGCAGTTGATTTGTTTTCCAAGTGCAATGGAGAACAGATTTGCCCGTCCCCTACCTCCTGGAAATCTGGAATACCATCTTGTGTTTTGGAGAAGATGAGCAGAAGGTCAATGACTTTCTAGGTCGCCAATGAGGCAAGGCTAATGGTCTATTTGTTGGATTGGGCCAACAATACATGGATCTTTTTGGCCCATATAAGTCTTTCATATTATTTAAGTACTATGTCTATGTGTGCTGATAGTATCCAATATACTAAATTATTTACTCCGTATTTGTTATGTTTTGTTATTTGTTTTTATTTTTCAGGTTATGTATTTTATATGTTTTGTTCTTTGTTTTTTTTTTTGGTTTGATGCATGTTTTATAATTATTTTATTAAATACGATGTAATAAATGCGGAGTATTTATAGTATGTAATCAAGGTAAAAATCTGTAAAATAGAGAAGCTGTTGGAGTTTGAGTATAAAAATTATAGAGATTTTGATATTTGTTTCTCTATAATAGAGAATTTTTAGAGGAGCTGTTGGGCTTGCTCTAATGAATCTTGATTTACAGCAATGCTTTAAATCCCCATTTAAGAATTAATGGCAATTACTATACCAAAATGAAACGCATGCATTAAATTATTTAAGAACCAAAACGATCATTGTTTATTTATTTAATTTTATTTGTAGATGTTTCATGAGATTAGTGTATGTATATATATAATAGTCGGATATGGAAGAATTGTATCTGCACCCCCACCCAAAAATAAATTGTATTTGCATCATCGACTTCTCCAATTCAACTGGAAGAGTACGTTCATCGATTTCAAAATTTGTCGTGTGTGTGTGTGGACTTCTCCAATTCAACTGGAAGAGTACGTTCATCGATTTGAAAATTTGTCGTGTGTGTGTGTGTGGGGGGGGCTATTGAACTTTTTAATCAACGAATACTATTTCACTTTAAAAAGATGAAGATTTACCTTGATGGGGCTTTCATATCTCTAACCAACTTGCACTTAAGTACGTTTAGCTCTTATCCATCTTTTTCCTCTTTTTAAACATTTTTGTTTTTCACGCCTCTTTTTCGAATGCTATTTATCAAGTTTGCCAATAGTAAAGTTTATATTTACTCCATTTTTTCCTTCTTAACTCATAGAAATTGATCCCGACAAATTGTATGACTTGGTTTTTTAATGGTTTAATTTATGAGTGGGTTATTTCCATATTTTATGGCTACCTTAATTATTTCCATATATATATAGGGGAGGGTTCAAGTGAGAAGAATCTGGTCCGGTGAGAAGGAAAGAAGTAAATTGATTGGTCAGATTTATTAAAATAAGAAATAAATAAAAAATAGGGAAATTCCGTTTGGTACCCCTGAGTTTAAGGCTTTTCCAGTTGGTGTCCCAAGGTTTTCATTTTTCCGGATGGTGCCCTTGAACTTTACAAAAAGTTTGCTCTGTGACCTTAATTACTAATAACGTTGACTCCGTCTGTTTTTTATTTGGAAATCAAAGCTAACATGAGAGAGAGGTTGAGGGCGATCTCCAGTACCGTTTCTCTGTCCATTTCTCCCTCTGAATTCAGAAGACCAGTAACATCGCCGGCCAAAAGCGGTGGAGACGACCGACGACAAAGATCGATGGAGACGATCGGCTTGAGAACCAAGACGAACGACAAAGAAGCAGGGCCAGGCATGGAGAACACTTTCTAGGTTTGGATTTTGATTTCCCCCCTAAAATTAGGGCTAAATTTGGGACAAAACTCGTTGAATTAGGATGGTTTATGGTCGAATTTCGTGTAATTTGGCGAAATTCAATTAGTGTGAGGTTATTAGATTGTTGTTATTGTTTGTTCCGACTGTGTTTAAATCCGATTTTGAATGTGGTTAGGGCCTAATTTTTGTCCTTGTACGAAGCTTAAGGTACAGTGATATCAATGGTTAGTTTATGCCTCTCTCAATCATTCTACTGAGATCCAAGGATGGGCTACACAAAAGTAGGGGATATTAATTAACACCTTCAATTATACTTTTTGATTGTGCTGTAATATGAAACATGAGGTTGTGTATAATTTAGTAGCACATAATGTTGTGCTATTTGAGATATTTTATAGGAATCGTTATGTTCATATTTCAAGTGAACTTTGTAAGTACTCAATGAGCATTTCGATCAAATGACCAAGTCTTTTTCTTCATGAATGGAATAGGATATCTAGTTATTCTTCCACCAGAAAATGAATCTATATAGCTATTGTAGCATGCAGGTGCCACTGCCAAGCTTAGTAATTCACTTTGATCTATCCACTTATAGTTCTCCCAATTTCCAACAACTATAATGATATATACTTTAATACCGCATGCTTGATGAGTTGTTGTTTCATTTATTTTCCTTTTTCTTCAAGAAATTATGGATAATTCAATTCTTATTTATCTATCAAGTCTAATGAAAGGGATGTTGTGATCGATTCTACGCCTATTAGCTCAAATGGTAGAGCGATGTGCTCATGCACATAGATGCAGGTTCAAATCCTGTATAGGCTAATTAGAGTTTGTGAAATCCTTTTGTCAAACCTAGTACTAAATACGCAATGGTCTCCACTTTTTGTAAAAAAAAGTGGAGACCATTACGCCTATTGGATTGTGACGATTCCGTTATATTGTATATATATATATGGTGCTTAGTTTAGCCTATTGCTATACGGCTACAATGGTCTCCACTTTTTGTAAAAAACATGCAAAATAAGAACATTTGTTCCATACTTCCATGGGCAGCTAAGAGTTAATAGGCATGAATGAGCCTAGTCTGATTTGGAGCTTGAAATTAGCCTATGCGGGATTCGAACCCGCATCTTTGTGCATGAGCACAATACTCTACCATTTGAGCTAATAGGCTTAAAATTAGTAAGAAGAGCAGCGTTAAACCAATCTAAAGTTATTAAGTTAATGAGAAAATAATTGTCGATAAAAACAAGAAAAAAAAATGGATTACATGTGGAAGGAATTAAAAAAGACTTAACAAAATAATCATATAGCTAGGCATTTGCCTATCATAGTAGTGCAATTCATTCCTCATCAAACGATCCGAAAAGTCATACACAATTTAGCAAATAAACATGGGCAAAAAAAACCTATAGACAGTCTAAGAGACCATTAGACCAATTAGACTCCAAGCCATTTACCCTCGGCTAACCAAGACAAACCAGATCCAGATGTGGAAAAAAAATATATTCATCTATCAGAGTTGGTAATTAGAAGTACTAAACTCACTGCTATAGATCTATGGGTTAAAGAAAACCTGCCAAGGAAATTCAAAACAAATTGGGGGAGGTTAATACGAGACATTGGAAGCCAATAGAAACATGCATACAGATTTGTTATTTCATACTCCTTCCTATCCATGCTCACGCGCTTGCTTTCTCCTTTTTTTTTTTTTTTTTCCATCTCTTCGTTCGCTTCCTCTTCATTGCTTCCTCTTCATTCTCTGCGGTGTGGACGCTAGCGACTCCGTCGTGTCGCTCCCGCTGCCGGTCTCCGGCCATCACGTGGCTCTATAGGGAGTTCGTGTTGTCTTTGTTGACCACAATCGGTGCCTTCGGCTTGTTATTCGATCCCGGCGGTCTCCCCCTCGGCTCTCGTCAATGGCGATCTGAAAAGCCAAATCAACCGAGGCCTGCTCTTCGTCCTCGATTTCTTCCTTTCTGGAGCCGATTCGTCAATCTCTTCCCTCTTTGGGTGCCAAAAGTATCGATTTCTTCCTTTGAAGTCGATTAGACGCAGTTCGAATTGGATCCTCACGAGCGCCTGGAAGGGTTTCTTACGATCTCCTTCCGTCGGAGCCCTGATTTCGACTCAGGTTGTGGCCGGTTTAGCCACGAATTGGAACCTCACGAGAGTCGTCATGGTGATCGAATCGAGATGGGGATTGGACGACCTGGCTCACAGTAATAGCTCCACGAATTGGAACCTCCACAAGCAGTTTCTGAGGGCACCAAGGCTGTGAGCATGTTCACAAGCTCTTAAATTTGGGACCTTTAGTTGATTGCTTGTGATTCAGCTGGATTTCACCAACATTCAGATACCATTCAGCAACATTCAATTTGGGTTATTTGAAGGAGACGTTGTGTGTGACTACTTATCTACCTCTATTTGATGGTTAAACGAACATTTTTGAGTGCTATAAACCATTAAGTTTCGATTAGTTGAATTGCCACATTATCCAAATCCATATTCGTGTTGTTTTTTATTTGGTTATTCTTTAGTGATCGAGTTTAAGCTAATTGGTCTTTGATTCTTGACAAGTTTAAAGGCTGTTTTTAAGTGTTTATCTTTGAACTTTAAAAAACATTCTTACGTGTATTTGAAATTTTATTTTCCAAGTGGTTTAGGGTTTTTAAACCAGGTTCAGGGGTTTTATAACAAGTAGTTCATGGTTTTATACCAAGTGGTTTAGGGGTTTTATATCAAGTGGTTCAGGGTTATAAACCAAGTGATTCAGAGTTTTTATATCAAGTGGTTCAGGAAATAAATAGTATTGGTTCAGTGGTTCAGTGACTAAATAAGGATTGGTTCAGTGACTAAACAGAGGTTGATTCAGTGACTAAACAGAGGTTGGTTAAGTGACTAAATAGAGGTTGGTTAAGTGACTAAATAGAGGTTGGTTCAGTGACTAACTAGAGGTTGGTTCAGCGACTAAATAGAGTTTGGTTTAGTGACTAAATAGAGGTTGGTTCAGTGACTAACTAGATGTTGGTTCAGTGACTAAATAGAGGTTGGTTCAGTGACTAAATAGAGGTTCGTTGAGCGACTAAATAGGTTGGTTCAGTGACTAAATAGAGGTTGGTTCAGTGACTAAATAGATGTTGGTTCAGTGACGAAATTGAGGTTGGTTCAGTGACTAAATAGGTTGGTTCAGTGTCTAAAAAGAGGTTGGTTCAGTGACTAAACAGAGATTGGTTCAGTGACTAAATAGAAGTTGGTGCAGTGACTAAATAGAGGTTGGTTTAGTTACTAAATAGGTTGGTTCAGTGACTAAATAGTAGTGATTCGTCAAATAAATAGCATTGGTTCATGAACCATTTTACTTTAATATAAAATTAAAATTAATTAAAAATAAACATTAAAAGAAAATAAAAGAAGAATGAAAATTTTATAATTATTAAATAGTAGTGGTTTATGAAATAAATTATAGTGGTTCATCAAATAAAGAGTAGTGGTTCATGAACCATTTTATTTTAATATATTTATTATCATTTTAAAAAAAATGAAATTATAAAAATGTGAAATTTTTTAGGGCAAAATATATATTAATATACTACCTCCGTCCAAAAATACATTGCCTTTACTATTCACGCACGCTTTTTTAAGAAGGTAAAAACTATATAAAATATTAACTTTTTTATTAATTTTTTTTAATAATTACAAACTTATTGATAATAAATTTGTAATTATTAAAAAAAATTAATAAAAAAGTTAATATTTTATATAGTTTTTAACTCCTAAAAAAGCGTGTATGAATAGTAAAAGTTCATGTATTTTTGGACGGAGGGAGTATCAATTAATATATTTATTATCATTTTTATTTTAATATTTATCTTTATTTTAACATTTATTATTATTATTATTATTTAGGGCGAAATATATAGTATTAATATATCAATTAATGTGTAATTAATAGATTTATGTGAAAACATATTAATTATAATTAAAGTGGTGCCATTAATAGACAAGATCTAATGAGTGTTGCAATGGTTGAAGTTGTGTGGCGTGTGCAATAAGCCCGTGTTCGAATCCTATGTGCAACACGGCATGCTGGTTTTTATTAGCAATTCTATCAGGCGCGTCCACCACACGCGCAGAGATGCAAGTTTGTGCGAGTGGGCGTTGCATTTCCGATCTGGGCAGGTGCGGGCAGCGCTTTCTTTGCCCGTATTTTTTAATTGACGTGGACCAATCAAAACATTTCTTGGACCAATCAAATTGCTTCTTTCCTTCTCACTTTTAGAGTTGTGTGTACCCGGACCCAACCCTCTATCAGGCGCGTCCACCACACGCGCAGAGATGCAAGTTTGTGCGAGTGGGCGTTGCATTTCCGATCTGGGCAGGTGCGGGCAGCGCTTTCTTTGCCCGGATTTTTTAATTGACGTGGACCAATCAAAACATTTCTTGGACCAATCAAATTGCTTCTTTCCTTCTCACTTTTAGAGTTGTGTGTACCCGGACCCAACCCTCTATATATATATATATATGTAAAGGTTCAAATGAAAATGGGGCTTAAAATGAAAAATTTGCTTAAAATGAAAATGGGCCTATTTCACTAGTTTTGGGGCGCGGATCATGTTCTGTGAATGGCCCGACCCCTTACCTTTTAATCCCGTCCCTTCTCTTGAGCGCAGTGCTTCTCCTGGAGTACCACCGGCGATGCGAAGCTGCGAGCCATAGCAAAAGTGCTTCCCTGGAGTACCACCGGCGATGCGAAGCTGCGAGCCATAGCAGAAGTCGACAACAGCACCACCTCATCCCTGAGTTGCGCGAATCCGAACTGGATTGCGAGCATCCTGAGTTGAGCATCCGAATCCGAACTGGACTGCGAGCCATAGCAAAAGTGCTTCCCTGGAGTACCACCGGCGATGCGAAGCTGCGAGCCATAGCAGAAGCCGACAACAGCACCACCTCATCCCTGAGTTGCGCGAATCCGAACTGGATTGCGAGCATCCTGAGTTGAGCATCCGAATCCGAACTGGACTGCGAGCCCTCATGGACTTCATCCTGAGTTGAAGTCTTACCCGCGCCTCCAAGGTCTCTCTTTCTCTACCTCTTCCTCTTCCTCCAAGGTTTCTGATGTGGTTGTGAAGTCTCTCGATTTAGTTGCTCACAAAGTGTTCGACGAAATGTCGAGGTTTCACCTCTATGCCCAGATTCTTCTAAATAATGTTGATGTGTTTGCTCGTGATGTAAAAGTAGATTCTATGGATTGAGCATATAATGTGTAATTGATGATTCTTGATTTTCGCAGGTAGCTGTCAAAGCAGCAGAATTAATGAATTGGGGATTTTTCCCTGGATTTGGGCGAAATTGGGAAAGTAGGTTAGGTTTCAGATTAGATTTGAGGTAGCTTGAGGCGAAAATTATAATTTGGTGTTAGGTTATAGTGGAAATTTTGGGACATATTCACATTGAGACTGTAAAGCATCTATCATGGAAGATGAGGGGAAGGTGTGATGAATCTGGATTTGAATCCGGTTTTACAAAACTATCTTATACTGATTTCTTCAGATCTCCTTTGATTAGTCACTGATCTCTTGGCTCTGTACATGGTTTTATACTTGATATTAATTTGATTAGCATCTCCATGGCATCAAGGGCTGATTTTTAATTTTTATGTTCTGTGTTCCTTCTATATCAGTTTTGGCTTGTGATTGTATTGCTGTTTTATTGCATTGAAACATGACGATTGGACGTAATTTAGCACTTATTTGTTAGGGAGTTTTGAATGTAACCGGAGGATTCTCATCAAAGTTTTCAACCTTTTGCTTCTGTATTTGAATTGTGTATTTATACTTTGAGTTTGATGTATGGCTTGAACTGCTTCACAACCTAAATGCATAACTAGGCAGCCATGTGTTGAGTTCTATGGTTCTAATCTCAGCAATGAATCTATTTGAGGGATCTGTCTTGCTTTTGATGTTCTATGGTTCTAATTTCAGCAATTAATCTATTTGACAGAAACTTTAGTCTTTTTACGATTAGATGAGCTTGCTTGATTTGTGAGTGTGCTTCAGTTATTTTTCGAAGCATGCTAACATAGTTGCCATATTGCTCCAAACTCAATGGTCTACATGTCTTGTATTTTAGTTATTCCATCACATTTATTTACTCTTTTTTTTATTTTAAGCTGGATGCACATATGAGGTAGACAATGAAAAAAATTGTAATTGAAACACCAAGCCTATTAGCTCGAAACGGTCGAGCAGTGTGCATGTGCACAAAAATGCGGGTTCGAATCCTGCATAGGCTATCTATTGTTATCTCATTTTTTTTGTTCATTTTCATAAATATGATTATAAAGTGTATGAGTAATACCATAAAGTGTGCAATTTTAGAACTTAAATGTGCAATTGTAGTTTCAAAAAGTGGAAATATAAAATTAAAAAGTGCAAATTTAGAACACAAATGAATTTTTTATCGAGCCTAGCATGTTGCTCAAATGAACAATCTTAAACAGGTCATGCGATCAAGGAGTTTGCATCAGATAATGAGAAGTTAAGGAGTTGGCAATGAAATTAGAAGTTTTGGAAACACAAGAAGGTTATCTGATTACCAACAATCCTTCAAAGCCCGTGACACCACTGATAAACATAGATTTAATCAGGGAATGTCAGGTCAAAATCTCAAGATTCCCATTGGCTCAAATGGATCTAAAAGCAATAAGGTGGTGTATGTTAGAGAAATTATTAGATTTTTATTTGAGAATCCAAACTTGTCCAACACAAACAGGTTAGGAAGTGGACTACACTCAGGAATTATTGTCTTAGACGAGAATGACGACTTAAAACACATGCTGGATTTTATTGCCTTGCTTTTTATAGGACCCCATGCTTTCAAAAGTGCAAGAATAAAAGGATAATTAAGTGCATAAATAATTGTATAAAGTGCAAGAATAAAACGATGAAGTGTATAAATAATAATATAAAGTGCATGGATAAGATTATGAAGTGCACAATTAAGATTATAAAGTGTAAAAATAAAATGATAAAGCGCACGAGTAAAACGACGAAGTATATAAATAATAATATGAAGTGTATGAATAAGATTCTGAAGTGCACAATTAAGATTATAAAGTGCAAAAATAAAATGATAAAGTGCAAGGATAAAATGATGAAGTGTATAATATGAAGTGCATGAATAAAATGTTAAAGTGCACAATTAAGATTATGAAGTGCATAAATAAAATGATAAAGTGCAAGAATTAAATGATGAAGTGCATAAATAAGATGTTAATGTGCAAGAATAAAATGATGAAGTGCACAATTAAGATAATGAAGTGCATAAATAAAATAATATAGTGCAAAAATAAGATAATGAAGTGCACAATTAAAATGAAAGTGTAAGAATAATAATATGAAGTGCATGAATAAGATTGTGAAGTGCATAATTAAGATTATAAAATGCATAAATAAAATGATAAAGTGCAAGAATAAAATGATGAAGTGCATGAATAAGATTTTGAAGTGCACAATTAAGATTATAAAGTGCAAGAATAAAATGATGAAGTGCATGAATAATAATATGAAGTTCAACAACTCTTTCAAACAAAACATACGAGCTGATTTATTTTTTTATTTTTTTGAAGATGCACCAGCTGAATTCATTTTTTTTTTAAATCCTTCTCAAGATTGTGGTTGTTTATTTCTAATTAATTTCCACTAATATATCTTATTACAAGACTTTTATTACAAAATTATGCAAACTATGAAAATTATACACTTTAGCCTATGCAGGAATCGAACCCACGTCTTTGCACAAAGTACATTGCTCTCCCATTGAGCTAATAGGCTTTTAAAGCTTGATAAGAGCTAATATTCAAACGAAAGGGAATTTAAGCCTCCTTATTGTGAAACCAACAGTCATTTAACCTAACAAACTGATCAAACATTAATCTAATGTATGACAACAACAAAAGCTACAAAACATGTTTCAGCATAAAGGTATGCAAATCAGAGTCAGTCAAGATAAATACTGATTTTTTGCCTCAGAGCCTTTCCAGGAATACTGATTCTTTGCCATCCTTGCAAGGACATGAATCCAAACCCAAAAAAAAATAAAAAATTGAAGCTAACAGCAGCCCACACTTGCAGCTGCAGCAGCCTACACTTGCAGCAGCAGCAGCTCGGGTCTTAATAACCACTTCTGTTTAACATTTTCCTGATCTATGCCAGCAGCTGCAGCAGCCTGCCCAAGCCTGATTTTTGGAGCCCACACTTGTAGCTGAGCAATCGCCTCCATTTACAGAACCTGTGAAAAGGTATCGGTCAAAATTTCAAACATAATCCCAAGGACGAGAGTAGAAAATCACGCTCGGAGAAGTTCCCTCCTACTGAGATACGGAGGGAAAAAAAATTGCCACTTTAAGAGTTTTTTGTATCTCAATTAACCGTTTTGACAGAAGTGAGGTGCTCAAGTTTGATAAATATGATAGAAATAGCTAAGAATAAACAATGCAGCTATGAATAAGGTTCAACTTGATGCCATTAAGTCAAAGCTGGAATCTAAAATTTTAAGTGCAAAAATAAGGTTATAAAGTGCATGAATATGACTATATAGTGCATAAATAGAATTAATGAATGTGCACTTCATCCTCAATATAAAATATAAAGTGCACTTCACTCCCCTAGAATTAATAAATTGCACATCATATCTTCACTAAACTCTAAATAAGCATACATAAAACACTTGTTCCTGAATCAAGGGAAACTTCATTCAAATTTTCCTATTTCTGGAACAATCAATCATTGTCCCACATATGGTAAAGTGCAGTGGGAAAAAAGTCATTCCCATATAACTCTAAATATTCCTAATATTCCTTTTTTCACTTGCTTGGAATAAACATAGTGAGATTTACATCTAATGAATTGCAAATCGAAAACATGGGCACACAAGAATAGGGATGTACTTGTTCATAGTAAAGTTCATGCACATAGACAGAGAAAAATCTCACTATAAGGAACATATCAATGACAATATCTCTAGAGTCTTTCCCCGCCAATAAGGCCTTGTGTTCTTAATAAACCAGAAGATCTGAGGTGATATAGAACCATTCTGGAATCCACACTCACCTAATAAAGAAAAATCTCAGGTAAGATACATGCTCATAGTTAGGAAAAACGGGAATCGGCTAGCAGCTGGGGATAGATTCACTTCCAAAAGACCAAGATCTAAATGCTAATGTCTTTATAATGTACTCTAAATTAGCCTCCAATTTATAAAATGCATCTGATCTTAGACAGTAAAACTTGAACAAAAAAAAGGTACTGATTTCTTCCTGAACAGACAGAAGCATCAGATTCTTCTTGCAGAGACCCAGCTCGAACTTCAGTCCTATTAAAATCACAAGCACAAAGTGATCATTTTAACAGTCAGATTGCAGCTTGCATTTTTCCCCATCAAAGAAAAATAAAGAAACATGGCATTTAAGACACATAATAAGGTCCCACACATAGCAATGCACAAATGTACACCATTGCAAGAGAGGCTATAGCCAGTTTTGAGTTATCTTGTGTGTGGATATTCAAACTGTTTCATTGCACTGTCTTATACGCAGTCATTAAGTACTTAAGTAAGTTGAAGGGCGCTTCAACCGACATTTTAAAGATATTGCAGAGTGTAGAGACAGTACAACTATGCAAGAACTAGTTCAGATTGATTAACAAAGAAAGCAAAAACCTAAATAATCAGTTCTAAACATATGTTGCTTCCTCTATTAGGACATTTAAAACTAAATATCTAGGAGATGTTGTCTTCTGTCAATAAATAAATAAATACAGTGGAGTGATATGTTGTGATGACAAGGAAGACACAGAAAATTCTTATCACACCGTAAGAAGAAACCTAGGACCAAAGAAGCTCCAACAGCCACACCTAGAAGCTCCAAATAGCATCAATAAGAGGGCAAAAATAATCAAGCAAAGAAACCCATGAAAGCCCTCCACAATCAGTAGCAAATTCCCCATTTCATCATCAAACGAGCAGCAACAAACCACCCACGAGTACCCAGATTTAGCAGCACCAAACCCAACACATAACACCTTACAACACAAGGATAGCAGCCATTAAAATGCTTCAAATCCGGACCCAATACCCAATAACCAGCAATAAGCAAATCAGTGTGCACAAGTTGCAAAATTTGAAATACAAATCTCATAAACTCATTCGAATAGAAATAACACCAATCAAAGGATATATTGCAAGCCAATTATCAATTTAAAACACAATTCCAACCAATTTTAATGAAATTTACGAAAGCTAGGGCTACGTAGTTAGGTGGCTTACCTCAGAGAGAAGTCGATTTTTGGGAGAAGTTTACCAACATCTAGAGGAAGAACAACATGCCTAAAATTGAACAAAGTTCAACCGTGAATTCCAGAATAGATAAACGAATGAAACGACAATTTCTCAAGAAATTCATAAAAAAAGGGATCCGAAATCACCTATACTCATTGCAAGCTTCATCGTCTTCGTTGTCTGTACTCAGAAGACGGAAGGAAGGATGAACTCCATCGTTACAAGCTTCATTGTCGGCGACTCGGCTGATGATGTCGGAAGTATCGTCGATTCCGCCGTCACCGGGTGTGGTGCTTGAAGGATCTGGATTTCACAGGGGAGGAGAAAAGAGGAGGAAGATCCGGTTTTCTTCTGCTTTTCTTTCTCTCTTTTTTCGGTTCACAGCGGTTCAATCTATTTTAATACGGAACCGGTGCGCGTGTCCCCTTATTTGACTCATTTTCATTTTAAGCCATATTTTCACTTTAAGCCCCTTTTTCACTTTTAACATCACCCTATATATATATATATTCAATTTGTATTTTTAATGGTAAGCTTATTGTACGTTAACTGATTTATTTTGCCCATGTTGATTATGTAATATGACGTTCTTTTTTGGAAGGGGTTTGATATTAGCAAAGGAGTTCACGATTCACAAACAAAGAGGCCTATAAGTTTGTATGGCGTTTTTTCATCCTTTCTATTTACCAATTCAAACAATCTTATTTATGTGTAAAAAAAAAATTAGGGACTTATTTGAAGTTAGTTACTCTGGTAATTGTTAGTTCTGAATTATTATATATTATTATCTCATCCACTATTTTTTGTTGTATTTATACTCTATTAATTGTCTGATAATAATTTTATATATACATACATATTATATGTGTGTATATATACCCATACATATTACATTGTGAATACTGTTTTATTGTTTTAATCAATTAAGCCTTTTTTTAAATCTCCCCTATTGTTCTTTAATTAATAAGCATTTCCATTTTTTTAATAGCAAATTATATTTTTATTTGATTTCAGAAAATAAACAATATCATAATGCGGGCATTCAAAGGATCCGGAGTACGTAAGAGTTTTTTTTAAAAGAAAAAAAATGCAAAATAATTTACCTTTTTAAATATGATAGATGTCAAAAATAAATTGAGGGTTTCCAAAAGAGTGAGTTTTTCCTATAAATTAAATGATCAATTAATTCAGTAATTTTAATTATCAATTATAGGGAGGTTAGAAAATGAAGTAGTCCTTTAGATTTGTCAAACCACATTTTGTATGAATGATGAAGGGTAATTATAACATTGAAATTTAAGTTTCTTAATGCATCATTTACTATTGATAGCCCCTTCAACTTTGGTAACGTTTTACAACTAATACTCAGTAATTTTATTCCATTTGTTTTGATATTGAATCATGTAAGGGCGTCGAACTCTCATTATTAATAACTAATACAGGACCTTGTGCATCATGCATAGGGTTTATCAAATATTATACGAATTCGTGTCTATGATTTTCCAATATATTATGTTCAAATAAATTATTTGCTCTTTATAAATTGGTTTTAGTTTTGTCGATTTGAAAATCAAATAAACAAAGAATGTGAATAAGCAAAATATGTGCAAGCAATAAGTCCATATAATCGTATCTCATTTTATACTTAATATATATAATAGTAAAACTGATGCATAGAGACTTATATGGTATTTAATGATTAATTCTGGAAAAATTTTCTCCCAAAAGAAAATAATGTCCAAAAACAAATTCTATATATATATATATATATATATATATATATATATATATATATATATCTTATTACGTTTTATAATCTTATTCTATATTCTATATGTTAGAGCTTTTTTAGAGCCACATATTGAATAAAAAACCCTTTAGAAAGTGCATCAAGCAAATAAAATATCACAGTCTCTAGACCCTCACAAACAAAACCCTAAACCCCTAAATCTAATATCTCACTCTACAAAAAAAAATAATATGGTTTTCTATTCGAAATTTGGCCTCTCTGAAAAAATTAATCACCTCTAACATCTGGATAAAACATAAAGAAAATCTAAAACTCAAGCAACATACCTATTCTGGAAAAACCTTATACAATCGTACAATTCAACGACAAAAATTTGCACACCAAATGCCAGTGTTTAGAGAAATCACAAAATATGGGCAGAGAATATATGTTTTTAGGAAGAAATTGCTAAAGAAATCATTACAAATTTGATTTTGCATTAAAAAATCTTTCGTTATTCACAAAGTACACATATTTGATTTAAAAAACATGTCCCGGGCATAGCACATGTCTGCCTTCCTAGTTCATTACAAATGATTGAGATCAATGGAGTGAATCCCAAATGTCATCAATGAATAAAATTCATCAATAAAAGATGTCATCAATGGAGTTTAATCACACATTTTATGCTCCCGTGTCATCAGTGGTATAAAAATATAATAAAAATGTCACCACGAATGATTGCATCAATGAAGTGTAATTATAGACGTGTCATTAGTGAATAAAAGTAGAATCAATAAAAATATATCGATATACAATTGACTTAATTAAAAAAGGGGCATCAAATGATTTGATTAAAAAAAGTGACTTCACATTAAAGAAAAAATATTTTTTTAAAAATGGCATCAAACCACTCATTTAAAAAAATAACATCTTGGTTAAAAAAAATGACATAAAAAATAATATTAAAAAAGTGGCATCAATAGTAAACGTAAAAAAATGACATTATAAAAAGTAACATCAATGGTGAACGTGAGGGTGAGAGGAAGGAATAAAAGGAAGGGGAAAGTGGGAGGAAGGAATAATTTTATTTTATTTTACTTTGTAAAAATTTGCACCACCTGTCAATAGCTGAGCAACCATAAGAAGTTTCTCTCCTCTACATCCCACATTCTCTTCAACTGTTTGTTTTTCTACAAAGCTAAATTTGATTTGAAGTAAGCATGGATTTATTTTCCATGTTCTTCCTCAAAGGTAAGTGATAACTCCCTCCCTTGATGAAAATCGGAATAATGTTTCAAAGGCCTTGACAGGATGTTTGTGTCAAAGGTCTTGGAGCATTAACAGTTGATGAAATACAAAACCTGTTTTATAAGTCCGAATATTATTTAATATTATTATATACTTCCTTTATATTATATATATATATATATATATATATGTGTGTGTGTGTGTGTGTGTGTGTGTGTGTAACTAATCTTTCAGGAAGTATTTTCGAAATTATATCTTTCCTTATGGTGCATATTGAGAAGATCCAATTCAAGAAAGATCATGTCTTCGAAGTGTCCAAAAATAGAAGATCCGGGCGCGCCATGATCCAAACTAGCCGTTGTTGAAGATCCGGTGTTGAAGACCCTCATGCTCCATGTTACTTCTATAAAGGAAAGGAAGAAGAAGACAGAACACACAAGTGCTACACAAGCTTTCATTCATTCAAGCGAGATCTGTTTCCAAGTGTACTCTCTGCTAGCGCTCAAGAGTTTGTTGTTTATTTCAAAGCCTTTGAGAGTCACTGTGAGCTTATAGGATATATTCATTTATAGTGTTACTCGAGAGTTTGTAACTCGGGAAGTTGCACTAGGCTATTGATTTGTGAGAGTAAGAGGATTGTACTAGATAGCTGAGAGAGGTGGGGCTCTTCTAGATTGGTCTAGGACTCCAAGGGAACGTGAGTTGACTAGATTGCAAATGTATAGGAGAGAGGCTTCTCGGTGAGCTATTAGGATCCTAAGCTAAACGAATCAATAAAGCCTTTGAATCCTAGGGTTGTGGAATAACCCTAGGCGGGGACGTAGGCCAAGTTCGTGCCGAACCTCGTAAACAATTACTCGTGTCCTTTATCTATTGCTTTACCTTATTTCCGCACTTGGTTCGATTATCTAACTTTGTGATTCAGATTTAATCTCAAAGGGTTTGATACAAGCTCCAAAAGTCTTGAGACTTTCTGCGAAAAACGGGCATACTCTATTCAACCCCCCTTCTAGAGTATTTCTATATTACATTATTTTATATTATCGAACCTTCAATTGGTATCAGAGCTTTACTCACTGTTTTTGATCTAACAATCTTGTGAGTTTTCGATCATGTCTGGTGAAGCAAGCGGAGGATTTGCACAGGGAAGGTCCACAAGCAGACTGCCACTCTTTGTAGGAAACAACTTTGTCCACTGGAGATCCTTGATGAAAATGTTCATCATAGACCAAGATCTAGAGCTTTGGAACATTATAGAGAATGGTCCGAAGATTCCAGAGAAAGATGGACCAAATGATACCAAAGTTGCAAAGAAGGAGTCCGAATACAACCAAGCAGATCTTGAACTTGTCTCTAAAAACTACAGGGCTATTAACCTACTTTACTGTGGTCTTAACACTGATGATTTTAATCGTATTTCATCTTGTAGGCCAGCTAAAGAGATTTGGGACAAACTGGTCGTCACCTATGAAGGAACGAGCCAAGTAAAAGACACCAAGATCAGCATCTTCCTTCGAAAGTACGAGCTCTTCAAGATGAAGCCTGATGAGACAATCAAGGCCATGTTCACACGATTCACAGAGATTACCAACAACCTTGACTCTCTCGGCAAGAGCTTTAACAACGTTGAGAAAGTGAGGAAGATACTGAGGTGCCTTCCAAAAGAGAAATGGGGTCCAAAAGTAACAGCTATAGAGGAAGCCCAGGACCTCACCACTCTACCCCTTGATGACCTTCTTGGGAAACTAATCACGCATAAGATGATCCTTAATGAAGACGATGGAGAACTTCCAGCTAGCACGAAGAACTTGGCAATCAAGTCTAAGAAGGATGAGCCTAAAGATGGATCTGATTCCGAAGATGAGGATGACGATGAGGATGATCCTTTTGCTCTTATCACAAGAGGCCTTGCTCGAATTCTCAAAATGAAGAAGCAATTCAACAACAAGGATGGATCAGAGTCTTCAAAATTTCGAGGTAAGCCTCAATACAACAAGTATGAAAAGAAGACTAAACCGTTGTCTTGTTTTGAATGTGGTGAAACAGATCATCTTGTGAAGGACTGCCCTCAAAAGACAAAGAGCCAGTCCAAGAAAGGTGACAAATGGAAGAAGAAAGTCATGGTGGCAACTTGGAGTGATTCCGACTCTGACTCCGATGATGAGAAGGCCAATATTTGTCTTATGGCCTCAGAAGATGAATCCCACGATGAAAAGCTTGAAGCTACTGTAAGAGAACTTATGGCAAGTCCAAAAGAGGTATTATCGGAATTCCTTTCCAATATGATTGCCAATGAAGAGAAGCTTATTGCCCAAACTAACATTCTTATTAAGAGAACTGTGGACCAGGAAAAAACTATTGAGGATCTGTCTATGAGGGTCAAAAGTCTTGAAGCTTCTTATTCAGGTCTTGACATTAAAGTCAAGACGCTTGACTCAGAGAAATCTGAACTCAAGCAAGATCTCTCCTCTCTAAGAAATGAGCATCATGACTTAGAGAACGAGAAGATCTCCCTGAATAATAAGATTCAAGACCAACAGACAGCCCTCATAAGTTTTACCAAATCCAAAGGTACTCTCGATAGGATGTTGGGTGACCAATAAAGCTCTCTAAACAAAAGTGGTATTGGTTACAATCCAAGGTTTTTAAAGAAGCAACACATTACCACTTTTGTAAAGGCAAAAGGAAGCAGAACCTCTCCCATATGTCACCATTGTGCTAGAAAGGGACATGTAAAAGAGACCTGCCCCTATAGAAGAAAAGATCCATATATTATTCGCAATACATTTCCTGTTCATTTGAGAAAAGAACGGATAACACAAGTTTGGGTTCCAAAAGGCACTATTTTACCAAATATGGTTTACCCCAACAATGGATCCAAATTTGCTTATTGGTCTAGCCACAAAGGTTGATGTTTGTCTTACAGGAAATCACCAAGGTGAAAGAACACAAATGGATTATTGATAGTGGATGCTCGAGGCATATGAGTGGGAAGAGTTCTCTCTTTCATGATCTAAAGGAGCAATCCACGGGAACAATCACTCTTGGTGACAAAGGAAAATGCGACATCGTTGGTATTGGTAGTGTTGGAAGCGATTCCAGCCATAGTATTAAAGATGTCTATCTTGTTAATGGTTTGAAGTATAATCTGCTTAGTGTCTCTCAATTATGTGATAGTGGTAACAATGTCAGATTTAACAAGAAAATATGTATAGTGTGCAGAGAAGATATAGGTGAAGTTATTTTGACTGCATATCGCTACAACAATATATACGCCGTAAATGCTGATCAAGTGGCACAAGGAAGCCTAACCTGTCTAAAGGCTTTGACGGACGATCCAAAGCTCTGGCACAGGAGACTCGGTCATGTGAGTCCACATACACTACAGAAGCTTGTGTCTAAAGGACTTGTAAGAGGGCTACTCGAGATGGACTTCAAAGGTATTGATATGTGCAATGCATGCACACGAGGTAAACAAACACGTAGCTCTTTCAAACCCAAAAAGGTTGTAAGTTCTTCTAGACCCCTTGAACTTTTACATATGGATTTATGTGGTCCTATGGGAGTCAAATCTCCCAATGGTAAAAAGTACATGCTAGTTGTTGTTGATGATTTTTCTAGATATACTTGGGTTGCATTTTTGAAAGAAAAATCAGAGGCCTTATTTGAGTTTTCAAAACTTTGTAAGGAGTTGCAAACTTTAAGAAACGAGCCCATAGTGTCAATTCGGAGTGATCATGGTAGGGAGTTTGATCAACTTCAGTTTGATTTGTTTTGTGCTAAATATGGCATCTCCCATAACTTTTCTGCTCCTAGGACACCTCAACAAAACGGGGTTGTGGAACGCAAGAACCGCACCTTAGAGGATATGGCCAGGACTATGCTTTTAGAAAATGCATTACCTAAAACCTATTGGGCTGAAGCTGTTAACACAGCTAACTACATTTTGAATCGTTGTCTTATTCGTTCCATCTTAAAGAAAACTCCTTATGAACTTTTCAAAGGCCGCAAACCACTTATATCTTATTTTAAACCCTTTGGCTGTACTTGTTTTGTTCATAACAATGGAAAAGATAACCTTGGGAAATTTAATGCGCATAGTGATGAAGGTATATTTCTTGGCTACTCCACGAGTAGCAAAGCTTATAGAATCTTCAATAAAAGGACCCAATTAGTTGAAGAAAGTATACATGTTATTTTTGATGAATGCAATGACGGTGCTTTGAGTGAAAGTGTTGCAGATATAGATCTTAACATCCATGAAGAGAACGAGGAAGTTGATGATGCTGCTACTAAGAACACAGAGAAGAGGAACATGCAGGAACAGATCCTTAACACTGAAGAATTGGCCCAAGGTGTTGAAGATTCGTCCAAAGCCCTTGGTGTCCAATCCAACAGTGTTGAGACGTCAGAAACTGTTGTAACTGAACCTAACAGGACCACGGAGTCAGATGTACCACAAGTCAATCCTACCACTGTGATGAATCAAGGAGCTGAAACTAGCAAAAGGAAATTCAAATACTCCTCATCACACCCTTTAAAGGATATCATTTCTGACCCTACTTCTAGTGTTCAAACTCGTTCTAAACTTAAAGATCTTTGTGCTTTTCACGCGTTTGTTTCTCTTATTGAGCCAAAGAAGGTAGATGAGGCACTTCAGGAGCCAGACTGGATCATTGCTATGCAAAGTGAACTCAACGAATTTGAAAGAAATAAAGTCTGGACCTTGAAGCCTAGGCCAAAGCATCAATCAGTCATTGGCACACGATGGGTCTTTCGAAACAAGCTAGATGAGAATGGTAAGATCGTGAGGAACAAGGCAAGGCTTGTTGCTCAAGGCTACAATCAAGAGGAAGGTATTGACTACGAGGAGACCTTTGCTCCCGTAGCCAGGCTTGAAGCTATTCGCATTCTATTGGCATTTGCATCTTTTATGAGCATAAAGTTATATCAAATGGATGTCAAGTGTGCTTTTCTTAATGGTTTCTTAGAGGAAGAAGTATATGTGGCTCAACCCCCAGGTTTTGAAAGTTCAGAATTTCCCAATCATGTTTATAAACTTGACAAAGCGCTTTATGGTTTGAAACAAGCCCCAAGAGCTTGGTATGAGCGCTTGTCAAAATATCTTTTAGAAAATGATTTTAAAAGGGGATTGATCGACAAGACTCTTTTTATCAAAACCAAAGGAAAGGACATTTTGGTTATTCAAATTTATGTTGATGATATATTATTTGGTGCTACTAACACATCTTTGTGCAAGGAATTTTCTGACATCATGTGCAGTGAATTTGAGATGAGCTTGATGGGTGAACTCAACTTCTTTTTTGGGATTACAAGTTCATCAATCCAAGAAAGGGATCTTTGTCAACCAAAGCAAGTACACTAAGGATCTCTTGAAGAAGTTCAAGATGGGTCAATCCAAAGTAGCCAAGACTCCCATGAGCTCAACATTGTCTCTAGATCAAGACAAGACTGGAATAAGTGTCAATCAAAAGGAGTATCGAGGAATGATTGGATTTTTATTATATCTCACGGCTAGTAGACCTGACATCATGTTTAGTGTTTGCATGTGTGCTAGGTTTCAAGCTGATCCTAAAGAATCTCACCTCGTGGCTGTGAAGAGGATCTTTCGATATCTCAATGGCACTAAGGAGCTTGGACTATGGTACCCAAAGCAAAAGGATTTCACATTAATTGGATATTCTGATGCAGATTTTGCAGGCTATAAGGTGGATAGGAAGAGCACATCAGGATGTTGCCAATTCTTAGGAGCATCTTTAATCAGTTGGCACTCAAAGAAATAAAACTCAGTTGATCTATTCACTGCAGAAGCCGAATACATTGCAGCTGGAGCCTGTTGCTCCCAAGCCCTTTGGATAGCTCAACAAATGCGAGATCTTGGCATCAACCTCAAAGGTATTCCAATTAAGTGTGACAATACAAGTGCCATCTTCATCACTAAGAATCCTGTTCAGCATTTAAGGACCAAACATATTGATGTAAGGCATCATTTCATTAGAGATCATGTTGAAAAAGGTGATGTGTGCATTTCGTTTATTTCAACTGATTATCAATGGGCTGACATTTTCACTAAGCCGTTGGCAGAGGACAGGTTCACCTTCATAAGACGAGAAATTGGGATGCTTAACAAGGATGCACTTTCGTAGGGGGAGCATTCCCTTTACGAAAGATAAAATCTACTTAGTGTCAAGACCCTTGAGAACTATGTCAAGGTGTGTGAACTAAATGGTGGATTACATATATCGAATCACTTATTTTTGGTTAATATCTGTTTAGATATTTAATCAATTATATTTTTATCGGATTTCAAAATTGCCTTTTATGTTATATTCTTAACCGTTAAGATATTTTTTTAATTTTGGAACTAAATCCTTCAGTTTTTCAGTCCGATTTTAATGGAAACATTTGAATTTTGAATTGGAAACTCTTCAAATCTTGGCAATGTTATCATTACCCTCCCTTGGAACTCTAAACCCGTCCCATCACTCCATCATCTCTCTCTACTTATACCCAAGTCTGTACCCGATTCTATCACACTCTCAAATTATCCAAAACCGTTCGCTTTCTCCTTCTTCAACCTCTCAACCTTTTCTAAAGAAACCCTAGCCGATTTCCTCCATGGCACCCAAAACAAAGAAAGCTGTCACACCCAAAAGACTTGGCGCCACCCCCAAGGGATGTCAGGCCACTGCCACCTCTCCCACACCTGAACCCACTCCTCAAGCCATTGTCCCAACTATTGTCCAGAGCACCATCGCTGAGAGCACGGCCACTGTTACTAAGGGCTCTCAAAAGCGCTCTGCTAAGAAGCCTCTCGGTGCCAAACAGAAAGGGAAGAGGAAGATTTTGGCTGAGGAAGTGGACGAGGAAGAGGAGGAAGATGACCTCGATGTCATCCTGGAAAGAGATGCTGCCAAGGAAGCCGAGGAGGAAGCCTTGAAGAAAAAGGCCGATGAGGAGGCCGAGCTTGCAAGGAAACTGGTAGAGGAGGAAGCTGAGAGGATTCGGAAGGAAGCCGAAGCCGAGGAGGTTCCATCCGAGGAGGAGCCTGAGGAAGAAGAAGAAGAGCAAGAGGGATCTGGAGATGACGAGGAAGCTGAAGGAGATGAAACGGGGTCCGGTGAGGACTCGGGGTCTGAGAAAGAGGAGGAAGAATCTCTCTCTCCTTCTCCTCCTCCCCCGTCTCCAAAGAAGCGGAAAGCCCCTGTTGTTGTCAAACCTCCATCTCCCAAGCGCACCAGGAAGGGCACCCTCAGGAGTCTTGAAGCGCCTGTCAAGAGAGCTGCTCCGACTATTGCTCGCAGGAAGAATGCCGACCCACCTGCATATATCCAGGTAAATCAATCCTTGCCCTCCTCTTGGTTTGAAGATGCTGAGACTGCTGGTAAGTGGGTAGATGAGTTTCGAACTCGTAGGATTTGCTGTTCTGATTTTTTGGATTTTGAGTTCTTCGAAGCTTTGAACTTACCCTGCATTGATCTTCTCAAAAAATCCCCAGCCTGGACCCTTCTCAATCTTGAAACTGTCTACTACCCCCAGCTTACCCGTCTATTCTACATTAACCTAAAAGCCAAACACGACACCAATGGTTGGTCTTTGGAGTCTGTTGTCAAAGAGGTTAGAATCTCTCTCAACTCCAATGACTTTGCAGATTTCCTTGGCTTACCTAGCCCAGTTCCACCCTCTGAAATACACCCCTCAAAAGAAAATTGCATCATTCTTGCCCGAGCCAAGTACCTCCTACCCGAAGTATCCAACAGCACCTCAAAGTCACTCACCCACTCATCCCTAACCCTTGAGGCAAAAATAATTTTCAACATCATTGTTCGATGCCTCTTACCCCGTCTTAACTCTGGCTCACTCCTTACTGACAATGCCATGGTCCTGCTTTACCGCATCTTAAATGGCCTTGACCTTGATCTGGCCAACACTATCCTTGGAACCATGGCTCATGCTAGAAAAGCTAGAAAAGGCTCTCCCCTCCCCTTTGCTACCCTTTTGACCCCTCTCTTCAAAGCTTCTGGAATTGATGTCAAAAATGAAGAACAATAGCGTCATATGGGTAAGTTCGACTCTAAGGGCCTTGAAAAGATTGGCATCACTCGGTCTCCCCAAGGGACCTTGAGTCTTGCCACTCCTTCAAAAGCCCTTCCCACTGCTTCAGCTTTCGATGAACACATGGACAACCTAGAGTTGGGCTTGGAGGAAGTTTGCTTGGATATCAAGGAGCCGCAAAAGGAGTTTATCACGGAGATGAGCGGGATTTCCAAGATGCTACAAGGACTGTGGACGAGGCTGACTGATGATGCTCCGGATGACGAAGCTTAAACCCTACCCTACCCTATCCCAAACTTGATACATTGCTGGTTTTTGGAAACATTTTCAAAACATTTGGTGACTGTTTTACCTCCTCCCTTTGTTGAAAGACAAAAAGGGGGAGATGAGCTGTGGTTGTTTAGACTTTGAAAACCTCTATCTGCTTGAAGGTCTTGGAAGACCTTGGTTTTTGTTTTTTGGTTTTCGGTTGGATGGCTTTTGCATGCTTTAAAAATTTCGATCCAACATTTGTCTAACCCATGCAGGTACTTAGTCCGATTTCTCTTATATTATTTATGCTTGACTAAGTTGCAGTGATGCACAGGTTTTGTCTTTCATCAAGGGGGAGATTGATAACTCCCTCCCTTGATGAAAATCGGAATAATGTTTCAAAGGCCTTGACAGGATGTTTGTGTCAAAGGTCTTGGAGCATTAACAGTTGATGAAATACAAAACCTGTTTTATAAGTCCGAATATTATTTAATATTATTATATACTTCCTTTATATTATATATATATATATATGTGTGTGTGTGTAACTAATCTTTCAGGAAGTATTTTCGAAATTATATCTTTCCTTATGGTGTATATTGAGAAGATCCAATTCAAGAAAGATCATGTCTTCGAAGTGTCCAAAAATAGAAGATCCGGGCGCGCCATGATCCAAACTAGCCGTTGTTGAAGATCCGGTGTTGAAGACCCTCATGCTCCATGTTACTTCTATAAAGGAAAGGAAGAAGAAGACAGAACACACAAGTGCTACACAAGCTTTCATTCATTCAAGCGAGATCTGTTTCCAAGTGTACTCTCTGCTAGCGCTCAAGAGTTTGTTGTTTATTTCAAAGCCTTTGAGAGTCACTGTGAGCTTATAGGATATATTCATTTATAGTGTTACTCGAGAGTTTGTAACTCGGGAAGTTGCACTAGGCTATTGATTTGTGAGAGTAAGAGGATTGTACTAGATAGCTGAGAGATGTGGGGCTCTTCTAGATTGGTCTAGGACTCCAAGGGAACGTGAGTTGACTAGATTGCAAATGTATAGGAGAGAGGCTTCTCGGTGAGCTATTAGGATCCTAAGCTAAACGAATCAATAAAGCCTTTGAATCCTAGGGTTGTGGAAGAACCCTAGGCGGGGACGTAGGCCAAGTTCGTGCCGAACCTCGTAAACAATTACTCGTGTCCTTTATCTATTGCTTTACCTTATTTCCGCACTTGGTTCGATTATCTAACTTTGTGATTCAGGTTTAATCTCAAAGGGTTTGATACAAGCTCCAAAAGTCTTGAGACTTTCTGCGAAAAACGGGCATACTCGATTCAACCCCCCTTCTAGAGTATTTCTATATTACATTGTTTTATATTATCGAACCTTCAGTAAGTAATAGGAGGCGGCAATCGGGCGGATGGCAGAGGATTTCGAGTTGGGGGAGGTAGATTCAGTCGGGTACGGCGAGCAGAGGCCGTCGATTCGGGCGAGGGGACTCAGTTGGGGCGGCAGAATTAGTGGATGGACTCACAATTATCTTCTTCATCGGATTTGATTGGGGCATTGTGGAGGCGGTGTGCGATTTGTTGGCAGTCGAAGGGCGATTGACCACTGTTTATACGTTCCATCGTTCGAATGTGTTCAATTTCGCCAAGGTGTTAAGGCTGAGATTTTTTGGCATTCCATTTCCAATCAATGATTCATCCTCCTTGGGGTCTTTGTTCGTGCTTGGATCTGGGCGAAATTCGAATCCTCTCCATAGATTCGGAATGATGTTCCAAAATCGAAAAAAGAGGGAGTTGTTAGGTTCGACGTTTTCGCAGTCGTTGTCTCCTTCTTCCAGTCGTTGTATCTCTTCATGGCGCCTGGGTGTAGTCCTTACAGGGTTGTCTCGCAGGTTCATCGTCCTTCTTTTCGGTGTCAGTTGTGTCATTTTTTTTCCCCAATATGTTGGGCGTCAGTTTTCCGATTTGGGTCGCGGCTTTTGTGTTTGTTTTGGATCCATCGCGACTTGCGAGGGCTGGTCTGGTTTGTTGTTCGTTCTCGAGGGCTGGTCACGAGGGTGCGTGGAATGGTGTTTGTTGCTTCCTCCTTTTTTTTAGTGCGTGTACTTAGTTCAGGCCGGTGGTGGTGGTTGTGTGATCGGTCCGGTGACGGTTGCGCTGGTGGTGGGTGTCGCTGGTGGTCACAATTTGTGCAAGCTCCTCTTTGTGCTCATGGTTTGCTTCCTCCTTTTTATATTCATGGGGTGAAGTAGAGCTGGCAAGTCGGTCGTTTGGGTCGGGTTCGGGTCAGACTTGCTCGGGTCGGGTCACTTCGGGTAAAATTTATGGTCGGGTATTGGTAGGGTCGGACATCGGTCGGGTCGGGTTCGGTCATAATAAATTTTAGATTGGTCGGATTTCGGATTAAGTCGGGTCATGCCCATGCGGGTTCGGGTCAAAGCGGGTCGGTCTCGTTCGGGTTTCGGGTTAAGAGGCGGGTCAGTCTCATTTGAGTTTTGAATCAAAGTGGGTATAGCGGTATAGTTGGTTTGAGTTTTCGATCAAATCATATTCAATCCGTTTGGAATTTGGATAATTAGGTTGATTTTGACTCGGTTGAATACTTAAATATGTAATTTACTTAAAATAAATGATTTTAACTTAGTTGAATACTTAAATAGTCTTAAATATGTAATTTACTTAAAATAAATGATTTTGACTCGGTTGAATACTTGAATATGTAATTTTGACCCGGTTGACTCATCGGTTGTCAACCGATTTTCAAAAAAGTCATAATCGGAAATTCGATATTCGACAACATCGTCCTTTTTTAAACATTTAAACCAATTGATCGGTGCTATAATTAAATCAAATTAATTGTACATTTAGGTTTTAACCTTATTTTAACTAGCAAGTTGCAAATGGACTTATTTGTGGTTTAACTATATCATTGGCCCATATCATTTTCAATGCCCATTTCATTTTTAGCTTTTGGCCCATTAGTTTTTTTTCATTATTATTATTAGTTTTTAACAAATCTAGATATAAATAATTAATTCTATCAAAATATAATAATATAGATAAAAATAAAATAACAACTACAAAATTATTGATTTGGATATAAATAATTCTTTCCGCAAAAAAATATAACTATTATACTTATATTTATAAAAAGAATTATTCATAACCATAATTATGAAATATAATAGAATTATTATACTTATATTTATAAAAAGAAGTCCATTTATAAAAACCAAAAACTACTAGAATTAATAGAATTATTAACACTAATAGTCTAATATAATTTCTTAGGTGAAAAAACCCCTTAAGAGTTAGCTTTATGAAAATTAATAGAATTATTAACACTTAGTTATGAAAACCAATAGAAGCATTATATTTATACTTATAAGTTATAACTTATAAGTTATACCTATAAAAATAAACACGTTTAAAAAAACCAAAATTATAAATAAAACTTATAAATACTTTATCTTCGATGGATTCGAATATTCGATGTATTTAAAGTCTTGAGATTTGAAATTTGAGATTGGGATTGAGATTTAGATCGAGATTGAGATTTAGATCAAGATTGGGACAAATATGGACATTTGATATTTGAGATTTGAGGTTAAGATATATAAAGATTTGAGATTTGAGATCAAATTAAGACTGAGGTTTGAGATTGATTTCAAGATCGATATTTAATATTGAGATTAATATTAAGATTAAGATTGAGATTTGAGATTGGGTTAAAGGTTGAGAACTTGAGATTGTTATTGAGATAATGATTTGAGATTTGAGATTTAGATTTAAGATTAAGACAAATATTGAGATTTGAAATCGAGATTGAGATCATGATTTGAGATTAACATTGGGGTTTGAGATTTAAATTATTCGATTGAATATTCATTTATTTATAGTCTTATTAAATATTAACTTATACAAATGCATACACTTATAGAGTTATAGGGTCCGTTTGGCAATGCATGTAGCTTTTCAGAGCTTTTGATTTTAATAATTTATAGTTTTAAATAAGTTAAATATAAGATTTTAATTTAATTAGCTTTTGAAATTGGATTTTCAACAGCTACTAACCGCAAGCTTTTCAGAATTCTATTCATTTTCTCCTATTTGTTCAGCTAGTTTGTATCAGCTACTCTATCAGCTGCGTTACCAAACATCTTACTAGCTTATGAAAACTCCAATTTAACATATATTTAACACACTTAATCCATCAGCTTCAGCTACCCTATCAGTTTCAGCTACCCCATCAGATCCGTGTTACCAAACTGACCCATAGTCTTATACACTTATTAAATTATTATCTACTTATTTTCCATGTCTAAATGAACTATTTCTAATTTTCTATTATTACAATTTAGACTTTAGAGTATAATATTGTACTACTACCACCTCTATTGATTTAACTTATATTGTACAAATATAAAATAATGATTAACATATGGCATTATGATTATAATTATATGGGAGAGAAATGAAATTTTATTTAACATATAAGGGAGGGAAATTATATGGGAGGAAAATAAAATTTTATTTAACATATAAGGGAGGGAAATGAAATTTTATTTAACATATAAGGGAAGGAAATGAATTTTTATTTAACCTATGAGGGAGGGAAATGAAAGTTTATTTAACCTATAAGGGAGGGAAATGAAATTTTTTATTTAACCTATGAGGGAGGGAAATAAAATTTTATTTAACATATAAGGGAGGGAAATGAAATTTTATTTAACCTATGAAGAAGGGAAATGAAATTTTTTTTTTAACAAATGAGAGGGAAATAGAATAATTGGGCAACATTTCACTTTCATCAGAAAAAAAAAATTAGGGCAACAGTCGCTCGCTCATAGTCTCTACTCTCTCGCAAGTCGCAGGCTCGCAGCCGCAGCAGTCGCTCGTAGTCAAAGGTCCTCTCGCGCCTCGCAATCGGCCCCAACTGGGTACCTTCGGCCAACATCAGTCGCCGTCGACCTGTCGCCCGTGCTCCCGCCTTCGATTCAAGGCAACAGGTTCTCGCAGGAGTCCTCTCGCGCCTCGCAGTCAGCCTCGGACCAGCGCCAGTTATGTGTGCTTGTGCCTCCCAATCGGCACCTCGCAGGTCCTCTCGCGCCTCGCAGTCGGCGCCTCGCAGGTCCTCTCGCAGTCGGCCTCTCGCGCCTCCCGTCTTCTTCCTTGATTTCAGATTTGTTATGAAAGTGGTAAGATTGTTGTGAAATTATGCCGATTGTTGTGAAATCATCCTCCAATTTTGAGTAATTTCTTATCCAGCAAGAGAATGATCTTGCCAATTAATGGCCTCTATCATACTCCTTCTTTTCTCTTTCTTGTCAAATTTGCAATTCATCCAGCATCAAGTTGAAGATAATAGGAAATTATATATGTTGCATTTTGGTCCCTTTTTGAGCAATGGTTCGAAGATCCGTTTGTTGTTCATATTTAGAAATTGGAGACTGGGAGTTTTGAATCTTATCCAGCAGTTTCTTATCCATCAGTTACTTATCCATCAGAAATTATATATGTTGCATTTTGGTGACAGGAAGATCCTAATTTTTGGTCCCTTATCCATCAGAAATTATATATGGTTGCATTTTGGCGACAGGAAGATCCTATATGTTTCTTATCCATCAATTTCTTATTCAGAAATTGGAGACAAGGAAATTATATATGTTGCATTTTTATCCAGTAGTTCCATATTCAGAAATTAGAGACAGGAAGATCCTAATTTTTTTTAAATTTAGATATATCTTCTTATCTAGCAGTTTCTTATCCATCAGTTTTGAATCTTGGCTAACAGACAAGTTTTTGCCTTTACATATTATCACAGATTTGGGTTGCTTTGTTTTAAGCATGGATAAAGATGACAACATTGTCTTGCTTGAATCTCCTAATGGAGGTAATTCAGGTAAATAAGATGACAACTTTGAGCTTTGGTATTGCTTACTTCGTCATTCGTTTGTTAAATTTATTATCATGGTCACTCGTTTAGTCGTTTCTAAATTCAAAATTTCTGAAATTTATTTTCTCTTGGACCTTTAGTGTTAGAAGTTGAATTAGAGGGAAAATCTCAAGAAGATGTCGCTTTCGAAATTAAAGAAGAAGATGTTGTAGACCTATCAGAATATCGAAAGCGGAAGTATTCATCAGTTTGGGATCACTTTGATCTTGTAGATTGTATTTGTAACATTTAGTGTTTAAGTTTAAATTTATATGTAGATTGTATTTGTAACATTTAGATATTTATTTACATATTGTGCAGCAGAAGGTGAATCTTTGGAAGAAGAGTGATGCTACAGCTTGTGTTTTGCGGGTTGTGCCGTTGTGTTGCTGCTATTCTGCTGCTTTCTTGTGTTGTGTACTTGTGTTGTTGGACTTGTTGTGATTGTGTTGTTGCTATTAGGCTATTACTCTATTATGCTATTCTGCTACTTTCTTTTGTTGTGGGGGTATTGCTGATTGTTGTTGGTTTCGAGAAGGATATTTTGTTAGGTTGTTAGTAGTTGTTGGAAGGATATGTTTTTGGGTTGTACGCTATATCATCTGCAACGATTAATGAAATTTTAGCATTTTCGACTCGTAATATGTATCGATATTTTGATTTGATGTATGACGGTTGACTTACTTGACTCATTGACTTATCTGCTTATCTATTGATTTTACTTGGGTTCTTATTCATATGATAACAATTAACAAAAATGATTGGTGTTTTATATGTTAAAGTATAATCATAAACTTGTGTTAAAATAAAATTAAAAAACATTTAACTTTCAAGTATTAAAATGTTGATGTTAAATAACCATTTCAATTCGGGTCGGGTTGAGAGTCGAGTCGGGTTCAAAGTCGGGTCGGGTTCAGAGTCGGGTCGGGTTTATCTGTGTTCGGGTCTCTTTCGGGTCGGGTTAGGTTCGGGTTGGGTTCGGTCTCGGGTTCGGGTTATGAATGACTCCAGATTTTCGGGTCCCGATCGGGTTAGATTTTGCCAGCTCTAGGGTGAAGTTTGATTTTATGGTCAAATTTCCACCAGATCTGGATCTTCTTTCATGAGCCTTGCTTGATTTTGGTGCTTCTTGCCTTGGATTTGAGTCAGCTTCTACAAATCTGGGTGGTTGGAGATTTTATGGTGCCTAGGTTACTTGGTTAACGACGTAGCCACTGAACCACTGCTCTTCAAGAAAGGACCCATGGTCGACTTGGACTACATTTGTTGACGGCATTTTGCACTATTTTGTGAATCTTAATTGAGGTTTGATGCCTTTTTTTTCGGTTTGGATCTGGGTTGTGTTTACTACTATAATTAGTGAAGAACATTACTTTCTGGGGTTATTATTGAGTGTACAGTGAAAATAACATAAGCTCATATACGTCTAGGGGGTGAACTTTGAGTGTTTGAAATTCGAAAATGATGACGCCCAAACGATAACGGAGATAAAGAAGCAGCAAATGGTATTTTGAAAGGTTAACGATGGTGAGGTCCATAAGAAAAACGTAACAACCTTCGGTCCGCGGACAAGGAATGCCCGCACAAATGGTACACGTGGCGTACGGAGGGACAAATGGCGTTCATGCCACCCATCCAAGTGTTCCTTTCCTTTTGAACATTTGGCATCCCAGCACCGACAAATGTCCGAAAGAGGGGAACCTCTCCTCGGCCCAGCGATCGAAGTAAAGCAGTATAAAAACCGAAGTGAATGAGAGAGAAAGGGACTTTTTGGGAAATAAGAGAGAGAGAACGCTGGTTTTAAGAGAGAGCGAGAAAGGAAACAACCCCGACGAGGTCAACATCTCGACCCGTCCTAAAACCCTGTGTCCGCGGACGCCTTTAGAGTGAAGAGCAAGATAGTCGAGGCTAAACAGGTAGTAAGGCATCCAGTCCGGGGGCAGGACAACATGTGAAACTGTTTTTCTCCTCAACTTTTAATGTATCGACCATCGTATCCACTTAGCCCCAAGACTCGGCGGCACCGGTCATGGGGCCCATACACCTCAGGGGGGCCCTCATGGGTGGATAAGACCGTCTGCATGTTCCTTTAGGGTATGCGGCACAGGTAAGAGTCCTTCTTCCCCCGGTTAAGCCACCCCCCCCTCTCCGGGGTGGCCGACCAGTGTAAAGAGGGCTTCAGGTAAGCCCGCCATACCCGCTTCCAATGAAAGGAAGTTGCCAGCATCCCCCTCCATGGACACGTGGAGGGTTCGTTTTACCTTTTTTCTCACCTGGCTTCGTCACTGGCGCCGTCTGTGGGAACACTCTCACCCTGAGAGGTTCCCGAATCTAAATATTAACAAACCATTCACAACGTTATTTTTAGCTAATGCCTTTTGTATAAACAAGTAGCGGAAAAAATGAGCGAAAGCATGGGAGGAGCTTCTCCTGAGATGATGAGTCAGGACCAAGGAGGACCCCAGGGGTCCGACTTACCAGTGAATTCTCCGGGTCAGTTCAGCGCGCCGGAGGTTCCAGTCGTCTCGCCGTACGTTCCCCCGCATATGGCTCAAGGCAACTTTATACCAGAAGAGCATTACATACCCCCTCAAAACCTGGGACAGGGTCCGTTCTATGGATACGACGGATATTCCCCATTTCAACAGGGGAACCCTTTCCACTTCTTTCCCCACAATGTGCATGGGGGCACTTATCAAGGTCAGTTTCAGCCCAGATTCTCTGATGATTACGGAACACACTATCGCGGTGAAGGCAGACGCGCATCCAAGCATCACAGGGGAGAGCATTCGTCTGATATATCAACGTCCACCCGAACGGGTTCACCCCGCGAGAACGAGAGGAGGGTGGATCTCGTCCCTTCGGTGTTTACCCCCGATGTATGCCTGGCACTCGTACCCCAGCGATGGAGAGACACCAATTTGATGAAGTATGATGGCACTACGGACCCTGATGACCACATGTGTCACTTCACGACCGCCATGGGGATCAACGAATACAATGATGCAATGTTGTGCCGAACTTTCCCATCCACTCTGACCGGCATCGTGCTGACTTGGTTCACTAACCTACCGCAGAACTCGATCGCCAGTTTCCTCCAGCTCTCCCAGGTCTTCAAGTCTCATTTTGGAAGCTCGCGGTCCAGAAAAAAGACCATGTTAGATCTGAACTCGATCAGGCAGGGGCATAATGAGACTTTGGGGCAATTCTTCGCCCATTTCACCTCTGTGGTGGTTCAGATCCCCAACTTTAATCACGAATCCGCAGTTATAATCCTAATGGGGAACCTTGCGGATGGAAGTTTCAAGACTCGGCTTTTCAGAAAAAAGCCCAAGGACTATGATACCTTAAGAAACTTGGTGTGTGCTCAGATTGAGGCAGAAGAAGCGGCGACATCTAGCTCGAGGGCCAATGAGGGTTCACGGGGTCTTCTGGGGAAGATAGCAGGCAAGTTCCGAAAAGACAAAGGAGCAGTAAAGCAGAGAAGAAATTACTCCGCGGGCGGAATGCCCGCGTCCCGACAGGACGAGGTCCATTACAACCACGAAAGGGAGAGACCGGACGCAAGATACCAAGGCTATGACCGAGAAGCGCGCAGTCACAGGGAGCCAGTCCCTCCGGCCAGGAGAAATGAACATCGCGACAACCCTCAGCGTCACCAGCAAGCTCAAAATCACAATGATCGGAGGTACGCGGATGACAGAAGAAGTCACCACCAAGCCTCTCGATTCGAGATCCCTCCGGGGAGGGATGAGCAACAACGGTATCCCCCGGTGAACAGGACCGAGGGAGGGGGCGTTGGTGGAGGGGAGGTCGAAGAGGGCAGGGGCAGCCGGCGCAGGTGTCGGTCAATCAGGCCCCTCACCGCGAGGACCGCCCAGAAGGGTCACGGGTCAACAGGATCCCAGAACCAGAGGGTTTTATCGACACTCTTGCAGGAGGACCGTCGATTTCAGGGATCAGTTGACAAGAAAGGAAGAACTATGAAAGAGAGGCTAGGCATCCCCCGTCAACTGTGAGTCAGAGAATTGCCTTGCAACCACACCCGGAAATAATTTTCACTTCAACCGACGCGGAGCAGGTCCGCATGCCCCATGCAGACCCACTGGTGATCCATGCGCAGATCGCCACAAAGACAGTAAAGAGGGTTTTCATCGATACAGGGTCATCGGTGGACATACTCTCGTGGGAAGCTTTCTCCCAGTTAGGCGTGTTCGCAACAGCTTTGAGACCTTATCATGACACTTTGATTACTTTCTCAGGAGATGAGGTGCAGGTGGCGGGCACAATCGAGCTCACAGTAGTTTTAGGCACCCCCCCTCTCCGAAGGATGGAGAACATCACCTTCACGGTAGTCCGAATCCCGACCACATACAACGCGCTCTTGGGGAGGGTTTCCCTTTATAAGTTCCAGATGGTTGTGTCCATATATCATTTCAAAGCCAAGTTTCCAGTCTCCGGGGGAGAAACGGGGGAGGTGTGCGGACAGCAGCCAGAGAGTCGGAGTTGTTATGTGACCTCTTTAAAGAAGAAGAAGGAGGTTATGTGTCTCGAAGACACCGCTCAGAGCTGGGCCGAGAATGTCGAGGCAGATTTCACACCTCAGAATGAAGTGACCAGGGTAACCAACGTAGTTGTATCAGAAGCAGAGCTTGAGGTTCGACCTTCCGAAAGAGAGATCCCGACCGCAGATCCAAGAACCGTCCACCAACCATTTCCCAGTTCCGAGGAGAGGATTACATGGGCCAGGCCCTCGGAGCGGGGGAAAAGGAACGGGTCTTGGAGATTATCCGGCAGTCACGGGACGTGTTCGCTTGGTCCCCGAAAGATTTGTTGGGTGTTCCCACTTCCATCGCAATCCATACCCTCAGAATCCGACATGACGCACGACCAGTGGCCCAAAAGAAAAGAAAGATGGCCCCGGAGAAGTCCCGGGCAGCGAAAGAGGAGGTAGATAAGTTGCTCGACGCCGGTTTCATTGAAGAAGCTGAGGACTCAGATTGGCTCTCGAATGTGGTCCTCGTCAAGAAAGCAAATGGGAAATGGAGGATGTGTGTTGATTTCTCTGATCTAAACAAGGCTTGTCCTAAAGATAGTTACCCGCTGCCTTCGATAGACGAGTTGGTGGACATAACCGCCGGGAACGAGGCTCTGAGTTTTTTGGACGCTTATTCAGGGTATAACCAGATTAAACTAGACCCACTAGACCAAAGGGCTACCACATTCATCACTAATCAGGGAATTTTCCGTTACAAGGTCATGCCCTTTGGCCTAAGGAATGCGGGAGCCACGTTCCATAGGACAGTGGACAAGATATTTCGCGATCAGCTCCCCCGGAATGTGTCCATTTACGTGGACGACATTGTAGTAAGAAGCCAGAAGGCAGAAAATCACGCCGCGGATCTGCAGGAGACTTTCGACTCATTGAGACGAGGGGGGTTGAATTTGAATGCTGAAAAGTGCATCTTTGGAGTTAATTCTGGGAAATTTCTAGGTTTCATGGTCAGCCAAAGAGGAATAGACATGAACCCGGCCAAGATAGCTGTAATACAGGAGTTGCGTCCCCCTCGGACTATCAAAGAAGTACAGTCGTTAAACGGTGCGGTCAACTACCTGGGACGCTTCTGCTCCTGCCTGGCGGATAAGTCCCTGCCTTTCTTCGCGCTATTGAAGAAGAAGGGGCCGATACGGTGGACACCAGAACTCCAGCAAGCATTCGATGATTTGAAAGTTTTCCTACAGTATTTGCCAACTCTTCAGCAACCACAAAAGACTGAGAACTTACAAATTTACCTCGCGGTTAAAACAACCACCATCAGCGCAGTTCTCACCAGGGAGGGGCGATATCCGGTTTACTATGTGAGCAGAGTGTTACAGGACGCGGAAACCAGATATGAGCCAGTTGAGAAGGTAATCCTTTGTTTGATATTCGCGGCCAGAAGGCTACGTCCATATTTCCAGGATCACCGGATCGAAGTCTTGACAGATTTACCATTAAGGCAAATCCTTCACTCCCCAGACTTCTCAGGACGAATGACGAAGTGGTCTATCGAGCTCTAAGAATTCGAGGTATCGTACGTTCCGCGTAAAGCAGCGTTAGCTCAGGTTTTGGCAGATTTCATCTGCGAAACCAGTTTTGAAAAAGAAGATGGCAATTCGTAGAAGGTTTGGTTAATAAAAGTTGACGGGGCCGTCAACACGGACGGATGCGGAGCAGGGATCGTGCTAACCACCCCTGGGGGGGACCAGTTTTGTTTCGCTCACCAGCTAAACTTCCCGACCACCAACAACGAGGCCGAGTATGAAGCTTTGATAGCAGGACTAGAGTTAGCCCTGGCCCGTGGGGCTCGGGCCGTCACCGTGTATACCGATTCCGAGGTGGTCGCCAAGCAGACGGACGGAGAATATGAGGCCAAGACAGGGTTGTTGCCAGATTATCTGCGAAAGGTGAATGCTCTAAGGAAAGCTTTCCTGTACTTCACCATCGAATCCATCCCTAGAGAGGACAATGAACAAGCCGATTTGTTGGCCCGGGTGGGGGCCGCCATGCCATCAAACGTAGAGGGAAAATTTGACTTTGAAAGAAGGGACCAGCGAAGGCTGTTACAGGAACTGTATTTCGTCCAAACAGAAGGACCTGATGACTGGAGAACGCCAATTACGGAGTACCTGGGGAAGGGGATTCTTCCACCAGAAAGAACGGAGGCCAAGAAACTGACGGGCAGAGCGGCCCGATTCGTGATTCGCGAAGAAAGACTATACAAGAAAGGTTTCAACTTCCCGGACTTGTTGTGTGTATCCAACCAGGAAGGACGGATCATTGTAGAGGAATTGCATGCCGGGGTCTGCGCTCATCACCAAGGCTGGAGGGCTTTGTCTTCCAAGGTTTTAAGGTTGGGATACTATTGGCCCACGATTAGGGCGGACGTACAGAACTTTGTGCGCAGTTGTGAAGCTTTTCAGAAACACGGGAACCTGAAGAATGTACCCGCCGAGCCGCTTCAAAACATCTTTGGGGCCTGTCCTTTCGCCTTGTGGGGAATGGACATTCTGGGCCATTTTCCCACGGCACCCGGACAGCTCAAATATGTCCTGGTCCTGGTGGACTATTTCACCAAGTGGGTAGAAGCAGAGGCGATGGGCTTGATCACCGCAGAGAAGGTCAGGAAATTCTTGTGGAAGAATCTGGTGTGTCGATTCGGAGTCCCTGAAGCCATCATCACCGACCATGGGACGCAGTTCGATTGTGAAAACATCCGAGATTTCTGTGAGGGCCTCGGAATAAAATTAAAATTCTCGTCCGTAGCTCACCCTCAAACGAATGGACAAGCGGAGACTACTAAATCGCCAAATCTTGGAAGGTATTAAGAAGAAGCTGGGGAAAACTTCCAAAGGCCGGTGGGCGGAACTTCTCCCTTTAGTCCTCTGGTCTTATCGTACTTCACCAAAGACTCCAACCAGGGAGTCGCCCTTCTCCTTGGTATTTGGGACAGACGCTGTCATCCCAGTTGAGCGTTTGATTCCTTCCGCTCGAGTCCTAGCTTACGAATCCAAGGCCAATGACGAAGCTCTGGAGGTCGAGATGCACCTTCGGGAGGAAAGGAGGATGGTCGCCGAAATTAATGCCCGGGAGTACAAGAGGAAAACCCAAAGGCACAGGGACCAACATCCCCAGGAGCGACGATTTGAGAGGGGAGACCTGGTCCTCCGTCTGGCCCTGGCAGGAGGGAAGCTCGACGCCAAATGGGAAGGGCCCTATGTGGTCGTCGAACGCGTCCATCTCGGAGCATACAAGTTGCAAACCCCTGAGGGTGTTGTCCTTCGGAAGACGTGGAACGCAGAGCACTTGAAGAAATACTATGTGTAATCTCTAAGCTCTTTTCAAAGTTTATCTAAGTCACCCCCGCTACCAGTAAATAAATCAAAGCGGTTAGTGGGTGCTTTATAAATCTTCTTACAGTTTCTAACCCCGCAACACAGGAGCTCGCTCCGCGTCGGACATCTGGTGGACGCCTTGAGCTCCCAGATCAGTTTGAAGTCCTATGACGCTGGAGCTCTATCCGCGTCGGACATCTGGTGGACGCCTTGAGCTCCCAGATCAATTTGAAGTCCTATGACGCTGGAGCTCTCTCCGCGTCGGACATCTGGTGGACGCCTTGAGCTCCCAGATCAGTTTAAAGTCCTATGACGCTGGAGCTCGATCCGCGTCGGACGTCTGGTGGACGCCTTGAGCTCCCAGATCAGTTTGAAGTCCTATGACGCTGGAGCTCTCTCCGCGTCGGACATCTTGTGGACGCCTTGAGCTCCCAGATCAGTTTGAAGTCCTATGACGCTGGAGCTCTCTCCGCGTCGGACATCTGGTGGATGCCTTGAGCTCCCAGATCAGTTTAAAGTCCTATGACGCTGGAGCTCTCTCCGCGTCGAACATCTGGTGGACGCCTTGAGCTCCCAGATCAGTTTAAAGTCCTATGACGCTGGAGCTCTCTCCGCGTCGGACATCTAGTGGACGCCTTGAGCTCCCAGATCAGTTTAAAGTCCTATGACGCTGGAGCTCGATCCGCGTCGGACGTCTAGTGGACGCCTTGAGCTCCCAGATCAGTTTGAAGTCCTATGACGCTGGAGCTCTCTCCGCGTCGGATATCTGGTGGACGCCTTGAGCTCCCAGATCAGTTTGAAGTCCTATGACGCTGGAGCTCTCTCCGCGTCGGACATCTGGTGGACGCCTTGAGCTCCCAGATCAGTTTAAAGTCCTATGACGCTGGAGCTCTCTCCGCATCGGACATCTGGTGGACGCCTTGAGCTCCCAAATCAGTTTAAAGTCCTATGACGCTGGAGCTCTCTCCGCGTCGGACATCTGGTGGACGCCTTGAGCTCCCAGATCAGTTTAAAGTCCTATGACACTGGAGCTCGCTCCGCGTCGGACGTCTGGTGGACGCCTTGAGCTCCCAGATCAGTTTTAAGTCCTATGACGCTGGAGCTCGCTCCGCGTCGGACGTCTGGTGGACGCCTTGAGCTCCCAGATCTGTTTAAAGTCCTATGACGCGGGAGCTCGCTCCGCGTCGGACATCTGGTGAACGCCTTGAGCTCCCAGATCGGTTTTAAAGTTTTATGACGCTGGAGCTCGTTCCGCGTCGGGCATCTGGTGGATGCTGTAGATCCCCAGACAGGCTCTACTCCTATGACGGCGGAATTCGGCCCGCAATGGATTTTCGGAGCATGCGTAAGGCACCTGAGTTGACCGTTGGCCTAAGTAAAACTCCGGCCGAAAGCCTGCCAGTGATACACTCAATAACTTGAAGTTGGGGACTAAAACTTGGGACCCAATCAAACCGCACCCCAAAAAGCTGGGCTGCAAACATTCAAAGAAAGGTACATCTGAGGCAACAAGAAACACGAAGAAGACCCAGAAGGGCTAAATCGTGCAAGAAAGACATGACATTTCACAGTAATACAGGACCCAGAAAGGCTAAATCAAGGAGTGTCCCGAGGACGATCTGAAACCAAGCGAGTTCGATCAGCACACAAACGGGTTCCATTGGGCAAAGGACCTTCAGGATGAGGCTCTCGCCACTCAGCATCAACCTCTGCACCATCCGCGGACAGGATATGAACCTCGAACCGAGCGTTCCCTATGTGCAGGAAAGTGATGGCGGACCCTATGCCAACCCCATGGGTACAGGCAAAATGGTTCCAACCCTACCCCAAGTAGGGTACACGGTAATCACCCCGATACACCATCACGGGAAAATCCCGTAGGATCCTTGACGATAGCAGGACACGCCCAGGGAGGTCCGGGCCGTACTCAATTTCAAAACGGGCAGGTAGCCGCTGCTCGAGCACACCAGAAAAAAGAAGAGAGATCAGTTAACAAGAGAAGTCGGCAAAAATGTCGAAATCATGACTACGACATACCAAGTGATTCATCTGTTCCGGGAAGTCCAGCGAACGGAAAAAGGACCAGGTCGTCGGGCTTGGAGACGACATCTTATGGAGGATTTTTCTCACAAAGACGAAAGGATGGGGAGACCCCGGTTTTTAAAGGGGATCCCCAAGCATCACGGACGGCACAGGCACCACCTCGGTAAGCCAAAAGACTGAAAAAGAGACCATGGCGAAACCCGAGGGCAGCCAGAGCATCACTGTCCCAGGCCAAGCATGGCGGACAGATGTACGTTGGATGGGACGCTACATGCAGACCACAGCCTGCACTCCGAAAAGAAAAAGACTCGTGAGCATAGTTTCTCTCTCCAGGGGCGACCAAATCCAGACCGTGACTCCCATCTTGGGGTATAAAGACTAGGCCCTGGTGACTCGAGGAATCCGACGCCCCCCGAAGACACCGATGAATCCCGGGACACCACCCAGGACGTTTTGTCGCGTCATCATGAAGGAGGAACAACTTCACACACTCCGCCTCCAACTTATGTACGTTTTAATAGACGAAGACACGCAAGCACAAGCCCGGCTTTGGTCCCGCTCCAATCAGGAACATGAGGTGAAGGTTGAAAGGGACAGCGACGGCCTTTTCTGGTTAACCCAGGGTTGGAACCACTTCATTCAAGCAAACCGAGTCACAGTGGGGTCTGCACTGATCTTTGCTTACATGGGGGATTCCATCTTTGAAGTCAATATAATCAACCTCGACAGAGAGGAAATCTAGAAACAATAGATTTTCAGATCCGTATCCTATGTAATCTGCACCCTCCCTCGGTTCCAATGTTCAGGTGCCAAGGGAGTCGGGTCTGAGAAAAACTTTGTTCTTGTTACCATCAATGAATAATAAAGGACCTCTTTCACATCTTTAGAACGAGTGAGGGTCGCGAGAATGCAATCGGTTTCCCAAAGATAGCCGTAAACGCTTATAATTCACAACTATTGAAACCACCAAGAGCGGCCCGACGCCACCCCCTTGAACCACCAAAAGGGGATAAACGGTTTCACACGAGGTTTCCGTGGTCGACCAAAAGACCCAAACCACAACGACCTCCCTTCGTGTCCTATCAGTAATCTAAAGAAGGATCCTCATCCGCCGACTGGGAAGAGGAGCACTTCTCGTTCAAGACCGCCCCAAGCTGCGTCAAAGACCCTTCACGATCGGAGGCCGCGCTATTGTGCACCCCATGCAGGGATTTTTCCTCCTATTGGAACACTGGAAGCAGATCCAGAGTTTCTCCCAAACACGTGGTTCTTCTCCGAACAGAAAGAAGAAAACGTGGGTGGCTAGGGACTCCCACGTGTAGCGAAGGTCGCCGCTCTCAACCACCATTTGGCTGAGGACGGTTTCAGTGGGCGGAGCACCATAATAAAGAGGAAGGGAAGCGGCGAGATCAATTCCTTTCACAGTCAAAAACACCCTCTCCCATCGAAGAAAACTTCGACATGGGCTCCGAAGACACCCGAGCATTCTACCGCTTTGTCACCCAGGAGGAGCACTTGCACACGTTACAACTACCCCAGATGTATGAGCAGCTCGGGGGTGCGGTGCATCAGCTCGTTTACCTGTGGTCGACCACTTGTCAGAATTTCGAAGTCGACGTGGAGAGAGACGCGAACGGAACGTTCTGGTTCACCAAGGGGTGGCCGGACTTTGTTTTCTCCAACCGAGTAGTCATGGGCTGTTCGCTTCTTTTCGTCTACGAGGGGGAGTCCCATTTCGAGGTGCATGTGTCCTACCCGGATCCGATTAACGACCACCAAAGGAAGGTGGGCCCGACAAGCGTGGGCTCGTCCAAATCCAAGGCCCATCAGAAGCCCCCAAGGGCTCCTAAGGGCGCCAAGGCGCCAAAACCTAAAAAGTAAGCCCGCAAGTACCGATGTACCTGAGAACGAATAAAAGTTTTTCCTTTTTTCTTCTTCTCGGTTTGGAAAAGAAATCAATAAAGCTATTTTTCCTTTACTGACCAATTTCCCTTCCCAAGAAACTCGGGAAGGAACGATTCGGAAAAGACACATTAAATAAAAAAAAAATGATGAACAAACAAGGGGACAGCAGCTCGTAGTTCCTCTATAAAAACCAGGGACCGGGTAACCCCTCAAGACACACTCTCCATTAAGAAATACACCAACCAAAAAAATCCGGGAAAGAACATGGCAGCAGGTGGAGGCCGCCCAAGGGATTTCCTCCGATGGATCCAGAATGCGTCTCTTTTACAAAGAACGGTAACGCCCCTCTGAAACTCCCCGATTAAACGTTCTCGTTTTTCTACATACGATTAATCGTTTCCTCCGAACAAACAACAGCCCCTGCCGGAGTTCTTCGAAGAAGAATATAGGCTTTTCGGCGTGGAGAGGATCATCCTAACCAATGGACTGGGAAGGAGAGGCACACGCGTCTTGGTAGAAAGAGACGAAGCCGGGGTGCTCTGGCTCACCCAAGGATGGAGAGCATTCACCCGGTCCAGAAACGTACACGTGGGAGGAGCCGTCATATTCAAGTATCTGGGCGACGCGCGCTTCAGGACCACCTACGTGCCTTCAGGGGAAAACACTTCCGAAGGTGAGAGTAGCGGCGATTCTCAGTAATAAAAGAGTGCGTGCTAAATGTTTAGATTATCAAAAAAAGCCTGTAATCAATAAGAGCGTTGAATGAAAAATATTAAAGCGACCGGGCGTCGTGGTTTCCGAAATCTCTTTCGCCAAGCACCAAAATAATATTAAAAAGGTCACTAATAAAAAACCACGAACCAGGTTCCCCTAACACAGGCCATCCGCGGGACCAGGGGCGAAACCCATTTCCAAAAAACAACCGCGGATTAAGTTTCCCACCACCAGCATGCCAACACGTTTGCTTAAAACGTGTGGGAAGGTTTGTTCAAAGCATCAAAACCAGACGTTCGCAATCCTAGAAGAAACATAAACAAAGTGCCAAGGTTTGTCTAAAGCATGAAACCACCAGAGGCAACTGGAACTAATGTCTACAGCCCATCACCAGAAAAATCCACTTGATCGTCATCCACCAAACCCTAGTCTTCCCGATCTTCGCTAGGAGAAAACGGCTGAAGGGGAATTCCCGGGTTCTCCTCTGATTTTTTCACACTCTGGTGTATCCCAGCCTTCATCCCAATATAAAAGCAATCCCTGTACCGATTTTGGATGAAATCCTGCCCGGCTTCCTCGTTCAACCACTCGGGGACTGCACTTTTCATAAAATCCAGACCAGACGGAGTCTTCAGCTAGTCGTCCACCAACTTGGTACGGTTATGCGGGACGTCCAACCAAGACTGAACGATATCGCCGTCCGTGCGAGATTTATATCGTTCCAACTCGATTACGCGCCGGTTGGCCTCCACGACCGCCTTACTCCTCGACTCGTTGGCCGCCAGCAGCTGGTCCTCAAACTCCTTTTTGTGGGCTTCAAACTCTTGCTTCTGGGTTTCAAACTCCTTCCTCTGGTTTTCCGACTCAGTTCGCAGCGCCGCCAGGGCCTGTTGAGAAGATTCAAGTTGAGCACGTAGCGTCTCCGCGTCTTCCACCAGTTTACTGTTTTTTGCTTTCTCGGCGGATATAATCTCGTCCCTCTCTTTCACCCGCGAACGAAGAGATTCGACCTCCTTTTTTGGCGTCTCAACCGCCGAGAGTTTCCCTTCCAACTGCTCCAGTCTCCCTTCGAGCTCGTGAGCATGTTGGCCCAAGCGAAGATACCTGCCCCAGCCGCTGTGGGTGAAAACGTGACCCTAGCCGCGAAAAATACTATGAGAATACAGGACGCAGTCAAAAGTAAAAAATGTGAAAGAAAGGGCGTACGATGCACTTACCCAATTGCACCAGCACTCTTGCTCTAATGTGAACTGCTCGTCAGTCAGGTGGTCCAGATACCGTAGCTATGCTTTCCCTAGTTCCGGGGGAAAAGCCAACTGTTCAAGAGTATCGGAGTGGAAGCCGGGCATCCGGTATGCGGGCCGACCATTAGCGTCAACATGAAAAACTGGAACGTCCCAGTTCACGCCTTCCCACGCCGGGTATGATCGCGTTTTCTTCTTCTTCGGCAGCGATTTAGAAGTCCCCGTGTCACCAGGGGAGATGACTCGACGCTCTACGGGGGAAATCAGAGATAAGGGCTGGGCCTCGGCGACCGGGGAAGAATCGATCAGTATGATGGGAGGCTCGGGTTCCGCTGGAGCAACCGGAGGAGGGGAAGCCGCAGAGATAACTTTTTCTTTCGCCACCGCTTTCCCCTTAGTCTTCGGAGCAGAGATCTTAGGGCGTTTCAAGGCCCTCGTCACGTCGGATGGGATTTTCCTTTTAGAAGAGGAAGGGGGGGCCGAAGACATTTTAGCCGCGTCCACCATGGTTTTCAGCTCGGCAGCACCTAGACAAAACCACACAAAATCGAAGGTGATTAGAAAAGCGAACCTAGAAACCATTGGGGATTAAACAGAAGCCAGGACACCCCCTGAATTTAGCTACAACCTATGCGCGGATGAGGAAGACTTAGGCCAGCCATTTCCAGCCGAAGGGGGGAAACCATATCTTTCCAGGACGGCTTCGTCCCCACAGCGAACTTCCGCTCAATCTCCTTAAGGTCAGACACCGCCTTCTTTTTCATCCGCATGTACAAGCGCGGCTCAGTGTGAAAATTCAAAACCTTACGCGAAGGATCTCTAACCAGAAACCATTTATGCCGCCATTTCGGTTTACTGGTATTCCGATCCACAATAGGGACACTGAGTTTGGCCTGATAAAGGCTCTTGTGAATGCCCGCATGACCTAAGATAAGCATGTTGCTCAAGAGCCCGAGAGAAGGTTGGACCCCGATCTCCAGACATCGCATCACAAAGGAAGTCAAGAAAAGCCAACTATTCGGTACCAGCTAGGCCGGGCTCAAGCCACAGGCCTTCAAGTAACGTTTGAACAGATTAGGCAAAGGGAGACGAAATCCTTGTACCAGACTCTCAATATACACCACTAAACAGCCCGGATAAGCATCCAGGCTTCCTCCCCCTTCGGCCGGCAGACACAACACAACCCCTTCTGGCCAGGGAAATACGCGAGCGATTACCCTCAGATCGTCCACAGTAGTAAATGTCCCCCCTCCGCGATTCTGGGCATTCGGAGGAGCTATGGGGATCACCCGCTGAGGAGAAACTTCGGGAATTGGGCCCGCAGCAGAAGGCTGAAAGTCTCCCCTAAAAGGACAAGTCGCCAGCACGTTTTCATTATACAAAACCGGCCGGAAATCTCCCAGCACTGACGACGAACGACGTTCCTTTGGCATGAAGACGGGACCAGAGGGCAGGCCAGTACAAGTATCCCACTCTTTGTAGGAGTGCTGGGACTCCGGCGACTCCAATATCGAATCCGATTCTGATGATGAAACCCCAATGCCTGACCGCGAAGAAGCTGAGACGATCGGGGAAGAATCCTCTCCACGATCGCGGCTAGGGGAAGCGTAGAAAGTAGGATCCTCGAGATCTTTGGGCCGCCTGAAGGTGACGTCCTCGGAAACTTCAATTTCACCCATCCGGAGTTTTCCCCCTGGGCGTCGGGAGGAAGGGGGCCTAACCAAAGCCTGGACACTCCCCAAACTACTCGAAGGGGTCGACATGATGAAAGTAGTAGGACTAATAAAGAAAGAAGTAAAGGGAAGGAATGCCTAAGGACCCGCCGCGGCCAATGCAAACCCAGATAATTTCCCGCACGTCGACCACGGCCCGAGAGAAGAAATGGGACAGAAGAGAAAACTAAGATTAAAAACAAAATCTAAAGACGCGGAAAGAAAAGAAGAGAGAAGTCAAGATTTACCGTGAGGAAGTCCCGGTTGGAAGGCTGTAAAAAACGGAGAACGGTAAAAATGAGAGAGGACTCAGAACTCCTATTTATAGGCGCCACAATCTAAGACGTTTCGCCTTCCTCCTCACGACACGTGTCGAAAGCTTGGGCCCCATCAATCAGAGCTAATGGGCCAAACCGTTACCGGCCCAACAAAACCTCTCTGGGCCCCCCAAAAAGCCCATGTTATCTCATCTCCTTTATCTTTTCGCCTTAAAGGAAATTACCTCTCGCGGAGGGAATTTTCGAACCGCGGTAGAGCCTAACCGGCTCCCCCATGGCCCGAGGAGCTGTGATGACGCCCAAACGATAACGGAGATAAAGAAGCAGCAAAGGGTATTTTGAAAGGTTAACGATGGTGAGGTCCATAAGAAAAACGTAACAACCTTCGGTCCGCGGACGAGGAATGCCCGCACAAATGGTACACGTGGCGTACGGAGGGACATGTGGCGTTCATGCCACCCATCCAAGTGTTCCTTTCCTTTTGAACATTTGGCATCCCAGCACCGACAAATGTCCGAAAGAGGGGAACCTCTCCTCGGCCTGACGATCGAAGTAAAGCAGTATAAAAACCGAAGTGAATGAGAGAGAAAGGGACTTTTTGGGAAATAAGAGAGAGAGAACGCTGGTTTTAAGAGAGAGCGAGAAAGGAAACAACCCCAACGAGGTCAACATCTCGACCCGTCCTAAAACCCTGTGTCCACGGACGCCTTTAGAGTGAAGAGCAAGATAGTCGAGGTTAAACAGGTAGTAAGGCATCCAGTCCGGGGGCGGGACAACATGTGAAACTGTTTTTCTCCTCAACTTTTAATGTATCGACCAGCGTATCCACTTAGCCATTGAGTCAATTGATGAATCCAGATAGATTAAGATGCGAGTCTTCTCGAAAGACTCGGCGGCACCGGTCATGGGGCCCATACACCTCAGGGGGGCCCTCATGGGTGGATAAGACCGTCTGCATGTTCCTTTAGGGTATGCGGCACAGGTAAGAGTCCTTCTTCCCCCGGTTTAGCCACCCCCCCCTCTCTGGGGTGGCCGACTAGGGTAAAGAGGGCTTCAGGTAAGCCCGCCATACCCGCTTCCAATGAAAGGAAGTTGCCAGCATCCCCCTCCATGGACACGTGGAGGGTTCGTTTTACCTTTTTTCTCACCTGGCTTCGTCAGAAAACGAATCCCTTGTGGGCTCCAACACACAGTTGAGAAATTGAAATGGATGAAGCTTTAATCTAGATTTATTTTGTCTAACCGGTTTGGAATGGTGGTCTGATTCAAGACAAATTGCTGCAAACGAAGGCTTTTGGAGGGGATCTCAATGTTATGAATGGAAGGGGGGTTTTACTGATTTAGACTACAAATTCAATGGGGCTTTTGAATTAGATGTTGCTAACTTATTTTAGCAAAGTAGATTTTTATTTTTGGCTAATTTCGGAGCTGATTGTGAGTTGCTTTTTTTTTTCCAGAGCACGACAAGAGAATGCTTCAAGTGTTCATTCTCATTGGTTTTTAATATATTGTGTATTGCAGATCGAGGATTTATGTGTTGTGTTGTGGAACTTGATTCTTTCGAATGTTTTGAATAGGAGTTTTGTGAAGGGTTTTAATTGTTTGTGGTTGGATTGTTATTTGAATAGTAGGCGAATTGGTTTTGATCAGACCTTTAGAAATTAGTAAGGCATAAGGAAAGGTTTACTAATCTATTTGAATTTGTTCTTCCCTTTGCTTGGATTTTTCTTTATAGATAGTAACTAATAAGGCTATGTTTCATGTGAGAAAACACAATCAAGAAGCGTGTCGCTAGATGGAAACGAATAAAGAGAATAAGTGACATGCTCTCATACTGATATAGTGATGTGTGGTAGATAGCTAGAGAAAGGTATAGGAAATTTACAGATATTGCCCTTGTGCTTAATGTTTTTTTTACAGTAGGCAAGCAATAGAAGCCCTAATCTAGAGAGAAAAGGTTGCTCCCTAATCATCCCAGGAGATGATGGTACAAATATCCCTGTTGTAAGGAATTACAAATCTGTCATTGATAGCTCCTTTCGTAGCAATATAGTCTGCTGCTCTATTTGCTTCTCTGTAGCAGTGCTGAAATGTTGTTGAGTCAAACTCGGGCCTCGCCTTGTTTATCTCCTCTATCTTCCGCAAAATCTCCCATCTAGTGTAGTCTTTCTAATTGGTGGCCTTGATCACTTTCAAATTGTCACCTTCTATGATGATTCTTCGAAAACCCCTCCTCTGAGCAAGCCGTATACCAAGAACAACCGCCCTAGCCTTAGTTTGTAATACTAAGCATCTGTCAATCTCATGATAAAAGATATCCACAATTCTGCCCGCAGAATCACGGACAATCCTACCCACATGGCAATCGCTCGTGGGTCTAACATAACCATCCACATTGATTTTGTAGACAGTTCCCTGTGGTCTTTTCCATTTGGCTCTAATCCTCTTTTTATTCATTTTGCTTTCGAATTCTCCTTCTTTTGCGGGAGACCAGTTTTTGATATTATTCCTAATTCTTGTGACGATTTCATCTTTGTTTCCTGGTCTCTTGTTCCTAAAAATATTGTCATTTTTAATTTCCCAGATAGCTTGCCAAATGAAAACAAGATAGCTAAAGTGTTTATTATCACTTCTAATTTTATCAATCTTCTCCCCCAGTGAGCCTATTACATACAGATTCGAGAAGTATATGTTCATGGATCGTTCAAATCTAGCAATGATTTCTTTGGCAAAAGAACAGTTTATAAAGAGATGATCCTCATCTTCATCCTTCTGGTTACAAAGGGAGCAAGTATTTGGGACTTTGTTAATATATCTATTTAGCCATTTTGCCGTGGGTAAACCGTCCACCCTTAGTTTCCACACCAGATTTTTGAGTCTAGGGGGAAGATTTAGCTTCCAAATCCAATTGAGGCTATCACCATTATTAGAGTTCCTATCTAGAATAGGTTTAACAGATTTAGTAGTAAAGGAGCCTGACTTCACTAGATGCCAAATGAGTTTATCTTGCGGGCTCCAGCTAGGGATTCGAATTTTGAGTATGAGATTAACAATATGAATTGTAAAAAGGTTAGTAATCATAGATAAATTCCATTGCTTGCCTGCGGTGATCAGTTGACTAACTTTCATCTTTGGGTCATTTGTCCCCTTGTACTGAATTAGCTTTTCATCAGGGATCCAGGGGTCATCCCAGACATTGATCGATTCACCATTACCTAGAATCCAACGGAGGCCATTTTCAAACTTATTTCTAAGGGACAGGAGTCTTCCAAACTGCCAGGAAGTGGCTTGATTTGATCTTTCTCTAATAGAACATTGATTTAGGTATTTTTCCTTGACCCAAATATTTTCTTTGTTGGAGTAGAGTTCCATAGGAGTTTCATCTGGAGTGCTATATTATGCTCCTCAGCCTTTGTGATGCCAAGGCCGCTTTGTTCCTTACATCTGCAAATTTTGTCCCAACTCACCATAGGAGTATATCTCTCGGAGTGTAGTTTGTTCCAGAAAAAAATTTTGTTAACCTGGTCAATCTGGTATAGGATTTCTTTTGGAAGAAGGAAGTTTTGCATAAGATAGTTTGTTTTGGGACTTAGGTCTCTAGCTAATCCTTCCATCACCAAGACAAAGATGTAGGGGGCTAACGAATCACCTTGTCTTATGCCTCTATTAGGCTTGAATTGTTTCCCCGAGATATTATTCACTAAGACTGACATAGAGGTAGTAGTAATACATTTCATAACCCATGAAACCCAGGTTGTGTGAAAACCAAATTTTGTAGGAGTAGCTCTGATATAGCTCCAGTTAATCCTGTCGTAAGCCTTCTCCATATCTAGTTTAAGAGCCATCCAAACCTTTCCGCCTTTGCGTTTACTAAAGCTATGAAAAATTTCATGGGTTATAAGGGTGTTATCTTGGATAGATCGCCCTTGAACAAAGGCTCCTTGGAAAGGGTTGATTAGTTTAGGAAGAAGAGGTTTCAGCCTGTTAGCTAAGATTTTAGAAATGGTCTTATAGATAGTATTACAAAGACTAATAGGTCTATAGTGGTTTATGCTAGTAGGATTATCAATTTTAGGAATAAGGGCGATGAAGGTGTTATTTAATTCAGAAAGGAGTTGGCCAGAGTGAAAGAAGGCTTTAATCGCTTTACATCAAGATTTACCTACAATATGCCAGTATGTTTTATAGAACTCCGGTGGGTATCCGTCTGGGCCCGGGGATTTGTCATCTGCCATTTCGAAGATGGTATTCTTGATCTCAGCATCCGAGGGGATTCTAATGAGATTAAGGTTTTCAGAGTTAGTGATTTGAGAAGTGATATTGTTTACCTTTTCCAGGGTAACAATCCTTTGTTGCTTACCAATAAATCTTTCCGCCAGTTCTTCTGTGATATGATCATGGATTTTAGAGGGTTCAAAAAGAGCAACACCTCTATTTGTGATGAAGAAAGAAGTAGCTTTCTTGAAGTTTTTAACTTTGGCAATAGATTGGAAGTATTTGGAGTTTCAGTCAGCTAGAAGAAGGTATTTGGATTTGGCTCTTTGCTTCCAGAAGTGATATTTATAATCAAGGAGACTGAATTTTTTGTGCTACAGTCTACACTGTCTCTCTTCTTCCTTGTGGCTAATGGCACCCCGGGGAAGCTTAAGCTGGAGCTCACTGATTTGGCTTTCAACTAAGGAGAGCTGCTTAGAGATATTGTCACCTTTAGATTTGCACTATTTCTTTGTGTTTTTTTTAAAAGCTTTTACTTCTGGATTAGTTTGAAGCCAAAGGAACCCTTCAGCTTGTTACTCCAAACTTGCTTGACCATTTCTTTATAGACTTTGTTAGTAGTCTAGGCCATCTCAAATATAAAGGATGCTCCTTTATGATTAGGTTGGTTACCTATTTGAATAGAGATGGGGCTATGGTTCGAGAAGGAAAAAGGATGATGCTTAGTTTTGAGATTAGGAAACCATTGGATGATGTTTTGATGTGCCAAGGCTCTATCTAATCTTTCATAGGTATTGTTATGAATCGTTTTGTTTTTTCTCCAAGTGATCGAAAGGAGATCCATAAAACGGGATTGTGTGGAGATCAAGCTCTTCTTTAATCTCTCTAAGTCTTCTAAATCTTGTGAGGGAAGGCACAACACCTCTAAGATTTTCCGTATCAAGTTCTATATCATTTAAATCTCCAATAATCATAACAGGGAGGAGATGTTTGTTAGTTACATGAAAGATTTCATTCCAAAAGCTAGATTTTTCATTCTCAGTAGAGGGAGTATAAACAAAGATGAGAGCTAAGCTATGGCCTTCGATTACAGCTTTACACATAACAAACCTGGTGTTAGATTCCAAAACTTTACAGTTATCAGCAACAGAGGATTTGTAAAGGATCCAAATTCCACCTTTTAGCCCCACAGAGGGGATAGGGGTGACTTTATGAAAGCCAGAAATTCTAATTTGAGCATCAGTTGGTGGTTGGGAGGATTTTGTTTCCGAGAGAGCAAGCACATCAAGATGATTAGTTGAACGAAGTTGATTTATTTCTTGCCAAAAGAGGGGTCTCTTTGACCCCCTTATATTCCAATAACCGACTTTAATCATTAACATACTTTATTTTATACAAAAGATTTGAAGAGACTGGAAGCCAGAGATTACAAGGAGGATAGGTACTTTCAATGTAACAAAATTGGGAATAAATATAACCTGGGCAGCAGTATGTGTTTGTTACTCTCCTTCCTTCTTGTCTTCTGATTTCTTCACTTAGTTGTTGGTATTTTACCATGGTTATGAGCCTTCTTGTGCTTACTGTGTATACTTGGTGGACGCAAGCACTATCAAATCCCATGTTGTGGTTCCAACTGCTGCAATTGAGTCTTTTGAACAAGGTTTGATTGAACTTTTGGTTTTTGAAGTTTTGTTGTGTAAGGTTTGGGTCGCCTGCCACCACAGTCCTCAACAGAAGACTCATGGGACTCAACTGGATGTTTTGGTTGAGACCAGGGAGAGTAAACATACCTCTTCTTACCTCACTCCATTCTTCTCTCCTTTCTTCCTTCTTTTTTCCTTGGCTTTGATCAATCTGCAAGGTGAGCATCGCCTCATTGTCCAGGCTTCTTTTGTAGCTGTCATAGCTGCAAATCTCATACAAAATACAAGGAGTATAATAGCAAATATTCCTAGCATTGCCGACATACATAATCAGTGCCCTTGTGCTTAATGTTAATTGAAAGATACCAGCTTGATAAGAATCATAGGGTAAATTATTTTCATTAAACCAAATAGCTTCAAAATCAATTACCAAACCTTAGCACTTGCCACTTGTTCATGTTTACATGTTCATTAACAGTCAAGGTGATGAGAATTTTTCAATTCTAATTGAATTTGATTTTAATATTATTAAAAGATGCAAGCTTTAAAAGTTTCACAAAGACTTTTTTGGATTTCTTTTAACATAGATTACAAAGGGTTGGGGGAAGAAACAAGCTAAGATGAGAAAAATTAGAGTTGAATTAGTAAACAAATAAGGCCTAAATGCCTAATCGTATGAATTGATTCTAATTGACTCTTCAGGCTGGAATGACCAAAAAAGGAGAATTCAAATTAAACTTTATCTCAGCAGCAAGTATGAAAAAAAATGACATTAAAAAATGAACTTTTGTTTATCAGATTATAATAAAATGAAGTTCGCTTATGGGATTTTTGTGTAATCACATTTTGTTGTGAATTTCCCCGAGTGAATACCGTTAAAGAGAAGGAGAATGAACATTGGGACACAAAGGATTTCCGTGTTCTGGCAAGAACCGCGCAGAACACCCTACAGAGAAAAACCTCTCTGTAGTTAGGGTTTCTTATTATTGTGATGCTTTTATGGATACATAATTCCAACCCTACATGCGTCTATTTATAATAGAGGATCTCTTATAGATAAACCTAGATATAGATAAACCTATTATATCTAAATAAACCTAGATATAGATAAACCTATCTTATATAAAACCTATTGTAGATAAACCATCCACAATAATCCTTCTATAGATAAATACCATCTATAGATAGACTTTCTAAAGATAGAACTAGATAATTAATTGTCTCAAAAAACAATCTCCACCTAAACAAATAATCTAGGATCTTGTCTGCCCCATGTCTTCCTATGCTCCGTTCCCTGGGGCTTCTCACTCAACTAACATCGAGTAATATGAAACAAATTCAAGCAATGCTTGAACTTGTCTGCGGTGACTGGTTTGGTTAACATATCAGTAGCATTCTGAGAGGTGTGAACTTTTTCTAAGATGATTTCTTCGGACGTTACAAGCTCTCTGATCTTGTGAAATCTCACATCAATGTGCTTCGTCCGAGCATGAAGCATGATATACTTGGTTCTTAGCCAGATATATAGCACTCTGATTATCACAGTATATCTCAACTCCACCTTGCTCAACACTCAGTTCCTTCACAATTCCTTTGAGCCATAGTGCCTCCTTGGCTGCCTCTGCTAAAGCCATGTATTCTGCCTCGGTAGTAGAAAGGGCTACCACAGACTGTAAAATAGATCTCCAACAAATAGGTCCCCCAGCAAGAGTAAAGACATACCCAGTAGTGGACCTCTGATTGTCAAGATCACCCGCATAGTCTGAATCAACGTACCCTTTAACTGAAAGACCGCCTTTTTCGCCACCAAACATGATCCCATGGTCAGCAGTACCCCTCAAATACCTGAGAATCCACTTGCATGCATTCCAGTGTTCCCTCCCAGGATTAGATATGTACTTGCTGACTTGGCTAACAGCTTGAGCCAGATCAGGTCTTGTGCACACCATAGCATACATTAAACAACCAACTGCACTAGCATACGGAACTTTCGACATATCTCTGATTTCTTCATCAGACTTCGGACACTGAGTGGAAGAGAGTTTGAAGTGATTCGCCAAAGGGGTGCTAACAGGTTTGCATTTTGCCATGTCAAATCTGTCAAGCACTTTCTCAATATAATTTTGTTGAGATAGCCACAATCTCCCAAAACTTCTATCTCTGCGAATTTCCATACCAAGGATCTTCTTTGCTGCGCCAAGATCTTTCATATCAAACTCCTTTCCCAGCAAAGCTTTAAGCTCAACAATATCATCAATGTTCTTCCCAGCAATGAGCATATCATCAACATATAGCAGCAAAAGCAAAGGGGAGCCATCATCAAGATATTTCACATAAACGCAGCAATCATACTCACATCTCTGATAGCCAATTCGAAGCATATAAGAGTCAAACTTCTTGTACCATTGCCTAGGAGCCTGCTTCAACCCATACAGTGACTTTCTCAAACTGCATACAAGCTGCTCCTTTCCAGGTTCAACAAAACCCTCTGGTTGCTCTGTTGTAAGGAGGAAATCGAGTATGAAATATAATGAAATAGATCAAACCAGATTTAGGCCCACGCAAATAATTACAAGACTCCCTCCAATGTAGTAAGAGAAAGTCAGGATCGATCCACGAGGAAGCGTGTCAGCGGATCCTAGGCAGCTGTAAATCTCACAAAAAAGCAAACAGAAGACAGAAACAAAGAAACAAAGAAAGAAACACAAACGAAAGCAAGAAATAAAAGCAAAGACAGACACTGCTCGATCTCGACAAAAGCTACTCGAGATAGAGTAAAAACAGAGACGACAAAAGACTCAGAAAACATAGAAACACAACTCGATCTAGACCAACAGTAACTCGATCTAGAGTAAAAACAGCAAAAACAGAAATTTCAGAATCGACAACAGACAACTCTATCTAGACAACAATTTACTCGAGATCGAGTAAGCTTTCCTCTAGATCGACAACAGAAACTCTAGATCGACCAAAAAGACAGAAACTTTAAATCGCAGCTTTGAACACAGATTTCAGATTTCCGACGAAATAAATTCAATATATAAAGAACTTCCAAAGCCAGGGTATCAACACCACAACGATAACCATGCAAAGTAACACATAAAGGCATAAAAGATCATGCTTTCCATCAAAATAACTTTCGTTATCAACAAATAGGAAGATAGAGGCTTTCGCATAAACCCTAATTGTTACTAACCCTTTTCACATAATTAACCCAAGTTGCATTAAGATCACTTTCGCTTCAATAACACAACCAAGGATCACCTTCAACTCTCGTAAAAGAATCATGCTCATAGGGATAGAAAACGAATTGCATAAAAAGATTGTACCTTTACCGCATCACCTTACATGGCCACCGTCGGGCTCACCCCAGCCCCAGAAGTGGGTGGACTACTCGCTCTTCATCGCAATAGCAGACATCTTTGTATGAAAAGAAACTTGCATTAAACTAAATTCAAAGCCTTTACAATCCCGGCAATCCAACTTTCGCTGAATGCCAAAACCCTAAAAACCTCTGAACTCCTAAACCGTCTCTGTGAACTACTTCTCTAACTTGTGAATTGAATGATGAAAAACCAGCCCCTAAGGCTTTATTTATAGCCTCCTATTCCTTGCTATCAAGGATAGAATATATCTATCTTTATCTAAATCTATATCTAAAGATTTTAAGATAAATAAATGCATTTAAAGAATTAAGGGGAAATAAATCTAAAATAGGTAAAATATCTTCTTGTTGATAGATCTTCTCTTCCATGGATAGTTGTTGATAGATCTCGGATAGACTCGGCTTCCTTCGGCTTCTCGACTTGGCACAGCTCGTCGACTCCGGACATGGCGTCAAGGTTTTGGTCGATCTCGACTAGTTTACTCGAGATCGAGTAGGGCTCCGGAGTCGGGTTGTCTCTGCCTTCAGTTCCTCCATCTGGCCCGTCCTCGACCAGGCACTGCTCGGACACTTTTGGTCGATATCGAGTAAATGTACTCGAGATCGAGTAAATCTCTCAGCTTTCTGCTCTGTTCTTAAAACGCACTTTCCCGAGTCCTCGTTCATCGGATTGACGCATATGACCATGCGTTGGAAAGCTCGTTGCGAGGGCTACAACTCTCATGAAGACATCAAAGCTTGACTCAGAACAAAGAATTGCGAAAAATGGCCTTTTCTCCAGCTGCACCATTCTTAGCTTCTTCATGACTTTCCTTTAAGCTCCAAAGTGCGTCCGATTTCTGCGAAATATAACAAAAACTTGTGTAGACCTCCATATATTGCCAAATAAGTGTAAACTACACAAATTATGTATTATTCTAACCCAAATGTATGAAATGCATGCAGAAATCGATATAAAAATAACTATAAAACATGGTGAATTAGGCTCACATCAAACAACCCAAACTTAAGCTTGCTTGTCCTCAAGCAATACTTTTATTTGTCATTCAGGGGAAGAAATCAAAACTCTCAACATCTTAGATTCATTGTCATATGTCCCTGCAATCAATTACCATCCTCAAAAAGGTACTTGTGTCACAAATCTATGCATGTGCAATTTAAAAAGCAACATCTACAAAAGGAGGGTTATGTAAAAACAATCATTCGTGACAAAGCATTAATAATCAAGAGGACTTTAATTTAAGCTCAATATGAAGTAGATTGGTAAAAGGCTAAAGGTGGGCAATTTTTGGCAATGTGGTGCTAATGATCCGGGGAAATGGAGTATATCCAAACTGAATTTCATACCACATTCTTTCTCATAATATTCATCACCTTTCATAATGCTTTTTCTCAATAATAATGCTTTTACCTCTCTAACCTCAGCACTGCCTTCTCGCAAGTCGCAAACATGGGTGTCATGAATGGCCCCGGATACTTAGTGTCTTGGACTCCTCACAATGTGTCCCATCTCTCCAAACTATTATCTCAGAGAGCAGGGTCGATCTACCTTTATCTCTTGAGGTGATCGGATTTTCTTTCACTCATTAAATTTTTCATATTTTCCAAACAATTTCCTACCAAACTCCAAATATGATAACAACAACACAATCACCATATAATAATCTCCATAATGTAACATCATTCTCAACATAATCCCCGGATAGGAAATAAGGTAAATAATGGGCAATATTTTGGAACATGTGGAGCAATAATTGAAATAAGGCATAATATGGCTTTTGTGATGCATAAGCATAGGTATGGCTAGGATATAACAATATGAGCATTATATGGAAATATAAAAGTCCTCCATCATCTTATTAATGAACATGTCAAAAGCAACTTCAAATTTTACCTCCTTTTATGGTTTTCAAGAAAATATGCACTTTATTGTGACTTCCCTTTACTAGGTAATTTCATGCTATATCTCTAATGAATCCAATTTTGCATCGTTGAGTTCAATATAAGCTTCCATGACATTAATCAAAAAAAAATTCAATGGGGGTCATTTTTTCTTCAAAATTTTTGGAAAACATGCCTATAAGCACATAAATCAATAATGCATTCCAAAATAGCCATGTATAAGCAATTCTAAAATATGCACAAATAATGTCAAACATGGCAAATATGCACAAAGTAAGCCCTTCCCCCACCCCATACTTAAACATTACAGTGTCCCCACTGTATAAAAACAAGGGTAAAGAAAGAAACTCACTAGACAGGTGTGCAGGGCCTCCCAAATATTGAATAAAAGAATCGCCTGGGCCGAGTCTGAATATAGCTTGCTTCTATCCATGGACCTGAAAAGTGTAGAAGACATATACCCACAATAGAAAAACTAAAAGTTCCAAAAAACAAAAACAAACAAAACAATGTCCAAAAAGTCCCAAAAATAAATGTCTATGTACAAGCTTTAGATTTTATAGTCGCTAGGCCGACTTCTCCATTAAGCTCAAGGTGGCATTTGCAGGGCCCATGTAGCTTGGGCTTCAAATAGGACTCCATTCTTGTCCATCAGCTGTAATCCTCCAGAATGGATTTTGTTCACCACGAAAGGCCCCATCCTCTTCTTGTTGAAGTTGTTAGGAAATCAATGATCCTTTGATTTAGAGACAAAGAGCTTGTCTCCAACTTCATACTCTTTGGGCTCATCATTGGAAATCCTACATAAGCGCACATACCAAGGCAAACCTCTCCCATGTATAGATAGATCTTTAATGGAAATAGGAGAAGAAAGATCCATACCTTGGCTTACCTTCGTAGAGACGGAATCGGGGACCACGGTGTTTGGTCGATCTCGAGTACTATTACTCGATCTCGAGTAACTTTCAGCTTCTGGTGGTGGACTGCTCGAGGATGCAGGTGCTAGGGACGGTGAGGGTTGGTCGATCTCGACAATCTTAGTCGATCTCGAGGAGGGTTCAGCTTCTGGTGGCTTAAGCGTCGAGGAAGGGGAAGTCAATGCAGCGGGTTCTTGGTCGATCTCGAGTAGTGTACTCGATCTCGAGGAGGGCTCGGCTTCTGTCTGGCTGTTCGATGACGCTGGTGCTGGTGGAGGCCCTTGGTTTTGGTCGAGGTCGACTAGAGTCCTCGATGTCGAGGAATCTTGGTCGACTATGACCCCATACTTGGTTCCTGTCAAGGCATCCGAAAAATAGTTAGTCCATAACGACGTACCTTGGTCCGTGTCGAGTGGATTCTCTGTTTCCTCCTTTAGGATGGCCATGATCTCCTCCACCTGGGCCTCCATATCCCTCTTTTCCAGCTCCTCAGGGGTCATATTTCTTACCTTGGGTTCCCCGCAGGTGGTGTAGCCAGCTGACATAGATTTTACCTCTTCCATTGGACCTGTATGCCTTTCAGTTTTATTAAAGGAATACTCAATTACCTCATCGCTGATGTTGAAAGTGAGCACTCCTTTCCTCACGCTTATGTTGGCATCCACCGTCGCCAAGAAGGGTCTTCCTAGAATAATTGGACAAGCAGGGTCTTCTTGCATATCAACAACTAAGAAATTAGCAGGGACAAAGAATTTACCTACTTGTACTGGCACATTGTCCACCATGCCTGTTGGAATGACCATCGTGTTGTTGGCCATATAAAGTCTAGCATACACAGGCTCTAGGGCACCTATCTTAATCTTGGACCAAATCGTTAAAGGCATTATACTCACACTAGCTCCAAGATCACATAAAGCATTAATTTTGTATGGACCAAATCCAATGGATATAGCAAACGTACCTGGATCTGGCCTCTTCTCCAGTATGTCCAAATGGCTGCATTCCTATGTAATCTCAGCCATTGACCTCTTTTTGCTCAGAATCTCCTTCAGGAATTTGACATAAGATGGCATTTCATTGAGAGCTTCTGTGAAGGGAATGGTGACATTGAGCTTCTGAAGCATCTTGATGAAGCGCTGAAATTTCTTCTCTGCTGGGTCCTTTGGAGATTTTGTGGGGAAAGGCAACTTCTTTTTCTGATTTGGAGCCAGAACAGATGTGGGAAGTGTAGCAGTCTTCTCTATCTCGACTTGGTCTTCCTCGATCTCGACCAAATTCTTCTCGATCTCGACTAGTTTCTGTGGTGTCGAGTTGCTGTGCTGTGTAGACGAAGGCTGGCCTAGCTGTTCCTCGAGATCGAGTTGCCCTTGCTCGAGATCGACTAAGTGCTTGTCGACGTCGACTTGCTGCTGGTCGACTTGCTGTTCTTCTTCGTTCAACTTCTTTCCGACCTCTGGCTGTTGCAGTTGATGGCCGCTTCTGAGTTTTACAGCAGCTATGTGTCCAGTCTTTCCCTTGAAATTTGGTTTTGAAGATCCAGGGAGCGAACCTGACTGTCTGGGGATTCCTGCTGCTAGCTGGCCTATCTGTGTATCAACTGATTTCCGCCATATATCAATTTCCCCAAGCCTAGAGTTGACACCTTGCATTTGAGTGTAGACGGAGTTGAAGGACTGCTTAGTTTCTGAATGATTCCTCCGTATTTCCTCTAGGACTGTCTATAGATCATCCCTTTTCTGGTCTCTTTCTGGATGTCCTGGAGCTCTGTAGGGTGGGGGATTCCTAGGGGCACCTTGGTTCCATTGTGGTTGCTGAAACCTTTGGTCCCCCATGTAGCGATTGGGACCCCCTGCGTAAGCTGCCTCTTCGTGTTATTCTGCCAGCCTGACTTGCTCTGTGTGTGGGCACTCAGTAGTGGTGTGCCGCTGTGATCCGCATTCAATGCAAGGCTGGTTGACAGAAAGATACTTTACTTGCTTGAGGAGCTTCCTATTCTGATCTCTGTAGTACTGCTCTCTAACATCTGGATCAATCTCCTTAGGGGGCTCATAGAGGGGCATGGATGGTGCTGGCCTGGCGTAGGGGTTCTCCTCATAGTTGACTGGAGTCCCATACTTGTTATCATAGTTGGTCAGCTTGTCGAGAGCAGCCCATGCTTCTACAGGCGGCATTGTTAGGGATAGTGAGTATATGTGTTCATTCTGTCCTTTGCAGCCAAGTCCAGAGAATTGAAGAAGATCTCTTGAACTACGCAGGGTTGCTGTCCATGTGTAGGGCAGGATCGCAGTAGATCCTTATAGCGTTTCCCAAGCCTTTGTTAGCGTCTCTCTAGGCTGTTGTTTGAAAGATGTGATCTTTTGGCACAGGAGTGCTGTCTTGGCAGGAGGAAAGAACTTATTCAGAAATTCTTGTTTTACTTGAGCCCATGTAGTGAGAGATCGTGGTTTCAGCCCTTCCAGCCATTTCAATGCAGGACCAGCGAGAGACCAGCGGAAAGCCTTCATCAGGATGTACTCCAAGGTGGTACCTTCAGAAAGAGTACGGCACATGTCAGTAAAGTTGGCAATATGCCTTAAAGGGCATTCATTAAATCTACCATAAAAAGCATGATTTTTAATTTCAATTAAGAATTGAGTGCGAATTTCATAGTTGTTTTCAGGGATTAGAATGGCCGATTCAGGCACGACGAGAGTCGGGTGCATATAATCCTCTGCAGTGGTTGGGTATAGGGTAAGCTCAGCTTCTGCTTGCCTCGCACGCTCAGCTTCCTGTTGCCTGCCTGCTCTCTCAGTGGCGAGAGCAACATCCCTGGCGGCTAGATCCCTCGTGAGCCTCTCGATCAGCTGTTCCTGTGTCTCTGCAGCTGCCATGGCTCTTTTAAGTTTAGCTTGGATGTGTATAAGGCGCTCCGGTTCGTCTAAGCCGTCAAACTCAGGTGGTTGACCAGAACGGCGCATACACCTGCGAAGTAACTTAAAGAGAAAAGTGAGATCTGACTACCTAAGGCGCGAATGATAGCTTCCCCGGCAACGGCGCCAATTTGTTGTATGGAGGAAATCGAGTATGAAATATAATGAAATAGATCAAACCAGATTTAGGCCCATGCAAATAATTACAAGACTCCCTCCAATGTAGTAAGAGAAAGTCAGGATCGATTCACGAGGAAGCGTGTCAGCGGATCCTAGGCAGCTGTAAATCTCACAGAAAAGCAAACGGAAGACAGAAACAAAGAAACAAAAAAAGAAAGACAAATGAAAGCAAGAAATAAAAGCAAAGACATACACTGCTCGATCTCGACAAAAGCTACTCGAGATAGAGTAAAAACAGCGACGAAAGAAGACTCAAAAAACTCAGAAACACAACTCGATCTAGACCAACAGTAACTCGATCTAGAGTAAAAACAGCAAAAACAGAAATTTCAGAATCGACAACAGACAACTCTATCTAGACAACAATTTACTCGAGATCGAGTAAGCTTTCCTCTAGATCGACAACAGAAACTCTAGATCGACCAAAAAGACAGAAACTTTAAATCGCAGCTTCGAACACAGATTTCCGACGAAATAAATTCAATATATAAAGAACTTCCAAAGCCAGGGTATCAACACCACAACGATAACAATGCAAAGTAACACATAAAGGCATAAAAGATCATGCTTCCCATCAAAATCACTTTCGTTATCAACAAATAGGAAGATAGAGGCTTTCGCATAAACCCTAATTGTTACTAACCCTTTTCACATAATTAACCCGAGTTGCATTAAGATCACTTTCGCTTCAATAACACAAACAAGGATCACCTTCAACTCTCGCAAAAGAATCATGCTTATAGGGATAGAAGACGAATTGCATAAAAAGATTGTACCTTTACCGCATCACCTTACATGGCCACCGTCGGGCTCACCCCAGCCCCAGAAGTGGGTGGACTACTCGCTCTTCATCGCAATAGCAGACATCTTTGTATGAAAAGAAACTTGCATTAAACTAAATTCAAAGCCTTTACAATCCCGGCAATCCAACTTTCGCTGAATGCCAAAACCCTAAAAACCTCTGAACTCCTAAACCGTCTCTGTGAACTACTTCTCTAACTTGTGAATTGAATGATGAAAAACCAGCCCCTAAGGCTTTATTTATAGCCTCCTATTCCTTGCTATTCAAGGATAGAATATATCTATCTTTATCTAAATCTATATCTAAAGATTTTAAGATAAATAAATGCATTTAAAGAATTAAGGGGAAATAAATCTAAAATAGGTAAAATATCTTCTTGTTGATAGATCTTCTCTTCCATGGATAGTTGTTGATAGATCTCGGATAGACTCGGCTTCCTTCGGCTTCTCGACTTGGCACAGCTCGTCGACTCCGGACATGGCGTCAAGGTTTTGGTCGATCTCGACTAGTTTACTCGAGATCGAGTAGGGCTCCGGAGTCGGGTTGTCTCTGCCTTCAGTTCCTCCATCTGGCCCGTCCTCGACCAGGCACTGCTCGGACACTTTTGGTCGATATCGAGTAAATGTACTCGAGATCGAGTAAATCTCTCAGCTTTCTGCTCTGTTCTTAAAACGCACTTTCCCGAGTCCTCGTTCGTCGGATTGACGCATATGACCATGCGTTGGAAAGCTCTTTTCGAGGGCTACAACTCTCATGAAGACATCATGTCTTGATTCAGAACGAAGAATTGCGAAAAATGGCCTTTTCTCCATCTGCACCATTCTTAGCTTCTTCATGACTTTCCTTTAAGCTCCAAAGTGCGTCCGATTTCTGCCAAATATAACAAAAACTTGTGTAGACCTCCATATATTGCCAAATAAGTGTAAACTAATCAAATTATGTATTATTCTAACCCAAATGTATGAAATGCATGGAGAAATCAATATAAAAATAACTATAAAACATGGCGAATTAGGCTCATATCATGCTCCATGTAAATTTCTTCCTCCAAATCACCATGAAGGAAAGTCGTCTTCACATCCATTTGCTCAAGATGTAAATTCCAACTAGCTACCAGTGCCAACACCAATCTGATAGAAGTGTGTCGGACCACAGGGGAAAATATCTCATCATAATCAGTCCCCGTCTTCTGTGAGTAGCCCTTTGCTACTAAGCGTACCTTGAACCTCACCCCTTCTCTGTGTAAGTCACCTTGTTTCTTATTGAACACCCATTTGCACCCTATAGCCTTCTTCCCTGCCGGAAGACTAACTAACTTCCATGTCTGATTTTTATTTAGAGACTCCATCTCTTCTGCCATAGCACCTACCCATCCTTCTTTCTCCTGACTTTGAATAGCCTCTTGAAAGTTAGATGGATCATCTTCGCCAATAACAAGAGCATAGTTAACCATCTCATCAAAACCAAATCTGACTGGAAGTCGTGTCACGCGCTTAGGTCTTCCAGAAATAAAACTCTCCACCTGTTGTTGTTGTTGCTCACTTCCCGCTGATATAGGAGCATTAGTGTCAATCTCTTCACCAAGCTCCACCTCCACCGTCTTAGGATCAGTCTTTGTAACCACAAACCTCTCAACTTCTTTGGCCTGTTGAAGCATATACTGCTCATCAAATACAACATCTCGACTGATCACTCGTTTCTTAGCAATAGGGTCCCAAAACTTGAAACCCTTTACACCTTTCTCATAGCCCAAGAAGATGCACTTCTTAGAATTTGCATCCAGTTTCGTTCTCTCATCACTTGAAATCAACACATATGCAGGAGTACCAAAGATCTTTAGATTTGACAAGTCTAAATCTGAACCAGTCCATACGTCCTCAGAGACCTTCCCATCTAGAGAAATCCGTGGTGATCTATTGATCAGGTAGACCGCCATGCTCACTGCTTCTGCCAAAAAGCTCTTTGCAAGCCCTGCTTGCAACCTTATTCAACGATCCTTCTCTGTAATTGAACGGTTCATCCTCTCTGAAACACCATTCTGTTGTGGTGTCTTTCGGACTGTAAAGTGCCTCTAAATGCCATGCTCTTCACAGAACTGCTGAAACTTTGTGTCAGTATATTCTGTACCATTATATGATCTTAGATACTTCACCTTCCTCCCTGTCTGGTTCTCTACCTCTGCCTTCCACAGCTTGAACTTGCTGAAGACCTCAGATTTGTGTTTCATGAAAAACACCCAGACTTTTCTCGAATAGTCATCGATAAAGGTGACAAAGTACCTGGATCCTCCTTATGACTCTACTTGAGTTGGCCCCCACACATTAGAATGTACGTAGTCAAGCAGGCCACTTGTATTGTGTTTGCCTGTCTTGAACGATACTTTGGACTGTTTTCCCATCACGCAGAACTTGTAGAAATCCATCTTACAACTCTTTACACCAGCTAGAAGACCTCGCTTATGAAGCTCAATCATGACGTGCTCACGGATGTGGCCAAGGCGCATGTGCCACAAAGTTGTACTATCAGACTCAGACTCTACAATTGCAGCTCCACCTACAATTGTACTCCCTAACAAGATATAGATATTTCCAGAGGTGCGTCTCGCCCTCATTACTGTCATGGCTCCTTTGCTTACTTTCAGACCGTCATCGACTGTCTTGTAACGGAACCCATTTGCATGTAATGTACCCAAGGAAATCAGATTCTTCTTGAGATCTGGAACATAACGTACATCAGTCAATGTTCGGACTACACCATCATGCATCCTGAGTTTGATCTGTCCGATTCCTACAACATTGCATGGCTTGTCGTCTCCCAATCGAATAGAACCAAAATTTCCTGACTTGTACACCTTGAACCAGCCTTTGTTCGAAGTCATATGGAATGAACAACCAGAATCCAAGATCCATAAATCTGAACATCTTCCCGACGTTACTGAAAGCATATCTGAGTCTGTACTGTCTGAATCTTCCTTCTGCACTACGTTTGCTGATTTCAAAGACGAATCATCCGTCTTTCCCTCATACTTCTTCTTCCTTACTGGACAATCACGCTTAAAGTGACCTTCTTCCTTGTAGTGGTAACAAGTAACTGCCTTTTTCCCTCTGGACTTCGATCTGGACGATCTGTCACCCCCATCTTGCTTCTCTTTCTTCCTCCCTCTTCCCTGGTTGCCTTTGACATACAACCCTTCGCTTTGGGAACTTTCACCGTTAGAATTTTGACGTCGCTCATGATGAGCCAGCAACGTCGTATTCACCGTATCCAGGGATATCGTCTCCTTCCCTGCTGTCAGCGCCATCACCAAATTCTCAAACGAAGAGGGTAGATAACATAGCAAGATCATGGCTTTTTCTTCATCCTCAAGTTTTACATCCAGCCGTGCCAAATCTCCGATAACTTGGTTAAAAGTATTGATGTGCTTTACCAAGTCGGAGCCTTCTGTCATCTTCAACCCGTATAATCTTTACTTTAGATACAACTTGCTCGACAAGGATTTTGACATATACCTGTTCTCCAATTTCACCCAAATCTCCTGCAAGGATTTGAGATCAATTACATGGTATATCACCTCGTCTGCCGGACAGAGTCGAATGATCGACGCCGCCTTTTCCTGCATCTCTTCCCAATCTTCTTCTTTCACTGCCGCAGGCTTTACCTCCTTCAGCGCCTTTAACATTCTCTGCTGAGTCAGCAGATCCTTCACTCGTCGTTGCCAAATACCGAAATTTCCAGTGCTATCGAAACGCGGAACCTCGAATTTCGCACTGGATGTCATCGTCTAACCTTACTCTGATACCAATTGTTGTGAATTTCCCCAAGTGAATACCTTTAAAGAGAAAGAGAATGAACAGTGGGACACAAAGGATTTTCGTGTTCTGGCAAGAACCGCGCAGAACACCCTTCAGAGAAAAACCTCTCTGCAGCTAGGGTTTCTTATTATTGTGATGCTTTTATGAATACATAATTCCAACCCTACATGCCTCTATTTATAATAGAGGATCTCCTATAGATAACCCTGTAGATAAACCTAGATATAGATAAACCTATTATACCTAAATAAACCTATATATAGATCAACCTATCTTATCTAAAACCTATTGTAGATAAATCATCCACAATAATCCTTCTATAGATAAATACCATCTATAGATAGACTTTCTAAAGATAGAACTAGATGATTAATTGTCTCAAACAACACATTTGTTTGAAGAATGGCAAAATCTATAATAAAAAGATTTCCATTTTTTATAGGTTTTTCTTAGCTCTTCAAAAGTATAGAGGAGGAAACTTAAATATTATGACAGGAAGAAGAGGTCTGATATGAAATTAGGCAAGGAAGGTTTGTTTAGGCCTTAGGGTGATTTGGTAGATAAATTAAATGGGAAGTGATTTAAAAAAATATTAATTCTTCCTTGATGATTGTAAATCGCAGGCAATGATCGTATTCTATTTATGGCTTTCAACGATAACTTTCTCTATATGGTTTGCATCGGATCTATCTTAATAATTGCAATTTATGGTTTATATTTCTATTAGGATAGAAACATATCTTTTATATATTTTTATATCCTTTTATATATATCTTATCTTAGGAGATCCTTGATCTCCAAGCATTGTAACCCTATATATTTTCCCATTGTCAATGAATACAATCAAGCTTTCTCACAAACATTAAATTTCTATATCGTATCAGCCTAACCTTCGATCCTAGCCCTAGCCCCCTTCACGCCGCCGCCTAACCCTAGCCCTCTTCCTTCTTGAGTCACCATGTCGATCGAGTCCTCCTCCTCTTCCACAACGATCCCCACCACCAAATCCGAAAACCTCAACCCCTTCACGCCGCCGCCGGGCTCTCCTCCCCCACCATCAGCCTTCCCAACTTCACCATCAAACTTGAGAGAACCAATTACACCGTCTGGCATCAAACCGTCAAATCTGCCCTTGAAGCCTACGAGCTTGAATCCTTTCTCACCACCGACACTGCTCCTCCTACACACCTTCCGTCACTGCCTCCCACTGATGGCGAATCCGCTGCTCCCCCGGCTGCCAATCCCGCCTTTGCCGTTTGGAAGGGCAACGATCGTCTTGTCTTGCTATGGATTCGATCTGCTCTCTCCGCTCCCCTCCTTGCCCATGTGGCTAGAGCCGCTACTACCTCTACTGCCTGGGCCACCCTAGAGCGGATGTTTCATGCCTAGACGAAGGCTTAGGAGATGCATCTGAAGCAACAGATGCAGTCCTTTGTCAAAGGCAACCTATCGATTATGGAGTACTATGAGAAAAAAGCTTCTTTACTGATTCCCTTGCCGAGTGCAACCATGTTGTACCCGATGATGACTTTGTTGTGTGTGTCCTTCATGGTTTGGATGCCTCTTTCAATGCCTTCCGGACCTCTTTTCATATGCAGCTTGGACCCATTACCTCCGACGATCTCTTCGGCCTCCTTCTACAAGAAGAAGATCGTCAAAACCAAGCCTTACAAACCCTTCAAGACCAACAGCCTTCGGCTAACACAGCCAGCAGGGGCGGTTCTCGCTCCCAGCGACCCTCCACCTGCTCTCGCGAGACCTCTGCACCCACCGATTCCCCATCCACCGAGCGCGAGCGCACTTGCAGTCCTTTCCACGAGGCCCTCAATTGCTTTCAGCGCCTCAACATCGCGGAATTCCCCCCCCCCCAACCTACCGTTGTCCGACTTCACAAACACATGGGTTGGGGGGCCCTCGTGATGGATCTAACTCCAGCAGATTCGGTCCTCGCTAGCGCCACGCCTACAACACCATGACTCCACCGTCGCCCATTGTTGATCCCGCTTGGTACGTCGATTCAGGTGCCACCAATCACATCACCAACGACCTTGGGAACATGTCTGTGAGTGCGGACTACTTCAGCAATGATGGTCTCCAGGTTGGCAACGGTATGTCTCTTCCTATTGCGAAATTGGGAAAGTCTATTTTACCTACCCCAAATCGCATTCTGCAACTCCATAACGTCCTTTTTGTTCCTGAAATTACCAAAAATTTACTCAGTGTATCTCAATTAACTCGTGACGATGGTGTCTATATGCTATTTTATGACTCCTCTTGCTTTGTGAAGGATTTGCAGGGTCGGACGCTCCTAAAAGAAACTGTTGAGAATGGACTTTACCGGCTTGGTGCTCCTCCTCTGTCATCCTTACCCTCTCCTCATCGTGTCTTCATTGGTGAACGAACCAGTCTCCAGACATGGCATCATCACCTTGGCCACCCTCATGAGTCCTCTCTTCGTCGTTTAGTCTCTTGCTTTAAATTACATGTCTCCATAAACAATTTACATTCTATTTGTGAGTCTTGTCTGTTAGGAAAGAGTCATCGTTTACCGTTGCAAAACTCTCATCAGTCCAGTTCACTTCCTTTTGAATTAGTTTATTCGGATGTTTGGGGCCCTGCCCTTGTTGCTTCTACCAGTTCAAATCGTTATTTCTTGGTTTTTGTTGATGATTGCACTAAATTTGTGTGGATATACTTCTTATCTCAAAAGTCTCAGGTTCTACATACTTTTCAAATGTTTCAAAAGATGATTGAGACCCAATTCTCCACAAAAATTAAACATCTCCAAACTAATTGGGGTGGTGAATATCGAACAGTCTCCACATATTTACAAACACAGAGCATTCTGCATCGTGTCTCTTGTCCACATACTCAATCTCAAAACGGCGCAGCCGAACGGCGTCATCGCACCCTTGTCGAGAAAGGCCTTGCTCTTCTTGCTCATGCCAAGATGCCAACTTGTCATTAGGAGCACGCATTTCAGACTTCTTTCTATCTTCATAACCGCACACTTACCCCAATTCTCCACAACAAATCTCCTTACGAGTGTCTATGTGGGAAGAGTCCAGACTATGGGTCTCTTAAGTCCTTCGGATATTACCCATTCCTGCGCCCCTACAACGCCAACAAACTTGAGTTCCGATCTCTTCCTTGTGTGTTTGTCGGTTACAACTCCAAACATAAAGGGTATATGTGCTTCCATGTCCCAACTCATCGTCTCTACATTGCTCGTCATGACATCTTTGATGAGTCGGTGTTTCCATACCCATCTCATGCTTCACCAACTCCTATCGTGCATACACCAATGGTCTCCAACCCCCTATTGATCCTTCAACAAGCCGCTTTCATTTTTCCGGCTTCTCAATCCGTTGCTCCCACCCCTATACCGTTTAACCTTGGCCCCGCGGATAGTCAGCCGACGTCCCCTGCACCATTCTCGGCATCTCCTGGAGAAACCGATCCTGCGACGCCCTCTTCAGACACATTCGATGATGACATCTCCCCATCTGCTCTTGTATCCCCCTCACCGCCACCACCTCCACCACCACCCCCACAGCCCACTCGGCACAGCACCTGACAGCGTCAACAGTCCGTCCTTCTCAAGGACTATGTCTGCGCCAAACCCAAATCCCTAACCACCACAAAACACCTGCTCCCACCTTCCACGGATAACTATCATGAACCCAAAACCTTCATTCAGGCCTCCAAACTACCTGAATGGCAAAATGTGATGCAGGTTGAATATGATGCTCTCGTTCATAATGGGACTTGGGACATTGTCCCGCGTCCTCCTAAGACTATCATTGTTGGTTGTAAGTGGGTGTACAGGGTCAAACGCCATGCGGATGGTTCAATTGAGCGTCACAACGCTCGGTTAGTTGCAAAGGGCTTCAATCAAGAGGAGGGTGTTGACTATTTCGACACATTTAGCCCCGTCATCAAACCAACAACCATCCGTGTCATCCTTTCCCTCGCCATTACTCACAAGTGGCCACTCTGACAGGTAGACATCAATAACGCCTTTGTGAATGGTGATCTCTCTGAACATGTTTACATGGATCAACCTCCTGGCTTCATTGATCACTCTCGGCCCATGGATGTCTACCGACTCAAGAAGGCCCTGTATGGCCTCAAACAGGTGCCCCGAGCTTGGTTCACCAAGCTCAAGCTCTTCCTTCTACAACATCAGTTTTCGGCCTACAAATCTGACACATCTCTATTTATCTATCGAGCTCGCGGGTTCACTCTTTTGGTTCTCGTCTATGTCGATGATCTGATTATTACAGGCTCCTCTCAATCGGCGATTGATCAGTTTTTTCAACGCCTGAACGACGCATTCTCTCTGCATGACTTGGGCACTTTGCACTACTTTCTCGGCATAGAGCTACTTCCCCAGGATGGCGCCATTCTGTTGACTCAACAGAAGTACATTCGTGACTTGCTTCTCCACAGCAAGATGACAGACGCCTGTCCTATTGCTTCTCCTGCCGAACCTGGATCTCGCCTGATCCAAACTGGTGACTCCTAGTCGATCCTCACTTATATCGGAGCATTGTTGGCGCTCTCCAATATGTCACCATCACTCGTCTAGAGATATCTTATGCCGTCAATCGGGTTTGCCAATTTATGCATAACCCCACTGAGAGTCACTAGTCTGCTGTCAAGCGCATTCTCCGCTATCTCAAGGGCACTTTATCTCATGGTATGCGTCTCCGATCAGCCACCGACACCCGCCTAGTTGCCTTCACCGATGCCGGATGGGCCTCAGACATGGATGATTGCCGATCTCAACACGGCTTTGCCATCTTTTATGGTGGTAATCTTGTCAGTTGGTCTTCCCGGAAGCAGAAGGCGGTCGCTCGATATAGTACTGAAGCCGAGTACCGCGCCATCGCTTTCACTGCAGCTGAACTAATTTGACTTCACCAACTTCTGGCTGAGCTTCAGGCATCGGTAGCAGGTTCTCCCATTGTCCTATGTGACAACCTCAGTGCCACGTACATGTCTGCCAATCCTATTCTCCAGCAGCGGTCCAAGCATATTCGGATTAACCATTTCTTTGTTCGTGAACAAGTGGAAGTTGGTGACCTTGTTGTCTGTCACATTCGCTCCTTGGATCAAACTGCAGACATCTTCACCAAGGCCCTTGGCAGTGGCCGGTTCATTACACTTCGTGACAAGCTTCATGTGCGTCCTCCGCCATGAGCTTCCAGGGGGTATTAGGATAGAAACATATCTTTTGTATATTTTTATATCCTTTTATGTATATCCTATCTTAAGAGATCCTTGATCTCCAAGCATTGCAACCCTATATATTTTCCCATTGTCAATGAATACAATCAAGCTTTCTCACAAACATTAAATCTCTATAATTTCTATTTAGATCAATCGTGGTTCGAAATTTCACGTTTTCAACCTTAAGTGCGTTGTCATTATACTTTCTATGAATTTGTAATTTTTATTGGTGTTTTTATTGTCACAATGTGAAAATAATCATGACCATAATTAGATTAAAACACTTAAAAAAAGTGTTTCTCTAATGAAAATAAGCATGGTCAAACAGCTCATAACATACAATATTGATATTATTCAGTTTATTTCATAGACTAGCCATGAAAATAAATATGATGATGAAATGGAGGGTTCATCATGAAATACATTAGGATTGAAAAAGGATTAAAAATTGCAATTTTTTTTCTTATATGTAAGATGATTCGGTCAAATCATTCATACAAGAGTAATAACTTTAGCTAGCGTCGTGGTTAATCCTTCATCAATTTGTTTCTTCTCCAAATGCACTTACCTCTTTCTTCTGTCATGATTAGTTTATCTTTACTATTTATCAAATGGAATAGGTATATACCCATAGAAGCTTGATTAATTGAGTATATACTCATTAAAACCTTAAAATTGGTTATAATATATTTAATTCATTTATAAATAATTATAAAAATAAGTTATTGATTTCAAATTCCCTCAAATAAGTTTTTAATCTAATGCAATCTATTGAGTATATACTCATTAAAATCTAATGCAATCTATTTAATTCATTTATTAGGTCAAGAATTCCCTCAAATAAGTATATATCACAAAGGATTGGACTCGATTTTATTAGGTCAAGAACATCAATGTTAAGAGAAGTGTGGAAGTAGTCCACTTATTATTATTTGTCAAATTTGAAGTATTGATCATCTCCAAAAAAGACTTTATCATGACAACCGAATATTTTGAAGAATGATATGATGAGGAGTGTGGGCAAAATAGTATATTAATAGAATATTGGCGTGTTAAGTATTTTTTACACCTTAAACTCGACCGAAAATATTCATTCATTGTTATATGATTGCAAAAGACACTAATTTGGTAAGTATCATGGGATCTACAATTGAAAATTCGAACCTAATTACAATTGTTCAATTACGAATTTGGTTCACGTTGGTATCTAGCATGTGCAACACAACATTTTTTTTTTGTCGAGAAACGGGCTAAGCCCACTCCCAGAAGAGAGATATTATTTAGCAGTAAAAAACATCAGTCCACACACCTTTGGGATGTCTCCATCCCTCCGACGTCCATGTCAAAACAAGTAGCAACACACTCAAGAGGATTGTCCAAGATAAAGACGTCTAAAGGAAAATGAAAAGCAAACTTAGCCAACTCATCCGTAAGACGGTTAGCTTCCCGGAACACGTGACGAAACTGGACGTTCCAGTCTCTACTTTGGAAGCCTTGGCAGGTTAATCGCCAAGCTAGCACACTGATGTGTCGGCTTCACCAATTTGGACACAAGACCGAGGGTTGTCTTCGAATCAACCTCGCATATAATCTTCCCGAAGACACAGTCCCATGCCAATTCGACCCCCTTCACGAGACCCCAAAGTTCCGCTTCCACCACCGAGCAGCTCTCGATGTGATGGAAGAACCCCTTGATCCACTCCCCCTTCTTGTTACGGATAGCTCCTCCTGCTGCCGCAAAACCGTCGACCTTGACTGCTCTGTCGAAATTCATCTTGACCCAGCCCTCTTCAAGAGGTCTCCAATTGACAGACCTTGAGGTCTTAACAACCGTTTTCTTTGTCCTTAACAGGTTTGTCTTAGCAGCTGCATACTCTTCTATAATGCTCCAGCAGCTCTCCGATGTGATTGGGCAATGACGGAGGGAAAACCTGTCGTTGATCTGTCAAAGTAAATCTCAAACCTATAACTAGTATAGCATTAAGCAAGAGGTCGATCCCATAGGGAAATTCACTATTCAAGTGTGATTAAGATGCCAATCAAGTAACCAAAAGGGGGGTTTTGAGAGTGTAAAAGATCCGCCTTTTATCAAAGCGGATTGAAGAAAGCAAAAGTAAATGATTATAATTCAAACAATTAGGAGAAGCAATTCTACCTACAATTTTCCACTTTATTTGGTTTGAAGCGATCCATGTAACTCCTTCTTGTCCTATTAGGTATCCTATGAATGCCCTTGTCCTGACCTAATATAGTTATTAGTCCAATCAGTCCTAGAAACCCTTATCAATCGAACAGTCCCTAAAGAAGGATTTAATCCAATTGATAGCTTTAAGTTCAGAGATTAACCAAGGTATATGCAGTCCCTAAAGAGGGATTTAACAACACATCCAACTTCCTACTTGTTCAATTAGTTAAATCAGCCCTAAAGGAACAAGTTTGCCACTTAGGTTAAGGTTCACAATCAGGAATCTACAAAACCTTAGCAATTGAATTGATCTAACAAGTTGGCCAGAAAAGATAGAACAAAACAATAAACAATCAAGTACAAAGAAGTTGAAGCATTCAAATGTAGGAAACAAGGAACGAGAATTAGAAACTCACAATCAATCCAAATAAAGCTTCAAATTGCAGGCATAATAGATGAGTTTAGTTCCTCATGGAAGACAACGCTCAAATCTCTAAAGTGTCTGATGAACTTAAGTATATAATAGAAGTAGTGAAAATAACATAAAACTCGGCCTTATAAAAGAGTCTAGCCGGCCATAAAAACCAAACAAAGAAAAGTAGGGTTTTCATAGCCAAAACGACGCGCAGACGTCAAATGCTGCGGCCGCTGCAAATTGATTGGCCGCGGTATGGTTGCTGCAGCCGCAGCCAGGGGCCTTTCATGGAAAATCTATCCCGAATTTGCTCTTCTTGTCAACAGGAAAGTTGTAGTCCTCTGAAAGAGCTTTCCAGTGCATGGTCATAATAGTCAATCGGACAACCGAGGCCTCCATAAAGTGCAAAACAAGTTCAGCATGTCTGCGACAACTTCTGCAGACTTGTTCTTCGTTTATGTTCGTTTCTTCTTCTCATGACCTCTTGAGATCTTTATGTAAGCTTCTTCGATCAACTAGACATTCTCATCTAATGCGTTATTAACCCATGTCTCATCATCGGATCCACGATTACCTGAAATAATCAATAAATGTGTGTAGATTCTGACTCCACTAACATAGAGAGAAAATATGCAAATTGTACTTAATCCATCCATGAAATGCATCTTAACTAAGCTAAATGCAACCTATTATGCCTACCTAAATGCATGCTATCAAACTCTTCCACACTTAACCTTTGCTTGTAAGCAATGATAGAATGAACATGAATCAACGCATCCCACGGGAAATCCTTTCAAATTTCAACCTTATCAAAAAGCAACATCATAGCAAGTGAAAACATAAGCCAAGTAAACAAACGTCATAGCATGTATTCCGGCGATCAAATCTTAGAAGTAGACATCATCCAACCTCACCAGAAATATGTGTTTCACTCATGTGTTTAGGCTTTAAGGTACAACTCTCAACTCAATCCAAAATGCACTAAGCTTATAGACATTGACCACCATATCACCAAATATCTACCGAAATGTCATTACTTGCGGGACACAATAAAGAAAACTAAATAAAATGTGACACTTTTTTTTCTTTTCTTTTTGTTTTCTTTTTTTCTCTTTTTTTTTCTTTTTTCTTGTCTTGGTGCTTTCCTTACGCAAGGCGCAAACATGGGTGTCATGAATGGCCCTGGTCTATCAACACCTCAACCTACTAATATGAAGTCCACTTGAACATCTTTTGACGCAAGTTGCAAACATGGGTGTCATGAATGAACCTGGTTACTCAATGATCAAGCTTTCTTTCCTAGTGGATAGTTTTCAACACCTTTTTGCGCGAATCATACCCATGGGTGTCATGCATAGATCCGGTTACTAAGTGCATCAACCATTGCCACCTTATTCACTAAATATGCACAAATTCAAACAAAAGACTCAAAATATAAACATAAACTCCGCAAGCAACAAACATGTGAGTCGGTCTTGAAAAATAGATACTGCAGTCAATGCCAAGAGGTAGCAACACAAGGAGAGTAATTCACACAATTGAGCAAAAGATTTCAAATAAGGCTAAACATTCTCACATGTTCATGTTTTGTGGACTTCAATCATACTTTAGCTCAATTATACATGCTAAATTATACTCCCTCCATTCGGCAAAACTTGTCATTTTAGGATGTTAGTTTTGTTCAAAAAACTTGTCATTGTAGATATTTTTCCCTTCTCTTTACAAAAATACCCTTGATATGATTGATGGGTTGTTAGTTGTACTTTTCGATAAAGTAAAAAAGAAGGGTAATAATTGAGGGTAAATTAGTACATTTGTTAATTGCCTTAAAACTTGTGAAATAGGCTAAAATGACAAGTTTTTCCGAACGGAGGGAGTATTTGCTAGCTCATGTCCCACAAAAATCAAATATAGACAAGGCCAAAACATCCAAAACTCCATGGGATTTATATGATCATGCTTGAAATTTAAATAAGAGGACAAACTGAGCCAGATGGGTATTTGAATAACACATATGTATGCAATGCATGATTATTTTTGGATTTTTTGAATTTTTTTTATATACGAAAATTGAAAATTAAAAATTAACTAAACTAAACAGAAATTACAAAAACTTAAACATGATGCAGAAAATTAAATATGATCTCCTATATGCATCTATATATACAGAATTCCTCTCCCCCACACTTAAAGTTTTCATTGTCCTCAATGAAACAGTAAAGACAACAAAATTAAATCAAATATACTCAGGGTGAAGGAAAAGGAAAAGGAAAAGAAAGAAAAACTTACCTCGGGTTGCCTCCCAGGAAGCGCCTTTGTTTTAAGTCGTTGGCTCGACGTAATGTTGAAACTCAAGACACTAACCAGACATAGTCAAAGCTCTCATCAACCTGTCAAACTGTTGTGCACAACTAACAAACAAACATGCACTACATACAAGTAAATTGAAACTAAATATTAATACATTTAAGAACCGTTTCAACTTATTGTATTCATGAGCTTGACAACCCACAAAGGGTATATAATACCACCAATTTTGTTCTATTGGTGGCTTGTCAAAGTAGCAGTCAAATGGATCAACGTATCCCCCAATATTCTCTCTAGTGAAGGAGACAACCTTTACTTGCTCTGTAGCCTCAGCAGTAGGCTCTAGATCAGATTCATCAATGGGGGAGTTAGGGATGATCTCACCAGATGGAGTGTGGTCTTCCTCTACATTCTCAATGTGATTTTCCACCATGACCTCAAGAGGTGCAATAGAGGTCTCAACGATTTGAGATACTGGAGGAAGTGACTCGTTCTGCGCACATTGATGATCCATGTAGCAGAAAAATTCCCACATCTTCGAGAGTACCAAATCTAATAAACCTCCACCACTCATGCAATCAGCAAGACTCCGTGTCTCAGAATTCATGCCATCAAAGATGCATAGAAGCACTTCCCTTATACTAACTTGATATCCCCATGAATAAACATCGTTAATGTACTCCTGTAGTCTGATGAAATATTGATGAAAACTCTCTCCGTCTAACTGCAATAACCTCACCTTCAACATATGTTAGTAGCACGAGTGCGGACCATGTAAGTGGTCCACACCAAAAATCAGCACCAAAAACACACAAGAATCAATAAATTTCCCCGACAACGGCGCCAAATTTGACGGAGAGAAAACCTGTCATTGATCCGTCAAAGTAAATCTCAAACCTATAACTAGTATAGCAATAAGCAAGAGGTCGATCCCACAGGGAAATTAACTATTCAAGTGTGATTAAGATGCCAATCAAGTAACCAAAAGGGGGGGTTTTGAGAGTATAAAAGATCCGCCTTTTATCAAAGCGGATTGAAGAAAGCAAAAGTAAATGATTGTAATTCAAACAATTAGGAGAAGCAATTCTACCTACAATTTTCCACTTTATTTGGTTTGAAGGGATCCATGTAACTCCTTCTCGTCCTATTAGGTATCCTATGAAGGCGCTTGTCCCGACCTAATATAGTTACTAGTCCAATCAGTCTTAGAAATCCTTATTAATCGAACAGTCCCTAAAGAAGGATTTAATCCAATTGATAGCTTTAAGTTCAGAGATTAACCAAGGTATTTGCAGTCCTTAAAGAGGGATTTAACAACACATCCAACTTCCTACTTGTTCAATTAGTTAAATCAGCCCTAAAGGAACAAGTTTGCCACTTAGGTTAAGGTTCACAATCAGGAATCTACAAAACCTTAGCAATTGAATTGATCTAACAAGTTGGCCAGACAAGATAGAACAAAACAATAAACAATCAAGTACAAAGAAGTTGAAGTATTCAAATATAGGAAACAAGGAACGAGAATTAGAAACTAACAATCAATCCAAATAAAGCTTCAAATTGCAGGCAGAATAGATGAGCTTAGTTCCTCATGGAAGACATCGCTCAAATCTCTAAAGTGTTTGATGAACGTAAGAATAGAATAGAAGTAGTGAAAATAACATAAAACTCGGCCTTATAAAAGAGTCCAATCGGCCATAAAAACCAAACAAAGAAAAGTAGGGTTTTCGTAGCCAAAATGACGCACAGACGTCAAATGCTGCGGCCGCTGCATATGCTGCGACCGCTGCGAATTGATTGGCCGCGGCAGCGGCATGGTTGCTGCGGCCGCAGCCAGGGGCCTTTCATGGAAAATCTATCTCGAATTTGCTCTTCTTGTCAACGGGAAAGTTGTAGTCCTCTGAAAGAGCTTTCCAGTGCATGGTCATAATAGTCAATCGGACAATCGAGACCTCCAGAAAGTGCAAAACAAGTTCAGCATGTCTGGCGACAACTTCTGCAGACTTGTTCTTCGTTTATGTTCGTGTCTTCTTCTCAGGACCTCTTGAGATCTTCATGTAAGCTTCTTCGATCAACTAGACATTCTCATCTAATGCGTTATCAACCCATGTCTCATCATCGGTTCCACGATTACCTGAAATAATCAATAAAAGTGTGTAGATTCTGACTCCACTAACATAGAGATTAAATATGCAAATTGTACTTAATCCATCCATGAAATGCATCTTAACTAAGCTAAATGCAACCTATTATGCCTACCTAAATGCATGCTATCAGGCAAGCTATGCCCCCCTGAACACCATATCGTTCCTTCTAGTCCAGATCTTCCATAGCGCAACCGCAAAGAAATCGCTCCAGCTCTTCCTCTCCAGGCATGTCTTGGTTGACGATAGGTTCCTTCGAATCCACGCAACGAATGAGAGCGAGTAGAAATCCTCCTCCCATTCAGCGCCTTCAACCTGCATCCAGAAGATCTTCACAACAACACAGTCTAAAAAGAGATGAATAAAAGATTTGCAATTGCAATGATAGATAGGACAAACGGTCGAGTTACCTATTTGTCGCCGAACCCTCTCCTCGTTCGATAGGATTCCAAATTTACATACCATCCAAACAAAAGTACAAACCCTCTCCATAACGTTCGACTTCCATATCCTCTTGAAGAAGAGGTGGTCAGCTGATCGATCGTCTTCGAAGCCACATATCGTCGAGTATCCTTCTCGCACCGAATAGTCCTCATCGCTCCTGCTGACCCAACAGATTCTGTCCATAAATTCCATCACCCTCTTAGCAACAAGCTTGAAGGTTGTAGCCGTAGGAAGGAGATGCGCAAAGTTAGTCCAGTCCCAGCCTTTCCCTTCTTTCTAGTAGTCCGCAACCAACGTCAGAGCTCCATCCACATTCCCATGAGTCAAGGAACTAAGCGGAACCTCCTCTATCCACCTATCTTCACAAAATCTAATGCTTTCACCATTACCTAGCCTCCACTTCACACGGGGTTTGATGACAATGTGTGAGGCCTTCGTAATACTCTTCCACACCAGGGAGGCTCTGGGCGACTTTCCAAGCTTGTTCTTAACGTACTTTTGGAAGAGGACGTCAACCCAGACACCCTCCTCTTCATTAAGCAGTCTCCAACTAAGTTTCGCCACCAAAGCAAGATTAAGATCGACCATCCTCTTGATTCCAAGGCCCCCAAGCTTCCTTGGTCTAGTGATCTCCTCCCATGCCACCTTATGCATCGGTCTTTTTTCTGCAGTGGAACCCCAAATAAAGTTCCTGCAACATTTATCCATACTTTTGCATACACTGTTAGGGAGAAGCATGGTTGACATCCTGTAGACGGGGATCGAGGCAAGCACGGATCGAGCGATCGTCACCCTGCCCGCTAGACTCAGGAGGTTCGTCTTCCAGCCCGAAAGCCTGGACGTGAACTTCTCGAGTATAGGGGCAAAGGTGGCCTTCGTCGACCTCTTGTCCAATATGGGGACTCCTAAGTAATTACCTAGGTCCCCCGTCACCTCAATTCCGCCCTAAGCCTAGATTTTCTTCTTCAGCTCTTTGCTAACATTCAGAGAGACGTAGGCTTTCGACTTGGCTTGACTAACTCTAAGCCCTGATTCCCCACAAAGCCTATCAATGCAATCCTTAATCACCTTAACTTGCGAAATAGAAGCTTCTGCGAAAATAATGATGTCATCGGCGAAGAAAATGTGCGACAGATAGGGTCCGCCTCTCGCGATCTTGATAGGTTTCCAACTCCCATCTTCGACAGTGTCCGCAATTAAGTGACCCAGCCTCTCCATACATAAAATAAATATGTATGGGGAGATCGGGTCGCCCTGCCGGATACCTCGCGAAGGTTCGGTAAGGGCTGTCGAGGTCCTCCAGTTTCCTCCTATTTGTAAAGATTAATGAAGTAATTCAGAGGTAAAGCCTCCAGCTCCTCCTTTCCCTCAACCCAGCTATCGTCTTCGACCCTAATCCCCTCAACCCTGTTCCGTTTTCTTCTAATGACCGTGGAAGCGTGGAAGAACTTGGTGTTGCGGTTGCCGACAACACAACAGAGTAACACATCCTACTTCAAATTTAATTATTATTCACATTGGGTGTAAGAAGCCCATTAGTCCATTTAATGACATAATTTTCTTTCTAGCTTTATCAATTTTGAGATTTTTTTTTTGTAATTGTAAGTGTTATTGTATCATATTTGGAGTAGTAATTGGTAGTATGACAACAAATCAAATCAGATGTATTCATTGTATTTGAGGACATAACGGCATAAATATCATGCAAAATAAAAACCCGTACATGGTACGGAAAAATCACTAGTTAGCTAATTATATTTATCAAACATACAATTAGCTAAATCACCCCTTATAATATTATTTTAAAGGAAAAATGACCAAAAATAATACCAACTATCACTCGTGAACCAAAAATAATACGAACTTTATAATTGACAATTTCATATACAAACTATCACTACATTAACCAAAAATAATACGGTTGAAAAATCCGACAAGGATTTCGGCAATAGTTGCCACGTGTTCGCCGGAGATGCCATTTGGACGCCACATCACTTGTGGACCCAATGCCCACCTCATTATTTTATTTTATTTTTTAAAAAGAGAAATTAAGGGTTGAACGGAGAGTTTGAGAATGACGAAGATCTGAGAACAGCGCTCGAGTGCTCGCGATTCGCAAAGGAGGAAGAATCACAGTGATGAAGACGCTCAGGGAGGAGAAGCTCACGGCGGCGGCGACGACGGCAAGTACGACAACGCTCAAGGAGGAAAGAACGAAAGAGATGACAGAGTCTTCAAGTTCATGTCGAAGAGGGATATCGTTAATTCGAAAATGCTTCCATGGCCTCCCTGCAACCATTCAAACTTGCAAATACACGGAAATTTTGGGAAAACGATTCTATTGGTGTCCATTATGAAAGGTAAGATTGAATTGGAATTGGATTTCAATTGTTTAGGGTTTCTGATGCTTTCGAAATGGATTTAGATTTTAGGGTTTCAATTTGGCTTTGAATTGGATTTAGATTTTAGGGTGTGGTATTGGCTTTGAATTAGATTTAGATGTTAGGATTCGAATCGCCTTCGAATATTAGTGATTCCATTCGAAAAATCTTACAATATTTAGCTTGATTCAAAAAATACAGAAATGTATTGGTTCGATAACATTAGTAGAGAAGATGCTGCTGCTGTATTAAAAACAACAGAAGCTGCCACTGTAATGTGCGTTTTTTGTGCTAAAATTGAGAAAATACTGCTGTTGTATTGAAAATTTGTTGTTGTAATTGATAGAAAGTGCTACTGTATTGACAGAAAATGCTGCTGTTGTAATTGCTGTAAGTGAAAATTTGTTGCTATAATTGAAAGTTTATTGCTGTAATTGACAAAAAATTGAGGAAATGTTGCTACTATATTTTTTATGTATAGATAAGCAAGTGTTGCTATATTTAATGCTTAAAAACAACACAAATTTGCTGCTATATTTTTTTAGCCGTCTACTGTAATATGCATTTTGTAGGGTTGAACTTACATAGTCTCATTCATCCTAGCTTCTACCATGTCATGGTTCGTGTCTTGGTTAACTTATTAGCTCAAATGGTAGAGCAATGTGTTATGCACATCAATGTGGGTTCGAATCCAACATAGGTTGAGTATTGTATCAAGTCACAAGCTTGTTTAAAATGCTTCTGATTAACTTTTACACTTATTGTATCACTTGTCAATTTGTCATGCTTTGTGCATCTGTCAAAAATAAAATGTTTATGTTACAGTGCTTACTGTCATGCTAGCAACACTTAAAAATGTGTAGGTTATTGTCTTTCTGCTGGTGTTTTTTTTTGAAAGAGTTTGTGTTGGTGTTGTCTTTCTGCTGGTGCAAGAGATGCCCAAAAAGATATAAAAATGGAATTGAAGCATTAAAATGCTTGAACAAATAAAAATTGAATTTAACTAAATATAAACAGAAATTAATTATTGTAGCTGCTTCCAAACTGAAATGATGTTTAACCTCATGACAACATTTTAATGGTTGGCTAAAATTAGAAGTTCGAAAAGTCATAAACAAGCACCACGATTGCTAAAACAAGCTGTCTACTTTCATAAATTGAAATACTTTATCTAAAACTTATAAGCAAGCACCAGTTGAGAGAGCAAGAAGACAACAACATCTCTTTTAATAAATGAAAACACTAGCCGAGAGATCTATTGTGAGAGCAATATCAAGATTACCAAAAACATCAGTTGCAACTACTTCAATTGCATTAATAAGCATCAGCTGAAATCAGTACATAAGACAACAACAACCTTACATTAAGAGAACAATACATACCACCACACCCACAATACTTTCTTCACAAAAGTTGGCAATGTTATCATATTTTGAGCACTACAATATCACTAATACAAATAATGCCACACCAACTAAATTTTTCAACACTAAATTCTCTCTTTGAATCTTCACAGTGACATTTGCTGAAATCTCAATAGCGTGGGCATACATCCATAGAGGTCTCATGATCTTCATCAACTCTCATGTTGTAGGTAGTTTCATTCCCTCTGAAACCAGCCTGAGCACTCATTCAATTAATTGAAGTAACTGCCTTTGGCATCTGTTTGTAATGCAATGCAAAAATAAACACTTAATTTGTGCACAATAATAAAAAGCAATTTGAGAACCCTGTAAAAGAAGGCTACAATTGAAATCCCCAAATTCTTCATCAATTTTGTACACCTGAGATCCTAAATTTGTAAATTGAAAGTCAGTTCGCAAAATTGAAACTGAAATCCTAAATTCGCACACTGCAAAGCAAGCCCTAAATTCGCATAAAGAACCCCTAAATTGAAAGTCCTAAATTTGTAAATTGAAAGCCCTAAAATTAAAACCCTGAACTGGAACCCTAGAATGCCAACTCTAAATCAATCGAATCTATCATATATAAACCTCGATATTTCTGATTCGAAAACCCTAAAATATAAATCAATCTTACATTCAATAGAATCGATCACATCCCTCTTCCTAAGTAGAAGCCTCTTGTCATCCTTTCCTGCTCTCCCCTCCGGGAGCGTTGTTGTAGCTACCGTGAGCTCCTCTTCTACCTCCTTGATCCATTAGCGTCGTAACCTTCATCTGCTTCCTCCTCTCTTACTCTAGCGAATTTGTTCTGGATGTTTTTCGATCTTCATCTCTTTCTCAGTTTGTTTGGTTTTAATTTTTCATTAAATTTTTTTCTTCAATTTTAACATGTATTCGAGTGAGGTGGCATAAAGGAGGAGGTGAGCTGGCAAAAAAATATGCTAGGTGTATTTTCCGGCGTATATGTGGCATCTTTGGCCGGAAATTAGACCGGAAAACAGTTTTGTATTATTTTTGGTTAATAGGCATACATGAAATTGTCAATTTGAAAGTTCGTATTATTTTTGGTTTACAGCAGTTACTTGGCATTATTTTTAGTTATTTTTCCTATTTTAAAAAGTAAAATTGGCGAAATAAACATAACTTGGCGTGGATAACCAAAATTGCCGAAATGGAAGCACAACCATACAAATTCAGGGCACATCCCTCCAAACTCCAAAGTCCCTCCACACTTGCGTTTTGCGTTTCTTGCAGTTCTAGAACTCTCCACAACTCGCCCGTTAAACCCTTTGCTAGGGTTTTTCTCGTTCCATCTTCTTTTATACACACTCGCTCTCCCACACTCAACCTAACCCACTTCACAGTTCACACAAGTAACAAGTTCATCCATCTTCTCTCCTACCCCGTCAATGGCTCCTGTTCTCAGTAGGAGCTTGGCTTCTGCCTCCCTCGCCTATCTCCCTTCCTCCTCTTCCTTCGCGCTCAACAGCGCGCAAACCCGAATTTCTTATCTGAGAGGCACTTCCTTATCTAAAACTGAATTTAGACCTGGATTGTCGGTCAAGGGTTTCAGACGCAGAGATGGGTCGCTGAGGCTATCTAAGAAATTGGGGGTTCGTTGTGATGCCGCTGTGGCTGAAAAGGAGGCATCTGAGGCTGATGGTGAGAAGTTCGAGTATCAAGCTGAGGTGCGTCTGACTCGATTCTTTTCCCCTTTCTCTATTCTCGGTGATTTGGATTCATGTAAAATTGATTTGGTTCCGAGTTTTCATCTCAATTTCTCAATCGTATATGTTAATGCAGGTTAGTCGGTTAATGGACTTGATTGTTCACAGTCTGTACAGCCACAAGGAAGTTTTTCTCAGAGAACTTGTGAGGTTTGTATCATCTATCTATCTTTCGATTCAATTTACCGTGTCTGGTTGTTGTTTGCATAAAGATAAGGTTTTTGGAGAGCTATATGATATTTTCTTCATCAATGAGAAAATGATATGACACACACGGAGTAAGCTTTATCTTCAGGCTGTGTTTTGCATTGTAATAATGTCATTCCACACTAATTTACTAATTCCAAAAATGTAGACATTTACTCATTTGCCTTTTCCCCCCTTCTTGCTCAATCCAGTAATGCAAGTGATGCACTAGACAAGCTCAGGTTTTTGAGTGTGACTGATCCTTCTTTACTTGGAGAATCTGGTGAGCTTGAGATACGCATCAAGCCTGATCCTGAGAATGGGACAGTTACTATTACGTAAGTACCTTCATTGTGTTGTGATTCCAGAAAGCCCTGATTACCGGCCCTGATGATGTTTACATTTGACACTGGTTATCCCTGATGATGTTTACAGTGACACTGGTATTGGAATGACCAAGGAAGAGCTCATTGATTGCTTAGGCACTATTGCCCAAAGTGGTACCTCAAGATTCTTGAAGGCTTTGAAGGTATTCATCACAGGGTTTTTTTTTGTCCTAAAATACTTTCTTGAAGAATTTCCTCTAGAGTTGTTATGTGGCGCTGAACTCATTGCTTTGGCAAACTCTGCAGGAAAATAAAGATTTTGGGGGAGACAATGGCCTTATTGGACAATTTGGGGTTGGATTTTACTCTGCTTTCCTTGTTGCTGAGAAGGTAACAGTGTTGTTCTCAATGTAGCTACTGTTTTATACTATTTTTCTTTTCCCATGGCCAGTGTTGTCACATAGTCAGGCACAGGCTGATGCTTTTTTTTCTATATAGTAGATGAGATGAGGAAAATGGGTATCTCAAGGCATAAGAGTTTTACCTTAATTTACTAAGCACCTGACACTTGTTGCAAGTTTTATATTTTTATCTTAAAAGAGTTTTTGATGATGTTTCTTGTTGACTAGATTGTCGTGTCTACGAAGAGCCCAAGATCTGACAAGCAGTATGTTTGGGAGTCTGTAGCTGACAGCAACTCCTATCTGATCAGAGAAGAAACTGACCCAGAGAAGCTTCTTATGCGTGGTACACAAATCACGCTCTACTTGAGGGTATGCTATACTTTGTTTTTCTAAAGTAAAAGATGAAGAGTCTGCTGGAAAGTGATTTTATTATCAAGGAGAGCAATCTGTAACAGATAAACAAACATAACAGAAGTTTACTTAGTACGGCTATCCTATAAGGATTGGAGATGAATTAAAATTTAAATATTATCATGCATCTGATACTCGTTCACTCCTATAAGTGCACCTGTTTCACTTTTGTTCTTAACCATATGTGCCTAATTTACATTTTGTCTCTGCATCTTCTTACAGCCCGATGACAAGTATGAATTCTCTGAACCTACCAGAATTCAAAATTTGGTCAAGAACTACTCGCAGTTTGTTTCCTTCCCCATCTACACATGGCAGGAGAAATCTAGATCTGTTGAGGTAACACTGTTATCTTGCTAACTGATTTAGACAATATTTATCGCCTATTTGAGGAACTATAAATAATTTCTGGCACTTGGCTGGTGGGTTATGAATTAGGCTTAGTTGGATGCATTGAATTTCGTTTTCACTAGCATACACTTGTAAACAAGGTTCTAGCATCATTTTTACTAGTATGATCCTTGCGCCATGGCGTGCGGTTTTTATAAATAAAATCTTAATAAAATGTTAAATTAATATTATAAAATAATAGTAAAAGTTCAAATAATTAAATATTTTGAATTAAACCCATTGGTTGAAAAAACAATTAAAGTAATATATACAGATATATATATAGATATAGATCACTAATAATAATTTTATGTTTCCTTATTATTAGGGATGGCAACGGGGCGGGTTCGGGGCGGGGAGTACCCTCCCCGTCCCTGTCCCCGTTTGCAAAAAGTCCCCCCGTCCCCGTCCCCGCTCGGGGATAAAAAATGTCCCCCGTTCCCATCCCCATCGGGTCCCCGTCCCCATCGGGGAATCTCCGTCCCCGCGTAATTTTCCCCGTTTGCATTCCCCGCGGGTTTCCTCGTCGGATTCCCTATTTAAAACATATGGTTCCCCTTATTTAATAGAAAACTATAAGATATTATTAAAGTTATGTAAAAAATATGATATAAATATTACATATAATATCTCTTAAATGTAAATTATAAGGTAAAAGTTTAAAAATAAAAACAAAATTATTTAAACTTAGGTAAGATCTAAATAAAAACGGGGATTTCATACTCCCCATCGGGAGATCCCCGCGGGGTTCCCCAATGGGGACGGGGCGGGGCGGGGATCGGGGTGGGGACTACTATCCCCGTCCCCGTCCCCATCCCCGTCCCCGCGCGGGAATCACTTTGGCCCCCATCCTCGTCCCCGTCCCCATTTAATTTCCCCATCTCCGTCCCCGCAACGGGGATTCTCCGCGGGGATCGGGGAGTCCCCGCCCCATTGCCATCCCTACTTATTATTAATTTTATGTTTTAAATTAATCTCATTGTTTTTTAAAATTACTAAAATTATTATAATTATAGAAGCTTAATTGCAATTGGCAAGAAGCTCTAGAAATAAGGGGAGTGTGCCACCTCATCTATTAAGCTTCTCTAAAAATAGTTAGATACAGATTTAAAAGCTTACTTGTAATTGGCAAGAAGCCCTAGAAATAAGGGTAGTGTGCCACCTCATCTATTAAGCTTCTCTAAAAATAGTTAGATATAGATAGATAGATTCCAACAAGTACATAGATCAATAGTAGGGCTGTTCATGATTGTTGAGTCAAGAGGTGTTTGCAGATTTTTAATCAGTTTCTCTCCTTCCTATGTATCAGTATGGTTATTTTAGGCGTGGCCATGGGTCAACCCATCGGGTCGTACGGGTCGGTAACCCAGCGGGTCAGTGATCCGACGGGTGCGGGTTCTTGGGTCAAAGGGTCAAGTCGGGTTAGAGTCAAGGGTTTGAGAACCCGATGACCTAGCAGGTCTGACCCGACAGGTCAACCCACAATTCCAAATTTTAAAAAATATTTTTTATAAAGTATATAAGTATTTTATAAGTTTATAAAGGGTTAAGATGTGTGTGCGCCCCATCTTCCCTTAACTCCCACTTCACTTTAAGCTTTATTTCCTATTTTTGAATGAAGTAAAGTTTGAGAAGTCTGATATCCTACATTTATATTGTAGTGGATGAGGGAAGTTTTATAGAAATATAAAATTTCTAATGTTTTTTTTGTTCAACTTCATATTGAAATGAAGTGGATATGAAAAATGATAGGTAGAAAAAGTTTTTTCATATCATTTTTTTTTCAATTTTTATTAGTAAAAAATGTTATAATTTTTTTTTTTAAATATGGTAATCCGTCAAGTCTACTTGTACCCGTCAACCCGTGAATTTTCGGGTTAGGGTCGACCAACCCTGACCCTACGTGTAGGTTATTTGTTCTCATATGCCCATTGAAATTATATAGTTGAGATCCTTCAAGTCTTTTAGCTAAAGTGGGGTTTTAAGTTGAAAAAAGAATAAGCTAAAAGTGATGTTTTCAGCTAATCCATGAGGTTCAACAGGAGTAGGCAAGTCAAGTTATGTTGTGAAAACAATTGTGGAAAAGTGTACTGGAAACTCAGAACACCTATGAAATTATATTTCTGCTACCAACTTCAACTTGAGCTTCCATTTTATGTAGGTGGAAGAGGAGGAAGAACCAAAAGAAGGAGAAGAGGCCCAGCCTGAGGTAAATTTCCTTCTTGTTCTTCATCTTTGCCCAGTTTTTCTGGATAGGGATCTCATGTGCCGAAGATGAACGGGGCTAAGCGATCTGCTGTTTGCTTCAGGAAGAAAAGAAAAAGAAGAAGAAGACTGTTACTGAAAAGTATTGGGACTGGGAGCTGGCTAATGAGACCAAACCTATATGGGTTAGTGCTATAGTATTTGTTCATACAATGGGCTACAATAGCTTTGGTTTGATATTGCTTTATCAATAAAATTTCCATTTATCCGTGATGTAATAATAAGTTGACATGCTTGTTTCCTTTTCCTAGATGCGAAATCCTAAAGAAGTTCAAAAGGAAGATTATCAAGAATTCTACAAAAAGACTTTCAGTGAGTTTCTGGATCCACTTACCTATGCCCACTTCACTACTGAGGTACTTAAATGCTCTTTGCTATGAAATCTGGACAATATTATCCTTTAGATTGATTTGTGCCTGGTTTGTGACTGGGAATGACTGAATTTTCTGCAGGGTGAAGTGGAGTTTAGGAGTGTGCTCTATATTCCCGGGATGGCTCCTCTAAACAATGAAGACGTGATTAATCCCAAAACCAAGAACATACGTTTATATGTAAAGCGTGTGTTCATTTCTGATGATTTTGACGGTGAACTGGTAGGTTTTCGTTGTCTGTTTCTTGCTATCATTGATTCTTGTTTATAAGCCAGCTTCTTCATGTTTGTGGTATGGTATTGCCTTATCAAAAAGTGCATGCACGTTTGTTAATTAAAAAAAGGGGCAATGCACAGTCCATCCCTAATTTCCTTGCAATTTATGCATACCTGAAGTTCGTACCTCACTCTGTGACGGTTTTTCCTCAGTTTCCAAGATACCTGAGCTTTGTGAAGGGTGTAGTGGATTCAGATGATCTTCCTCTTAATGTTTCTAGAGAGATTCTTCAAGAAAGTAGAATTGTAAGTCACCAAGGCATATTATTACCTTTCTGTCCCTTGTCTAAAAGACAGCTCTGATACGTTCTGCTTGTTAGCTTTCAACATAAGTCTGTCTAATGCATTATGTTAAAAAAATTCTGATTCAGGTAAGAATAATGAGAAAGAGACTCGTGAGGAAAACATTTGACATGATTCAAGAGCTTTCTGAAAATGAAAATAAAGAGGTTGGTGGTGCCTTTCTTCTTCTTGCTCATTCACATATCTCCTTAGCACAGGACTAACTAATTACACTGTTCTTGCTGTACTTGTTTCAGGACTACAAGAAGTTCTGGGAGAATTTTGGTAAGTTTGTAAAGTTGGGATGTGTAGAGGATACTGGGAATCATAAGCGGATTGCCCCTCTGTTGCGGTTCTACTCCTCTAAGAGTGAGGAGGAGCCAATAAGCTTAGATGACTATGTGGAGAACATGGGCGAGAAACAAAGTGCTATCTTCTACCTGGCTACTGACAGCCTAAAAAGTGCTAAGAGTGCTCCATTTCTAGAGAAGTTGCTGCAGAAGGACATTGAGGTACGAATGCTCTCATGTTAGAGAAATGTCTTCGCTGTTGTCCACATGGGTATAGTTGTGGGGCAATTGAAATGATACTGCAGTGTAGAACACATTTTAATGGCTATTCAATTGAAACGATTTCAGGTTTTGTATTTGGTTGAGCCGATTGATGAAGTTGCGATCCAGAATCTTCAAACGTACAAAGAGAAGAAGTTCGTTGATATTAGCAAGGAAGACTTGGAACTTGGTCTGTTCTTCCTCCCAACCAAATAATGTTCATATAGTCTATTCCTGGTCTTTAAACTGATTGCCTCATGATAAATAATATGTTGCCAGGTGATGAGGATGAAGTCAAGGAGAGGGAATCCAAACAGGAGTACACTCTTCTTTGCGACTGGATAAAACAACAGCTTGGTGATAAGGTTGCCAAAGTCCAAGTTTCGAAGCGTTTAAGCTCTTCCCCTTGTGTGCTTGTTTCTGGAAAATTCGGCTGGTCAGCAAACATGGAGAGGTGAACAGACCAGATCTCAAGTTTTCTGCTTTTACTACCAACTGCAATTGATTTTTTTTTTTTTATAAAAAAAAAATCATTATACTGATGGGGATTGTGCATGCATTCAAGATTGATGAAAGCGCAGACCCTTGGAGACACTTCGACACTGGAGTTCATGAGAGGCCGGAGAATACTGGAGATCAATCCTGATCATCCAATTGTTAAGGACCTCAATGTAAGTTCTCAAGACTTGCAGGAAAAAATGCAAGTTCTTATGAAGGCACATTGATTATTTTTTGTATCGGTTTTGGTTTTGTTTCATTCCAGGCTGCATGCAAGAACTCGCCTGACAGTGGAGATGCCAAGAAGGCTGTTGAACTGTTATACGACACTGCCTTGGTTTCCAGTGGATTCACTGTAAGTTCAAATTCTTTATGACAACCATTTACAAATTTCACGTTTTCATGCGTTGAAATTGATGGATACTTTTCTATGCTAGCCGGACAGCCCAGCAGAGCTAGGTAACAAGATCTACGAGATGATGACGATGGCTCTTGGCGGGAGATGGGGCAGGATCGAGGAAGAATCGTCCTCAGCTGATCCCACAGAAGAAGCAGATTCGTCAGAGACGCAAGTGATCGAACCCTCTGAAGTGAGGACAGAGACTGACCCATGGCAGGATTGATCTAGTTTCGAACGTTGTTCTTCAAGCTGGTGAACAATTTTGAATTTTGGGTTGGGGTTTACAGAGAATGGAGACGCTTGTCACAGGGAGCAGCAAGAGCAAGAAGAATTAATAGGTCAATTAGTAATCTTGGTGGTTTGGTGAACGGTGTCGAAGTATGCATTCCTTGGGTTAAAGGAAATCTAGGATTAATTAATAAAATATATAAAACTGATTTTGTGCAAATTTATTTTATGATCAAGTAGAAGTTATTTTGGCATCTAAATTTCTTCAATCTATCTATATTTATATACTATAAACATATACTAAAACCGATGTATTGGTGTTTACGTGGTGACGCGTGAGTGTATCTGCATACATGGCGTGTGAGTGCATTTGCATACGTACGTGAGGACATCTCGCAAAGCTTTCTACCGTCAAAAAAAAAATCTAATAAAAATAATTATTTTATTTTACCATTAACACATAATTGGATCGATGAAATATTTTATAAAAAAGTAAATATTATATAAAGACTCTAAAAGAAAATATATTACATATTGAGTCTCCTTAATGTGGGTGATGATTTGTGAATGGATGACGTACGTCGATTTGAACTTGAGAGGAGAGGAAGGCTCGAGAGGACAATAAAACAATGATATGAATCTCAGTAATGTAGATGAGGATTTATCAACAGATGATGAAGATCTTTAACTCCCAACTGTCAAAGAACGTGGGAGATATCGAGGAGAGGGATACCGAAGAAGTGGAAGAAAATGAAAGAGATGAATAGCCTGCTTCGGTGGTTGGAAACAACCATTTATGTCGCTCAACAGATTAAGATAATCATTTTCTTCTTTCATAATCAAATTCACACCTATCCTCTCTTTGTTCCAAACGCCTTCTTCGTTTCCCCACTTCAGTTCCTCTAATTTACCTTCTGAATTAAAGGTATGATCATTCATCCAACTTTTTTTTTTTGTTATATGCTTGCTGATTTTGACTAGTATTTAGGGTTTCGAATAGAGTTTCTATCTTCATTTGGTAGACGTTTTGCCTTGAGACTTTCTAGTTTAATATGAGTAGGGGTAAACTTGTGTTTTGAGTTTCCATCTGGTTTGATACATGTTTGATCAAATTGTTCCGAAGACAGATTCGAAGATAACCTTGATGAAATTGAATTGTATTATATGTTGACTTGCCTGAGTAAAATCTAAAGGCAATCTCAAATGGAGAACAAGGATGACTAGAACCCAAGGGCGATCTTGATTTGACTGAGCTTTCTTTTTTCATGCACTCTGAACTACCAACTTTGGAAGAGGTTATCTTTCTTGTGAAGGTAGAAGAGAGTAGGAGGGCTGTAATGCTTGACTCCACACCGGTTCCAGTTGAAAGTTCTGCTCTTGCTGCCAAGACTGGAAGGAAAGATGATAGGTGGTGTAGCCATTGCAAGAAATCTGGCCACATTCAAGACAAGTGCTGGAAATTACACGACAAGCCCCCTAGCCTAGATTGGAACATCAACCAAAGCTCATCAAGACCCCAAGCTAATACGGCGACTCAAGGGGCTTCTCAAGTAGATGCTCAGGGAGGGATGACTCGAGCTGGCTTTGAAAAATTCAGGAACTTCTTCAAATCTCTTGAAAACCAATCTGGTAACTCTTGTCAATGCTCTCTTGCTTTATCAGGTAACATGATACGGGGTTAGCCGTAGGATGGCTCGATCTTCGACAATTAAACTAGAAATAACAAGAACAGAAGCAAGGCTCGATGAACAAAAATAAAGACTCGAAATTGAAAGCAAGACGCGACCGATAAGGACTGAATCGAACTAAAATAGAACGAGACAAAGACCTCAGGCCTCCTAAGAGGGTAGGAACCAAATACCAACGACTATAAAACCCGCCTCTACAACCTTACACAACCAAGCGGACAACTTGGAGGCACAAGGAGGGGACTTGTGATTACCTGGATCACCAAGCTCTCGCGAGGTTGACGAACTCAAAGCAAACCAAGCAAGATCTATAACCAATTTGCAATCGATGAGCAACGCTTCGAATCGATTGACTTGCACTCTTGTGTTTCACACCCAAAGAGAGAAATTTCAATAAAACTGTACGTGAGTTTGATATGGAAGAATCGGTCTTTTATAACCTAAGGAGGCTGATTTCTAATAAAAATAATAAATAAAACGAATTAATTAAAATACCCCTAAATTACCTAAAATAACTGAAAAGAAAAATACGAAAAAGGATCCGTTGAGTTGTTTTGCCGAGACATAAGAAGCTATGCGACTAGAAATTGATCCCTACGATCGAAGTTATATACTCTATAATTTGGCTTTTTCACATTTTTCTTTTTCTTGTAAGAAAATTATATCATAAAAAAAGGAGTTTCGAGTTTAACAGGTAAAGAAGGTCTCTAAAAATAGTAATAAAAATAGTTCCAACACTTAAGAATTTCCGTCTAAAACAGTGACAGCTGCAAAGAATGTGATTTTTGGCCAAGCTCCATGTCGAATCTGGAAAAACCTTCAACAGCAAAGTTGTAGATATCTTCGTCCTCGTTCCGAAAAGGTATGGCACGATCCAATCCGATTAATATTGACTCCGTACGACTCATTTTACTGAGACGTCGAAAAGCTGTCAAACTGTTGAACGAATCTAAAACGAACAACCCAACCTTTGGACCTTCTTCCATGGTGGAGCCTTCTTCTTCCTCTTGAGGATGACAACATTCTCACGAGCTTGAATCATAGGTCCATCCCTAAGTATAGGTGTGTCCGAAGGTGTCTTGGATGGTCCCGCATCATTTCCCCTTTCTTGAAAAGGATTCGACCTCGAATCCAAGGGCGCATAAGATTCCGCAAATGCATCCACACGAGCTCCTGGATCGAATACCTCATGCCAATGAAAACTCCTCTCGAGGCCGATTGTTGCAGGGGTTGACCACTTCCGGACTGATTTGGTCTTGGCTTCGCCGTCTTGTAGACCATTAGAGCTTTCTACAAAACCAAGAAAAGAAACTTTATTAGTGCACAATTCATATTCCATAGCATCTTCATAAGGTTCTAATTGAATATGCACTTTAGCTTGTTCATTTATCTCTAAGTTTTCATCAAAGGCTAGCAAGTTTTCTTCCTTTTTCAAGGCTGGAATTTCAATCATGTCAAGGCTAGCAAAATTAGAACAATTGTTACCAATAATGATCATATTACAAATTTCGCCTTTTTCTATGCATGTAGTATGAAACCAATCTTCTCCCTGATTATCAGCACAAGGTATAGGTGGAACACTTAAATCTTTACTAACAATCAAAGAATCTTCATGCTCATATTCAATGCAATCTTCATGATCATAGGCAAGTAAATTAACATCTTGATCATTATTAACATGCTCTTTAATTTCATCAACAAGTTGAATATCTATGCTAGGAGAAACATTAAGTTGATTAGAAATAGGATGAGTGTCTTCCCTTTCAATTGGTGGCACTTCATCTCTAGGTGGGACTCCTTGTCCGGGCACCTTATTAGAGCCAAAACGCTGAAGCTCTATTGCCGTCAAGCTTTTATCTATCTTAGCCAGGGTCTCCATCATGGCGTTAAAAGATTTCATGAAGTCAACTTTAGTAAACGTCATGTTGCCCTGGTTAGACATCACAAAATAAACAAACAAAGAACTATGTAAAGGGTTAGGAAAATATAAACAACCTCACAAGTGTTTCGCTCACACTCGTCTCACTAATTGGTATGACAAGCTTGTTGGGGCAATCCGCCTTGGTCAAATCAACACTCAAGCAAGGACTTAACAATCAAAAGAGAGTAATCAAGAGAAAGGACAAAGAAACACCAAATAAGGTACTCAACAAGGCAAGAGCCATTCGACAAAAGGCTGCCGTATTCGACAGGAGCTGACACTCGAGAAGCACTCGAGCGGCACTCAACCAGAACAAATGACACTCGACTAGAACTGGACACAAAAAAAGAACAAAAGAAAATAAAGAAAAGAAGAGAAGAACTTGGATTTTTACCTCTTTTTGATTCAAACCCTTAGTAAGGACGTTGTAGTTGCAAGGTAGGGTTTAAAAAATTTTTTGGTTTGGGAGGTATGTGTTTAAGGTTTTTCCGAGTAGGGCTATGAAATTTTCACCAAAATTGGTCCTTGAAGTTTCTTGCACTAGATCTCGAAGTCCTCTTTTTTTTTTTAAGCTACTTTTGCCCCTAGTGAATTTTATTCTCCTAGGTCAAAGCTTTGAATGTAATTTTTTTTTTGACAATTTTCGGACTCTTTTTTTTTTTTACTAATGCAAGAAACTAATAAGGCAATAAAAGGACTCTTGAAAATTTAAACTATGGTGAATGAAAAATAAAATTTATGTAGCCCTAATGAAATATATATAGGTAATGGTTTGGCTAATATGGTAAGTATATCTATCTAAGGCCTTTTATAATCTATGATAGAAAATATGAGATATATCTACCACAAATTTCAACAAATTAAATAAGGCAATATTTAGATAAAACAAAGATAGAACAACACAAACTAGGGTTAGGAGATTGGTTTTGCAAGGTGCGGCCAACTGAAATTTTAGAACTCTCTTTGCCGTCGCAATGATGTACGCACAAAGTAGCCACTTGCAAGGGGGTCAATTAGGTGATTTGCAAGTGCAGACAATTTCAACTTAATTAATCCTTTACCGATGTCGACTAATGCAAGTGACACAAGGCTGCGCACGTGGGAATTGGCTCTATCTACTGTGGTCTCGGCTTAGTATGTTTTTAGGGCTAAAGCAACCACAACAATCACAAACAAGGATTAGTAGCAATCAAATTAAAAAAATTCAAGAAGTAAAAACCAAGAACAAGAAAGACTCTATTTTTTTGTAGGGTTTTGTGTTTAGGGAAACAAAAGACACGACTTTTGATGTCGGAAACCAAAGCTCTGATGCCAATTTGATACGGGGTTAGCCGTAGGATGTCCCAATCTTCGACAATCAAACTAGAAATAACAAGAACGGAAGCAAGACTCGATGAACAAAAATAAGGACTCGAAATTGAAAGCAAGACTCGACCGATAAGGACTGAATCAAACTAAAATAGAACGAGGCAAAGACCCCATGCCTCCTAAGAGGGTAGGAACCAAATACCAACGACTATAAAGCCCGCCTCTACAACCTTACACAACCAAGCGGACAACTTGGAGGCACAAGGAGGGGACTTGTGATTACCTGGATCACCAAGCTCTCGCGAGGTTGACGAACTCAAAGCAAACCAAGCAAGATCTATAACCAATTTGCAATCGATAAGCAACGCTTCGAATCGATTGACTTGCACTCTTGTGTTTCACACCCAAAGAGAGAAATTTCAATAAAATTGTACGTGAGTTTGACAAATGGAAGAATCGGCCTCTTATAACCTAAGGAGGCTGATTTCTAATAAAAATAATAAATAAAAGGAATTAATGAAAATACCCCTAAATTAACTAAAATAACTTAGGTAAAGAAGCTCTCTAAAAATAGTAATAAAAATAGTTCCAACACTTAAGAATTTCCGTCTAAAACAGTGACAGCTGCAAAGAATGTGATTTTCGGCCAAGCTCCATGTCGAATCTGGAAAAACCTTCAACAGAAAAGGTTTAGATCTCTTCGTCCTCGTTCCGACAAGGTATGGCACGATCCAATCCGATTAATATTGACTCCGTACGACTCATTTTACCGAGACGTCGAAAAGCTGTCAAACTGCTGAACAAATCTAAAACGAACGACCCAACCTTTGGACCTTCTCCCATGGTGGAGCCTTCTTCTTCCTCTTGAGGATGACAACATTCTCACGAGCTCGAATCATAGGTTCATCCCCAAGTATAGGTGTGTCCGAAGGTGTCTTGGATGGTCCCGCATCATAACAATTCATTTTCTTCATGCTTTAAAGCTTCCCAAACATGTCATCCCACAAAATGGATCATAGACTCGGGTGTCACTGACCATATGACCAAATCTTCCCTCCAGTTTCATACTTATCAACATTCCTAAAACAAGAAAATCATGACAGCTAATCGGTCATTGGACACTGTTGCTGGCCAAGGAACCATTCCTCTCTCCAACACATTAAACCTGAAAAATGTGCTCCATGTCCCTGAATTGTCTACAGATTTGATTTCTGTCAGCATGTTTACAGAGGATCTTAATTGCCATGCATGAGTTTGTAGGTTTTTCTATATTATGGGTGAAAATATGGGTTTGTGTCATTAAATTTTATATAGGGAGAATTGAATATTAAATTATAGAGATCAACCACTTTTCCTACAAATTTAGAGATTTTTTCCATCTCTCCATTCATTTCTCTATTTTAGAGATGTGTTTAGAGAAGCTGTTGGGAAGAAAAAATGTCTCTTTTCTCTAAAATCTCTCATTTTTCTATTTTACCAAAGCTGCTTACATCTTCCAACATGGGCCCCTATTTTTTTTAAGGAAAAACACGTACAAGAAAAATTAGAGTTAGACAGAGATGCATTGTAAGAAAAATTTGAGGAAGCACAAAATAATCATGAAACCTGCAAAGTTTAGGCATGCAAAAAATCATCATGTGTGAACCATCAAGAGAATGGATGAAATTTGGAGGAAAAGTTGTTCTCTGTCTCCTTACCATAATCTGAAACAGCAACATAGAGAAGCTCATTTTATACTGATGGAGAAGGTGATATTATGAAACAGAGTCACAAGAAACACACTAAAATAGGCAGCAATCGAGACTTGAGAGGTCACCATTCACCAATCACCAACATTTAATCGCATTAAAAGTATACTACTTAAGATAAAGACACGATGATCAGCCATTCCAGAATGTGCAGTGAAGTTCCGTATAGAGCTGATTACTGAACATGAGTGATCTAATCAACAAACTAAAAGAAAAGGCCAGGTTAGGCTACCTTTTCAGTTTCACGTTGAAGTGTCAAGATCTGAAGTGATGTCTTGATCTGCATTCATGGCAACATTAAGTTAAGAGAATAATGAAATTCAACTAGGATGTTCCAAAAACAAATAGAAGCTATATACAAAGTACGAGTGTCCAGGAAAAGTACAAGATGTTTTCCTAATTTACGATAAGGCTGAACAACAGGGAGTCCAAGAGGAGTGGTCCAACGAACAGGTTCATTTTCCGAAGCTACAATCTGTTATGACCAGGGCTGATCCTTATATAATAGAGGCCCGGGGCGAATAAAAATTAAGGGCCCTAATAATTTGAAATTTTTAATAATCTCCAAAAAATGACTTAATATTCATATCATTTCTGAATTTTGAAATAAAACAAAGCACAATGTTTAGAATAATAATTGGGCTAAATTGACAAGAATAGAAAAGGTAGTAGAACACTTCATAAGCAACATTTCAGTAGAACATAGCAGCAGCAGATCCTTCAGTAGTTGCAGTAGCAGATCCTTCAGTAGTTGCAGTAGCAGATCCTTCGTAATCAGCAGAACACGAGAACACAGCAGCAACCAGCAGCAGATCCTAGCAGTAGAACACTTGCACAGCATAGCGCATCACCAATAAAACTCTTCATAAGCGAGCAACAGAAACTTGTACCATCCTCTCCAACATTGTTTGATTACCTGTCACATGCACAAACACAAATGATCATGTTATGTGATTTCTTCTTGCATTTTTTGATGCAAAATCATCAATAATAGTATCAATCTCTAAATCTTCCACCATGTCTTTTTCAATACTTAAAATGGCTAGACCATTCAATCTTTCTTGTGACATCAATGACCTTAAGTAGGTTTTCAATAATTTTAACTTTGAGAAGCTTCTTTCAGCAGATGCTACAGTGACAGGTATAGTTAATAAAATACGACATGCAATTACAACATTTGGATAACAACCAACATCTTTTACAAATTTCAGAATCTCAATGGTTGTCTTTGGGGCATCCGGTAAAATGGTTTGTAACACTTTCATCTCAGAATACAGATCCTCTAAATCAATATCAGAAACATTATCATGAGAAAAGGTAGCATGAAATTTGATGCAACATTCTCTAAGTTCATTTTCAAACAACTTTCAACTGCTCAAATCTTTTTTTCTAATGAACAACTTACCATATCCACAATGACTATGAAGTAATTTAATCTAAAGGCCTCCTCGGGTGATTGAACTTCTTCGTCATTATCATTCTCATCATATTGCTTTTTTCTATTGATTCGGCGTTTAGTTTCAAAAACAGGTTCTATATTCATTTCACATGCTAGGCTCTTATCGATATTCATATTTGAAACAAACCCTTCATTTCTATACTTTTGAAAATGAGACATTATACCTTCTAGCAAAGTCATGGTAGTATCAATGCACATAGACTTAGATTGCAATTTCTTACTCACAATGTTAATAGTAACTAAGATGTCATACCAAATAATCATGCCAAGCAAAAACTCAAAACTTTCAAGTGATTTACATAAACTTTCAGCTTCACTCTTTAACTTAGCATCATCACAAGATCGACATAACTCCGATAAAGCTAATATTATTTGAGGAGTCTGAAATCTAATAGCTTCAACACTTTTTATTCGACTTTCCCAACGAGTATTGCACAAAGATTTAAGTGTTAAGTCAGGAACATTATCCAATAAAACCTTCCATCTTTTTGTAGAACTAGAAAATAAGGTATATACACGTTGTACCACACCAAAAAAGGAAACAGCTTTCACACAAGAATGTGCCATATCACTAAGAGTTAGATTAAGACTATGACAAGCACATGGCATATATAACGCTCTTGGGTTTGTTTCAAGTAATCGTTTTTGAACTCCTTGGTGTTTTCCCTTCATATTAGAACCATTATCATATCATTGACCCCTCACATCAGCAACATTTAGCTCAAGAGATTTAAATGCCTCAATCAATTCATTAAAAGCCCCAAACCGGATGTTTCATTCACATTCAAGAACTCTAGAAAATATTCCTCTCTTTGTACCCCATTGCTTTTGCTTGACATATTAACACATCGTACAAGTAAAGTCATTTGCTCTTGATGACTTACATCTGGGGTACAATCAAGAATTATAGAGAAATATTTTTCCCTCTGGATGACTCGTATGATAGACTTTTTAACACTATAGGCCAAGAGAGACATCAACTCATTCTGAATTTTGTGACCCAAATAATGATGATGAATTTCTTGATTTTGGATACGCCTTATATGTTCTTGCATTATCACATCAAATTCTGCCATCATCTCAATCAATCCTAAAAAATTCCCATTACTATGTTGGTAAAGTTTTTCATTAGATCCCCGAAAAGCCAAATTATGTTTAGAAAGACATTTCACAACAACAACAATTCTTTTTAAAACTTGCCTCCAACGCTCATTTTCCTTTGTTATTTCTAGTTGCAATTCTCTATTAATTGTTTCATTTTTTTTCAGCCGTAATCTCAACTCATTCCATGTTTTCATGTTATTCATATGCTCGACACTATTTTCATGTTCTCGAAGTCTCTCACTAAGATGCTTCCAATCTTTAAATCCATCATTTGCTAACAGGTATCTATTGCTTTCAGATTTGAACAACTTACAACAAAAGCAATAAACTTTGTCCACATGTTTAGAATAAACCAACCATTTTCTATCCGTAGTCTCTCCATTACTCAACTTTCTAGAATAATAAGAATATGAAAAATGTCTAGAAAAGTTATCTAAAGAAAACACAACATTCAGTTCTCTTATATGTCCCTTCTCAACTAAAATATCTCTTGTTTTGTTGTCAAGAACTTCCCAATTTCTAGGATAATAAATATCAAAATGAGGGGCACACTATTCTTGCTCAACAACTCCTAAACTACCAATATTAGATACATCAGGCATATCAACATTCTCATCCAAATGATTTTCATCAGAAACATTTTCATTAAGCCGCTCTAAATTACCAACACCTTCATGTGGTCCTATTTGTTCATAATTTTCAATTGGATCCACCTTTTTTATTAAAAACTTGTTCATAGCTCCTCTTTGTGATTTAATAAATTGTTCATTTTTCATTCTTATTTTCCTTTTAGCACTCCAAGATAAGTGCTTTTTAGGCAACATTGTAAGATTATATAAAACTATCACAATAAAAAAGGAGAATAACGGAACAAAATCACCTGAACTAATGAGAAGTGGAGAACCGACACCAGCCGTGAGCAATTCGAAATCAAAGCAAACCCTTAAAACCTCACTGTTGGCGTGCTAATGTGCTATATCTACAAATTTCCAATATAATTTAATCAATAGGCCATAAAATCTGAAGAAATAGGACCAGGTGAATCAATTGCCCCAAATTGAATCATTGTTGGCGTGCTAATGTGATTAATCAAAATTGCCCCAAATTGAATCACTCTTACCGATTGGCATCAATGAAGACGTCGACGCCGGTGACAGATTCGGTGGTGCTGGCGTGCCCCGTGCGACCGCCGACCGACGTTGGAGGTAGATCCGGTGGGTGGTGATGCCGCTGACAACTTGGAGGTAGATCCGGTGGTGATGGTGGCGTTATATAGGCATATAACCGAGAGCCTTGTAATTGAAAAGGCTTCATCTCTTCTCTTTGAATGCTAGACGAGGACTCCGATGTTGAAGAACGGCTCTTCGTCTTCCGATTCTTTGAGTCCCTCATCTCACACAACTCAAGCCTTCAATTGAAGTATTCCCCGGCTGAATTGCACGCGTGAAAAGATGTTCAACTTTCATTTATTTTTTTTCCTTTTCAATTAACAAGTGCTTGTATTTAATGCTTTAAGTAATTGGTTGGGCTATTGGGCCTTTTATTTAACGTGGCTGGGCCTTTTTATCAATGAACTTACTCTATTATAAGATATGTATATATACCTATCTAAAAATTTTTTTGGGCCCCGTAAAATTTTGGGTCCTGGGCAGGCGCCCAGCCTGCCCTTGCTTCTGGACCGGCCCTGATTGCCCCAAATTGAATCACTGTTGGCGTGCTAATGTGATTAATCAAAATTGCCCCAAATTGAATCACTCTTACCGATTGGCATCAATGAAGACGTCGACGCCGGTGACAGATTCGATGGTGCCGACGTGCCACTTGCGACCACCGACCGGCGTTGGAGGTAGATCCGGTGGTGATGGTGGCGTTATATAGGCATATAACCGAGAGCCTTGAAACTGAAAAGGCTTCATCTCTTCTCTTTGAATGCTAGACGAGGACTCCGATGTTGAAGAACGTCTCTTCGTCTTCCAATTCTTTGAATCCCTCATCTCACACAACTCAAGTCTTCAATTGAAGTATTCCCCGTCTGAATCGCACGCGTGAAAAGAAGATGTTCAACTTTCATTTATTTTTTTTCCTTTTCAATTAACAAGTGTTTGTATTTAATGCTTTAAGTAATTTGTTGGGCTATTGGGCCTTTTATTTAACGTGGCTGAGCCTTTTTTTCCATGAACTTACTCTATTATAAGATATGTATATATACCTATCTAAAATTTTTTTTGGGCCCCGTAAAATTTTGGGTCCTGGGCAGGCGCCCAGTCTGCCCTTGCTTCTGGGCTGACCCTGACTGATATACGGTGATAATGTGTTGTCTTACGGATGCCTTTTAAGGCACCTAAATGTTTCACCAAGGACATCTAGCTGCAAGAGTGCGCGTTATTGCTTGTTCGGGCTGGATATTGGTGAATTTTGTACTAGACATAGACGAGGTTTATGCAGGGAAGGATTCACAAGTCTTTCCGTAGCTATCCCATTTACTCTAATAGAGTAATATGTAATAGAAGAACATCATAAGGACGGACCTATCACATTACCTGATTTGTGTTGTTGAAGATGCTCATATGGATAATACTGTTGCCCAATAGTCACTTGTAAACTGCTCTTTTTCCTGATCTTTGATGTGTCTTGAAATGCACTTCTTGTTTGTGTTGTAACATGAAATTTGTTTGGCGCAGTTGTTGCTGAGTTTCCAAAAGTCCTTTCCCAATCTAGAATTTCCCCCACTGCCGGAACGTGGAGACTTTGATTTAAGAGAGGTCTTAAAATCTCCTTACTTCTTCAACTAGTACGAGCCAGGGTTCATCTCATGGTGTTCCTTATGCTATGACCCTCTGTTCTTTGGAAAGAGAAGTACCGCAGCTGATCAATCCTGGCTAGGCAACCTTCCTACATGTATATAGGTCAGCGAAGTTGTACATACATCCAAGTGAGTCATTCTTCCAATCCGATTCTCAACTTAAGTTGCTTTGCCTAGGGAAGAAGCAAGATTATAGAAATCAGCTGATTCAAGCAATGATGAAGAAAGGATGCTTCTAGTTACGAAGCGTCTATTGTGCAAACACGTGGTGGGGCTTGTATGGAGCACTCTGGAATCTGGTCCGATAGGGTTCCTGGTCCAACGTCCCAATGAGGGCAACATCCCAGGACCCGACATCCCAATGAGGGCAACACCTACGGCTGTGCTTCACCATGCTAGATCTTGTAGCTGATTGATTGTTGCCAATATATTTCAAGAATGTTTCTGGAAAAATAGCATTGTGATTTTGTGAGTTTGTACCTTGCGTTTGAGTAACAAATACACTATTTATTTTCTTCTGAAGTGCTGTGCTAACTGCTAATTATAAATGAATACACATTGAACAACAAGAACAAGGACCACATTGTTCATACCAAACTGCAAGCAAGAGATAATATAAATACATACATCTCTCTGTAGAGATGGAAGGAAAAACTCTTCCCTAACAAAGCATAGCATCCCTGATTCAACTGTTCCTCACCCACTTTCCCTTTTGATCCACAAATGAGTGTTTGAGAGCTTTAAAACAATGCCCAATTTACAGTAATTTCATACTTGCAAGGAAATCGTGTAGCCATGAGATGATAGTACTGCTTTGCGAGTTTTCAGAAAGTTGGAATGAGATTGCAGTCAAGGGGCAAGTTGCCTTGAAATGTGGTTGAGTTTTGAAAGCGCTATGTACTTATAGTTATGCTTCATCAGGAGCAGTCTTTGGTTGTATGGAAGCGTAAGGAAATGGTTTCGTTGCAGTGTAGATATGACTTGACATATAAACTCAAGGTTCGACTTTCATATGAGCAGGTGGCAACGAACCTGCAGATGCATAATAGGAAAAGTGAGATCTCTTGATTTGCAAGAACTTTTGCTGATGAATTTTATTATTAAGGTTTCTAATGTAAGACAGAAAGACCATACTATTTGTATCTTGATTGTCAACTGGAGCAGTAGGATCATAGCCCATCTGAACGACGTTTTGGAGATCATAGTCCCAAACATTAGGCATCTGTAGAAACGTTATCACAGGAAGATTAGAACTAACTTCACGGTATGGTGTATCATACTGGTTTATATGAACTGATGCTAGTCAAACAGAGCTCGCACTTGCTATTGAAAATTAGAGGTTTAGAAAACAAGGCTGGATAAGAAAGTTACCTGTGGAGTGGATTCCCTGTAACCTTCATTCATACACAAGGGAGGGTTAAGATTTCGCAATGCATCTGAAGCGTTCCTGATGATGGGAAGACTGGGATGGATGCTGGTTGACTGAGAATGCATTGGATGATAAGCCATTGACACATCCGGCGAGAATCCCACTGAAGATGAGGGACCAGCTGCAGCTAGTGTCGGGAACATTTGCTATAAGAAAGAACCATAGATTCAGATGAACTCCAACATGTAGCAAATTGACAATAAAATCAATAGTCAAACATACGTATGAACTGAAAAATAAGATTCACTCACTTCCTTTGCTAGGAGACTATCAATGTTGAAGTCCACCCTAGGATCAACAGTGGCAAGTTTCATAGACAGGAACTGCAAAATCGAAGACGAAACATGAAAAACACAAGAGATGCGATGAGCGAAAGACTATTCGACATGAAAATAATATCAAAAACTTGATCAAGAACCATCTAAATCTCTACCTCAACTTGCCGTTGTAGAGACTGAACATAATTGATAATTTCATCAAGCATAACAGCTTTGCCAGTCACCTGCAGCACTAACAAGATCAATAAGTCCGAGAACTTGTAAGATAATAACGGAGTACTAAATTCCGCTTTATGAATGAGCAAGACCGAATATTGACCTTGCTGCAACCAGGAACAAGATCTTGAAGAAACTTCATCCTTTCACTGATCTTTTCCCTTCTAATCTATTATGCAGATAAAGCCAATCAAATTTCAGCTGCGCTGAACGTAATCCGTCAGCTCAAGCAAGATTACACACAGATAGAAACCATACCCTCTCCGCAAGACTGTGACTATTTGTAGCTTGTCCTCTTCGCGCTCTGATGTGAATGTATTCCTCCTTTGAAGCATCTGAACCTTGGGGATTCGGTTTACCATTTTTCACAGTAGTCTTGGTTTTAGGAGGCGGTGAACTTTGTTTACCGATATCATTCGCATCTTCACCTGATAGCTGCTTAGACTGCTCAGGTTCAGTATCCTAAAAAAGTAATGAATAAACAAAAAATATGTTAAATCTCAAAACTGAAGGCTTCGAATATAATCTCACAAGCAAATTTTTACCTGACCAGCCCTTTTTCTCTTCTTCGGGCCAAACCCTTTAGGCAAGGAAGCCTCGGTAGCAGTATCCATTAGAGATGTATCGTCTTGTTTGTGTCCACCAAAAGACTCAGCTTCATCAGATTCAGTTTGTTTCGCTTCAGCACAGCGTCTCGTGTTCTTCACCTGCGGGCTCCCTTCATCCTTGGAAGTTGAAGGCGGGTTCGTTTCATTCTTCTGAGGCTCCTCACCACACGCAGGCCGTGTAACAGCATCCATGAAGCCTTCCATTGGTCCAGTCAGCATTGAGGTAAGTTGATGATAGGGACTAATAGCATGGTTCATGGGAAAAGAGCTCATCAAGTCAGCCATATTCCCTGAATTGAAACACGAGAACCGGGCAGCTCGCTCAATGAAAGCCGAATCTGCAGGAAGCTGGGACAAATGTGGGACACTGCCTGATACACCAGGCAATAAGAAACCACCTTTCGAAGCCGAATTCGGATCCTGCCATCCAGCATCAGGCCTGATCCTCAATGAGCCCAGAACCGGAACCCCTCCAGCTAAACCAATTTGGTTCACACTGCTATACGGTTGTGAATTGCTAGGATTGTCCCAAACACCATACGAATCGGCAACTGAACTCATGGAGGCCGAATTCACGAAATTTCCGCCTCCAAACTGACAATCTAAAGGCAACCGAGGTTCCTCATTCCTCTTCTCAGAGTCCGACTTTTCCTTGTCACCCACATCCATATGAAAACACAAAATCAGGAAAACCCCCAAACCCTAAGCAATGATTTCAAGCTCACCGGGTTCGAAGTTAGAGTCTCAAAGACCTAACTGGGATGCAAAGGTTCAGTTTCAAATGGCAAGGGCTGTAATTTCACTACCTACAGAGAAGAAGCAAATCAAACATTTAACAGTGCTGATAAGTTGTGCTGGGTTCAATCAGTATCAGCTTAAAGGTGGGCGAGTTGAATAAAAACAAAGAAAACCCACTTCAATTAATGAGGTGAAAGCAACATAACGGGGATAAAAGCAAAACCCCATGTACTGAAATCTGTACTACAATCAGACAAGTGTTAAACCATCACTGTTAACAAAGCCATCAATGAAAAAAATTGTAGTACAATTCAAAATTTAGACAGTGTGAAAGGGGGAGGCCTACAATGAAAGCCACAGCAGAGGAATCTAGCTTCAAACAGGAAACAGGAGCAGAAAAAAGTCCACAGCAACGGTCAATTAGGCTAAAGAACATTGATTTCAGCAAAATCAAATAGCCCCCTTTTTTCTCCTCCATTCAAAATATAACCCTAATCAGAGAAATCAAACACCAGAACTGAAAAATCAGAAGAGAAAAATACCCAATTTGGAGATTTGGTGCTTACTTTTGCTGTCTGTACAACAGTCGAAGAAAAAGCAAGGAACTTTAATTGAATCCCTCCAACCTTGTTAAACTTATCTCACTCAGAAGCTAGTGTTTAGCTTCCACGACTGCCAATGTTTTTTTTTTTTACCAGGAAGAACCCAGAGAGAAAGTAAAAATAGGAGTGATTAATTAAGAGAGAAAATTTGGTAAACAGGTACGGAGAGAGAGAGAGGAGTAGACCCAGATAAAAGGTACTGCATTTATACCCACGCCTGTATAGATATCAGAGCTGTTGATGATTAACCACCGCCACTGCTACTGTCAAACTTGAATTTTGATTAAAGAAATACCAGTACTGTAAAACAATGATTTTGGTTATGACAAGAAGATTCAATTTTTTTCACTTTAATCCGTAAATAAATCACTATGATTAGCTGTACAGCAACCCTGACAGTGCCAACTCCCTCAATTTTTAGGGATTTTCTGGTGGATCTTGTGGGATTGTTCTTGATTGCACCTGGGGAGGGTCGCCATTTAAAGCCCTTAATTTCAATCAGAGTTTCTGATTGGTCGATGGATTCTACTGGTCTTTGACCAACTTTCTATTCCTTTTCCCCCTACTCAGCTCTTACAGTACATAGATGCAACTTAGGCCGCGTTTGGCAATTGGCACCATATCTTTGTCCTTTATCATGTTAAATTTATTCATTATCGGTTACTATTGTTTTCCAAAGCTCGTGTTTGGTACCAATGTACATCATTTCGACTAATACTTTTAAGCCTATATACTATCATGAATAGCATTTATCATTGACAGATACGATGCCTAATCAACGAAAATTATTTTCATTCGTTATTTTTTTGGGGGGTTCATCTAGATTAATGATCCCTAAAATTTACAAGTTTTTTTTCTTATTAGAGGAGCATCTCTAACCGTTTTTCCATTTTGAGGATTTTTGAGTTTTTTGAGAATTGTAAGGTATTTTTTGATGCAATAGATTAACTATCACCTTGAATTGGTAAATAAAGAGCGGCCATTCCGGGGTTCGAATTGGGAATCTATGAGTACTACCCACAAGTCTTTTTCAGTGAGCCATTATGAAATGGTTAATAGATTCACTATCACATTTTCCCTAAAGGGACAGTTACTATACATGCCACATTTTTTTCATATATTAGGAAATTGTCCACCATCCTCTTCATATTAGCAAAATGTTCATCCACTGCTGAAACGAAGTTGCTGAAATTGAATTTTTTTTTTCGCGAAATTGAGTTTTTTTTTCCCGCGTTGCTGAAACTGCTGAAACTGAAGTTGCTGAAAATAAGTTTTTTTTTCCGCGAGATTGAGTTTTTTTTTTCTGCGTTGCTGAAATTGAGTTTTTTTTTCCGCGAAATTGAGTTTTTTTTTCTGCGTTGCTAAAATCCCGATTTCAGCACTTTTGTTGATGCCGAAACCCCGGTTTCAGTACCGTTGTTGATGCCGAAACCACGGTTTCAGCACTGTTGTTGATGCTGAAACCGGGGTTTCAGCATCAACAACAGTGTTGTAATAAGTAAAACTAAAATTAAAAAAAAATTAAAATGACACCAAAGGTTTAAGGTTCAATTCCCACTGGCCTCAATTTTTTTAAAAAAATTCACCTCTCCCAAAAAAACATTTTTATTCTTTGTTCAACTTACACTCCACTCACTTTCTATGTTTTTACCCCCTTATTTAATTATATTCTCACTTCCCGACTTCCTATTACATACAAATTATCTAGCTATAACTAATTAAACCCCATAAAATTGGTGAAATTAGCCTCTCTTTTTTTTTTAAAAAAAAATTCGCCTCCCTCGAAAAAGCTTTTTTATTCTTTGTTCAACTTGAACTCACTCTCTATGTTTCTACCCCCTTATTTAATTATATTCTCACTTCCCGAGCTCCCTGTTATATACAAATTATCTGGCTATAAACTAATTAAACCCCATAAAATTGGTGAAATTAGGATTTGATTATGAGAATAAATTTTGTGAAATTTTCATTAGAGTTTGTGATTTTGAGAATAAATTGGTGTTTTAATTATTGTGTATGTGATTTTGTGAGTGAAATTTATGAATTGAATTTGGGGTTTGTTAATTGAATTTGTGAAGCTTTATGCAATATTTGTATTTTTGTATCCTACATATTCAAATCACAGTTTCTATCATGTCTTTGGGAACCAAAAAATATTATAAAGTTGATGAGTTTACAATCCTAGCTAATATGCAAAAGCCTTGAATTTAGCATGATTGAATTTCGATAAGTTTACACTCCTAAATATGACAAATGCCTGAATTTCCAATGAATGACAAGAAACCACTACCATAGCAACCAAGCAAGTGTAAGTCTACTTTTCTACAATCAACTTCTAAGTTGAAAGTCGTAGATTAGGTAAAATAGTTTATTTCAAGGCCAATATCTCAGTCTACAGTAGAAATTTCGCCCCACCTTTCGGAGGATCCTACGGCCGCCACTGTCGTCGGAGGATCAATTGCGACAGCGGCGAAGAGCGCCGGCGCCGAAGAGAGGAGCGTCACACTCGTCATCGACCTCATGTAAGGCAACAAAGACGAAGATGACGGCGATCTGATGGCATCGAATTCGCAGGCCATATCGTCTTCCTCTACGATCGGTGATCGTTGCTCCCATGAAAACTTGCTGAAACTCGCGCAGAGCAGGCCAGGTCGTCTTCCTCCGCGGTGGGAGATGAAGAAATCGACGGGGAAGTAGATCTCGGAATTGGATCTGCTTGCAAAGACGAAGATGACGGGGAGAGGAGCGAGAGAGAAGACGACAAGGAGAGAACGACCAAGAGAGGGAAGGATATCTGAGATTTGACGGGAAGGAGAGAGAAGAGAGATTTAAGATTTAGGTTTAGATATGAGGAGGGTAAATTTTTCCAGAAAATTATAGATGGACAAAAAACTAATTTAACAAGGTTGGGGGACACTCCCTCAATAAAGGCAAAAAAAAATTAAGGCCGGTTTGCCAAATTTTCTCTTCCCTAAATGTGCAATATTCTCCAAATTAAATAATTATTCAAATCTTCAAAAAGAGGAAGCTGTTGGAGTTAAAAACAAAAATAATTTGAAAAATATGTATTTTGTTTGAAAAAGTTTTCGGAAAACTCTTAGAGATGGTCTTACTCCCTAAACTTTAAGGCTTTCTAGTTAAATCACTAAACTATTGAAAGATTGCACCATTAACACTTCCAAAAAAAGAAATAATTTGGTGAAATGTCCATTTTCATATAACCCTTTTGCTAAATGTCTACCATAATCTCCCATTTTACTAAATGTCCAAATATTTTTCATAATACCAAGTTTTCCCTCTCTTTTAATTTACCCTCTCCGTCCTCTACCTCGATCCGCTTTTTTTTTTTTCCAGATCTGAGAAGATGCTGCTCGAGCTCTCGGACTCCTCTCCCATAGCGCCTCCTTCATTGACGTTGATGCCAACCCGAATCTGCCTCCTCCACACTCGCCGTCGGGGATCCCAAGGAAACGTTCTCCTTCTATGTCACCCGCCAAAGAATGCGCCGACCCTCGCTCCTTTAGACTGATGCCGCCGACGAGGAGACCTCGGCAAGGAGTTGAACTTCCGACTCTCTGGTGTATATATTGTTAGATCTATTGTTTTGTCATTTGCTCAATATAGCAGTGGGTTTTGTTGTTGTGTAACCTTGAATTTCATTGTGTTTTTTCATTTCATTTCAACTGCAACTCGATCAATTACTCCCCAAATTCTCATTGCTATTCTTTTTGTTTCATATTATCAGAGGTTGTAATTGATTGATTCATCGTTTTGTTAAAGTTGTTAGATATATAATGAAATTCAAGTTGTGTTTCCTCAACCTGATAAGTGCTTTGAATCCAAAGGAAAAAAGTGAATTGATTGGAAGGGGCACTGGAACTGTCAAGCTGAGCTTGTGTTCGTTTGTGACAGCTAATTAAAGGTGCTACTCATGAATGCTTCAACAAATTCTTGGATTGATTTTATCAATGGGTGTGCCAAAGTGGAGAATGGGGATTATGTAATTCTTTGGCAAATTAATTGATTTGTAATGGTTAGATTTGTGTTTAAATTGAATTTCATGTATAGATATATTTTCGTAGGTTTCATTAAAAGCATATTGAATAAGATCAGTAAGATATACACATATTTTTATTTTGATGACACATCGATCTTTTTATTAAGGTGACACCAGCGGTGACAATATTGTTTTTAGATGTTGTGTCCCCTTTGTTATAGAATTTATTTTTGGTGACAATGGTGGTGACATTGTTTTTCTGTTGATGACGCCGTTATTTACACTATAAAATTGTCACTACATGTGTCTCCACTATTAAAGGTGGTGACACCACAAATAACACTTGCCCTAAAGTTTTCCTTTGTTGATAGTTGTAGTTTTGCTTAGCATTAGCCCTTCTAAGGTTTGTGCTTCCCTTGTCCTAGGATTTTCTTTTGGTGACAATAGTGGTGACACTCGTATGTGAACTTTGTGATGACATATATTGAACACCACATGTTCTTTTGTTTAGAATTAACCTCTTTAATGTTTCTTCTTCTCTTGACATGGAGTTTTCCTTTGGTGACAACAATGATTACATTTTTTTTATTGTGGTGACACTACTAATAACACTTTCCCTTTTCCTAGGGTTTTTCTTTAGTGACAACAGTGGTGGAATTTTTATTTATTGTGGTGACAATACTAATAACACTCCCCCTTGTCTTAGGGTTTTCCTTTGGTTACAGCTGGAGTTTTGTGGGTTTGTGTTTCCCTTATCCTAGGGTTTTCCTTTGGTGATAGCAATGATGACAATAATAATTAGACTTTGTGATTACATATACTGAACAATAAGTTTTCTTTTGCTTAGCATTAGCCTCCTTTAGGGTTTGTATTTCCATTGTCTTAGGATTTTCCTTTGGTGACAACAGTGATTACAATGTTTTTACCTTAGCAACACTACTAATACCACTTGCACATTATTTCACTTGGTACACTGGTGGTGACAACCCTTGATATACTTGTGGTGGCAATGTTTTTATGTTGGTGACACCACTATTGACAAACTTAGTCATTCATCTCTTAATGGAGTACTATTTTCATTTGGTGATAGCAACAACGACATTTTTTTTTTTTGTGGTGACACCACTAATAACACTTTCCTTTTTCCTATAAGGCCCTAAACCCTAAAAACTCAACCCTAAACCATAAACCATATTGTACACTACGTGTTACTTTATTAGCATTAGCCCCTCTATCGTTTTTTTTGCTTCCGTTGTCCTAGGCTTGTACTTTGGTGACAGAAATGGTTACATTGTTTTTATGGTGGTGACACCACTAATAACACTTTTGAAGGTTCGATAATGTATAACAAAGTGTAATAGAGATACTCTAGAAGGGGGATTGAATAGAGTATGTCAACTTTTCGCTGATAATCTCAAGGCTTTTGAAACGCTTGCAAAACCCTTTGAGATTTGACTTAATTCTTTCCTCTGAAAAACCTGAATTACAAGAGAGTTATACAATTTGAAACAAGTGCGGAAATATGGTAAAGCAATAAGTAAAGAACGCAACGAATTGTTAACGAGGTTCGGCTCCTTAAAGGCTTAGTCCCCGCCTAGGGTTCTTCCACAACCCTAGGATTCAACCGGCTTTATTGATTCACAAGACTTAGGATCCTAATAGCTCACCGAGATGCCTCTCTCCTATACAATTGCAATCTAGTCAACTCACGTTCCCTTGGAGTCCTAGACCAATCTAGAAGAGCCTTACCTCTCTCAGCTATCTAGTACAATCCTCTTACACTTCGTGAACCAATAGCCTAGTGTCCACTTCCTGAGTTATAAACTCTCGAGTATAACACTCTCTCAAAATATATCCTATAAGCTCACCGTGTAAGTCTCAAATGCTTTGAAACAAAATATACAACTCTTAACGCCTAACAGAGAGTACACGAAGAAGACAGATTGACTTGAGGGCTTTGTGTGCGATGTAGATCAATGAGGTTTTCGTTCAACACTTGTACTTGTTTTCTCTTCTTCATCTCCTTTTTATATTAGATCAAATCGGCTCTCAACGGCTAGAACAGATCACGACAATCTTCATAATCTTCTATTCTGGACAACTTCGAAGCCATGATCCACCAGATTCGATCTTCATGTCCTTTTAGCTTAAGGAAGGAGATTTCATTCGAAATTCTTGCTGCATTGTTAGTGCATAATAATATCTGGAAATATATATAATAATAACATATAATAACATTCGGAACTAATATGCAAATAATACAGGTTTTGTGTTTCATCAACAAAGCTGTAGCTTCAAGACCTTTGACACAAGCTGTGTGTCAAAGCCTTTGAAACCATTTCCGATTTTCATCAAGGGAGTGGAGTTATCAATCTCCCCCTTGATGCAAGACAAAACCTGTGCATCCCTGTAACTTAGTCAAGAAGATATATTATAAGGCAAAATCCCAGGCAACGGCGCCAATTTGTTGTAAGGAGGAAATCAAGTATGAAATATAATGAAATAGATCAAACCAGATTTGTGCCCCAGCAAATAATTACAAGACCTCCTCCCTATGCAGTAGTGGGAAGTCAGGATCGATCCACGAGGAAGCGTGTCAACATATCCCAGGTAGCTGTAAATCTCACAGAAAAGCAAACAAAAGACAGAAACAAAGAAATGAAAACAGAAATAACAAACGAAAGCAGAAATAAAAGCAAAGACACAGAGTTACTCGATCTCGACAAAGCTAACTCGAGATCGACAAACAACAGTGACGATAGAAACTCAGAATCGATCACAGAAACTACTCGATCTAGACAAACAGGTACTCGATCTCGACTACTGTAGTACTCTAGATCGACTAGCCTAACTCGAGATCGACAAACAGACAGAAACTTTAAATGCAAACTTCGAACACAGAATCGCCGATTTCGACAGAAATAAACTCAATATATAAAGAACTTCCAAAGCCAGGGTATCAATGCCACAACAATAACCATGCAAAGTAACACATAAAGGCATAAAAGAGCATGCTTTCCATCAAAATAACTTTCGTTATTAACAAATAGGCATATAGAGGCTTTCGCATAAACCCTAATTGTTACTAACCCTTTTCACATAATTAATCCAAGTTGCATTAAGATCACTTTCGCTTAAATAACACAAACAAGGATCACCTTCAACTCTCGCAAAAGAATCATGCTCATAGGGATAGAAGACGAATCGCATAAAAAGATTGTACCTTCACCGCATCACCTTACATGGCCACCGTTGGGCTCACCCCAGCCCCAGAAGTGGGTGGACTACTCGCTCTTCATCGCAATAGCAGACATTTTTGATGAAAAAGAACTAACTTGCATTAAATAAACTCCAAACTTACAACCTCTTCTCTCTATGTGTAACTACTTGTCTCTGACTGAAATTGAATTATGAAAAACCAGCCCCTAAGGCTTTATTTATAGCCTTCTACTCCCTGCTATTCAAGGATAGAAATCTCTATCTATATCTAAATCTATATCTAAAAGCTTTAAAGATAAATAAATAAAATAAAGGAATTAAATCCAAGAGGGAAATTATATCTAAAATAGGTAAATCTTTCATGTGTTGATAGGTCTTCTCTCCATAGATAGATATTGATAAATCTCGGCCAAACTCGGATTCCTTCGGCTCCAAGGACTCCCAAATCGCGTAGGACAGCAAAAACGCGTAACTCGGCTTCGGGACGCGGTTTTCTCGATCTCGACAAACTCTACTCGAGATCGAGTAGGAGTGGCGTCGAGTATGGCTTGGCTGGGCTTGGTCAAGCAGCTGGTGCTCGTCATGGCTCGGACCTTGGCTCTCTGAGGTCCTCGAGATCGAGGAGCTTACTCGAGATCGAGTAACCATGTCTCATCGACTTGCTTGGTCTTGGTCGAGGACTCTTCTCCTCGACAATGGCTCGGACTGGTGGTGAAGATTTTGTCGATATCGACAACTTTTATCGAGATCGAGCAAAGTGTGCCCGGCGTCTCCGGGTCCTTGGCTTCTCGACTTGGCACGTCTCTTAGACTCCAGACATGGCATCAGGATTTGGTCTATCTCGACTAGATTCCTCGAGATAGAGTAAGGCTCCGGGAGTCGGGTTGTCTCTGACTCAGTTTCCTCGACCAGTGCTTTACTCGACCAGATGTGCTCGGATACCTTTGTCTAGATCGAGTACAGTAACTCTAGATCGAGTACATCTGGGCTCTGGCTTGATTCGTCCTGGTTCCGCTGCTTCTTGACCTTGGACTTCTGTAGTTGATTTCCGAGCTTTTTCAGCCTTTCTCAAAACTGCTGTAATTTGTCCCGAATTCTGCGAAATTAAACAGAAACTGGTGTAGATTCCATAATTTGGAAAATAAGCATAAACTACATAGATTATGTATTATCTTAGCCCAAATGCATGAAATGTATGCAGAAAACGATATAAAAGTTACTGTAAAACATGGCAGATTCAGCTCACATCAAGAAACATCCAACAAAGTAAAACAAAACAAAGTGTTCCAAGACCCTGGTTCACAGCAGTTTTAAAGTCTAAAACATCAAACCATCTCCCCCTTTTTGTCTTTCAAAAAAGGGAGGAGGATAAAAACAGTAACTAAAAGTTTTGAAAAAACAACCAAAACCAACAGTGTTTAGATCATGGGCTAGGGTAGGGTAGGGGTTTAGGATTCATCATCTTGAGCATCATCCGTGAACAGCAACTTCAGCTCATTCAGCAACTTAGCCACCCCGCCCATCTCCAGCAACAACTCTCGATGCAGCTCCTTAACGTCCAAGCGAACTTCCTCCAAACCCAACTCCAGGTTTTCCATGCGCTCCTCGATGGCAGAGGCAGTGGGAAGAGTTTTTGAGGGAGAGGCAAGACTCCAAGTCCCTTGGGGGGACTGAGTGATGCCAATCTTCTCAAAGCTCTTGGAGTCGAATTTACCCATATGATGTTGTTGTTCTTCATTTTCAAAATCAATTTTAGAAGCTTTGAAGACATGGGTCAAAAGGTTTGCGAAGGGGAGGGGAGTTACTTTTCTGGCTTTGCAGGTGTGAGCCATGGATCCTAGAATGGTATTGGCCAGATCAAGATCATGGCCATTCGAAATTCGGTATAGGAGGACCATAGCGTTGTCAGTGAGGAGGGAGCCAGAGTTGATACGGGGTAAAAGACATCTCACAATGACGTTGAAGATGATTTTGGCTTCGAGTGTGAGGGACGAGTGGGTAAGCTGTTTGGTGGTGTTGTTAGATGCTTCGGGGAGCAGGTATTTGGATCGGGAAAGAGCAACACATTGATCTTTTGTGGGGGTTTCAAGATAGGGTGGACAAGGTTTAGGAAGGCCAAGGAGATCAGCGAAGTCAAGGGAGTTGAAGGCGATTTTAACTCCTTTGATGACTGACTCCAGACCAACCATCACTAGTGTGTTTGGCTTTGAGGTTTATGTAAAATAGACGGGTGAGTTGGGGGTAGTATATGGATTCAAGGTTCAGAAGGGTCCAGGCAGAGGTTTTTTTGAGGAGAGAGATGCAGGGTAGGTTCAAAGCTTCTAAAAAATCAAGATCAATAAAATCTGAACAAAAAATCTTACGAGTTCTAAACTCATCTACCCACTATCCAGCCATCTCGACATTGTCAAAGCAGGAGGAGGGTAAGGATTTATTTACCTGGATAAGTGCAGGCGGATCGGCGTTTTTCCTTCGAGCTTTTGTAGGAGCAGTCGTCTTGACAGGCGCGTCAAAGCTTCTGAGAGTGGCTTTCCTTGAGCGCTTGAGAGGTGGAGACTTCTTGGCTTTAGTGGCTTTGCGCTTCTTCGGAAACGGGGGAGGAGGAGGAGGAGTAGGAGAGGGAACAAGTTCTGGCTCCTCTTCCTTTTCTTCCTCAGACCCCGAGTCCTTAGCAGACACTTCAGCATCATCTCCCTCGGCCTCCTCGTCATCATCAGCAGTCTCGCCGTCCTCCTCTTTCTCTTCCTTTGGTTCCTCTACAACGGGAACCTTCTTCTCTGCTACTCTTTGGGCCTCTTCCTCGGCCTCTTTCCTTGCTTTCTCAGCCTCTTCCTCGGCCTTTTTTCCTTGCTTTCTCAGCCTCTTCCTCGGCCTTTTTCTTTCTCTGGGCCTCTTCCTCGGCCTCCTTTGCAACATCTCGCTCTAGAATCTCATCAAGATCCTCCTCTTCCTCCTCTTCCTCAGCAATGATCTTTCTCTTCCCTTTTAGCTTTGCATTGAGAGAGTTCTTTGTCGGGCGCTTCAAGGACCGCTTGGTTTCAGCAATGGTGCTCTCAGGGACGGTGCTCGGGACAATGCTTGGGACAATTGCTTGAGGAGTAGGTTCGGGCTGAGGGGAGATCACAAGAGGTGTCTGGCGTCCTTTGGGGGTAGTGCCAAGGCGTTTAGGTGTGGAGATCTTTTTGGATTTGGGTGCCATGGATGGGATTCGGTGAATCTTCCAGAAAAAGGTTGAAGGAGAAGGTTAAAAGACGGAGGGTTTAGGTAGTTCTGGAGAGGTGGTGAATAGTTATGGTAAGAGTGTATGGTTTAAAAAGGGGCAAGAGGGTAAGTCGATGGGACGGGTTTATGGTTCCAATGGAGATAATCATAACACTACTCCCCAAAATTAAAAGATCTGATTTGCCAAAAATTCCAAATTCAAACCATCCTTTCACATTTTAAAGGCAAGAGAGAATATATCCGAAAAAAATAATTTCCATAAATAAAAAATACTCGGATATAAGATTTTTTGGAAAATGAAATTGGTAACAAATAAAGAAGGTTAAAATCCATTAAAACTATATTTGATCAAATATCTAATAATATATCAACCAAACATACGATCCGTTATATGTGTTCTACCATTCAGTTCACAAACTTTGACATGAAACTCAAAGGTCTTGACACTGAGTAGAAGTTTTTCTTTCGTAAAGGGAAAGCTCCCCCTACGAAAGTGCATCCCTGTTAAGCATTCCGATCTCACGTCTAATGAAGGTGAACCTGTCCTCTGCCAAAGGCTTAGTAAAAATGTCAGCCCATTGATAATCAGTTGAAATAAAGGATATGGACACATCACCTTTTTCGACATGGTCTCTAATGAAATGATGCCTTACATCAATATGTTTGGTCCTTGAATGCTGAATGAGATTCTCTGTAATGGAGATGGCACTTGTATTGTCACATTTAATGGGAATGTCTTTGAGGTTGATGTCAAGATCTCTCATTTGTTGAGCTATCCAAAGGATTTGGGAGCAACATGCTCCAGCTGCTATGTATTCGGCTTTGGCAGTAGAAAGAGCAACTGAGTTTTGTTTCTTTGAGTGCCAACTAATCAAGGATGCCCCTAAGAATTGGCAACATACCGACGTGCTCTTCCTATCCACCTTATAGCCTGCAAAGTCTGCATCAGAATACCCAATTAGAGTAAAATCTCTTTGCTTCGGGTACCACAAGCCAAGCTCCTTAGTGCCATTTGAGATATCGAAAGATCCTCTTCACAGCCACGAGGTGAGATTCTTTAGGTTCAGCTTGAAACCTAGCACACATGCAAACACTAAACATGATGTCAGGTCTACTAGCAGTAAGATATAATAAAGATCCAATCATCCCTCGATACTCCTATTGATTGACACTCTTTCCGGTCTTGTCTTGATCTAGTGACAAGGTTGAGCTCATGGGTGTCTTGGCTGCTTTGGATTGATCCATCTTAAACTTCTTCAAGAGAACCTTAGTATACTTGCTTTGGTTGACAAAGATCCCTTTCTTAGATTGATGAACTTGCAACCCCAAAAAGAAGTTGAGTTCTCCCATCAAGCTCATCTCAAATTCACTGCACATAATGTCAGAAAATTCCTTGCAAAAAGATGTGTTAGTAGCCCCAAATAATATATCATCAACATATATTTGAATAACCAAAATGTCCTTTCCTTTGGTCTTGATAAAAAGAGTCTTTTCGATCAACCCCCTTTTAAAATTGTTTTCTAAAAGATATTTTGACAAGCGCTCATACCAAGCTCTTTGGGCTTGTTGAAACCGTATATCGCTTTGTCTAGTTTGTAAACATGATTAGGAAATTTCGAACTTTCAAAACGTGGGGGTTGATCCACATAGACTTCTTCATCAAAGAAACCATTAAGAAAAGCACACTTGACCTCCATTTGATATAATTTAATGCCCATAAAAGATGCAAATGCTAATAAAATGCGAATGGCTTCAAGCCTGGCTACGGGAGCAAAAGTCTCCTCGTAGTCAATACCTTCTTCTTGATTGTAGCCTTGAGCAACAAGCCTTGCTTTGTTCCTCACGATCTTACCATTCTCATCTAGCTTGTTCCGAAATACCCAACGTGTGTGTTGTGAGGAGGAAATCGAGTATGAAATATAACAAAATAGATCAAACCAGATTCAGGCCCACGCAAATAAATACAAGACTCCTCCAATGCAGTAATGGGAAGTCAGGATCGAATCCACAAGGAAGCACGTCAGCGGTTCTCAGGTAGCTGTAAATCTCACAGACAAAGCAGCAGAGAAGACAGAAACACAGAAACAAGGAAAGAAACAGAAATAAAAGCAGAAAAGAACAAACAAAAGCAATGAACTAAACGAGACAGAAAAGACAAAGCAAAGCAGCAAATAAAAGCAAAGCAAAGGCTGGTCGATCTCGACCACAAGCTCCTCGAGATCGACAAAGGCAAGTCGACAGAAAACAGAAATCGATGACAACAGAGAAAATTTCAACTACACACAGACCAGTTCCTACTCGAGATCGACAAAGGCAGTACTCGATCTCGACAAGCTCTACTCTATATCGACTGGGGGACAGAAAATATAAATTGCAAATTCGAAACTAAAACTCAGATTTTCGATGAAATAAATCAATATATAAAAGACTTCTAAAGACAGGGTATCAACACCACAACGATAACCATGCAAAGTAACACATAAAGGCATAAAAGATCATGCTTTCCATCAAATAACTTTCGTTATTAACAAATAGGCATATAGAGGCTTTCGCATAAACCCTAATTGTTACTAACCCTTTTCACATAATTAACCCAAGTTGTATTAAGATCACTTTCGTTTCAATAATACAAACAAGGATCACCTTCAACTCTCGCAAAAGAATTATGCTTATAGGGATAGAAGACGAATTGCACAAAAAGATCTGACCTTTACTGCATCACCTCACATGGCCACCGTCGGGCTCACCCCAGCCCCAGAAGTGGGTGGACTACTCGCTCTTCATCATCAAGAAAGACATCAAATAACAAAAGAAACTAACTTGCATTAAATTAAATAAAGAAAGCTTACAACCGGCAAGACAAATCCGCTTTCGCCTTTCCACCTTGCTTGCTACAAACTCTCTCTCTCTATCCTACTTACTTGAATGGAATTGTGAATTGGAATGAATGAAAAACCAGCCCCTAGGGCTTTATTTATAGTGATCAAACCCCGCTAATCAAGGAAATAATCATCTATCTCTATATCTAAATCTATATCTAATTTGCTAAAAGATAAATAAAATGCTTTAAGGAAATAAATCAACAAGGAAAAGATAATTCTAAAGTGGGTAAGTCTTCATGTCTTGATAGATCTTGCTTCCTTGGATAGAATTGATCAACTTTGGATAGAATCTTCCTCCTTCGGCCCCAAGGAATCCCAACTCTACTCGGACAGATCTTCGTCGACGCGTTTCTGGGATCCAGTCTACTCGACATCGACAAGGGCCTCGTCGACCTCGACAAGGATTGTTCGTCGACTGGACTTTCTCGGGCGACTCTGCTCGACAGGCTCGGATCTGGGTTCCTGGGCTCGTCGATCTCGACCAGACGTCCTCGAGATCGACTAGGGTTGGTCGAGGATGGCTCTCTGTGGTGATGTCGAGGACTCCTCCTCGGCAAGGACTTGGACTGGCGCTGGATGGCTCGTCGATCTCGACCAGGGCTTGTCGAGATCGAGTAGGGTTGCTCGGCATCCTCGTCCTCGGCTTCTCGGGCAGCTCCTCTCCTTGTCGACTCCGGGTGTGGCACTGGGCTTCGTCGATCTCGACTAGGGCTTTGTCGAGATCGAGTTGGGTTCCGGAGCTGGGTTGGTCTGGCTCTCGACGTTGCTCCTAATCGACAAGGCTGGCTCGGACATGCTCGTCGAGATCGAGTAGGAGCTACTCGAGATCGAGTAGCCTGGTTTCTCGACTCGATTCGACTGGTTCCGTTGCTGCTTCGACCTTGGACTTCTGTAGCTGTTTTCCGAGCTGTTCCGTCCTTCCTTAGAATTGCTGTAAAATGCCTCGAATTCTGCGAATTAAACAGAAACTGGTGTAGATTCCATAATTTGGCAAATAAACATAAACTACATAGGTTCTGTACTATCTTAGCCCAAATGTATGAAATGTATGCAGAAATCGATATAAAAGTTACATTAAAACATGGCAGATTCAGCTCACAACAAACACCCCATACTTAAGCTTGCTTGTCCTCAAGCAATACTTTTATTTGTCATTCAGGGGAAGAATTCAAACTCTCAACATCTTAGATTCATTCTCATATGACCCTGCAATCAATTACCATCCTCGAAAAGGTACTAGTGTCACAGATTCATGCATGTGCAAATATATAAGAGTAACATCTACTCACAAAAGGAGGGTTATGCAAAAACAATTCATATGTGACAAAGCATTAATAATCAAGAGGACTTTAATTTAAGCTCAAATAAGGAGTAGATTGGTAAAAGGCTAAAGGTGGGCAATTTTTGGCAATGTGGTGCTAATGATCCGGGGAAATGGAGTATTTCCAAACTGAATTTCCACATTCATTCTCTTTGAGATTCATCACCTTTCATAATGCTTTTATCCATAATATTGCTTTTACCTCTCTAACCTCAGCACTGCCTTCTCGCGAGTCGCAAACATGGGTGTCATGAATGGCCCCGGATACTTAGTGCTTCGGACTCCTCACCTGGTGTCCCATCTCGCCAAACTATTATCTCAGCGAGCAGGGTCGATCTTTGATCGGATTTTCTTTCACTCATTAAATTTTCCATATATTTCAAATAATTCCGCCAAACTCCAATAATGATAACAATCACAAAAACACCATATAACAATCTCCATAATGTAACATCATTCTCAACATAATCCCCGGATAAGGTAAAGAATGGCAAATGTTTAGATCATGTGGAGCAATATTTGAAATAAGGCATATTATGGCTTTGTGTAATGCATAAGCATAGGTAAGGCTAGGATTATAAACAATGAGCATTATATGGAAATCTAAAGTCCTCCATCATCTTATCATGCAACATGTCAACAGCAATATCAAATTTTACCTCCTTTCATGGTTTTCAAGAAATAATGCACTTCATTGTGACTTCCCTTTACTAGGTAATTTCATGCTATATCTCTAATGAATCCAATTTTGCATCGTCGAGTTCAATATAAGCTTCCATGACATTAATCAAAATTTTTAATGGGGGTCATTTTTTCTCAAATTTTGGAAAACATGCATATAAGCACATAAATCAATAATGCATTCCAAAATAGCCATGTAGCAATTCTAAGCAATAATGCACAAGTAATGTCAAATAAATCAAATATGCATAAAGTAAGCCCTTCCCCCACCCCATACTTAAACATTACAGTGTCCTCACTGTATAAAAACAAGGGTAAAGAAAGAAACTCACAAGACAGATGTGCAGAGCCTCATATTTTCGAATGGAATGCCTGAGCCGAGTCCGTTTTTAGCGTGCATCTTATCCATGGACCTGAAAAGTGTAGAAGACATATACCGACAAAAACAAAACCAAAAGTGTTCAAAACCAAAAACAAGCAAAACAAAGTCTCAAAAGTCCTAAAAAGTCTATGTACAAGCTCTAGATTTTATAGTCGCTAGGCCGACTTTCCATTTATGCTCAAGGTGGCATCTGTAGGGCCCATGTAGCTTGGGCCTCAAATAAGACTCCATTCTTGTCCATCAGCTGTAATCCTCCAGAATGGATCTTGTTCACCACAAAAGGTCCCATCTGCTTCTTGTTGAATTTGTTGGGAAACCAATGATTCTTTGATTTAGAGACATAGAGCTTGTCTCCAACTTCATACTCCTTGGGCTCATCATTGGATATCCTGCATAAGCGTACATACCAAGGCAAACCTCTCCCATGTATAGATAAATCTTTAATGGAAATAGGAGAAGAAAGATCCATACCTTGGCTTACCTTCGCAGAGACGGAATCGGGGACCACTGTGTTTGATCGATCTCGACTAGGGCTAGTCCATCTCGACGAGTCTGCAGGTTCTGGTGGTGGTCTGCTCGAAGGGGCAGGAGTCGACGAAGAAGATCGCTTGTCGATCTCGACAAGGCTACTCGATCTCGAGTAGGCCTCTGCTCCTGGTGGCTGCAGCGTCGAGGAAGACGGATCTGGGGGAGTCGAGTTGTGGTCGATCTCGACAAGGCTGGTCGAGGTCGAGGACGATCCTTGCTCTGGTGGTCTCAGCGTCGAGGAAGCAGGGGCTGGGCTCCCCGAGTGGTGGTCGATCTCGAGTAGCCTACTCGAGATCGAGTAGGGTTCTGCTTCCGTCTGGCTGCTCGACGAGGCTGGTGCTGGTGGAGTCTCCTTGGTCTGGTCGAGGTCGACTAGGGTTCTCGATGTCGAGGAGTCTTGGTCGATCTTGACCCCATACTTAGTTCCTGTCAAGGCATCCGAAAAATAATTAATCCATAACGACTTGTCTTGATCTGTGTCGATTGGATTTTCTGTGTTCTCTTTGAGGATTGCCATGATCTCCTCCACCTGAGCCTCCATGTCCCTCTTTTCCAGCTCCTCAGGGGTCATATTTCTGACCTTGGGTTCCCCGCAGGTAATATAGCCAGCTGAGATAGATTTGACCTCTTCCATTGGACCTGTATGCCTTTCAGTTTTATTAAAAGAATACTCAATTACCTCATCGCTGATGTTGAAGGTGAGCACTCCTTTCCTTACGCTTATGTTGGCATCCACCGTCGCCAAGAATGGTCTTCCTAAGATAATTGGACAAGCAGGATCTTCTTGCATATCAACAACTAAGAAATTAGCAGGGACAAAGAATTTACCTACTTGTACTGGCAAATTATCCACCATGCCTGTTGGAATGACCACCGTGTTGTTGGCCATGTAAAGTCTAGCATCCACAGGCTCAAGGGCACCTATCTTAATCTTGGACCAAATCGTTAAAGGCATTATACTCACACTAGCTCCAAGATCACATAAAGCATTAATTTTATATGGACCAAATCCAATAGTTATAGCAAACTTACCTGGATCCGACCTCTTCTCCAATATGTCCAGATGGCTGCACTCCTCTATGATTTCAGCCATTGATCGCTTTTTGCTCAGAATCTCCTTCAGGAACTTGACATAGGATGGCATTTCATTGAGAGCTTCTGTGAAGGGGATGGTGACATTGAGCTTCTGAAGCATCTTAATGAAGCGCTGAAACTTCTTTTCTGCCGGGTCCTTTAGAGATTTTGTGGGGAAAGGCAGCTTCTTTTTCTGATTCGGAGCCAGAACAGATGTCGGAGGTGCTGCAGGCTGCTCTATGTCGACCAGAGGCTCCTCGACATCGACTACAGTCTTGTCGATCTCGACTAGATTTGGTGCTGTCGAGTTGTTGTGTGGTGCAGACGAGGACTCTGGAAGTTTCTCCTCGACATCGAGTAGGCCCTCCTCGAGGTCGACTAGGCCCTGGTCGATGTCGACTTGCTGTTCCTCGTTGTTCTGTTGCTTTCCGACCTCTGGCTCTTGCAATTGATGGCCGCTTCTGAGTTTTACAGCAGCGATGTGTCCAGTCTTCCCTTTAGGATTTGGTTCTGAAGATCCAGGGAGCGCACCTGATTGTCTGGGGATTTCTGCTGCTAATTGACCAATCTGTATATCAACTGATTTTCTCCATATATCAATTTCCCCAAGCCTAGAGTTGACACCTTGCATCTGGGTATAGACGGAGTTGAAAGATTGCCTAGTTTCTGAGTGGTTCCTCCGTATTTCCTCCAGGACTGTCTGTATATCATCCTTTTTCTGTTCTCTTTCCGGATGTCCTGGAGCTCTGTAGGGCGGGGGGTTCCTAGGGACACCTTGGTTCCATTGTGGTTGCTGAAACCTTTGGTCCCCCATGTAGCGATTGGGACCCCCTGCGTAAACTACCTCCTCTTGGTGTTCTGCCAGCTTGACTTGCTCGGTGTGTGGGCACTCAGTAGTGGTGTGCCTCTGTGATCCGCATTCAATACAAGGCTGGTTGACAGAGAGATACTTTACTTGTTTGATGAGCTTTTTGTTCTGGTCTCTATAGTACTGCTCCCTAACATCTGGATCAATCTCCTTAGGTGGATCATATAGGGGCATGGATGGTGCTGGCTTGGCGTATGGGTTCTCTTCATAAGTTGCAGTAGACCCATACTTGTTGTCGTAGGTAGTGAGCTTCTCTAGCACACCCCATGCGTCACTTGGCGGCATTGTCAGATACTCATAGCGAGTATAATGGTTGATTCTGTCCTTAGTGACTTGATCAAGAGAGTTGAAGAAGATCTCCTGAATGACGTAGGGTGGCTGTCCATGAGTAGGGCAAGATCGCAGAAGTTCTTTGTAGCGCTCCCATGCCTTTGCCAGCGGTTCCCCTTGCTTCTGTCTGAAGGCGGTGATTTTCTGGCGGAGATGTGCTGTTTTGGCGGGTGGGAAGAATTTGTTCAGGAACTCTTGCTCTACTTGGGCCCAGGTTGTGAGTGATTTTGGTTTCAGCCCTTCCAGCCATTTCAGTGCAGGCCCAGCGAGAGACCAGCGAAAAGCTTTCATCTTGACATATTCCAAAGTTGTACCTTCAGCAAGAATACGGCACATGTCAGCAAAGTTTGTAATATGTTCAAGAGGACACTCATTAAATCTACCATAGAAGGCATTATTTTTAAGCTCTATAAGAAATTGAGTGCGAATTTCAAAAGAGTTATCAGGGATAAGAATCGCCGATTCAGGCACGACGAGAGTCGGGTGCATGTAGTCCTCTGCCGTGGTTGGGTATTGGGCAAGCTCAGCCTGTGCTTGTTCCCTTGCTGCTTTCTCAGCGGCGATAGCAGCATCTTTAGCGGCCAATTCCCTGGTAAGCCTAGCGATCAGCTGTTCCTGTGTCTCCGCAGCTGCCATGGCTTTTTGCAGTTTAGCTCTGATGTGTAGTAGGCGCTCTGGTTCGTCTAAGCCGTCAAACTCAGGTGGTTGACCAGAACGGCGCATACACCTGTAAATTAACTCAAAGAAAAAGTGAGAACTGACTACCTAAGGCGCGATTGATAGCTTCCCCGGCAACGGCGCCAATTTGTTGTGAGGAGGAAATCGAGAATGAAATATAACAAAATAGATCAAACCAGATTCAGGCCCACGCAAATAAATACAAGACTCCTCCAATGCAGTAATGGGATGTCAGGATCGAATCCACGAGGAAGCACGTCAGCGGTTCTCAGGTAGCTGTAAATCTCACAGACAAAGCAGCAGAGAAGACAGAAACACAGGAACAAGGAAAGAAACAGAAATAAAAGCAGAAAAGAACAAACAAAAGCAATGAACTAAACGAGACAGAAAAGACAAAGCAAAGCAGTAAATAAAAGCAAAGCAAAGCCTGGTCGATCTCGACCACAAGCTCCTCGAGATCGACAAAGGCAAGTCGACAGAAAACAAAAATCGATGACAACAGAGAAAATTTCAACTCGACACAGACCAGTTCCTACTCGAGATCGACAAAGGCAGTACTCGATCTCGACAAGCTCTACTCTATATCGACTGGGGGACAGAAAATATAAATTGCAAATTCGAAACTAAAACTCAGATTTTCGATGAAATAAATCAATATATAAAAGACTTCTAAAGCCAGGGTATCAACACCACAACGGTAACCATGCAAAGTAACACATAAAGGCATAAAAGATCATGCTTTCCATCAAATAACTTTCGTTATTAACAAATAGGCATATAGAGGCTTTCGCATAAACCCTAATTGTTACTAACCCTTTTCACATAATTAACCCAAGTTGTATTAAGATCACTTTCGTTTCAATAATACAAACATGGATCACCTTCAACTCTCGCAAAAGAATCATGCTTATAGGGATAGAAGACGAATTGCACAAAAAGATCTGACCTTTACTGCATCACCTCACATGGCCACCGTCGGGCTCACCCCAGCCCCAGAAGTGGGTGGACTACTCGCTCTTCATCATCAAGAAAGACATCAAATAACAAAAGAAACTAACTTGCATTAAATTAAATAAAGAAAGCTTACAACCGGCAAGACAAATCCGCTTTCGCCTTTCCACCTTGCTTGCTACAAACTCTCTCTCTCTCTCTCTCTATCCTACTTACTTGAATGGAATTGTGAATTGGAATGAATGAAAAACCAGCCCATAGGGCTTTATTTATAGTGATCAAACCCCGCTAATCAAGGAAATAATCATCTATCTCTATATCTAAATCTATATCTAATTTGCTAAAAGATAAATAAAATGCTTTAAGGAAATAAATCAACAAGGAAAAGATAATTCGAAAGTGGGTAAGTCTTCATGTCTTGATAGATCTTGCTTCCTTGGATAGAATTGATCAACTTTGGATAGAATCTTCCTCCTTCGGCCCCAAGGAATCCCAACTCTACTCGGACAGCTCTTCGTCGACGTTTTTCTGGGATCCAGTCTACTCGACATCGACAAGGGCCTCATCGACCTCGACAAGGATTGTTCGTCGACTGGACTTTCTCGGGCGACTCTGCTCGACAGGCTCGGATCTGGGTTCCTGGGCTCGTCGATCTCGACCAGACGTCCTCGAGATCGACTAGGGTTGGTCGAGGATGGCTCTCTGTGGTGATGTCGAGACTCCTCCTCGGCAAGGACTTGGACTGGCGCTGGATGGCTCGTCGATCTCGACCAGGGCTTGTCGAGATCGAGTAGGGTTGCTCGGCATCCTCGTCCTCGGCTTCTCGGGCAGCTCCTCTCCTTGTCGACTCCGGGTGTGGCACTCGACCAGGGCTTGTCGAGATCGAGTAGCCTGGTTTCTCGGCTCGATTCGACTGGTTCCGTTGTTGCTTCGACCTTGGACTTCTGTAGCTGTTTTCCGAGCTGTTCCGTCCTTCCTTAGAATTGCTGTAAAATGCCTCGAATTCTGCGAATTAAACAGAAACTGGTGTAGATTCCATAATTTGGCAAATAAACATAAACTACATAGGTTCTGTACTATCTTAGCCCAAATGTATGAAATGTATGCAGAAATCGATATAAAAGTTACTGTAAAACATGGCAGATTCAGCTCACAACAGTGTGCCAATGACTGATTGATGCTTTGGCCTAGGCTTCAGGGTCCAGACTTTGTTCCTTTCAAATTCGTTAAGCTCACTTTGCATAGCAATGATTCAGTCTGGCTCTTGTAGGGCCTCATCTACCTTCTTTGGTTCTATAAGAGAAACAAAAGCGTGAAAAGCACAAAGATCTTTAAGTTTAGAACGAGTTTGAACACTAGATGTAGGGTCGGAGATGATATCCTTTAATGAGTGTGATGAGGAGTATTTGAACTTACTCTTGCTAGTCTCAGCTCCTTGGTTCATCACATCAACAAGATTGGTTTGTGGTACATCTGACTCCATGGATATGTTGGGCTCAGTTACAGCAGTCTCTGAAGTCTTAACACTTTTGGATTGGTCGCCAAGGGCTTTGGACTGAGCTTCAACACCTTGGGCCAATTCTTCAGTGTTAAGAATCTGATCCTGCATGTTTCTCTTCTTTGTGTTCTTGGTAGCAATGTCATCACCATTCTCATTCTCTGTATGGCTGTTAAGATCTAAATCTGCAACACTTTCACTTAAAGAACCGTCATTGCATTCATCAAATATAACATGTATACTTTTCTCAACCATCTTGGTCCTTTTATTGAAGATTCTATATGCTTTGCTACTTGTGGAGTAGCTAAGAAATATACCTTGATCACTACGCGCATCAAATTTCCCAAGGTTATCTTTTCCATTGTTATGAACAAAACAAGTACAACCAAAAGGTTTAAAATACGATATAAGGAGTTTGCGGCCTTTGAAAAGTTCATAAAGAGTTTTCTTTAAGATGGAACGAATAAGACAACGATTCAAAATATAGTTAGTTGTGTTAACAGCTTCAGCCCAATAGGTTTTAGGTAATGCATTTTCTAAAAGCATAGTCCTGGCCATGTCTTCGAGGGTGCGGTTCTTTCGTTCCACAACCCCATTTTGTTGAGGTGTCCTAGGAGCAGAAAAATTATAGGAGATGCCATATTTAGCACAAAACAAATCAAACTAAAGTTGATCAAACTCCCTACCATGATCACTTCGAATTGACACTATGAGCTCGTTTTTTAAAGTTTGCAACTCCTTACAAGGTTTTGAAAACTCAAACGATGCCTCTGATTTTTCTTTTAAAAATGCAACCCAAGTATATCTCTAGAAAATTGTCAACAACAACAAGCATGTACTTTTTACTATTAGGAGATTTGACTCGCATAGTACCACATAAATCCATATGTAAACGTTCAAGGGGTCTACAAGTACTTACAACCTTTTTGGGTTTGAAAGAGTTACGTGTTTGTTTACCTCGTGTGCATGCTTTGCACATATCAATACCTTTGAAGTCCATCTTAGGTAGTCCTCTTACAAGCCCTTTGGATACAAGCTTTTGTAGTGTATGTGGGCTTACATGACCGAGTCTCCCGTGCCAAAGCTTTGGATCGTCCGTCAAAGCCTTTAGACAGGATAAGCTTCCTTGTGCCACTTGCTCAGCATTCACAGCATAGATGTTGTTATAGCGATAGGCAGTTAGAACTATTTCACCTGTATCTTCTCTGCACACTAGAAATCTTTTCTTGTTAAATCCAACATCAATACCAGTATCACATAGTTGAGTAACACTAAGCAAATTATACTTCAAACCATTAAAAAGATAGACATTTTTAATGCTATGGTTAGGATCACTCCCAACACTACCGATGCCAACGATGTCACACTTTCCTTTGTCACCAAGAGTGATTGTTCTAGTGGATTGCTTCTTTAGATCATGGAAGAGAGACCTCTTCCCACTCATATGTCTCGAGCATCCACTATCAATAATCCATTTTTGCTCTTTCACCTTGGTGATCTCCTCAAGTTGCTCATCGTGGGATTCATCTCCTGAGGCCATGAGACAAAGGTTGGTCTTCTCATCATCGGAGTCTAAGTCACCTGAGTCGGAATCACTCCAAGCTGCCACCATGGCTTTCTTTTTCCATCTATCACCTTTCTTGAACTGGCTCTTTTTCTTTTGAGGGCAATCTTTCACTAGATGGTCTGTTTCACCACATTCAAAACAAGAGAAAGGTTTAGTCTTCTTGTCATATTTGTTGTATTGAGACTTACCTCGAAATTTAGAAGACTCTGATCCATCTTTGTTGTTGAATTGCTTCTTCATCTTGAGGATTCGAGAAAGTCCCCTTGTAATGAGATCAAAGGGATCATCCTCATCTTCAGAATCAGACACATCTTTGGGCTCATCCTTCTTAGACTTGAGTTCCAAGTTCTTAGTGCTTGTTGGGATTTCTCCATCGTCTTCATTGAGAATCATCTCATGTGTGATCAACTTCCCAAGCAAGTCATCAAGGGGTAGAGTGGTGAGATTTTGGGCTTCTTCTATGGCTGACACCTCAATATCTTCCTTACTTTCTCAACATTCTCAAAGGTCTTGCCAAGAGAGTCAAGGTTGTTCGTGATTTCCGTGAATCGTGTGAACATGGCCTTAATAGACTCATCGGGCTTCATTTTGAAAAGTTCATACTTTCGAAGGAAGATGCTGATCTTGGTGTCCTTCAGTTGACTGGTTCCTTCATAGGTGACAACCAACTTGTCCCAAATCTCTTTAGCCGACCTACAAGATCAAATACGATTAAACTCATCAATACTAAGACCACAATATAGTAAGTTAATGGCCTTATAGTTCTTGGAAATGAGTTCAAGATCCGCTTGGACGTATTCGGCCTCAGTCTTCGCGACTTTGCTTCCATTTGGTCCGTCTTTCACAAGAATCTTTGGACCATTCTCTATAATGTTCCAAAGTTCAAGATCTTGATTTATAATGAACATTTTCATCAAGGACCTCTAGTGGACGACGTTGTTTCCCACAAAGAGCGGTGGTCTACTGGTAGACCTCCCTTGTGCAAATCCTCCGCTTGCTTCACCAGACATGATAAAAACTCACAAGATTGTTAGATCAAAAGCAGTGAGTAAGGCTCTGATACCAATTGAAGGTTCGATAATGTATAACAAAGTGTAATAGAGATACTCTAGAAGGGGGGTTGAATAGAGTATGCCAACTTTTCGCTGATAATCTCAAGGCTTTTGAAACGCTTGCAAAACCCTTTGAGATTTGACTTAATTCTTTCCTCTGAAAAACCTGAATCACAAGAGAGTTATACAATTCAAAACAAGTGCGGAAATATGGTAAAGTAATAAGTAAAGGACGCAACGAATTGTTAACGAGGTTCGGCTCCTTAAAGGCTTAGTCCCCGCCTAGGGTTCTTACACAACCCTAGGATTGAACCGGCTTTATTGATTCACAAGACTTAGGATCTTAATAGCTCACCAAGAAGCCTCTCTCCTATACAATTGCAATCTAGTCAACTCACATTCCCTTGGAGTCCTAGACCAATCTAGAAGAGCCCCACCTCTCTTAGCTTTCTAGTACAATCCTCTTACACTTCGTGAACCAATCGCCTAGTGTCCACTTCCTGAGTTATAAACTCTCGAGTATAACCCTCTCTCGAAATATATCCTATAAGCTCACTATGTAACTCTCAAATGCTTTGAAAGAAAAGATACAACTCTTAACGCCTAGCAGAGAGTACACGGAGAAGACAGATTGACTTGAGGGCTTTGTGTGCGATGTAGATCAATGAGGTTTTCGTTCAACACTTGTACTTGTCTTCTCTTCTTCATCTCCTTTTTATATTAGATCAAATTGGCGCCTCTTTCAAAGAAGGATCTTCTCTCAACAGCTAGAACATATCACGGCAATCTTCATAATCTTCTATTCTGGGAAACTTCGAACCCATGATCCACCAGATTCGATCTTCTTGTCATTTTAGCTTAAGGAAGGAGATTTCATTCAAAATTCTTGCTGCATTGTTAGTGCATAATAATATCTGGAAATATATATAATAATAACATATAATAACATTCAAAACTAAAATGCAAATAATACAGGTTTTGTGTTTCATTAACACAGCTGTAGCTTCAAGACCTTTGACACAAGCTGTGTGCCAAAGCCTTTGAAACCATTTCCGATTTTCATCAAGGGAGTGGAGTTATCAACTTTCTTATTCATCTCTTAATATATCATTGAGCTTTTCTTTGGTGACAACTGTAGTTGCACTTTTTTTTTTTATGATGGTGACAATTATATTTGAACTTTGTCATTATTTATATTGAACACCATATGTTATTTTGGTCAGCATTAGCCCCTATAAGACTTTTTTCTCGCATTAGTCCTATAGTTTTTCTTTGGTGAAAGTAGTGGTTTCACTGTTTTTTTTGTGGTTACACCAATAATACTGGTGACAACCTTTTTTGTGACAATTTTTTTCAAATTTATTTAACGAGGTCAGTGTTACCAACCTTATCAATAATGACTGGTGACACCATTGGGGATACACGTGGTGACAATTTTTTTTATATATAATAACTCTTTATTTGTTTAATAAGGTTAGTGGTACCACCCTTGTTGGTGACATCCAAGGAAGCTAACAATAACAATGATTAAAGTTTTGGATTTGCCACTTGCATTCCTGCAAAACAAAATGATCAAACTCCATTTAAATGCTACGTCTAGCCATTACACATAAATACAAGTCAGGAGAAGCAAACTTTCATAAATCTAGTTTTCAGATATCACCTAATATGGGACGAGCGACTATTTCTTAGATCTCTTCGAGATTAGGAATTCTACACTCCACGCCAATAGAGAAATGTCTTGGATGCCCTATTATTAATGGACGGGCTAATAAAGAAACTTTTAACCAAGTCGTTCAAAAAACTAAGGCACAACTTTCCAAATGGAAAGCTTCTTTGCTAACATCAGAAGGCCGCAAGGTCCTAATCAAATCTAACCTTAGTGCACAACCGTCTTTTCTGATGCAATCTTTTATGCTTCTCGTTTCTATCCTTGATGAACTGGATAAGGTCTACCGACAATTTTTCTGAAATAAACAGTTGTCGTCGACTCCTCCTATTAGTTGGGATAAAATTTGTTCGGACACCTTGGCAGGAGGTTTAGGGATATACAAAGCCAAAACTATGAAAACTGCATTGCAAATGAAACTCCTTTGGAAAATCATTGCTGAACCGACTAATGTCTGGGTTCAGGTAATCAAAGAAAAATATCTTAAAGGTACTGACTTACTTTCTTATCAACAAAAGGGTGGAACCTCTTGGCAGTGGTCAAAACTGATGCCTATCCGGAAAATTTTTGCGAAAGGAGTTCGATGGGTCGTTGGCGATGGTCATACGATCAACTTTTGGTCAGACTCTTGGGCCTCAAAAGGTTTGCTACTTGATCATCTGGTGCTTCCTATTTCGGCTGATCAACTGTCTTGGAAGGTAAGTCGGTTTCTTACGAACTCAAATTGCTGGGATGTTTCTGCATTGAGAAGGGATCTTATGGATGTTCTTCCTCAACGTGTTATCGATGAGATTCTGACGGTTCAACGGCCGGTTCTCCACATCACTGATAGATTATATTGTGCTCCTAGCCCGTCTGGGTGGTTTACGACCAAGTCGGCTTCAACAATGATCCCGAATGGCTCCCAGCTGCATAACTTCCACTGTCCTTGGATTTGGAAGCTTAATGTCCCCTGAAGATTAAGCACTTCCTTTAGAATATTGCTCGAGATGGATTACCATCTAAGGAACGATTACAACGTTCGCATATCTCAGTGCACTTTGGAATCGACCAATCATATTATACTAGACTGTACGATGACAAAACAGGTTCTAGCTATTCTTAATATTTACTTACCAGTTAATTTGAGTTACAACTTTACTAACCAAAGGAATGATATAGCTCTACAAAGCATTTATGACCATATTGGTCCCAAGCTAATGCCGAAGCTTGCTTTCTGCTGGTGGGCTCTTTGGACTCACAGAAACCATCTCGTTTTTAACCCTACAGAAACTCCAAATCTAAACCGTATTAAGGCTTTACTCCTAACGACACAACAAACTTGGATTCAAGCATCCTATTTCAATTTAAAATCGGATGATTGGGATGATAACCCTACGAGGAGCCCTCCGCTTCAAAAACATTCTAGTCATTATAAATATAAACACCAGATAAGACAGGTGATATGGGATAACCCCCCCCCCCCTAATTATGTAAAACTAAATTTTGATGGTTCTAGTCTGCAGTGTGGAAAAGCATCCTTTGGTTTTGTTATCCGCAACCCATACGCTTCTGTCATCTCCCTTAGTGGGGGTTTATGTGGTGGTATGCCTTCTATCTATACAGAAGCTCTTGGCCTCCGTAATGGCTTGCTAAAGGCTGACTCAATGTGTTTGGATAATATCATTATAGAGGGGGATAACCTCACAATAGTTAAAGTTCTTTTGGGTGAATGGAGTTGCCCTTGGATTATTGAGATCCTGGTAACGGAGATTAGGCTACTATTGTGTAATTTTAATTCTATTCAATTCTTCATATTTTCAGGGAAGCTAATACGGTTGCAGATTGGATTGCGCATCTGGCCTACTGTATCCCTGCCGACGAAGTTCTGGAGACCAATAAAGAACTGCGTGTTCTCTTCCGTAAGGACGCTCTAGGATTGGGTTAGACCGTCTGTGGTCTCCCATTCTAAATCTTTCCTTATATTAAAAAAAATGAAATCCATTGTTCATGTATATATATACGAGTTAGCCTCCATTGTTTCGCCAGAGTTTATACGAGGCATCCTGTCCCACACATTGTCACCATGAGTTAAACAATTCGCAAATGAAATAAAATTTTGTAGATTAATGTAATTGTTGTAAGAAGGAAATCGAGACTTGCAATTAAAATATAAATAAAGCAAAGCAAACCAGATTTCGTCCCTTGCAAATGATTACAAGACCTCCTCTTGATGTAGCAAAGGGAAGTCAGGATCGATACTCGAGGAAGCGTGTCAGCGGATCTCAGGTAGTAGCAAATCTCACGGACAGAAATAACAAATAGACAGAAATAACAAAGAAAAACAGAAAACAAACGAAAGCACAGAAACTGGTCGATATCGACCACTGTTCCTCGATATCGAGTATGAAAATCGACCAACAGTGCACGAAATCGACAAAAAGAAACAGAAACTCAACAAACTCAACTCGATTTTGACAAACTTTCCTCGATATCGAGCAAACTTCTCGATGTCGACCAAAATTCCCCGAGATCGAGTAACAACAGTAACTAAAATTGCAACCTTTTCGAACGCACAACGAATGTAAATACGAAATTAACTCAATAAACTAAAGACTTCCAAGATCAGAGTTTCAACACCACAACGATAACCATGCAAAATAACACATAAAGGCATAAAAGATCATGCTTTTCATCCAATAACTTTCGTTATTAACAAATAGGAATATAGAGGCTTTCACATAAACCCTAATTTTTACTAACCCTTTTCACATAATTAATCCAAGTTGTATTAAGATCACTTTCGCTTCAATAACACAAACAAGGATCACCTTCAACTTTCGCAAAAGAATCATGCTTTCAGGGATAGAAGACGAATTGCATAAAAAGATCAAACCTTTACCGCATTACCTCACATGGCTACCGTCGGGCTCACCCCGACCCTAGAAGTGGGTGGACTACTCGCTCTTCATCATGAATAAACTCATCAAAGATTTCAGGAAAATAAATTGCATTAAATAAACTAAATAAAACTTACAACCGATCAAAGTCAAAACGTCTCTCGACAACTCCAACTTGCTCTCGGCCTAAGCTCTCTCTCTACTTACTACCTCTTCTCCTTCTCTAGAATTGAATTAATGGAAATCAGCCCCTAAGGCTTTATTTATAGGCTTCATTCCCTCTCTAATTAGGAAAGAATTAGCTATCTATATCTATATCTATATCTATCTATCTAAATTATTAAGATAAAACATGGAAATAAATAAATAAATATACTAAAAGGAATTATATCTAAAGTGGATAAATATCTTCTCATCTTGATAGCACTTGATAGATCTTGATGGAATTTGATCTCGAAAATATCTCCATCGGACTTTGGATAGAAACTTAACAAAATACGGATTACTCGATGTCGGCTACTGGGGGTTTCCTCGATATCGAGTAGTTTCCTCGATATCGACTAACCTTCCTCGGTTTCAGCTCAGCTCCTCGATGTTGGCTCCCAGAAGTGGAAATCGACTTGGATTTTACTCGATATCGAGTAAGGTTCCTCGATATCGACTTGCACGTTCCAGCTCCAGCTTGCTTGTCGATTCCTGGGACTTTATCTCGATGTGGCCAACTCAATATCGACTAAGACATGTCGATATCGACCAAGCTGTTCATCTTCTTCCTTGGCCTCCTCGATTCTGGTCAACTTTAGTGAATATCGAGTTATTTTACTCGATATCGATTCTGGTTGACTCGATTTTTCCTTGTTTCCAGCTCGATTTGTCCTGGTTCCGCTGCTCCTTGACCCTGGACATCTGTAGTTGACTTCGAGCTTTTCTCCTTTCCCAGAATTGCTGTAAATTGCCTCGATTTCTGCGAAATTAAACAGAAACTAGCGTAGATTCCATAATTTGGCAAATAAGCATAAACTACATAGATTCTGTATTATTCTAGCCCAAATGTATGAAATGCATGCAGAAAACGATATAAAAGTAACTATAAAACATGGCAGATTAGGCTCACAACAGTAATCCTCTTCAAATTGGAAAATTTGAGGATGCAATCACATGGAACAATCTAACCCTTAATTGCAATCAAATTTAATTTATCAACTGCCTGTATGATCATAAGGTTGAGAAAATTGAAACGAAAGCTAGTAATCACTCAACCAGTTCAAAAATGGAAGACATAATTGAAAACTAGCTTCCAGAATAGACAGATTGGTGATTGAAGAACACCAATAAGCTCAAATCAACTGCGGATCATCTGATTACGATCGTCCTCCTTGTGCTCGACCTCGACAGCGTGATGGCATCACGCCATCAAGCTCTCGGTCGCGTGATGCTAGTGTTCGAAGCAGCAGATGCCTGATCTCGCTTTGATCCTCCTCCCGTCCTCCTCCATCGCCTCTATCATGGCCGCTAGGGTTGTGCATCAGTCTAAAACCTAACCGAACCGGGCCAAACCGAAAATCTCAAAATTTCAAACCGAAAGCCGAACCGAAAATCTCGGTCGCGTGATGCTAGTGTTCGAAGCATTAGGATCGGTTTGGTTATTTACCGGTTCGGTTTGTGTTCGGTTCGATTTTAACATAAATTAACCGAATTTCCATTAATTTTTTTTAAAGTATACAAATATATATATATATATATATATTATATTTGTATTTATGTGTATATATACACATATTGTAATATAAAGTATACAAATAATATATATATGTAATACAAATACAGTGGTATTAATGTATATATTACATGGAAATTCAAATATATATATATATATATATATATATATATATATATATATATATATATATATATATATATATATATATATATATCACATGCAAATATTACAGTACGTGCAAATACAGTGTGTGTATATATACACACACTGATGATGTATATATACACCGTATATGTATATACACAGTAAGTATGTGTGTATTAGTGTATATATAAAGTATACAAATATATATATACACTACATTTATATAGTGTATAAAAAAATTCGGTTTAACACAAACCGAACCTAAACCGAACACAAACCGAACCGAAACCGAAAAATGAAAATTCTTGAACCGAAAAACTTCGGTTCGGTTCGGTTTGTGTTGGTTCGGCCCAAAAATTCGGTTCGGACCGAATCATGCACAACCCTAATGGCCGCTGCACCTCCTCCGGTATCTGAATTCTGTCGACGGGGAATCAGTCCTCATCGACCAAAATCCATTCCCAAGGCAGCGATCGCCGACCTTAACGCACGACGGATCTTGATCTCATCGTCTTCTTCCACAATCCAGGATGAGAACGACCTAATCGCGGCAATCTGAAGCCTTCGCCATGGATCTACCATTGATGGTGAGGTGTGGGATCACATCTGCAGTTCTTCCTCCTCGCGCGGTGGTTTTCGAGTGCAGGCGGGGCAAATTCAGAAGGAGCATGGGAAGAAAAATGTTGTAGTGTAATGTGTTTATTTTCCTATGTCTTGCTTTCATATATGTTGCATGTAATATTGTTATGTGCTTGCATCATGTATGTGTGTATGATGAGTATACATATAACATATATAATATATACTTAGGTATACATGGATGCACGGTTGTAGTTAGGCTCAACTGAGTCGTATCGAGTCGAGAAATCGACTTGATCCTCTAACGAGCTTAATGGACAATAGTGGAGTATAGTGTATAACCTATAGTATGTTATATATGTATAATATGTATGATGTATAAGTTAGAGAAGAGAGATCTGTGTGGGCTTTCAGCCCATACCCGAGCCCAATCTCTCCAGAAGATGGAGCAAGCCTGGTAGCCCATCCCGGTTGAGTTGAAGCGCTGCGTTTTGCCTTGGCTTCACTTGTGAACCGGTGACCTAGCGATAAAGGTTCTCTTCAGCTCCATGGTTGTTCAGATTGGCTCTCTCTCTCTCTTCCGTCTCCTCACAAATGCTCTCAAAGGGTTCTAGGGTTTTCTAGGGTTTGTCTTTGGTTTCCTCCCGGCGATTGTGAAGGCGAAGGCATTGATTGATCTCAGAGATCTCTTGGTGGTGGCGCAGCGTAGCTCTTGGATTGGGTTGCTGATCCCTCCGTGTCTGGAGATATAGAGTTTGGAGAATCGAAGCGTTCTTAGATCTCTGATTATCCCACACAGGGGGATCTTCTTCTCTCTTCATCTCTGATACTCATACATGCTAGATCTAGGGTTTATCTTTGCATGCATGCTTGATTGTACCCTCTATTGAACGATTACTTAGTGGATTCGGCCGATTCTTGAGGCCCCGAGGACGTAGGCAATTTTCGCCGAACCTCGTAAAGTCTTGGTGTTCGTTCTTGCATGTTTGTTGAGTATCTCGTTTCTATATCATTCGCTTCCACTCAAATTGTTTTTGTTACCTTTGAATCTCGGTTTTCAACAAGTGGTATCAGAACTTGGGTGTCCCGCTCTTGATTCCCTGACTCATTCTTCAAATCAGGGATAGAGACCAGACGTAAGGCCTCGGACAAACCTAAAAGACGACATCACTGGTGCTTAACCCCCCTTACGTGACATACCACGCCTTGTTTGTTAGATTTAGGCTTGTGTGTGTTTAGATCTGTGCTCTGCTCAAGATTCAAGTTTGTCTTGAATCGTCTTGTTTGATTTACTGTCTGTTTTGCTAAGTTTTCTTGAGTTCTTTAAGTTCTTAGCTTCAAACATGGGTGAATCTTACTGTCTTAAACCTTACAATGGCACCACTGACTTTGCAATGTGGCAGCTGAAAATGAAGGCCATATTGATCAAAGAAAACTGTTGGGAAGCCATTAATGAAGAAGTTGATGAGAACAAAAAGAAAGATATTAAACATCTCGATAGACTGGCACACAGTGAGATTATGTTGAAACTCTTTGATGAGGTGGCTAGGTAATTTATCACTTGCAAAACAGCTGATAAGCTCTAGGAGATGCTGCAAACATTAATTTTTGGTAAAATCTTTACCAAGAAGGATAAATCTCTTCAATAAACTCTTCAACTTTAAAATGTCTACTGCTTGCTCTCTTGCCGATAACCTTGATAGATTTCTGTCTATTACTTAAGATTTAGAGAGATGTGGTGATAAAGTTGATGAGACTCAGCTGTGTGTTTTGTTGCTTAATTCTTTGCCTGCTTAGTTTACTACCTTTATTGATGTTGTTCAGTATGGTAGTACTAAGTTGACTAAAAAGAAGCTTATTGAATCTATCATACAGAAAAATGAGACTTTAAAGGTGTTTAAAACTGTGAATGGCCATAAGGCTGATCCTAAACCTGGAAATAAAGAGGAGGTTCTTATGGTGAAGTCTAAATTTAAAGGCAATAAGAAAAATAAGCAACTGGAAAATAAAGATAATAAATCTGATTATGTGTCCTTTGATAAATCCAGTACTGAAAAACCTGATAAATCTCATCTGCTTTGTACTTACTGGAATAAAAATGGTCACTGAGAGAAGCATTGTTTTAAAAAGAAAAGAGATATTAAAGCTGCCAAGAATCCAAATGTGTTTGCTGTTTGTGAATCTCATCCTTATGTTACTCATGAAGTTCTTGCATTATTAAGTGATATTGATTCTACTACTTGGATCTTGGATTCTGGGTGTACCATGCATGCTACCTTTCACAAGTCTTGGTTTTTTTTATCTTAAATGCCTTGATGCTGGTACTGTTATGTTGGGTGATCACTCTGTCCTTAAGATTAAAGGTGTGGGATCTGTTGCTTTAAAAATGTTTGATGATGTGATTAGAATCATTAAGGATGTTAAATGGGTTCCTGATTTAAGGAAAAACTTGCTATCTGAAAGTGCTTTTGAAGGATTTTGTTATGACATGTCCAATTCTAATGGTGTTAGGATTATTTCTAAAATTGGGAAGCCTGTCATTAAATGCTTAAGAAAGAAAGGTTTTTATCAAGTGTTGGCTACTGCTATTGTGAATTATCCTGCCTTTGCCTTTACTGCTTTTGTGCATACTATGTCTCTGCATGATACTATGTTGTGGCATAATAGATTGGGTCACATAGGCATTAAAGGCTTAGAAGACCTGCATAAAACTGACATTATCAACTCCAAACCATGCATGATTGACCTTTGTGAGAATTGCATCTTAGGGAAGCATGGTAGAAAAGGATTTAAGCATTCATCTTATGTTGCTGCTGCACCTCTTGAATATATACATTCTAATTTGTGGGGCCCTTCCCAAGTTCCTACTGTTGGTCAAAAGAGATATTTTATGTCCCCTATTGACCATTAGTATAGTAGGAAGGTTTGGGTCTATTTGCTTAAAACTAAAGATGATGCTTTTTGGTCTATCTTACCGCTTAAGGGTTCTATTTATCAATCATTGTTCTCAGAGAAACTCTATGCCATCTAAATTACTCAAGCATTACATTGTATCGAATCCTCCACGAATCTTTTACCTATAGCTCCCCATGTCTCCCACCTTGACTAGATTCCTCATTCATTACTCAAAACCTTCCTATCCTGAAACACACCTAGCACATAGTCTTACCTCGAAGGGTCATCTTACATTCCTTAATACCTCGATCAACATTCACAACTCTACCTGGGCAAAACCCAATTACACATCTCACGTCTAGGCCTTCTATCACATGAACAATAAAATCTCCAGGATCTATGATTCCTCGAGCAAACCTATACCAATTAAACTTACAATTCCTCAACTCATTCCAGCCAAGGTCGTTCTCAATCACCGCACATACAACCTAGCCTACTCCCTAAAAGCTACCACTTCTTAAGTGTTCCTAATATGACAACCTATCCATCACCACATCCTCACTACAAGAATTCCTCGACAACACGCCTAGTCTACTCATACCTTCCTCAAGGACACCCAAAAGAGACTATCTTACCCTTCAGCCAAAACTACTCGCATATACTACAACCTCATTCCACAATCTTGTCGTTATCGTCATATGCCTCACCTATGGTCCACTTAAGCCAATGACTCCTTACTCTGACTCCTCCTCATATCATCATCGATCAACCTCATAGCTCATATCCTGTTACCACTCTCCGACCATCCTACCAAAGATCCCAATCCACATGTTCAAGGAGAAAGCAATTATGGAAATCATCACACATAAGTCCTACATCATATACACTAGCATTTCATAACTGTAACATTATTAGTTAATCATCAATGATAACAATAATGTCCTAAGGTCTCAAGGTACCATTACCCCCATAAACTATGGTAGGACATCATATATGGACATAATCGAATCAAGCTATCAAGTTTCATCATAATGACATTATTAACAGATCGGGATTCCAGCATTGGAAATTTACATCTTATATGTGAAATAATTCAGATCATTTTCAGCAACTCAGAGTATCTACTCATCAAAACATCATGACACATCAGAGTTCCACGACATCGAAGCATATAATCATAGACAGAAGGCAATCAGGTAATACTTAATATCAACTTAGCATGTCAGCACACGTCAACACATCAACTTTATCGTCATCTTAATTCCAGGTCTACCATGCAATGTCAACATCAACCATCACAGAAAGGATCAGCAGCTCGAACGGATGACGTTCCTTCTTCCTAAGCATGTTATAGTCAGTGACCGCGATATCTGAAACGTACTCTTCCCTCAATGTCACTAATGGAATTGGTTTTGGGACCTGTGGGTTATAGGTTCACCACGCTTCCGATGCGCCACTCCGCTGATATCGAGCTACACATCCTCTTTTCCATGCCGTCGTTCGTCAAAGTAGCGCAAGGTTTCTAAGTTAACGGGAATAGGGGAGAGACAAAAGCGGACAACATGAATTCCTTAAGGATTCAAACATGGACCCATACCAAAGGCGACTAGAAACAAGATCCCATCCCTAGAACGACAACGATGCCCTTATGGAAATCTATGAGGTTATAATTACGGCAGAAAGAACACAAATCGATAATGAAGTATCTCATTCATATTATTCCACACTAACATGCACCTATCTCAAATGATAACGACATAGGTATTCGTTCCAAGGACCATGATCAGGTTTGGCACTAATGTGCACGTGAGACATGCTAGCAACCTATCACCTCATGTAAGTCGATATGACTAACGATTCTAAACAAGGTATGTGGAATACAATAGCAGTCATGAGAGTTACGAGACTATTCAACAATGAATAACATCATAAGCATCTCATGTATAATCAGTTAATCATGTCAGCTAGACACATAAGCAGGTCATATAATCACAGAGTCAAATGCAAGCATGTTGAGGTATGTCATAACTATCAAACTAATTGCAATGAATAGGACATGTACGAGGGGTATCATGAATTATCTCATTTTATGACAACGATGCTCACATAATAGGGTAAGTATGGTGTATAGTCATTCAATAAATCACAACTGGAAAGCATAGGTCCTACATGACACTAGTAATACAAGGCAAGACATGAGCACTGTCGAGGTAGTCTTAATAAATTAACATACTAATCATGTATCATGTGTATAAGAGCTCAAGATATAGCGTGGTGTGTAGTCATGCGATGTGTCAGGTCATAGGTTCAAGAAAGCACGAGAAGACACCACATAATAGGAAAAAAAATATCACGAATGCTAGATGGGTGAACATGGTATGAGCTAATTATCACAGAAGGCATGATAAGCAACGAGGGAAATTCTAACATTCTTAGGAGACCAAGTTACATGGACATACATACAATGAATAATTAACCACACTATCATGAACCTAATCTAAGAGAAAGCAACAATCATGCAGATTCATAACATGTGACCCATGCACTCAGGCAATCATTAGCATGACAATGCAATAAGCCAAGTAAATCATGTCGTGAATGCAATAAACAGATCAATCATGCAATCATAGAGAGAGCCACCATAACAACTGGATAGAGATCCCTAAGGACAATCATCGACTCATCCCAAGCGACTTATCACCCCGTTTCCCGTGGGACATTAGTATGGCTCATTTTAGTAAAGTTGAAGGACACTTACATTACTTTCCGAATGAGGAGGGTAGAGTTTGTGTTTAAAATCATGTGGAAAGGAGACACTATTTGGCTATTAATAGAATTGAGAATGGTGACTCCATAAGACAATTCACTCAAATAGACTCAGAATTTGGTCGAGAATTATCCCATCCAGGGTTTGTGATAATGCATATTTCATATAGACATTATAGGTATTTCTTATTGCAATTAGGTAGTGGTATTGCTATTGCTTGAGTCTAGTTTCGTATATTTTTTGTGAAGTATTCGAGTTTGAAATCTGCGCCTTTTTCAGTGTTTATTCTGTAGAATTACATTCCGACACTTGAATGGACTTTGGAAGAGCTTAAGAGACATACTTTGGAGCATATGGAGGCTAAAGAGGAAGCTAGAGATGAGCAAGGAAGCACGGCATTAGAGTTTATTGAATACAATTGAGGAAAGTCGGACACTGCATAGGCGGCCCCCGCCGCCATTTGCACGGCGCCCGCCTTGGGCAGGTTTCCAGCAATTGCGATTTTGGATCCGAAACTATTATTTCCTATTATTTTATTCTATTCCTACTAGGGTTTTGGCCGACTCTTTAAGAGGCTTTATTAGACTATATTAGTTCTATTCAGTTGGTGGTTGATTATTGTGAGACTATGAACACAATTAGAGAGAGAGAGAGAGAGAGAGAGAGAGAGAGAGAGAGAGAGAGAGAGAGAGAGAGAGAGAGAGAGAGAGAGAGAGAGAGAGTGAGTGAGAGAGAGAGAGAGAGAATTGGCCTATGAGTTGCTAAACTCATAGTTTTGCCTGTGATTCGAAGACATGGTTGTTTGGATTGTGAGGATTTGATTCTATTTAGTTATTCATATTCTTAGTTATCATCTTGTGCTTCATTATCATATTTGTGTTCCTTTCTATGCTTGATCACCATGTTAGGAATTGCATCTTAGCTATGAATTCGTTGTTGTTTTCTCGATAGCAAACAAAGTTATTGAGATAGTGATGTTTCTTTGTCTTTGTAGTGGATGATTTCAATTGATCTATGTTGAGGATATTCGATTAGGGCTGAGTTCGGTATGCACCTATTAGTCTTAATTGCGTCGTGTCAATGTGCCAATTGGTCTTGATTACTTGAGTCATTAATGCTATTCTTTAGTGATATTGAATAAGATGAGTGAATCTCTGTGGATCTCTCAACTTTAGTCAAGTAGACCTATGAATATGAATAATTAATAGATCAATCCGAGGACCATGAATTCCAACAATTGTCAGAGAATTCCAGGTGAAATGTTCTTTCTACTTTGATATCAATTTACTTTGCAATCATAAATCTGGTTACTTTTACATCTTTGTTACTTGCTACAAATCATTGCTTTGTCATAAGAGTCTTTGCAAAGAGTTATTGAATAGGAAATCGCTTCTCCCCAAGGGTTCGACACCGGACTTCATCGTTATACTAGTAGTTATTTGGTTTATCAAGTGATTGATTGCCTAATATATTGGTTTTGTGTTTGAGTTTGGATATTATTACTATTTGACAAGGGGAGAAAGTGCCAACGACGTTCGTCCACCATCAAATTCTTGGCGCCGTTGCTGGGGAGAAGAAAGTAGTTTGCTTTTCTTTATCTCTTTCAAATACTCTTTATTTTGAGTCTTTTGTGTCCTTGTATGGTTCAAACTAGATCTTCTAATTCATTTCCTTTGTCTTTTGATTCTGAGATTGAAAGATCTCTTAGGTTGAAAAGGAAGCTTGAATTTGAGACAAACAAGGACATAACAGAAGACAGAGTTGTTGATCCGCCAAGAAGAACCCTGAGAAACCTAAAGGAATTTAATTTGAGTGCTCAACCACTTGCAATTATTCTTCCTGATCTCTCTGAGGGTTCAAGATTTGAGTATAAGTCGAATTGGTCTTCTATTTTGCCATACTTTCATGAATTGCCTCGGGAGGAACCAAACAAGCACCTAGCTACCTTTGTGAGCGTGTGTGATAGACTTAGACCCTAAGGCCTCAACGATGACCAATTGATGTTGAGATTTTTCCCTTTTACCTTGAAAGATTCTGCAAGCAATTGGTTTTATTACCTACCCCCAAAAAGCATTACTACTTGGGTGCAATTGAAGAAAGCTTTCCTGCAAAAGTACTTTCCTGCGACTCGCCTCAACAAACTTAAGAAGGAGCTATCCAGTATGGAGCAATCACATACGGAGAGTCTTTATGAGTATGTTGAACGGTTCAAGAAGCTTAAGGGTAGTTGTCCACAACATGGTATACCCGAGGATGATCTAGTGATATATCTTTATGAAGGCTTGCTTGACATCGATGGGAGTTTCATCAATGCTACTAGTGGAAGAGATATTTTGGATAAAACATCTCATGAAGCAATGCAGATTTTTGAAGGGTTGCCTATGCATCACAACAATATGTGAGACACCAAGGAGTTAGAGGAGTTCATAAGTTGGATAGTTCGAGAGATGGACACAAGGATGATATTGATAGGCTTATGGAGATAGTGAACAAGATGGCTATGCAAATGAATTAACCCCATCAGCCTAGACCTTGTGGTGTTTGTGGAGATCCAACTCATCCGAATGATAAGTGTCCCTTGATTCAAGAGGACACCGCTGAAGTGAATGCTATGGATTATGGATCTCGCCGCAAATTTGGTAACAATTACAATCAGGGCTACAATTCAAACTATCAAAGTGGATTCAACGGTAGAGGCCAGCAGCAACAAGTTCCTTTTCAAAGAGGACAATTTGAGAATCGTCCTAGAAACACTCAGTAAGAAGATAGAGATGAGACATTAAGGTTGTTATTGGACAAGATTAGTGTTCAAGAAAAGTTGCTGAGTCAGATGGCTAAGGAGATTGGTGAATTGAAAGAGAAAGATTCGGGAAAGTTACCATCTCAAGTGGTAGTGAATCCAAAAGAGAATGTTAGTGCCATGATACTTAGAGGAGGTAAACAAGTGAATGTGCCCACTAGTAATGTTGAAGTGAGGCCTAGGGAAGAAGTTGATTTGGGAAATAAAGAGGACAAGACGGAGTTGGAGACAAACTTCATAGACCGTGCCCGCCACCCCTCACCATGGCGCCCATCGCCTCCTCTAGTGACGGATCCTACTTCTGACGTTGTTCAATCCCTGAAGAAATCTTCTAAAGAGTGGTCTTATGATGTTTCAAGACCTGCACCACTCTTTCCTAATACCTTAAGATCTTATCGTAAGTGGGAAGATGAAAAAATGCTTTATGACACCTTTGCTCATTGTGAGGTAAATATTCCACTTTTCAATTTGATTAAAATTGTGCCTCGCTATGCAAAAATTTTGAAATATCTATGCACGATGAAACGCAAGCAAAGGATGCGAAAGAAAGAAAAGGTAACTTTAAGTGAGAACGTTTCTGCTTTACTTCAGAAACGATTGCCTAAAAAATGCGGAGATCCAGGTATGTTTACTATCCCATGCCAGCTTTACCAAAGCTATGTTAGACCTAGGTGCTTCAATCAATGTTATGTCTTATAACTTGTACATGTTTTTGGGTCTCAATGCATTGTCTGAAACTGGTGTTACTATACAACTCACTGATCGTTCTAGTATTAAGCCTAAAGGAGTTGTTGAGGATGTTTTGGTACGCCTGAAACCCCAATTATCTTGGGAAGGCCATTCTTGCGAAAATAAGACTAAGATTGATTGTTTTGAAGGTTCACTAACTATGGAGTTTGATGGTAGAAAGATTGAATTTTCTATATTTGAGCCTATTGTTTCTTCTGCCAATGATTCCGTAGACGTTCTTGAATCTAATGAAAGTAATCACAGGAATGAATCAAAAGGTTTGTTAGATGCTTCTGTTGAATTTGAATCTATGAAGCTTGAGTGTTCTAACAAAGATGAAATTGGATTAGGGAAAGATAACATTGAGAGGAAAATTGAGAATTTGTTTAAGTCACATGAAAATGTGTCTAATTTAAATGATTCTATTGTTATTCCCTATGAGAATTCGATTCCTTACAATCTTGAGGTTTTTGCAATTGCAGGGCAACCTCTAGGAGTAACTCATTTCCAGAAGGAATCGATGGATGCAATTGATGGATATGTTGGAGAAGTTCCTAAAGTTCCTCCTCTTGTCTTGAAAAGGACAAGTGTAGAGGATCTTGATGGAATAACTTGATCGAGAAATGCATCACGTCGAGCCAAAGACGTGAATCAAAGACGCTTCTTGGGAGGCAACCCAAGGTAGTTAGGAAGTGTGATTTCTATTTCGCAATTAGTTTTCAATTCAATAAAGTAGGATCAATCGTGTCGCTGAATTTTGGAAGCTACGGTAAGTTACAACCTGCGTTAGAGTTGAATTCGGTTGATTTGGAGTGTGGAGTCACATTCCGTGGACACGACGCCCGTCGCCCCCTGTCCGCCTAACGAATCCGAATTTGGGTAAAATTGGAAGGGAAGTTTCTATCTTTGTTTTAGGCTAGTTTCTTTTTCTTTTTAGGATTAGATTTATTTTCTATCTATTTTTAGGGTTAAATTGTTTCTATCTATCTTAGGCTAGTTTATTTTATCTTTTACTTATTTTTCATTTATCTTAGGATTAGATTATTTTTCTTTTTAGGTTCTAAGATTTTATATTTTTCTTTTTGAGAGATTTTCCCTCCAACTCACCATATATTGCTACTCTCTATTTTGAATCAACCAAGCCTGCTCAAGAAATCTACAAAATGCACAAGCATACTAGAATCAATTCCAAAAACCTAAAGCCTTGTGTTTCAATTGATTTTGTCCACCAAACCACTTTTCATCATTACCCAGCATCCACAAAATTCAACCTTTCCCATACCATTCCCGTACCTATCACAAAAGAACCCTTTGAAACCAAGTTGTTCAAGAAAGTTTCAAGTTTGGAGGAGTGTGACGTTGGTTTTCTTACGTTTTCACTCGGATTCGAGGTTTTGAGTACACGGCGCCCGCCGCCCCAGACATGGCGCCCATCGTCCTTGCAACGAACCCGTCTTTTTGTCATTTTCGTGATTTTTCTTCGGTTTTTCCTCGAGCTGCATCATGCTTCCAGCTCCTGTTATGAAGAAGCCCCATCTGTAAAGAATAAGCTACATTTTGCCTAATCGTTCCCAACTACATCTAATAGGGATGGTCTAGTGTCTTTCTACCCACTCTTTTCCCTTTGTTTGATTTCTCTTTGTTTGATTTATATTGGATACACTTGTATACTACTTTTTTGCCAATATTTGATTGAAGTGTAATCACAATTTATGCTCATATGTTATCAATTGTATAAATATAAATTTCATCAACAAACAATGTCATCACAAATGATTGAGATCAATGAGGTATAATCACAAATGTCATCAATGAATAAAAGTTATCATTAAAAGATGTCATCAATGAAGTTTAATCACATTTTATGCCTTTATGTCATCAATTGTATAAAATGTTACCACAAAGTATTGCATCAATGAAGCGTAATCACAAATATGTCATCAGTAAATAAAAGTAGAATCAATGAAAATATATCGATATACAATTGATTAAATTAAAAAAATAGTATCAAATGATTTGATTAAAAAAGTGGCATCAAATAATTAAATTAAAACAATGACATCAAAACACTATTTTAAAAAAGTGGTATCACATTAAAAAAATGTCATTAAAAAATGGTCTCAAAACACTACTTTGAAAAAATGGCATCACGGTAAAAAATCAACAAAATTGTATCAAAAAAAGTGGCATCAGTTGTTAATGGTGAAAAAATAGCATCACAAAAAAATGGCATCAATGATCAAAGTGAGAGGAATGAAGGGAAGGAAGGGGGAAAGTGGAAGAAAGAAGGGAAGAAAGGGAAAGAGATACACACCACCTGATTTAATTTATTTGGGGTTCAGTTAGCTAATTAGATTTTTCCAAAGGTCTAGTTACCTAAATCACCGTTACTTTAATTACTTTTCAAAATAAATTTTAATAACCATTTAAAAAAGATAATTAAATAATTAATATATATATATATATATATATATATATATATATATATATATATATATATATATATATATATATATATATATATATATATATATATATATATATATATATATATATATATATATATATATAGGATTAGGTTTGTATAGGATTAGTTTCCTTTGTGTGCACTCTGGAACCACAGCCTATAGTGTACCTTGTGCACAAATAATAGCCATAGATCTTAATGGATCGGATGGCCTAGATTCCGCGATGTGTGCGGGAAAAACAAAAAACTCAATATTGAACACAATCCCTAGAGAGTGAAGCGCGTGTAATTTGTGGGAGCATTAAAACCCTTTCTTCTCCACGTCTCAACCATTGGTACGGTCCCTCATCCAAGAAGCATTCCGGAATGGCTCACCGGAAAGGACTTGTGGGTAGTACCCATACGTCCCCGGTTCGAACCCCGGAATGGCCGCTCTTTATTTACCTATTCAAGGTCCCTCATCCAAGCTTTTGACGATCGTGCTTCACATCCTTACAAATTGGCTTCTTCAATGGCGGCAAGGGCACTTCTTCTTGGCAAACCCGGCGGCGAATCGAATCGAAGAAGATAGAAGGCTAACCGATCGGCAACGCACATACTCGAATCGAATCAAATCGAAACCGACGGCGAATTGAATCAAAGAAGAGCGAAGAGCGAAGGAGGTCTCTTCTCTCTCTGATTGGTTCAAGAGTCGACCATTAGGGCTCCATTAATGAGTAAGCTTCAAGCTTTTTGGAGATTTTGGTGATCTTTTGGTTGGATATGGATTCGGTTTTTTTTTTGTGTGTGAGAGAGATTCAATTATTTTTAGTTGAATATAGGATTAGGTTTGTATTTTCTGGAATTTTTTTTTCATTATTCATGAACTATGTTCAATTTATTTGGTTGGATTGGGATTCTTTTGATTTGGGTTTTTTTTTTAACCTCATAAAAATAAGAATTTCACTAAATAATCCACCAATTATCGTTCACTGTATGCATTAAATCGACCGATTCAATCGAATAATTTAAGAATTTTACTTATTCACAATGGTTATGCAATTATTCATCTCTTACGTGTACCTCGTAAAAGTAAGAATTCCGCTAAATAATATCTCAATTATCTTTCAATGTACGCGTTAAATCGATCTATTCAATCAAATAATTCTAAAAATTTACTTATTCACAATGGTAATGCAATTACTCGTCGATTTTGTATACCTCTTAAAAATAATAATTCCACTGAATAATATCTCTATTACCGTTCAATAAACGCGTTAAATCAATCGATTCAATAAAATAATTCTAAAAATTACTTATTCACAATGGTTATGCAATTATTCATCGCTTCTGTGTACCTCATAAAAAATAAGAATTTAACTGAAATAATCTCCTAATTATCGTTTAATATACGTGTTAAATTGACTGATTCAACAGAATAATTATGAAAATTTACGTTTATCACATTGCGACGACTATTAGGAGACTTGGCTCGAAGCTTAACTACAATTGATGCTGCTTTTATGGGTTAACATAATATCCATCAGTTAACATAATATCCATCAAATTAATGGTTTGATTTGATCTAAACTACCTTGTTAATTAAAAAAACTTATCAACTTAATTTTCCTAATATTGTAAAGTGTGTAATTTAATCTTAAAAGTTATCAACTTAGTGGATTATTTTGATCTAACACAAAATCTTTACATATAAAAAGGTTATGGATTGACTAATATATGGGTTATTGTCAATTAATATAAAATATATAAAGTATTTGCTAGTTAATTTTATATCCAAATAAAAAGCCACGGTACTAGATTTTTTTTTTATTAGGTAAAAATTCGGATGGGAGAACCCTATCCGAAAGCATCCTGTCGGATGAGGTCAAGAAGACCTGTATCTAGGTATAGATCAGTCCCCCTAATAGAGTAGCAAAGGTGTGTGATAGCATGCATTTAGGTAGGCATATTAGGTTGCATTTAGCATGATTTAGATGTGCATAATGCATAGTTTAAGCTAGATTTGCATTTATACTCGTTTTGTTGGTGGAGTCGGAATCTATACGCTTTTATGGATTATTTCAGGAATATGTGGATCCGACGAGGAATGAGGAAGCACATGGATGAAGGAAGAGTAACTAGGAGGAGGAAAAGTGAAGAGCACGGGAGCGGAGTCGAATTTCGAGAGTCTAAGTGAATAACAAGTCAGCAAAAGTTGTCGCCAGACATGCTGAACTTGTTTCACACTTTGTGGAGGCCTCAGTTATCCGATTGACTATTATGACCATGCGTTGGAAATCTCTTTTCGAGATCTACAACTTTCGTGTTGACATCGGGACCAAATTCGAAGAGGAAAAATCTTGATGTATTGATGGGGTTGCTTTGAGTTAAAGAATTGTATTGGGTGATTCATTTGTACTTCATAGATATGATTTTTATGTGCTTATTACTTGGGACCTAAGTAGGATAAAATTCACTTAGGGGTAAAAGTCAAGAAAAAAAAAAGAAAAAAAAAGAAAAAGAAAAAAAATCATAACAAAAAGAAAAAAATGAATGAGTTTGTGTGGATATTTGAAAATTGTGTGCGAATTTGTATTGTGAAGGAGTACATGTTATTGGAATGGCATGCGAAGTGTTTTGGTGTTGGTGTTTTTCTGGTTGTTTACTAACCCTTTTTCCCGGATTTTTAGCACCACATAGCCTAAATATTTTCCATACCCTATGTTCCTACCATGAGTGTGCAACCTTATCCACTACCCGGTTACCAATACGGGGAATATGTGATACATTAACATTCCTTATTCCATGGAGAAGGCTTTGGATATCTGACATAATGGTTTCTATTTCCCAAGGATATCCAACTTGTGATCTTAGGTAGTTCGTGATAATCTTAAAGTCTCATTCTATTATTAGATTAGTTATGTTTAGTTCTCTCTCTTTTTCTAACCCTAGGCGTATAGCTAAGGCTTCCGCTATAAGGGTTGATTGACCACCATTATCTTTTCCGTCAATGTTGATTGGGTCTCCACGCCAGTCTTTGATGATGTATCCAATGGAACTGTTTGTTGTTGATTTAAATGATCCGTCAAAGTTTAGCTTATATTTACCCGCCGGAGGTGTAAAGACCGGGAAATTTTATAATATTAAATAATTAAAATAATGATTTATAATCATCTTGATTTCTAGGATTCGGGTGGTTTGGAATTTCCGCCCTCGAGCTATTGATTTACTCTAAATATTTTAAAACGAGTTTCGGCATTATTTAATTGAGAATTTAAAATAAGTTTTACTTCCGCTCTCATATGTCGAGAAGTGGAAAATAATATTTGAATTTCTTTATTAAATTCGGAATTGGAAAGTTAAGCGTTAATTTTAATCGCGTCGTAATCAGATCGAGTAAGCAGGTTTTGGATCTACTTATTTATTTATTTATTTAGGTAATTGAAAATGTATTTTGGTATCACATGCTTGTCCTTTTCTCCTCCCATTCGAATTGTCCAGCACTAGCAATCCTTGTCTTCTTCCCATGTGTGGCAACTGCCAACCCACTACCTCTGTTGCCTCCTATTTCAGACCACACTTCACTCTCTCCTTTTGATTCAAGAACCTACAGGAGGTCCCCTCCCTCATTATGATTTGGACAGAACCCTCTCTTCACTTTCAAAACACAAACCCACTCCCTGTGTGCTGCTCTCGGACTTATCCAAACAGACCCCAGTACACTCCCTCTCGTGTTCATCCAAGCCGGAAGACACCTCCCTGTCCTCTCCTCTGTCACCAGCAACTTCACCCTTCTTTGTCGGCGACCAGCTACCACCACCTTCGTCCCCTCCTTGAAGCTTCCCTGTTCGGATCTCCGAGAAGCCGGGAGTGCAGCAACAACGACAGCTCCCCTTTCCACTTCTGTCAGATCCAGCAGCGCTCCGATATTCCTGGAAAAGCTGAGCCGTTGAGGCGCCTTTGCCACCGCTAAATCCCTTCCTCCTCTGTTTCTCTTCTTTCCGATCGGTGAGTTCTCGATCTTCGGTTTTGACTCAAAACTACGAAAAATCCACCTTTTGACCTCCTATTTCCGTCCTAGGCCATCCTCGGTGTGGATCCGTCTCCGTCGAAATCAAATCAAGCCTCAGGTGAACGTCCTCGACAAACACTTCGAGCCTCGGTGAGATTTCCCTTCCTCCTCCTCTCGTGTTCTGGCTCCTCTTTGTGTGTGTGTGTGTGGTCTCGTCGGATTTTGTCTTCGGTCAGGGTGGGGAAGGTTTGAGTCGGAGAGGAGTCGTCGATGAGCCTGGATCCATCTCCTCCTCCTGGTTTCTCTTTCCGAATGAGCCCTGCAGTTCTGATTTGGGGAAGAAACTTCAGAACCCATTTATCCCTTTCCTTTTCAGCTTGGTGAGATTGAGGATTGGGCCTAATTTTCGGATACGGGCCTCGGATCCGGGTCAGGAGAGTGTTCCTTTCTTTCCTTCTTTTCTCTGGGTTTCGGGTTAACCATTCCGGGTTGGGCTTCTTCTTTGGGCTCTCGGGTCTGAGTTTTGGGCCTGCTGAGTTGTGCTTTCCCCTTATATTATCTTTTGGTCATTTTATTATGTTACATTATATATATGATGGTAATTGCATATGTTTATTATTAATGTTATTATGATAAATCTGTTTTTAAGAAAATAAAATTCTGAAATTGTTTTATATTATGAAATTATTTAAAAGTGTAATTAATTGGAATATGTATTTAGTGATGTTTTAAATTTGTGATTTTAGAAATTTGAAACGACTTGTGGGTTTTGATTTATAAATATGGTTGTGAGAATAGAGTTGTTTTGTAACTAAATGTCAGAATGTATTTATATAATGATTCTGAAAATAAACATGCCGGAATCGTTTTGATAGTATGACTTGAGAAATTGGTTAAGGATTTAAATGATTAATGTCGGAATCTGACCAAGTATGATTTGAGAAATTGCTGACTTAACTTGAGATTTAAGAGTTTGAAAAATATGGTTGATACGATTTTATCAATGGGTTTGGTTGGAAGTAAATGATTTTGGTTGATGTTGATCGTATCAGAAAGGCTTTGGAAAATGGTTTTTACCATCGATTGGTTTTGAGGATGTTGAGAACTTGGGTTCGTGCATATGAATGTTGGGTCGGTAGCTTACGGCAATGGCTTGATGATAGGTGTGTATTTCGGTTGGATTGCTTTTGGACTAGCATTTGGGCCCTTGCTTGCATTATTTTGCTGTTCTGCATCTTCAGGTAAGTATCCTACGGGACTTACTCAGTAACCTGGATCTTCTGCATGATGTGTGATGTGATGTTTAGTTTTATTGCATATTAAAGCATGCCATATAGTATCATGCTAGGATTGCATTGAACTGAGCATATGGTTACTATGTGTGTTTGAAACAGAATGGCCGTTATCTGTGAAAGTCCTAGAGTCTTTGCTAGGGTCATAGGGTAGCCCAGCCCCATCGGGTTTGCCCTGAGTCAATCGAGTCGATATGAGCATGATATGATAGCCCAGCACCATCGGGCAAGCAATGAGATGATATGATATGATGATGTCGTGGTTTGTGCACGACCACGAGGAAATTGGCTATCCTATAGCACCAAACTGGCCAGTCTCTACACTAACGTGGTGCAGAGCTAGGAGAGGAATATGCCACTTGGCATTGCCTTGGGCCCTTTACAGTTTTTCTGCATATTATAACTGTCAAAGCATGCTTATGTGATTTAAATCTTGTACGGCATTAGTCATCCTTTGTTTAGGTGTAGGCATGTTATATGGCCTCAGCGTGGTCAGAGGACCCACATGCGATTACCGGGCTTGACTTCGTGGATAGTGTTAGGTACCGCTCTTGTTTGCTCCATGCTTTTGTGACGGGAAACCCTTTGGCGAATTGAAGAATCCGGCTAATATTCTAACTTGATAAAATGGTAATCACCCACTATGTTTTGGTTTTGACCCAGCTCTGCCGTGGCACTTGTGTCTAAACTTTGCTTCCGCTTTACTTTCATTTGAATTGAATTTCGCGACATAGTCTTAGGGCAGGTTAATGGTACCCAACGGCCCTTCGAGGTTTTTAAGGTTTGAAATCCCTCTTTCTACTAATCTTGAAATGAGTTTGAAACCTCGACCCGTACCTGGATTGCAAGATCCGAATAAGGGGTTTCATCCCTTGAAACGTAACCCGGAAATCATAATTCTGGGCTGTTACAGGAGGTTTTCCTATTGTTCCCAGAGAGCCCTTTTCCTTTACTTTGTTTCTGTATGCCGTCATCCTCCATTTTATTGCATCTACTAGCTTTCCTCCAGTTATCAATATTGTTCGTGATCATTTTCATGATAGCCTCTGCAGAGGGGATGATTTCATTTCTAAAGATTGTTTGATTTCTTATGAACCAAATGGTCCACCATTTGATTGCTATCTGTTGTTTCTTCTCCATCGGAAGAGTGGAGCCTAAATTTTGTAAAATTTGATTCATATCTCTGTTTTCTGTAATTAGGTTGTTAATGTTTTGAGATATTTATCCATGGAATTGTTGTTGGAAATTATTGACGGGACATTCTATGAATAGTGAAATATCATCTTCCACGAACTGGTTGCACAAGATATATGTGCTCGGTACCGCCACCCCTTTTAGGGCCAGCCGAGTAGTCGTGGCGATGCCTTTTTGTTTTATTTTCCAAATAAAGTTCTTAACTTTAGGTGGGCGTCGAGTTTCCAGATCCATGAGAATTCATCCGATGGTCATTGTGGTGTGAATGAGATTAAGTTATAGGCACTTGTCGTTGTGAACTATCCCCTTTTGGCGGGCCACCAATACAGTCTGTCTGTAGGGGGTGATTAGCAAGGGGATTTTCATAATATCCTCTACTATGGGCTTAGGAAGCACCGATACAAGTTTTTCCTTCCACCATTGTCCTCCTATAATGAAACTGCTTACGAAATCATGTGGATTAATGTTATGTTGAGAGTCTATTTTATCCTTTAGAGATGTCGTAGCCACCTAATTATCTTCCCAAAACTTAATTGATTTCCCATCCCCCACTTGCCAGATGAGTCCCGTTTTGAATTTGAGATTAGGTGACTCGGTTTCAACCATTGCCACGAGGCATTGCCTTTTCTAGAGTAGGTAAGGATGTGGTTTTCCTTCAGATACTTGTATTGTATGATTTTGATCCAGCTATTTTCCGGTTCAGCCAGAATTTTCCAAAGGAGTTTTAGTTAAAGAGCTTCATTCATATCTTTGGTTTTTCTAATTCACAGTCCTCCATCCCTTTTTGATTTACATATTTTGTCCCGATTGTTTAATGGGCTATGTTGCGCATCTTTGTTCTAGAAAAAGGTTCTGTTGATTTGATCTAGTTGTTTGTGGACCGCTACCGGAAGCATGAAGCTCTGCATTTAGTATAAAGGTTTTGATGATAAATTAGACAATATAAGGGTTGCCCTGACTTGTTGAGAAAGGGCATTAGCACGCCATTTGCTCAATTGGTCTTTTGATTTGCATATCATTTCGCCAAAGGTTTCCATGGTAACCCTCCCATTAATGATGGGACAACGTAAGTATTTTTCCAGGTTTCGTTCGATGGGTATGTTTAGAATTCCTTCTAGGTCTCAAGCTCTTGTTCTAGGAATACCTGGGGTGGTTTGAAAGGAGGATTTGTGGTAATTTGCTTTTTGCCCTGAGAACTTACAATATTCTTCAATTATCTCTTTAACTTTTTTACATGCAGCATTACTTCCTTTCGAGAATATTATTATGTCGTCCGCAAAGGCCAGGAACGGAACACAGGAGCCCGAATGGTCAAATTTAAATCCGATGTTGTTGTGGTTAGATTCTGCCTCTCTCGAGAGTTTACGAGCAAGAATTTCTGCCCCGAGCAGAAAAAGAAACGGGGAGAGGGGGTCCCCTTGCCTCGAACCTGTTGAAGGTTTGAAAGGATCATTAGGGCCGTTGTTTACTAAAACAGAGAAAGAGATTGTGGTCACACATTCCATAATAATATCTATAAATTTTTGGTTGCATCCAAATTTTTGGAGAACTGCTTTCGTGAAATGCCAATCTACTATGTCGTATACTTTCTCAAATATCAAGTTTTATTGCAGCCCAACCCTTGGTACCTTTTCTAGTACGAAAGGAGTGGAATACCTCGTGTGCTATTATGATATTGTCTTTGATTGCTCTGTCGGAAACAAAGGCTCCTTGTAATGGGTGTATAAGTTTTCCTAGCCTATTACCATTTTCATTCGTTCTGTTATTATCTTTGAGATGATTTTATATAAGGTAGAACATAGGCTAATCGGGCGATAGTGTGTAGTCATGGAGGGGTTATCAATTTTTGGTATGAGGGAAATAAATGTGTGGTTAATTTGTTTTAACATTTTGCGAGAGTGAAAGAAAGCTTTTGTGGCCCGAATGATATCAGAGCCAACGATGTCCCAATAATTTTTGTAGAACTCAGTCGTCATTCCATCAGGGCCGGGGGATTTGTTGTTCCCCATTGAGAAGACTTCTTTTTTTATTTCACTATTTGTTGGTTGTTGAATAAGTTATTTGTTTTCCTCTTCTGTAATGACCGGGTTGATTTCTGAAAGGTATTCTTCTAATTTGGGGGAGGGGGGGTCCTATACAATTGTTCTCGATTAAATCTTTTCTCAAAATCTCTTTGAATTTCCGTTTTAATGTTTTCATTGCCAATTATGTTAGTTCCTTCTGCGGAGGTAATTATTATCTTTCGATTTCTTCTCCCTGTGGCTACTCTATGAAAAAAGGAGGAGTTGGTATCTGCTAAATTTAAGTGTTTTGATTTAGCTCTTTGGTTCCAGTAAATTTTATGAAAACGGAGTATCTTTTCTCTTTTAGACAATAGATTTTGTTCTTTTGTGTATGACTCTGGGTTTTGGTTATTTCGTTGGATAGATTGTATTTCGATTAGGGCCTCATCTACGTCTTGTATTTGTTGGAAGATGTTTCCAAATGTTTTTTACTCCCATTTTTTGCCTTTTGTTTGAGGATTTTTGATTTGTGTGCAAGTCGGAACATAGCAGAGCCTGCACATGAAGCTCTCCATGCTTGTTTAACAATATTTCGGAAGTCTCTCCTTTGCAACCAAATGTTTTCAAATTTAAAAGGGGGTGGTTTAAAGCTAGTATTTTTTGAAATGTTAATTGAAATAGGGCAGTGGTCCGAGTTAGAGAATGCTCCATTTTTAGTTGCCAAATCGGGGAATATGTCGATTATTTCATGGTGGACAAGCACCCTGTCAAGTTTTTCCAAAATGTTATCTAGGCCAAGTTGCTTCTTCCTCCAAGTAAACGGGTTACCATACGAGGGGATCTCCAGCAAAGAACATGCATTTTTGAATTCCATTATTCTCAGAAATCTTCCAGGTAGGATTTCTGCCCCTCCGCTCTTATCCGATGATTAGCTTATTTCATTTAAATCTCCCATGATTAGGCATGGAATGTCACTTTGGGTCATCAGATTGTATAGATTTCTCCAAAGGTCATCTTTTTCTGAGGGATTTGGGGGGCGTATACAAACAGCATTAGACACTCAAAGTTCTCTTTTATGTTCTCATATTTTACGCCAATAATTCTTGGGGGATGAATAATTATCGAGATAGATTCGTCTATGAAGGAGTTTTCATTCCAGAATAGGGCAACACCCCCGGCACGACCAGAAGCCGGGGACCAACACATATTTGTGAATCTCGCATTTTTTCAAAAAGGTTCCTTTGTTCTGTTTTAGTCTTTGTTTCTGCTAGGATTAGCATTTGGACATGATCTAGCGAGCGCCATTCGTTCATGTTAGTCTAGAAGGTTCTTTATCCAATCCCCCTACAATTCCAATATCGTATGATCATGACCACTTTGTTTTTGCAGAGGAGAGCAAAAGGTGAGCCCTCCCATACCCATATCGTACTCTTTTTGCAGTGTTCCCCATTTTCTACAGAATAGTTTGTCTTATGAGTTTCTTTTGAAAATTCTTTTCCTTTGAAAATGTTTCTCTTATTGGTATATTCGGACTACATTTACAAGGAATATACCCATTGAAATTGATTTTTTTTTTTTGTTTCTATAGAAATTAAACACCATTAATTGGGTTATGCTATAACAAATGCTCAGGCAAGTTTTATGTTTTATGCAACACAGGTAAGTGCTTGTTAGAGAATACCGTTTTGTTTTAGTAATATGATGTGTCCTTTTTTGGGTAAGAAATTTATAATCGTACTTATACGGAATAATCCCATAGGCTTTTTGTTTTGCTATGTTTTCCACTGGCATACGTAGCCAATTCGGTACAGATGCTATCGCTGTAAACTTCACGATGAGACAAATGATGTTTACACGTGGGGTGTTTATGCATATTATTATACCAATTCTAATGATGTTTCTAGGTTCGAGAGAGCTAAGATGAGCTCGGAGAGTGCTAACAACTGAATTTTCTTGATCAATGATGGTCTTACACTTATTCAAAGCTCCTACCCGAATCGGACTGATAGCACAAAAGAGTATAGTGCTTACATCCTTCACCACAAAGCTCAAACTTTGAATTATCAAATATGTGAATCTCAATAAAAAAGGGTAATCTAAAGAGTTTGTTATTTCTACAGGTTTTAATGACAGTGATCATATGCAATCTGATTTTATGGCATCGTTCAATGCCCTCGAAATGGACGTGCTCAACAACAGCTTGACTGAGCTTGATTGTAACCCAGTTGATTGTTTGATTTAGCAAGATACTCAAAATTATATTTTTCCAATTTAAATCGGTTATACATGCAATTTTTTTCCAAGCTAAGCATTTTGTTTCCAGATTATCTAAGCATGATGAGGGATTTTTTAAGAATTCATTATAAAGAAAACCTTTGACATGTAAGAGATTCCAAGAAAGCAGGTTTTCCTTTAAATTATAGTTTATAGTAGAAAGGAGTGTGGATCCTCTACAACACTCGGTGCACCCTACGGTGCACCACAAAATTATTTCGGGTGTAATTTGGCTTTAAAAAAAATTTAAAAAAATATATTTACATTCCACATACTTATACTTATATATTTATAAACTTTTTTTTTTGAGAAAAGTCAGGTTTTAAAAAAACATGAAATTTCTTTTCTAATATAATTGATCTTTTAATTTTATAAATTTTTTAAAATGAATTATTTTATAATAAAAGTTTATAAACATATAAATATAAGTATGTAGAATGTAAATATATATATTTTTTAATTTTTTAAAAGTAAAATTACACTCAAAATAATTTCGTGGTGCACCGTAGGGTGCACCGGGTGTTGTAGAGGATCCAAGGGTTAAGGGAGGATTAACAATGTTACTTAGTGACAGGTTCCAAGCTACACAGACGATAATGTTAATAGAACTGGTAGGCAGCAAGCGATTGTAGAACAAGGTAAATAGATGCCAAATTCTGAGATCAGCCATATTGAAACAGCTCATGCTCCCCCTTTCCTTAAATCATAATTTCACTTAAGAAGCACAAAAAAAGCTTAGATTCTAGGGACATAAAACCCCACTTTGCCAAATAATTAATTCACAAATATAAACTTGATTTAGAAAGAAATTCATCGAAGGAGGGCGATGCTTACCCAAGGCAATCAACCCATTGAGGGCAACAATATTATCTTGAACACCAGTTTTGATCTCTCTCAACGATTGTACATCAATCTTGGACTTCTTCATGATTTTCTCAAGCTGTTTTTGGTTTGCTTTTGGTAATCCCACTGAAGGAAAAGGAATCCCCTCAGCCGGACAACCATCAACAGGTGTTTTTGGGCCCTTTCGGGAGTTTGTTGGTGATGGAACAGGGAACTCCTCCACCACAGGTTTTTTACCTTTGTCCATAGAGGACACAACCATTTCAACATAACATACACATAATTGGTTAGAAAGAAATGGAAAGAGAGAGAGTTTGTAAGATCAGGGAAGAGAGGAGTTATGTGAAGATGAGTTGAATACCCAACCTTTTCTATCCATGCCTAATTGTCCCAAGTCGGCAAACACATAGTAGAAAATGTACTCAATTGTACAATGAATAAGTCTAGTATTTCTATAACCTTAGTTATCACTTTGTGATCAAAATGTTCACCTAAAGGACATAACCGATCTAGCCTTCCACCATAGGGATTAGTCCTCAAATTATTTAGCCAATGACAACAAACATGTTCCCCCCTAGAATAAGCTTTTAACTTTTCTTAGCTATAGATTTCTGTAATGTTGAATAAGCACACAACAGATACTTAAAATATTTCAGCCATTGTCGATCAAAGATAACCACACTATTACAAGAAAAGGCTATCACCCCAAGCATGGGATAGGAGTTCTTAGACTTGAAAACAAGCACTAGACTTGTGTTGAGACCAAGCAACAGGCCATCCACAAAACATACAGACCTATTATTATAAAATAGATTAAATATTATTATTATTATTATTATTATTATTATTACTTATTTTTATTCTTATTATTATAAAATAATTATACTTTACAAGAAAAAAATAGAACATGATATAATAATACTATAATACTATAATATAATAATAATAATAATAATATTAAATTATATTATAATATTATATAATAATAATATTATTATTATAATCAATTATTATTATAAATTGAAAATTATAATTATAATTATAAATTATATTTGCTCAAATAATAATAATATTATTATAAACAAATATTATTATTATAAATGGAAGATTATGATTATAATTATAATTATAATTATAATATTTTCTAAAAATAATAATACTAATAATTTATTATTATTATTATTATTATTCTATAATAATAATAATATTATTATTATTATAAAAATTATTATTATTATTATTATAATATGCGGGATGGGATTTGCGGGATCCCACCGGGATCGTCCCGCGTTTCGTTCCGCATAATTTTTGCGGGACAGGATCGGGACGGGACTCGCTATTTTGTCCTGAATCCCACCGGGACCGGGACGGGATCGGGATGGGACCGGGACGGGATCGGGAGTTGCGGGATTTTTGCCCACCTCTACTTTCAAGTGTGGACTGTACTAATTATGCACTTTCTTATCAAATTTTAGTTTTTTGCAATTTCAGGCCGTGTACTTATGAATCTTATCAAATTTCAGTTTGTTGCAATTTCAGGTTGTGTACTTATGAATATGTTATTAGTTATGTACTTTGTTCCTGCTTATTGCATTCAGGTTGCCTCTTGCAGACTAATCATAGTATGATGTGCCATTCTCAAGTTGTGTTTTGGTTGAATAAATTAAATAATGGATTCTTTGAAACCGTTCACGGGGCATGCCTAGAGTTTTTATGTTTAATATTACCAAGTGCACAATTAATATTATAAATTTCATAAATAATATTATAAAGTGCAAAGAGAATATGATTTTAAGCATATAGGCTATTAGCTCAAAATGGTAGAGCAATGTGTATATACACAAAGATGTGGGTTCAAATCCCACATAGGCTATCTATGGTTTTGTCTTTTTTTCTTTCCGTTCACAAAGTGCAAAAATATGGTTTGTGTGATTCATGTAGTTAAGTTGATTGATTGTTCTATTGTGCAAAAATATGATAATATTGTGCAAAATTTATAATACAATTGTGCATATTTAGAACACAAGTGTGTATGCAACAATTACTAATATTATAACTTGTAAAAGTAAGATTCAATTGTGCAGATTTAGAATAAAAGTGTGCAAAAAACATTATTAAAAAAGAGTGAAAGAATTTGGCAGATCTTATCTCAATCAATTTTGCAAAAGTAAGATACAATTGTGCCGATTTATAATACAATTGTGCACATTTAGAATACAAGTGTGCAAAAGTAAGATACAATTGTGCAGATTTAGAATACATTTGTGCACATTTAGAATACAATTGTGCAAAAGTAAGATACAATTGCGCAAATTTAGAATACAATTGTGCAAAAGTAAGACATAATGATGAATTGTACTCATCTTCTCCATAAAGTGTATGAATAAAATGATAAAGTGCAAAATAAGATTATAAAATGCACCATTAAGATTATGAATTGCACTTTTATAAAAGATAATACAAACTATTAAAATTAAGCAATTTAGCCTATGTAGGAGTCGAACCCACATCTCTACGCATTAGCACATTGCTATACCATTGAGCTAATAGGCTTTTAAAGCTTATGAAGTACAAAAATCCAGGCTTTTGGACAACAACCAAATTCGAAAACATGCAATAAACAAAGTTCAAAACAAACAGATCTAATGAATAGAGCGCATGGCTCTGAAATATAAGAAGAAACAATGGCAACCTGATATACATGCAGGAAGGCCGAATCAACAATCTACTATCAGTACTAAAGTTTTTAATTTCCCATCTCCCTTCCTGAACAGAACAAAAATCAACAAATCTGTGCGTATTTCATCCTTGGATTTTAAGTCAAAAATGGAAAATCTCACATCTTCTATTTCCCCTATATAACTTCACAGATATAGTTGAAGCACTACTTCCTATTTAATTAGCAGGTGTGGATAATCTACTAAAAAGCTTAACCAAATAGCAGCTCATGCAAGCACCCAAGTAACAACATTAATCAAATAAAAGCATCTAAAAAGTAAAAAGATGGTTTCAGTTGACGCTGCGCAAACATTACTGAGGTAAACGAAGGGAATCGGAACCCATAATAAGACTTTACCATTAGTAATCTCAAGTAGAAATAAGTAAGTGAAAAACAACCCATTAACCATGGCATTGTCATCGTAATGCCACTGCAATGCCTAATATCACACAGACTTCCAAAGCTACAGCTTACCTAAGACTTAGCTATAATTTTCATATTTTCTCATGTTAATAAAGTTTTTAAGTAGTTCAGCAATTATAAACTTCAAAAGGAGAATGAAATCCACAAGTAACAGCATTGATGTTGACATTATTTGAGAACATCAGAAAGTCTAATATAGTGGATTTATGGATGTGGAAAAGACCAAAGACTATTTTTCCGATGACTAGAAAGATGTAAATCTCCTAGCATATGTACCAGCATTTGTACCAGTAGCTTCCTAGTTGTTTCCTATCTGGGAATACACGTGAAAGTGCCAAATCAAAATATATTCATATAACATAATTCACATAATCTGCAAGTGCCAAATCAAGAACTCCATCCAACTGCGGCTTAATTTGACACTTCCGGTTCAAACTAGTGAAGTTTTCATAAGCAATAAACGTGTTTAGAAGCTTCTGTTTCTATACTTTTCTTTTTGAGAAGTTCCGAGATCTAAGAGAGCACAAATGCTAGCTATCACACATTACACACATTTCACACACTATTGAGACTCAACTGATCAATTTTTTTTATCTGCGCTCGTGTTCATTTTCCAATTGAAAAAACTAATTCATATTCTCAAATAAATTCGTTTTTCAATATGCACAAAGGAAGAAATTTTGCATTAGAAGAACTTACCTCGAGATTGAATAGATTGTCGAAGGACAACTGCTAGGGCTGTGCATCGGTCTAAAACCGAACCGAATCGGGCCGAACCGAACCGAAAATCTTAAAATTTCAAATCTGAAACCGAACCGAAAGCATTAGGTTCGGTTCGGTTATTTGTCGGTTCGGTTTTAGCATAGTTGAACCAAATTTCCAAAAAGAAATTTTATAAAAAAATCTTTTAAAAAATTCCGATTTAACACAAACCGAACACAAAAAAAAAATATTAGTGTATATACACTGTATATATGTGTGTATATACACACTACACACACACAAAAATGTGTATTGGTGTATATATACACTGTCGTGTATATATATGTATTTATAGTTTTATACACTTTATATATGTGTATATATAAAGTATACAAATATATATAATTTATGTAGTTTATAAAAAGTAATATATATATATATATATATATAAGAATATTAAAAAAAAATCGGTTTAACACAAACCGAACAGAAACCGAACTAAAACCGAACCGAAACCGAAAAATGAAAATTCTCGAACCAAAAAACTTCGGTTAGGTACGGTTCGGTTCGGTTTGTGTTGGTTCGGCCCCAAAGTTCGGTTTGGTCTGAATCATGCATACCCCTAACAACTGCCCCCTGGAGTCTATGACCGGTGGTGGAAGGACTCGCCTGATTCTTGCTCACTCGCTTCCGACTTGACAGACGAAGTCATAGAGCGATGTCAGCGCGAATCGACTGGCGGAGGCTGGGAATTCGGAGTCTACTTGTTCACCAGCCTCTGTTTCGACTGGATCTCATCGGCGGGTTTCTGATTTTACATGGAAGGCGACGGCAGTAGGGGAGCGAGACGGAGGAAGCTTCGTAGGAGAGGAGAGGAGGAGCTTCGCCGACCTGTTCAGATCGATAAGAATCATGCGATGAGAGAGGGAGTACCTTGACTCGCTGCGAAGAAGGAAGAAGCGTGCGCTACTCAATTTTTTTAAACTAGCCCGCATGTCCGATTTTCCATTAAGATACAAAATTTTACACTTTAAGCATTTTACACCCTAAGACAATTTTACATTTTAACTCTTCCCTATATATATATATATAGGGGATGGTTCAAGTGAGAAGCCTTTCTTCCGGTGAGAAGGAAAGAAGTAATCTCATTGGTTGAATTTAATTAAAAATAACAAAATTAAAATCCAGCCTCACGCGCCTCATTCCTTCTTTATAATTCCTCTTCCCCTTCCCCTTCTCACATGGCCTTCTCGATCGGTTGTAGTGCAGTCGCTTCCATGGCCTTCTCGATCTCCCTCTTTCGACAACCACTGCCTCTCTCCTTCCCTACTTTCGACGCCCCCTATAGATCTATCTCGCCTCGCCGCCTCCTATGGCTTTCCATGGAGCCACAGATCTGATGTCGTATCGGCCTCTCGAGCTTTTGTTCACCTCTCCTCTAAACTGACGCCGAACCATATATATATATATATATATATTTACATATACTAAAATCGAACCATATAGTCGTAGTGGCGCATTTGTTGTTGATTTTAGGATAAAAATTCCTAGTAATAAATTTAATTATTGGACCTGTTTTGATTTTTTTATTGTAGAATTTAATAAGACGTTGAAAAACTCCACTGCAAACCCCTTTTTTGGGCAATGAACGTGCTTGCCTCCTCGTACACGCGCCCCCAATTCTAAGCATCTTAACCTCAAATCCCTAAATCAATGGTGAATATCGGCGAGTCCAAATCAGTATCAAGCCTCATAATCAATCTCGATGGTGTATCGAGCCTCAATCCCGTCGTCCTCATGTTGTTGAAACCACAAAAATCCCTCTTCACTCGCAGTTTCTGGGTATCGGTTTTGGATCGCGAGTATGGTGGCCGGAGTCTTGTCGGTCATGAAATCGGTAGTGGAAGATTCAAGGAGGTGGGAAAATTTTCAAAAAGAGGAAGAAAGTGTCTCACCAGTTAAGGGGGTGGTACTGTGTAGTCATGTTGGGTGCTCTGTGGTGGCCCGGCGAGGGCAGCGCTTCGTACTGCCCTGGATAGTGGTTTGGTACATATTCATCTGGAATTCTTCTCCTTTCTCGATTTTTTTTATGGGACTTGTTGGCTGGGTTGAGAGTTCGTTCCTCTTTTCCCTTTATTTCTCGTTCCCTGTTTTATTTCCTCAATAAATCTAATATTAGAGCTTCTTTTTTGTGGTTTGAGTCTTTCACGGTCGGAGATGAAAACGGCAAACAACCAGTGGCTTCGGTGTCTTTCGCCAATCCATCGATCACTCCCCGAAAGGGCCCTAAATCCAGCTATGGCGGAGTGCTCTCCTTTGAGATTATACTTGGGTGCGCTCGGTATGTCATGACTAGCATGGAGACCTCTCCTGTGAGGTTTACAGCCAAAACAATTGGAATGGTGAACCTAGTTCCCTCCTCACCCAAATCCCGAAAGGGCTAGAGCTGGCAAAATCTGACCCGATCCGACAAACCCGACCGACTCACCCGAATCAAAACCCGACCGAACCCGAAAATTTAGCGTTAGGAATAACCCGAACCCGAAACCGAGCCCGACCAATATTGACCCGATACCCGAATTTACCCGAATACAAACAAACCCGACTCAACCCAGATCCGACTCAAATCAGACCCGATCCGACTTCTGACCCGACCCGACTCCTAACCCGACCCGGCTCCCAACCCGATCCAAATATCTTTGAAATTTTCCTCCCTTCAATCATCTTAAATTTCATTCCGTCCTATTTTATTCCCTCCCAAATCCCAATAAAATTTCCCTCATATATTTCCTTCATTTTTCTCCTATTTCACTTTTACATTTCCCTCCTATATTTCCATCCTTCCCTCCAATAAAATTTCATTTCCTCCCAATAAAATTTCCCTCCCTTCCCTCCTATTTTACTTTTACATTTCCCTCCTATATTTCTCTCCCTTCTCTCTTATGAAATTTCATTGCCTCCCAATAAAATTTCACTCCATTATTTTCATTCCCTTCTATTTTATGAAATTTAATTTGTAATGAATAATCTAATTAACAAAAATAAAATTTGACGAGGAAAAAATAAAATAAAATGAAATTTTACTTATGTGATAATCTAATTAACAAAAATAAAGAGATCAATCAAATCATTTGTAATGAATAAAATATAAAATCACAACTTTATTTAAAAATAAAAGACAATATATAATTTGTTTATAACAAATTTTATATCATCTACTTAAATACTTAATAATCAAACACAAATAATTGAATATGGTTTTAAAAAAAGATTACGGGAATATGAATATATGATAGTTTTATAAGTTGTATACTTAATACTTGTATTTAGAATTTTATATTATCTCACATAAGTAAAATTATCAAAAATAAAATGATCGATCAAGTTACTTGAAATGAATAAAATGATCGATTAAATTACTAAAAAATTATTATTTATAAATTATGTAATAATCTAATTACCAAAAGATGAGTACAATGAGGATATTATAACTTGAATCATATATGATTTTATTTGAAAACCACTTTTTGAAAGACATAAATACACAATCACACAAATAATGTAAATTATCTTTTAGATAGGGAATCAAACATTATATTACCAAATTTCAATGAAATTAATGATGAATAGAATGAGCTTACCAATCAATGAGTAGATTATATATTGAATCATATTTAATTTTACTAAAAATACTTTTTGAAATACACAAATAACATGAATTACATATTCAATTTAATAAAATTGATCACCCGAAAGTCCTGAACGAACATGATTCAACAAATTCAACCCAAATAATTAAAAGTTCGAAACAAACGTAGACCCGCTTCTACTTGAAACCTGAATGAGACCGACCCGAATACCGACCCGAAACCCGAACAAGACCGACCCGATTCTGACCGAAAACCCGAATGGGTCCAACCCGATTCTGACCGAAATCCGACCAATCCGAATTTCATTTTGACCGAATCCGACTCGACTCGACCTGACCAAGCCCGACACAGAAATTTTGACCTAGTTGACCCGACTCATCAGTGACCCAACCCGAATGTGTTCGACCCAAACCCGACTGAATAACCCGAAATGCCAGCTCTAGAAAGGGCCCAACCCCTCGTCATGAGGTCAAACAGGCGGAAAAGGGATCACTCTCTGTTGAAGGCTACAGTCATAAAAGGATGGATAGAAAACAGAACAAATCCAAAAAACATTCCTTTTTTTGAAACCGCTCTGGTTACGTTTTCATTAGGTTGCAAGACATAAATGTTCATTTGTATATTCATATCCTTGTTTGCAAAATTAATGACTATGTGTATGTTGTTCTTGTTTGCGAGTTAAGGGTATCAACAAGGCACCTTGGGTGTTCGCAAGCTATTTGTTATGATTATTATCATGTCTCTTCTCCTAGAATTTTAAGTCAAATTATGGTGTTTATAGTTGAAAATGCAAAATTATGCATTTTCTTTCCTTCCTTGCATTAATCTTTGTGTAGTCGAACTTGCTACTCTCCATTGAAACAATTTTGCTTGCTGGATAATGTTGTGGATGAGCCTACTGTCCCTTTCCAAACACCGTCGGATTTTGTAATACATAAGCTTCTTTTATCTCTTGAGTGATCATCTCTTTGATTTCTTGTGAAGAGATCGATGCGCTACCGCTGGCACCTTCATCGTTCGGCCTTGTTTGCTCTTGTTTATTTTCTTGAGCTTGAATATTTAATTGGGCGAGGAGCGATGCAATTTGGGCATCTTTCTCATCAAGCTTTCTTTGCAACTCTTGAAGCTGCTCCTCGACACTTGGTGTGCTGGTAGTCAATACCGGCATCACATCTAGTCCATCTTGTGAGATGTTTGCTTGAGATTCAACCATTGAAGTGTTTGAACTTATTAACTTCAATCGGTCTCTTTTCCTCGCATTATCATTGGAGATTTGACATGTTTCTTGAACCTCCTTGCCTTTCTTGGATCTTGAAGGCCTAACCTCTGTGGCATTGGGTTCCATCTCTTCCGAATATGAGGTCATGTTGACTTGTGCAACCTCTTTCAGACAGATAGGCATAGACCCAACGAGGACCTCTTTTGAAGAAGCCACTAGAGGAATTTCTTTTGCCCCTGCGAGCTAAAAAGATCTTTTGCAAGGGTTGCATTGGCTCGCTCTAAAGTTGATGAATGAGCTAGCACAAGAAGAGGCCTTGTTTTGCGACACTGAGATCTGCACTTGCGTCCCCTTCTCTTCATGAATTTATTTGCCTTCTTCGCAATAGAGACGGGTGGCGTGGAAGCCGCAATTGACCCCTCATTCTTTTTGATGATACGAATGATATGCCTTTGAACGACCTCTTTGGTAGGCTTGGTACCTTTATAACCTTCCTCCTGCATTTTGAGCTAGTTGCAAATGGGATGGTTTTTGAGCTTATTGTCGACAAGTTGGGTGATCTTGAGCTTCCTGCCCCCATGGATTGGAAGGGCTTTAAGCTTCATGCCCCCTTCACTTGACAGTATTGCAGGAAACTTCGACACCCACATGACGATTTTCTTGTTCTTCGGAACTTTAAGAGCTCCAAAGATGTTGTTGATCGGGACCATTGCGGACAACGAATCTCGAGTGATGTCAGAACGTGCTTCAAACGATCGCTTCTTGATCCAACGACCCCCTTTGATGATGATGGTTGTTGGAAGCTCGTTGAAGTTGACAATCACTTGAGGTGCCATTTTTGTTGCAACCAAAATAAATAAGTAGATATTAGTATCAAATAAAACTAAGAGATGAAAATGCAAAAAGGGTCCTGTAACGACCCGAAATTTAAGAACCCGAATTAACCTCCAAAAACCTACTTAGAAGGTAAATAAGGTTCGGAATACTAGATTATCGGGGAACGTTATAGGAGAAGTTTGATCTTCTCCCGTGAGCTTTGGATCTTACGACCCAGTACGAGTTATTATTAGGTTCATTTAAGCGGAAGATTTAGTTGTCAAAAGATGGGGATTGCGAACCCCGAAAAGGTCGTAAGCCCGTTGGAGGCTTTACCTGTCCTAGACTATCGCGAAAACGTTTCGAATAGAAATAAAAGCAGAAATCATAAATACAACAAAACGCCACGGCCACGCCGGGTCAAAACGATAAAACGTATGAGCAAAAGAGTACGAATGTCAAGCGCCTCCCTCACTCTAATCGTCCAAAAGGTCTGTCCCGACAACCATCCACATAACTAAGTCATATCGGGTAAGGGGTACCTGAATCTAAAAACAAGAAATAAATCGGGGTCAATCATTGGAAATATACACACTCAATGCCATATAAAGAGGCATACTTAAACTACATGAATGTTAAAATGTAACACATAAGCAAGTGTATAGATATATATAAATGCGAAATAAACACACAGGGGCCCGTATCATCATCATAATCATCATCATCATCATATCATAATATCTTCTCAAACGTACTCATCCTTCTCAAACATACTCATCCTTCTCAAACATACTCATTCTTTCTCATCATAAGCCTTTCATCATTTCATTCGTGTTCCATCGAGTATAAGTCATTTATTCAGATTTTGACGGCCGTCCTACCATAGACACATAGCATACATATGAATCGTTGGATTTACTAAGTTCATCCTACGTCATATTACCGGTTTATATTCCTAAACATGTTACTAGGTCGCGTGATGCATGAAGACTCTCGATAAGACAAAGAGTATCACGTAAATCCATCATGAGTAAGTCCAGGGGACTTACCTGGAGTCCGGAGAATAAGCAAGCAATAAAGTGCACAACCAAGGATCCAATCAACAAGAGCCTATTAATTTCATTAAGCTTTCATTAGGTGGTATTCTAATGCATGGTACCCAACCTAATAATCAACATACATCCACATGAGGTTCACGATTCTATAGATTACACACTTTGGTTAAGTGATCCGGACTTAACCAGTTATAATCTATATCGTATTATCACATAATCGATTTTCTTCTTATCGGATCATAAGCCAAGTTATGAGTATACTTCATTTATGTATTTTATATGCTCTAAGTTTCGGTTATGCCATCATATATTTAACCATATTCTTAGCATTCCCTTAACCAAGTTTTCTAACCGAGTCATTATAAACATCGGTTACTAAAATTATAATAACTCTTGATCCAACCGTTGGATTGCCGTAATTTTTGAAGGGAGGTTAGACAACGTTTCCTTGAACATCATAATAAGATTTCAACCAAATCAGACCGTTGGATTGGAAATAAAGTCCAAATTACAGAGGAACATATATCCATTTTGTTTCTTGACGTTTGCTACAAAACGCAACCAAAAACACATAGAGGATCCACTTCCTAAGCCCTTTCCAAGCACAGAAGATCTATTCCTAGAGAGGGGGAGGCGGATGAGGGATTACCTTTGAAGAATCCCACACAAACGACTCAAGAACACCATCGGGAGTCCTTCGGAACACCTTTCAAACACCTTGCCATTTTGTCACCAAAAATCCCAAAACATGATTTAGATTCTTATTCAAAGTTGAATAAAATGAGTTAAAACACATGTTGGAACTCAGTTTTGGAAGAAAAGAAGGGTTCTTACCAAGAAATCAAGTCAAACTCTCAAGACCCTTCAAAAACAGTTTTCTGCAGCTCCAAAGATGGATGATTTTGGCTGGGCAAACGACCTTGGATTTTTGTGTTTGAGATATGTATGGAAAGCTGGGTTCAAGACGGATCCATGGCCACCGAGTTTTCTCAATTTGGATGAGTATGGAGGGAGTTATGCTATTTCTTGTGAAGGCTGTCCAAAATGGACCTAAAATGGAGCAAGGCTCTCCTTCTCTCTCTCTCCTCTCAAGTGACGGTGGGGCTTCTTTAGATGAGCTCCACATGAGTGTTGGGGTCAGGCTTATAGAGGAGAGGGGTGGTTGACTTCATGAGTCAAAGCATGGGTGTGATGGGAAGGAAGTGATGGGAGTGGTTGAATGTCTACATTCACAAGCAAGCCACAAGTCAAGGGTTTGGTGGCTCAATGTTAGGCAATTTGGGTGGATGGCCTCTTTAACATAATGTAAAATCCGAGCTCGCGAAGCGTTAAAATCCGTTACGTTTATAAGATACGAGAAAAGTAGTTTGGGTATATTTTTCCTCATCATTGAATCCATGTAAAGCTAGGCATAAAATTTTTTAAATTTTTCGGGTTTTCATAATTATAAGGGAGGATAATATTCGGATTATCCTATGGATATTTTATAAATATTAATTAAATTCCGGTCTTTACAGGTCCCACTGGGCGTGCCAAAAACATGTTGGACAAAAATGCGCGATAATCGTACAACACATTCTAATTGATTTTTAATGTTTGAGTTCGACCCCTTTGGGTTATCCTCTTGATTCGAAGTCATATCGATACCAGAATTTGAGTGGTTTTGGTGATTTGGGCTGCAGCCGGATTTTAATAGGTTGTCTACGTATCTCTTGGAAGACAATCAAGTCTTACGTAGTTCAAAGTATTTGGAGTTTTGTGTTTGGTTTGATTTGGATTTGGTTTTATTCGGATGAATTTGGATTTGGTTTTTGTTTTCTTGTATGCATCAGAGGATGAAGTTCAAACCCACCTTCTAGGAAGGGTAGCTCGAACCACACTCCATCCGAGAAACTTCAGTCCACCTTCTCGGAAGGGTAACTCAAGTAACCCGCCTATCATTTGCATAGAAAACGGTTTAACTTTGGGGTGTAGTTGAATTTGAAATTTGACTTGAATTGTGACTTAGAGGTCAATTTGAGGATTGTGGAATTTCATTTTTTGATTTTTGGGTGTGGCTAAACTCGACGAGCAAAAGCTTTGTATCGATTTAGAGTAGACACTTTGGGCTTTGATGAAAATTTGATATTTGGGACGACTAGAGTCGACATAGAAATTTGAGGAGTTTTGATTGAACGTTTCGGTGCGACTGGACTCGGTGAGAACTTGATTTACACTGAGTTTCCTACGTATCCACTTGCCAGGTGGAATCAAGTCATCGTAGTTCGGGACAAAAATAAATTTCGTATTTGGGTTTGATCGCGAGATCATTTGAGAGTTGTAATTGAACTCGACGAGCAGAAGCTTTGTATCGAGTCAGAATGGACAATTTGAATTTGTTTTTGGCGATTGAACTCGACGAGTCTTGGCTTTGTATCGAGTGTCCTACGTATCTCTTAGAAGAGAATCAAATCACCCGTAGTTCTGAACGAGAGCAATTTAATTTGCTTGGTTTTGACCTCATATTCATTTCAAGAGAATTTAGAGGCGGACGACTGTGCTCGATATATTTTGATATTTAATATCGGGCTACCTACGTAACCGATTTTTACGGTGTCAAGTCTTTACGTAGTTCTATTAAAGGACAAATTTGATTTAATTTGAGCCGGGTGACTGAATCCGACATACATTGAATTTTAATATCGAATTTCCTACGTAACTCGTAAACGAGTATCAAGTCTTTACGTAGTTCTTTTTTAGAACGAATGATTTATTTTGATGGGATTTAACCTCATATTCATGTAAAAGTGAATTTAGAGGTTGACAACTGTACCCGATGTATTTTTAAGATTTAACACCGGGTTACCTACGTAGCCGATATAAGGCGTCAAGTCTTTACGTAGTTCTGTTGTTACCGAGTTTATATTTGGTAAAACTCGATTTGAGGTTTTTGACTTCGTTTTTATTGAAGCCAGTTTTTGAGATTGACCCACTAGAATAAATCGGCAATGGATTTTTTACAGGTTTAATTTTATGATTTTATTAAACCCAACTTACATTTTCTGCCAAATATAATTTCTATATTTTAGTGGGTAGGTTTTGTAATTAAACCCATATTTGGCAAGCTTTATGTCGTATGCATGTATAATCATATATGTATATGCAAATCATTTGGAGACATATTGCTGTAGATTCAAACCAAATAATTAATGGGCTTAAGCCCAACTCCCAAGATCAGCTTAATGCTTTAATCTAACCAAGCCCATTTGATTGACAAAATGAAAAGCCGAAATCAGCTCCCATTTTTTTTAATAGAGAGACGTTCTTTTTTTTCTTTTCATTTTTAATTCTTTCGTTCACCCTCTTCTTCCTGCTACAAAAGAGAACGCTATGTGGACTTTTCGACGCAGTTGTGACGTCCATTAACAAGCCACCTTGAAGGCTCGTAGCTTTGGCTTTGGGCAACTGAAACTAGACCTGTCAAACGGGTCATTCGGGTCGGGTTCGGGTCAGGTCACTTCGGGTCTCGGGTAAAACGGGTCCCGGGTATTTCCGAGTTGACTGGAACCCAGGTTTGACCGGGTTTCGGGTCATTTCGGGTCGATTTCGGGTTTGTCAATTTTTTTGCTTTTTAAATTAAAAAATCATGATTTGATAATTTTGCAATAAATTTTAATTATGTATAAAAAAATTAACGGAAATTTCGCCTGGTACCCCTGTGGTATTGCATATTTCACACGGTGTACAAAATTTTTGCTAAATTCGCACGGTACCCCTGAAGTTTGTATCAATTTCGCATCGTACCCCTGGTGAGTTAATTCTAACAAATCTCAAATCCTCCGTTAACCCATTTGCCCTTTACGCTTACAGTGACACCAAGGCTAGAGAGGAGAGAATGGGATCGGAGAGGGCGACGAGAGCCAGGACGACAACCGCTGAACTACTGCCTGTTTGCTGAGCACGACCGCCGACGAAGGGAGCCCGATGCCATCGGAGGAGAACGAGAGCCCAACAGGAAGAGCACTTGGAGGAGAGGGTCAACCAGGTAAGTTCGAACTGGGGTTGGAATTGGGGGCTAGTTCGAGTTAGGGTTTGTATTTGCAATTGAAACCTTGATTTTGGGCTTGCAATTGAAAATGTGATTGGAGATTTAGGGTTTGTCGTTGCTGGTCTGCATTATATTTAGGGTTTGAGAATCAACTAGTTTCTTGCTCTGAAGTCCGAACATGCCGTAGTATTTTTGCTTATTTGGGCTTTTTTCGCTTCCTGAGTTGAACCATGAATCTCTTATGTGTTCTGCCATATCATGTCAAGCTTAGATGAATTGATATTTCCACTATACAGATTCCTAGTATTTTTTTAATTGCTATATTATATTTACTTTGATGGTTACCTGTTTGATTCCTCTCATGTTCTTTGACTTGACTGACCATCCCAAAATACTTGCAGCTTGCATGGCATTTTCAGTTCACATCACAAAATGGTAGGGGTTTATGATAGAATACTAAAGTCCATGACTGCATAAACAAGTTTTTGTTTGATTTGGGGCTTGAAATTGAAACTTTGAATGGAGATTTGGGGTTAGTTGATTTGGGGCTTCGATTTGAGGATGAAAGCACAAGTAGGGATCTAAATGTGTTTGGATTGTGATTGTTGTTTTAATGATCAAAGCACAAGTAGGTATCTAAATGTGTTAATTTGAATTGTAATTGAAAATATTGAATGGCAAAGTATTTACTCTTGGTTTAAAAATTTTGGCCTATTGGTCTGAAATTTTTAGTCTATTAGCTCAATTGGTAGAGCATTGTGTTTAAGCACAAGATGTGGGTTCAAATCCCGCATAGACTATCTAGATAACATGCATAAATTTTACTTTATTTTTGCATCATTTATACAAAGTTACAAATTATGAGTAAATGATAATTGAAGCTAATTCTTCACTGATTTAGTAGTAAGGGTTCAAGCAAAATTATGACAGCTGCAAGTGAGATAAAATAGTGGTTAGCCACTTAGCCATGGGTTTATGACATCAAGTGAATGCAATTTATGACAGCAAGTGAATGCAAAAAATCAGATAAAATACCGATTTGTAACCCTAAGGACAAATACACTGGTAGCTTCCAAGCATTTACGAGGCAAGGGTTCCCTCTATACCCTGAGTTGCAGTTGCAGTTACAAAATCAGAAATTGACTGAGCTTATCAATTAACTGAGTTTACAATTTGCTGTCATAAAATCTGTAATTTAGCATATAATCAAATATACCTCAAAATGCCATAAAAGCCATAAACTACAAAAAGAAAATAAAGAACCATAGATAACCTATTGTTTGTGAGTAATCAATTGGTTTTACATCCATTGGTTTTAGGATATAAACTATTGTTTGTGAGTAATCAATTGGTTTTACATCCATAAACTACAAAAAGAACCATAGATAACCTATGTGGGATTTGAACCCGCATCTTTGTGCGTGAGCACAACGCTCTACCATTTGAGCTAATAGGTTTAAAATCACTTCAAAAAATTGATGTCAATTTATAAACCAAAAAACAGTATGCTTTGATTGTCCCCCCATCCCCCAACTGTAGACTGCTAAGTTAATGAAAGCATAAGAACTCCTTAGAAGCTTATTTATATGTTAAAGGAAAATCTAGCAGGGGGGAAATCTAGGATCTATTAGATGAAAATAAGAACTCCTTAGAAGCTTATTTTTATCATTGCCTAAATCATATAAAAATAATTACAAACAAAGAGATGTTGAATATATTGTACCCCACCACAGAACTAGCAAAACTGAGAACAAAATCAAACAAGGAAACATGTTTATTTACATTAAAAAGTAAGGGAAAAGGAAGAAAGAAAGCCCTCAACTTGACTAGTGTGGAAACATGTTTATTTACATTGTCTATAAGGAGAGGGTATCTTTGATTCATAATTTCACATGCAGTGAAGCCACAAGGAGTAGTGTACTAGTGTGGAAATGATAAGAAGAAAATGAAATACAAAGTAAAAGACATTAAACACAATCACAGATGAAGGTTCGATAATGTAAAACAAAGTAATATAAAGATACTCTAGAAGGGGGGTTGAATAGAGTATGCCCATTTTTCGCAGAAAGTCTCAAGACTTTTGGAGCTTGTACCAAAACCTTTGAGATTAAACCTGAATCACAAAGTTAGACAATCGAACCAAGTGCGGAAATAAGGTAAAGCAATAAGTAAAGAACACGAGTAATTGTTTACGAGGTTCGGCACGAACTTGGCCTACGTCCCCGCCTAGGGTTCTTCCACAACCCTAGGATTCAAAAGGTTTTATTGATTCGCTTAGCTTAGGATCCTAATAGCTCACCGAGAAGCCTCTCTCCTATACAATTGCAATCTAGTCAACTCGCGTTCCCTTGGAGTCCTAGACCAATCTAGAAGAGCCCCACCTCTCTCAGCTATCTAGTACAATCCTCTTACTCTCACAAATCAATAGCCTAGTGCAACTTCCCGAGTTATAAACTCTCGAGTAACACTATAAATGAATATATCCTATAAGCTCACAGTGACTCTCAAAGGCTTTGAAATAAACAACAAACTCTTGAGCGCTAGCAGAGAGACACTTTGGAAGACAGATCTTGCTTGAATGAATGAAAGCTCGTGTAGCACTTGTTGTCTCTGTCTTCTTCTTCCTTTCCTTTATATAAGAGCATGGAGCGTGAGGGTCCTCAACACCAGATCTTCATCAACGGCTCTTTCGAATCATGGCTTGATCTTGAATCTTCTATTTTTGGATACTCCGAAGCCATGATCTATTTTGAATTTGATCTCCTCAATATGTACTAAAGGAAAGATATAATCTCGAAATACTTCCTGAAAGATTAGTCATACATGTATATATAATATAAAGGAAGTATATATTAAGATTAAATAATATTCGGACAAATAAGACAGGTTTTGTATTTCATCAACTGTTAATGCTCCAAGGCCTTTGACACAAACATCCTGTCAAAGCCTTTGAAACATTTATTCCAATTTTCATCAAGGGAGGGAGTTATCAATCTCCCCCTTGATGAAAGACAAAACATGTGCATCCCTGCAACTTAGTCAAGCATAGATAATAAAATAGAAATCGGACTAAGTACCTGCAAGGGTTAGACAAATGTTGGATCAAATTTTTAAAGCATGCAAAAACCATCCAACCGAAAACCATACTTAAAAAACCAAGGTCTTCCAAGACCTTTAAGTAGAGGTTTTCAAAGTCTAAGCACCACAGATCATCTCCCCCTTTTTGTCTTTCAACAAAGGGCGGAGGTAAAACAGTCACCAAAATAGTTAGCAAGAGTTTTGAAAACGTTTCCAAAAACCAGCAATGTAACAAGTTTCAGGGGTGGGATAGGGTGGGTTAGGGTTTAGGCTTAGTCATCTGGAGCATCATCAGTGAGCCTTGTCCACAGTCCTTCCAGGATCTTGGAAATCCCGCTCATCTCCGTCATCATCTCCTTCTGCAGCTCCTTAATATCCAGGCGAACTTCCTCCAAGCCCAACTCTAGGTTGTCCATGCGTTCATCGAAAGCTGGAGAAGTGGGAAAGGCTTTTGAAGGAGTGGCAAGACTCAAGGTCCCTTGGGGAGACTGAGTGATGCCAATCTTTTCAAGGCCCTTAGAGTCGAACTTACCCGTATGACGCAACTGTTCTTCATTTTTGATATCAATTCCAGAAGCTTTGAAGATAGGGGTCAAAAGGGTAGCAAAGGGGAGGGGAGAGCCTTTTCTAGCTTTTCTGGCATGAGCCATGGTTCCAAGGATATTGTTGGCCAGATCAAGATCAAGGCCATTTAAGATGCGGTAGAGCAGGACCATAGCATTGTCGGTAAGGAGTGAGCCAGAGTTAAGACGGGGTAAGAGGCATCGATCAATGATGTTAAAAATTATTTTTGCCTCAAGGGTTAGGGATGAGTGGGTGAGTTGCTTTGAGGTGCTGTTGGATGCTTCGGGTAGGAGATACTTGGCTCGGGCAAGGATGATGCAATTCTCTTTTGAGGGGTGTATGTCAGCGGGTGGAACAGGGGTAGGTAAGCCAAGGAAATCTGCAAAATCATTGGAGTTGAGAGAGATTCTAACCCCTTTGACAACAGACTCCAAAGACCAACCATTGGTGTCGTTTTTGGCTTTTAGGTTAATGTAAAACAGACGGGTAAGCTGGGGGTAGTAGACAGTTTCAAGGTTAAGAAGGGTCCAGGCTGGAGATTTTTTGAGGAGCTCAATGCATGGTAACTTCAAAGCTTCGAAGAACTCAAAATCCAAAAAATCAGAACAGCTAATCTTACGAGTTCTAAACTCGTCTACCCACTTACCAGCAGTCTCAGCATCTTGAAACCAAGAGGAGGGCAAGGATTGATTTACCTGGATATAGGCCGGGGGGTCTGCATTCTTTCTGCGAGCAACTGTTGGTGCAGCTCTCTTGACAGGCGCTACAAGACTCTTGACAGTGCCCTTCCTGGTGCGCTTGGGGGATGGAGGCTTGACAGCAGCAGGGGCTTTCCGCTTCTTCGGAGACGGGGGAGGAGGAGGAGAAGGAGAGGGAGAATCTTCCTCCTCTTCCTCAGACCCCGAGTCCTCACCGGACCCCGCTTCATCTCCTTCAGCTTCCTCGTCTTCCCCAGATCCCTCTTGCTCTCCTTCCTCTTCCTCAGGCTCCTCCTCGGATGGAACCTCCTCGGCTTCGGCTTTCTTCCGAATCCGCTCAGCTTCCTCCTCTGCCAGTTTCCTAGCAAGCTCGGCCTCCTCATCGGCCTTTTTCTTTCTCAAGGCTTCCTTGGCAGCATCCCTTTCCAGAAGGGCGTCGAGATCTTCTTCCTCCTCTTCCTCGTCCACTCCCTCAGCCAAAATCTTCCTCTTTCCTTTCTGTTTAGCAATGATCGGCTTCTTAGCAGAGCGCTTTTGAGAGCCCTTGGGAACAATGGCCGTGCTCTCAGCGATGGTGCTCTGGACGACAGTTTGGACGATAGCTTGAGGAGCGGGTTCAGGTATGGGAGAGGTAGCAGTGGCCTGACGTCCCTTGGGGGTGGCGCCAAGTCTTTTGGGTGTGACAGCTTTCTTGGTTTTGGGTGCCATGGAGGAAATCGGCTAGGGTTTTCTTAGAACAGATTGAGAGGTTGAAGAAGGAGAAGGTGAAGGGATTTGGATTAGTTCTGAGTGTGGGTTGTAATCGGGTACATGATTGAGTTTAAGTAGAGGGAGTGATGGGACGGGTTTAGAGTTCCAAGGAAAGAAATCATCACATTGCCAATTTGAAATGTTTCCAATTCAAAATTCAAATTTTCCATTAAAATCGGACTGAATAACCAAAAATCTAGTTCCAAAAATAAATTATTTTTAACGGTTAAGGAAATCACTAAAAGGGCAATTTTTGAAATCCGATTAAAACAAATATAATTGATTAAATATCTAAAAAGATATTAACCAAAAATATATGATCCGATATATGTAATCCACCATTTAGTTCACACACCTTGACATGGTTCTCAAGGGTCTTGACACTAAGTAGAATTTATCTTTCGTAAAGGGAAAGCTCCCCCTACGAAAGTGCATCCTTGTTAAGCATCCCAATCTCTCGTCTTATGAAGGTGAACCTGTCCTCTGCCAAAGGCTTAGTAAAAATGTCAGCCCATTGATAATCAGTAGAAATAAAGGATATGGACACATCACCTTTTTCAACATGGTCTCTAATGAAATGATGTCTCACATCAATATGTTTGGTCCTTGAATGCTGAACAGGATTCTTAGTGATGGATATGGCACTTGTATTGTCACACTTAATTGGGATACCTTTGAGGTTGATGCCAAGATCTCGCATTTGTTGAGCTATCCAAAGGATTTGGGAGCAACAGGCTCCAGCTGCAATGTATTCGGCTTCTGCAGTGGATAGAGCAACTGAGTTTTGCTTCTTTGAGTGCCAACTGATCAAAGATGCTCCTAAGAATTGGCAACATCCTGATGTGCTCTTCCTATCCACCTTATAGCCTGCAAAATCTGCATCAGAATATCCAATTAAAGTGAAATCCTTTTGCTTTGGGTACCATAGTCTAAGCTCCTTAGTGCCATTGAGATATCGAAAGATCCTCTTCACAGCCACGAGGTGAGATTCTTTTGGATCAGCTTGAAACCTAGCACACATGCAAACACTAAACATGATGTCAGGTCTACTAGCCGTGAGATATAATAAAGATCCAATCCTTCCTCGATACTCCTTTTGATTGACACTTGTTCTAGTCTTGTCTTGATCTAGAGACAATGTTGAGCTCATTGGAGTCTTGGCTGCCTTGGATTGATCCATCTTGAACTTCTTCAAGAGATCCTTAGTGTACTTGCTTTGGTTGACAAAGATCCCTTTCTTGGATTGATGAACTTGTAATCCCAAAAAGAAGTTGAGTTCACCCATCAAGCTCATCTCAAATTCACTGCACATGATGTCAGAAAATTCCTTGCACAAAGATGTGTTAGTAGCACCAAATAATATATCATCAACATAGATTTGAATAACCAAAATGTCCTTTCCTTTGGTTTTGATAAAAAGAGTCTTGTCGATCAACCCCCTTTTTAAAATCATTTTCTAAAAGATATCTTGACAAACGCTCGTACCAAGCTCTTGGGGCTTGTTTCAAACCATAAAGCGCTTTGTCAAGTTTATAAACGTGATTAGGAAATTCTGAACTTTCAAAACCTGGAGGTTGAGCCACATATACTTCTTCTTCTAGGAAACCATTAAGAAAAGCACACTTGACATCCATTTGATATAACTTTATGCTCATAAAAGATGCAAATGCTAATAAAATGCGAATGGCTTCAAGCCTGGCTACGGGAGCAAAGGTCTCCTCGTAGTCAATACCTTCCTCTTGATTGTAGCCTTGGGCAACAAGCCTTGCCTTGTTCCTCACAATCTTACCATTCTCATCCAGCTTGTTTCGAAATACCCATCGAGTGCCAATGACTGATTGATGCTTTGGCCTAGGCTTCAAGGTCCAGACTTTGTTCCTTTCTAATTCGTTAAGCTCATTTCGCATAGCAATGATCCAGTCTGGCTCCTGAAGTGCCTCATCTACCTTCTTTGGCTCAATAAGAGAAACAAACGCGTGAAAAGCACAAAGATCTTTAAGTTTAGAACGAGTTTGAACACTAGAAGTAGGGTCAGAAATGATATCCTTTAATGAGTGTGATGAGGAGTATTTGAATTTCCTTTTGCTAGTCTCGGCTCCTTGATTCGTCACACTGGTAGGATTGACTTGTAGTACATCTGACTCCGTGGTTCTGTTAGGTTCAGTTACAGCAGTTTCTGACGTCTCAACACTGTTGGATTGGACACCAAGGGCTTTGGACAAATCTTCAACACCTTGGGCCAATTCTTCAGTGTTAAGAATCGGTTCCTGCATGTTTCTCTTCTCTGTGTTCTTGGTAACAGCATCATCACCTTCCTCGTTCTCTTCATGGATGTTAAGATCTATATCTGCAACACTTTCACTCAAAGCACCATCATTGCATTCATAAAAAATAACATGTATACTTTCTTCAACTACCTGGGTCCTTTTATTGAAGATTCTATAAGCTTTGCTACTCGTGGAGTAGCCAAGAAATATACCTTCATCACTACGTGCATCAAATTTCCCAAGATTATCTTTTCCATTGTTATGAACAAAACAAGTACAGCCAAAGGGTTTAAAGTAAGATATAAGAGGTTTGCGGCCTTTGAAAAGTTCATAAGGAGTTTTCTTTAAGATGGAATGAATAAGACAACGATTCAAAATGTAATTAGCTTTGTTAACAGCTTCAGCCCAATAGGTTTTAGGTAATGCATTTTCTAAAAGCATAGTCCTGGCCATATCCTCTAAGGTGCGGTTCTTGCGTTCCACAACCCCGTTTTGTTGAGGTGTCCTAGGAGCGGAAAAGTTATGGGAGATGCCATATTTAGCACAAAACAAATCAAATTGAAGTTGATCAAACTCCCTACCATGATCACTCCGAATTGACACTATGGGCTCGTTTCTTAAAGTTTGCAACTCCTTACACAGTTTTGAAAACTCAAATAAGGCCTCTGATTTTTCTTTCAAAAATGCAACCCAAGTATATCTAGAAAAATCATCAACAACAACTAGCATGTACTTTTTACCATTGGGAGATTTGACTCGCATAGGACCACATAAATCCATATGTAAAAGTTCAAGGGGTCTAGAAGAACTTACAACCTTTTTGGGTTTGAAAGAGCTACGTGTTTGTTTACCTCGTGTGCATGCATTGCACATATCAATACCTTGGAAGTTCATTTCAGGTAGCCCTCTTGCAAGCCCTTTAGACACAAGCTTCTGTAATGTATGTGGACTCACATGACCGAGTCTCCTGTGCCAGAGCTTTGGATCGTCCGTCAAAGCCTTTAGACAGGTTAAGCTCCCTTGTGCCACTTGATCAGCATTTACGGCGTATATATTGTTGTAACGATATGCAGTCAATATAACTTCACCTGTATCATCTCTGCACACTATACATCTTTTCTTGTTAAATCTGACATTGTTGCCACTATCACATAATTGAGAGACACTAAGCAAATTATACTTTAAACCATTAACAAGATAGACATTTTTAATACTATGGCTGGAATCACTTCCAACACTACCAATACCAACAATGTCACATTTTCCTTTGTCACCAAGAGTGATTGTTCCCGTGGATTGCTCCTTTAGATCATGAAAGAGAGAACTCTTCCCACTCATATGCCTCGAGCATCCACTATCAATAATCCATTTGTGATCTTTCACCTTGGTGATCTCCTCTTTTGGACTTTCCATAAGTTCTCTTACAGTAGCTTCAAGCTTTTCATCGTGGGATTCATCTTCTGAGGCCATAAGACAAATGTTGGCCTTCTCATCACCGGAGTCAGAGTCGGAATCACTCCAAGTTGCCACCATGGCTTTCTTCTTCCATTTGTCACCTTTCTTAGGATGGCTCTTTGACTTTTGAGGGCAGTCCTTCACAAGATGATCTGTTTCACCACATTCAAAACAAGACAACGGTTTAGTCTTCTTTTCATACTTGTTGTATTGGGGCTTACCTCGAAATTTTGAAGACTCTGATCCATCCTTGTTGTTGAATTGCTTCTTCATTTTGAGAATTCTAGCAAGGCCTCTTGTGATAAGAGAAAAAGGATCATCCTCATCGTCATCCTCATCTTCGGAATCAGATCCATCCTTGGGCTCATCCTTCTTAGACTTGAGTGCCAAGTTCTTAGTGCTAGCTGGAAGTTCTCCATCGTCTTCATTAAGAATCATCTCATGCGTGATCAGCTTCCCAAGAAGGTCATCAAGGGGTAGAGTGGTGAGGTTCTGGGCTTCCTCTATAGCTGTTACTTTTGGACCCCATTTCTCCTTTGGAAGGCACCTCAGTATCTTCCTCACTTTCTCAACGTTGGTAAAGCTCTTGCCGGGAGAGTCAAGGTTGTTGGTGATTTCTGTGAATCGTGTGAACATGGCCTTGATTGACTCATCAGACTTCATCTTGAAGAGCTCATACTTTCAAACGAAGATGCTGATCTTGGTGTCACTTGGCTTGTTCCTTCATAGGTGACGGCCAACTTGTCCCAAATCTCTTTAGCTGACCAAAAAGATGAAATACGGTTAAACTCATCAGTGCTAAGACCACAAAAAAGTAAGTTAATAGCCCTGTAGTTTTTGGAGATGGTTTCAAGATCTGCTTGGTTGTATTTAGACTCCTTCTTTGCAACTTTGGTATCATTTGGTCCTTCTTTCTCTGGAATCTTCGGACCATTCTCTATAATGTTCCAAAGCTCTAGATCTTGGTCTATGATGAACATCTTCATCAAGGATCTCCAGTGGACAAAGTTGTTTCCTACAAAGAGTGGCGGTCTGCTTGTGGACCTTCCCTGTGCAAATCCTCCGCTTGCTTCACCAGACATGATCGAAAACTCACAAGATTGTTAGATCAAAAACAGTGAGTAAAGCTCTGATACCAATTGAAGGTTCGATAATGTAAAACAAAGTAATATAAAGATACTCTAGAAGGGGGGTTGAATAGAGTATGCCCGTTTTTCGCAGAAAGTCTCAAGACTTTTGGAGCTTGTACCAAAACCTTTGAGATTAAACCTGAATCACAAAGTTAGACAATCGAACCAAGTGCGGAAATAAGGTAAAGCAATAAGTAAAGAACACGAGTAATTGTTTACGAGGTTCGGCACGAACTTGGCCTACGTCCCCGCCTAGGGTTCTTCCACAACCCTAGGATTCAAAAGGCTTTATTGATTCGCTTAGCTTAGGATCCTAATAGCTCACCGAGAAGCCTCTCTCCTATACAATTGCAATCTAGTCAACTCGCGTTCCCTTGGAGTCCTAGACCAAATCTAGAAGAGCCCCACCTCTCTCAGCTATCTAGTACAATCCTCTTACTCTCACAAATCAATAGCCTAGTGCAACTTCCCGAGTTATAAACTCTCGAGTAACACTATAAATGAATATATCCTATAAGCTCACAGTGACTCTCAAAGGCTTTGAAATAAACAACAAACTCTTGAGCGCTAGCAGAGAGACACTTTGGAAGACAGATCTTGCTTGAATGAATGAAAGCTCGTGTAGCACTTGTTGTCTCTGTCTTCTTCTTCCTTTCCTTTATATAAGAGCATGGAGCGTGAGGGTCCTCAACACCAGATCTTCATCAACGGCTCTTTCGAATCATGGCTTGATCTTGAATCTTCTATTTATGGATACTCCGAAGCCATGATCTATTTTGAATTTGATCTCCTCAATATGTACTAAAGGAAAGATATAATCTCGAAATACTTCCTGAAAGATTAGTCATACATGTATATATAATATAAAGGAAGTATATATTAAGATTAAATAATATTCGGACAAATAAGACAGGTTTTGTATTTCATCAACTGTTAATGCTCCAAGGCCTTTGACACAAACATCCTGTCAAAGCCTTTGAAACATTTATTCCAATTTTCATCAAGGGAGGGAGTTATCAACAGAGAAATTGTGTGATACACGCTTACATCACTCACTAGGCACTACGTTTGTATTCAAATCTAAATTATAGCACAACCATCATGTATGTCTAACTTCCAAATGCCAGCAGTTTTTCCATTACGAGAATTCTATATTGCATTGCATCTACGACAATCCATACCTCTCAAACATATGAGGTGTCTGCTCAATGAATTCTATATTGCATCGAGGACAATCCATCCTCTCACACTAGAACCATAAATTTCACAAAGAGGAGAACCAAATCAAAGTTTCACACTTCAATCCCTAATCGGTAGAAATTGCAGTTTTGATTCAACAATCCCTAATGATAAATTAGTGTTGTCTAACTACGACTTACCTTCAGTCCTTTAGTTCGAGCGGCGCCCATCCCCTAGCTATGGCTCCGGCGCTGTCAGCGATTCAAGGTCTTGCCTCTTCCTCCTCCTCAAGGTCTGGTTGCGCGGCGTCGAGATCGACTTCTCCTCCAGGTTGAGCCCTCTTCTCCGGTGCCAAAGGGCGAGGTCGGGTTCTGGTTCTCCTGCGATGGCCTGGGTGATGTCGTCGGCGGCGGTGGTTCAGTGGTTGTCGTCCTGGCTCTCGTCGCCCTCTCCAATCCCCTTCTCTCCTCTCTAGCCTTGGTGTCACTGTAAGCGTAAATGGCAAATGGGTTAACGGAGGGTTTGAGATCTGTTAGAATTAACTCACCAGGGGCACGCTGCGAAATTGATACAAACTTCAGGGGTACCGTGCGAATTTAGCAAAACTTTTGTACACCGTGCGAAATACGCAATACCACAGGGGTACCAGGCGAAATTTCCGAAAAATTAATTATATTTAATTAAAAATCAACCGGGTCACCGGGTCAATCGGGTAAAATCGGGTCAAAAATACCGGGTCAATCGGGTGACCGGGTCGAAATCTAGATGACCCGGAAAATTTCCGGTTTTTCGGGTTCGGGTCGGAAAAAAATTCCGGGTCAAAATTTCCGGGATCGGGTCGAAAATTTTCCGGGCGTTCGGGTCGGGTCGACCGGGTCGGGTTGTGTTTTGACAGGTCTAACTGAAACGGAAGGAGGCGGAGAGAGGGCGGAGCACGGGCGGAGAATCGCACCTCTCCGATACAAGCCGAAGCCTTTCCGAGCTCGGTATGTTCTATGGTTTTTCTTGTTTCGCAAATTTCAGCCGCCAAATCTTCAATTTGGGTGATATTTGAGAAATTAAAACACCAATTATGCTCTTCTTTCGCCCTTCCCCTAATCTCATGCTCAATTTGTGAGTTTTAAACGATTTCGTTCCAAATCACAGGGTTGCGATTTCGGTAATTTTGGTGCCTTTCGGTTTGGGTTTTGAACAAACGAAAGAGGAGGCAAATTCAGGGTTTGAAAGGCTGAGACGGGAAGTGTAGCAACCTACGACCTCGCGACGTCGGCAACAGGCAACAGCATCCTCGGTAAGTTAATCTAATTAATTTTATTTGTTTGTTTCCTCCTCTCTCTTTTTTTGCTTGAATCAACGCTTGGATGTATAAAATGGGGCAGCATAACAACTCTATTTGGAGCAATTAAGTAATTCCAGAACCGAACCGTGGAGAAAGCTCGCAAGGTTTTCCGCAGTAGGATTCATGAAATCGAAATAGAACAACTCTTATTTTGGCACAATTTTGACAGCAAGTAAAGTGAATGAGGGACTCAAATGATTTTGAAACCAGACCACTCGAAGAAGCTCGCAAGGTTCTCGAGGCCCTGGTTTCAAGAATCAAACTCACTACCTGATTAATGTGTTTTGAGATTGACACTATTTTTTTTGTAAGTGTTTTGCTCTCTTCTTTTTTTTTTTTGCTGATTTTTTTTGTTTTCTGCTTTTGCTTTTGCAGATTGGAGTATGCATGACCCCCCAAGAGCAATTGTGAACTCAACCCCTTTTATAACTGAGAAAAGGTGAAAAGTGATTGCTTTGCTTTGTGAACTCAACCCATTGGATAGATTGATGGGAGCAGTTGAGGGAGATCTTTTTGTTCAATTTGTTTGGATTTGAACGTATGGGCTCTGGAGTACTGATGGGGTTTGATGGGGGCAGTTGAACTTGTAGAGTAGCTTGCAAGACTATCCATTCATCTGTATTATTATTATTTTTTATTATTTTAATTCCATTTTTTTTGGAATAAAACTTGGCCTGACTTGGGCTTTGGCATGGGCCTCGATTTGACTTTAGTTTGGACCAAAGCTTGGGCTTCGATTTGGGCTTTAACTTGGGTTAAAAAGCCTGTCCCCTTAGAGTCCATTTCGATGAAATTGATTAGTTAAATTAATTTCATGATCCCTAAGAAATTATGAGTAATAAAATTCATGAATTTTTACGACTCAACAGATGCCCCCGAACTTTGAATGTGTAAGAAATTTAACCGAGCATATTCAAAGTTCACCCCCTTTTTTTTGCATTTAATCTCACATTTCATTTGAGTGATATATCAACACCAACATAGATTTGACCAAAATGTTGTTCTGTCCTTACGAGCGACACCTTATTACAAAAAGATACCGGTTCTCCTTTTGAAAGGGAAATTGGTTTTGTTTTTGTTTTTGGGGCTACGTCTAGCATCCTTTTACTAGCTAGACTGCCTACGTACGCTCTTTGTGATAGATCAAGCCGTTCATAGTTCTTTCAGGCACCCATTTTTCACATATGCTCTAGGGGCCTTGATTTTGGACAAATTTCAGGTCCATATTTTCATCCCTTTTTTTTAGGGAGTTTTTTTTTTGTTTTTTTTTTGTTTTTGTTTTGTTTTGTTTTATTTTTTTTTGCGACTGGATTTGACATAATCTTTGATGTCAAATGTCCTACGTACTCTTTGTTGGAGATCAAGTCTTCACGTAATTCTTGACATGACTATTTGTTTTTACGCATTGGAAGGTACTTGATCATTTTGACACCTTTAGTTGATTTTAGTTGTCCATGACCTGTTTGTACTTGTGGACGGAAACTTTTGACTGCCTTTTCTAGAGCTCTTGTTTTTAGTCCTTTTCATTTGGACATTCTTGCTTTTAGACTCATCAAATTTTCCGAGCTTTCTGAATATTTGAGCTTTACATTCTCCACTTGCCGAGGCTATATTAAGCCTTTCAAACACCGAAGGTTTAGATTCTCCACTTGCCAAAGCCCTATCAGCCTTTGAAACACTGAAGATGTGGATGCTTCATTTGTTGAGGCTAGCTCGAGTCTTTCAAATAACGAAGATTTCGGCGCTTCACATGTAGAGGCTGGATCAAGCCTTTTAAACACCAAAGATTTGAGAGTTCCACATGAAACCCTCTCAAGCCTTTTAAATGCGGACACTCTAGGCTCTATCACACTTATAGTTAGAACACCTGATGTCTCTAAAGTAGCCATGTCTTTATGCATATTTTAGTTCCATATTCTATACACTTTGCATATTTCGGGTTGAGAATATGTCAAATTTATGTAGTATATGCTTTTTTGCCAGAAATGAAGATCTACCTAATTTTTTGTTTATTATTGCAGAATATGGAGCCATTTCGGGAGAAAACCAAGAAGCAAGGACGGGAGCCCAAAGTTACTCGATATCGACTATGTTTCCTCGATATTGATAAAAGAGCCCGGACACTACACCAGGATCGAGGAGGACCATGTCGAGAAGCCAAGAGACGAACAACCCGACCCCAGCACTTTACTTGAGATCGAGTACTATCCTCGAGATCGACTAAGCCTTGAAGAACCACTCGGAGTCTAGGAGATTCCACCCGAGGATGCCGAGGAAGACCTACCCGACATGGCTAAGCATCCGGACACCACAACTCGATGTCGAGGACTTAACTCGATATCGACAAAGACCAAGGTACTTGTCCGAGCAACATCGAGCAGAGGTTACCCGACACCACCAAGCAACCTAGTCGATGAGCCACATTTACTCGAGATCGACTAAACCCAGGAGCCAGAGTCCGAGCCATGTCGAGGAACAGGAACCCGAGACGCCGAGCCACTGAAGTCGATGACCAAAGTTACTCGAGATCGAGTAAGTCTACTCGAGATCGAGGAAATCTTCCAGAAGCCGCGTAACGCGGTTTGAGCTGTCCTACTCGGATTGGGATTCCTTGGAGCCGAAGATTGCCGAGTCTATCTGATCCTATCAAGATCCATCATGAAGGAGAAGATTTATCCACTTGAAGACTTTTAGATATAATTTCCTTTTAGATTTAATTCCTTTATTGCATTTATTTATCATTAAGCCTTTAGATATAGATTTAGATAAAGATAGAGATATTCTATCATTGAGTAGCAAGGTTTAGAAGCCTATAAATAAAGCCCATGGGGCTGATTTTAGGAATCATTCAATTCAATTCACAATCTAGAGAAGTAGTTCACAGAGAAGTTTAGGAGTTAGAAAGTTTTAGGGTTTTGGCGTTCAACGAGAGTTGGATCGCCGGGATTATAAAGTCTTTGAATTTAGTTTAATGCAAGTTGTTATTTCTTTTCAATCAATGTCTGAGGTTGCGATGAAACGCGAGTAGTCCACCCACTTCTAGGGTTGGGGCGAGCCCGACGATAGCCATGCATGTTTGAGGTAAAGATCCGACTTTTATCAAGTTTTGAGCATCTACTACTTATTATGTGTTTATTACCCATCTAATGGAGGTCCATGCTAACAACTTGGATTGTAAACATAAAATCAGTAGAGACAATTAGGGTTTCTTGAAAGAGTTGTCTAATTGTTGGAAAAGGCGAAAGCTTAGTCCTTCGATGCAAGTTACATGATTATCTGTTTTATTCCTGCCTTATGCATGCTTGGTTATCGTTGTTGCAAATCCCAATCTTGGAAGTCTTTTACATACAGTTTATTTTCGAATCCCAAAGCACTTGTCTTTACTTTATTTCGTTTTTATTCTCTGTCTTACTCGATCTCGAATTGCACTCCTCGATCTCGAGTTACTGATCTTCGATTCCAGAATCGCCGTAGCTTCTGTGTGCAGGTGATCAAGAAAGCCAACTCGAGCAAGACGACTCTACTCGATCTCGAGTAAGACTAGTCGAGATCGACTAAGGCATGTGCCTGCTGCTGCGCTGTTCGACTGTCTGATCTTCTGTCGAGTAACTGTACTCGAGATCTAGGACCCCTGTTATCGACCACTTCTGTGAAATTTCTCCGCTGCCTAGGATACGCTGACACGCTTCCTCGTGGATCGATCCTGACTTCCCACTACTGCATCGGGAGGAAGTCTTGTAATTATTTGCAAGGGACGGAATCTGGTTTGCTGTGATTATTTATATTTAATTTTGCATACTCGATTTCCTCCTAACAACAAATTGGCGCCGTTGCCGGGGAAGCTATCATTCGCGCCTTAGGTAGTTAAATCTCACATCTACTTTGAGTTACTTTACAGGTGTATGCGCCGTTCTGGTCATCCACCTGAGTTTGACGGCTTAGACGAACCGGAATACCTTCTACACATCAGAGCTAAACTGCAAAGAGCCATGGCGGCCGCAGAAACACAAGAACAGCTTATTGAAAGGCTTACAAGGGAACTAGCCGCAAGGGATGCTACTATCGATGCTGAGAGAGCTGGAAGGGAACAAGAAGCGGAGCGCGCGAGGCAAGCATAAGCTGAGCTTGCCCAATACCCCACCACTGCAGAGGATTATATGCATCCAACTCTCGTCGTGCCTGAATCGGCGATTCTAATCCCTGAAAACTCTTTTGAAATTCGCACTCATTTTCTTATAGAGCATAAAAATAATGCTTTTTAAGGCAAATTTAATGAGTGTCCTCTTGAACATATTACCAATTTTTCTGACATGTGTCGTACTTTTGCTGAAGGTATAACTCTGGAATATGTCAAGATGAAAGCTTTTCGCTGGTCTCTCGCTGGACCTGCACTGAAGTGGCTTGAATGGCTGAAACCAAGATCACTTACAACATGGGCCCGAGTAGAGCAAGAGTTTCTGAACAAATTCTTCCCTCCCGCCAAAACAGCACTCCTCTGCCAGAAAATCACAGCCTTCAAACAGAAGCCTGGGGAGCCGCTAGCAAAGGCATAGGAACGCTACAAAGAACTACTGCGATCTTGCCCTACTCATGGACAACCACCCTACATCATTCAGGAGATCTTCTTCAACTCTCTTGACCAAGTCACTAAAGACAGAATCAACCAGTATACTCGCTATGAGTATCTGGCGATGCCACCAATTGACGCCTGGGGTGTGCTAGACAAGCTCACCAATTATGACAACAAATATGGGTCTACTGCAAACTATGAGGAGAACTCCTATGCCAGGCCAGCACCATCTATGCCACTTTATGAGCCAGCAAAGGAGATTGACCCGGATGTCAGGGAGCAGTTCTACAGAGACCAGAATCACAAGCTCCTCAAGCAAGTCAAATATCTGTCTGTCAATCAGCCTTGCATCGAATGCGGATCACAGCGGCACACCACTACTGAGTGCCCACACACTGAGCAAGTCAGGATGGCAGAGACACATGAAGAGGTAGCCTACGCTGGGGGTCCCAATCGCTACATGTAAGATCAAAGGTTCTATCAACCGCAGTGGAACCAAGGTCCCCGTAGGAACCCCCCACCATACAGAGCTCTAGGACATCCAGAAAGGGATCAAAAGAAACATGACTTACAACTCATCCTTGAGGAGATGCGTCAGAATCGAGGAACCATCAACAACCAGTTCCAGAACATCACTACAAAATTTGAAGAACTGGACATCTGGAAAAGGGGAATAGAGACCCAGATGGGTCAAATCGCTTCACAGATCCCACGACCATCCGGACAGCTCCCTAGGCAGACAGAACTAAATCCTAAGGGGAAGACCGGACACGTCGCAGCTATCAAACTCAGAAGTGGGCATCAATTACATGAGCCAGAGGTCGGGAAACATCAAGACAAGGCAGAACAACAACTCGAGAAAGAGCAGGACCAACTCGATCATCGAGGAATCTCTACTCGACCTCGACAAAACTTTCGTCGACACAGACCAGAGGCCAAGTTCAGACTCCACTGTGCAGCCCAGCAACTCGAGGTCGACAACCCAACTCGATGTTGAGGAGCCCCTGGTCGAGATCGAGAAAAAGCTGGCCGATGTCGACGACTCTACAACACCTCCGACGTTTAATCTGGCTCCGAAGCAGAAAAATCAACTGCATTTCCCTTCCAAAGCACAGAAAGATCCCACTGCAGGTAGGTTTAACCGTTTTGTTAATATGCTGCAAGAACTGAACGTCTCTATTCCTTTTACAGAAGCCCTACAAGAGATGCCTGGATATGTCAAATTTCTGAAGGAAATCCTGAGGAAGAAGCGATCCATCTCAGAGATCGCAGGCAAATGCAAAGTACTCCACTTCCCTGAAAAGATACCTCACCCTGGTAAGTTTTCTGTTACTGTGGGATTTGGACAATATAAATATGAGTCTCTGTGTGATTTAGGAGCAAGTGTGAGCATCATGCCCTTATTAATCTGGCGGAAGGTAAAAATAGGATGCATAGAGCCTGTAGATGCCAAGCTATACATGGCAAACAATAAAGTGGTCATCCCTACAGGTATAGTTGAGAATGTCCCCGTCCAGGTTGATAAATTCATTGTTCTAGCAGATTTCCTTATTATAGACTGCGCTGAAGATCCTACTAGCCCTATTGTTCTTGGTAGACCATTCTTAGCTACTGCAGATGCTAGAATTAGTGTCAAGAATCGATCGCTCACCTTCACCATAGGCGACGAGGTCTTAGATTTCTCTTTTGGCCCTGCAAAAGAAGAAATTTCATGGCTAGAGGTGAAGAGCATCAGCAACCACGGGACCAAGCAAACAACGGAGGATGACACCAGAAGATAACTCGAGATCGACAAGGGCAACTCGATCTCGACAAAGGTGTTCCTCGATCTCGACCAAGACTCGTCGATCTCGACTTCCTCTGCTGAGCCACAGACTTGCCCAGAGCCTAAGTATGGGGTCCCTGTACTCGATGTCGACCAGCCGTACTCGACATCGACTAACCCCAAACCCAAAGATTTCTGTTTTGGGTCCGAAAAGGTAAGTTCAGGTATGAATTCTACCCCCCCTCAGTCCATTAAGAAATTTATCAATAATTTAAGGGGAGGTAAGGCCCCGTGGCGAGAGAATCTGCGGAAACTAAGAGCTGGAAGGGAGAAGAATAAAGAGAAGGAGGATTATGTAAGCAACCACCTGTCAGCTGAGCTTGCATACTACAATCAGGACCTAGATGATCCAGGAGAAGGGCCAAGCATGAGCGGGCCCCACATTAATGGTCCTTGAGCGCAAACGGAGAAGTCGGCCTAGCGACTCTAAAATCTAGAACATGTATATAAGACTTTATGAATTTTGGGACTTTTGAACTGTTTGGTTTTGGTTTTGGTTTTTGTTTTTTGTTTTTGGGTTTTTGGTTTAGAATACTTCATGTGGAAAGTCTTGTTTTTGTATGCAATCTAACACTTTTAGGTCGGCAAGCATTAAAGGATGGCAAAAAGTGGAATGAGAAGTCCCTGAAAAACAATCAGAATCGACGAAGGCCAAGTCGACAACGACGAAGAGGAGCAGCTCAGAAACACCTCGATATCGAGAAGGCCAACTCGATATCGACTACGCCAGACAACACTCCTCGACTTCAAAAGCCACTGTACGCAGACAAAGCTACTCGATATCGAGTAGAGTACTCGATATCGACAAAGATTCTACTCGACCTGCACTGATCTGCCATCCTCGATGTGTTATTCTGTGAGTTCCTTCCTTTACTTTTGTTTTTATTTAATTTTATACAGTGGGGACACTGTAAATTTTAAGTATGGGGTGGGGGAAGGGCTCATTATCATTACTATATATTTTAGTCTTGCTTTTGGTTTTACATGGTGAAATTTTAATTTTTATGTTATGCATTCATGTTTATGCATTCATGTTTAAATTTTATGCATTTTAATCTTTTTTCATACTTTAGTCTTGTTTTTAGTTACAAAAAAAAAATAAAAAAAATAAAAAATGTCGAAAAAAAGAAAAAAATGCATGTTTAGTTTTTGCATTGTCTTAGTTTTTATACCCTAACTTAGATGTCCTATGATGATGAATAATGATTGACTTGATCATATAAACCCTATGGCATGTTTGGTAGGTTTAGCCTAAGTCCTCGAAATTGTTTTTACGTGGAATGTGAACTTGTGATGAAATTGAGCACATATGATCCTAAGCTAAAGGTTAAAATCCAACAAAAATTGTCCTAGTGAGAATTTTGGCCTTATAGGGAGAACGTTAAAAATCCCTCTGCTTTCTCGAGTGTATTTACTCTTCCTATGCATCTCTAAATGTTATGATAGTTATTCAAAGCCAATGCATTTATATGTTTATGTGAATGAAAATTAAATGATGGAGGCACCTTTTAAGCCAATTTTATCCTCTCTTTACCTACCCTGCATTATCCCTGCTTGAAGCCAGAACATTAGCCTAAGACTTTTATTGTGAACTCCACAAAATTATCCTTAGCCAAATTGAGTCTGACCCCCATTTGGGAATTAAGACTTAGAGTTGGTTGGAATAATGGTTTGTGGAAGAAATAAGCGTGTGTTTCATTTCAAGTAAAGAGGATTTTTGAATTTATTGAAATATGGGTTGGTTTTATAATTTTTATCTTGCTATGCATACTATGTAAAAGGATTTTTGGCTCACCCTATAAATGCACTAGTTATTTTCGTTTCAAAAAAAATCGAGAAAAGAGAAAAAAGAGAAAGAGAAGTTTGTATATATGTTAGTGAATAAAGTGCATGAGCCAAATTTACCTTATTTCTTTCATTTTCGCAAGATGCATATTTTGGAGAGGTTAAGTTTGAAAGGTTACATACTTCATTGAGATGAATTGGAGAGTTTGGTTGATGCATATGATTGAGAATTATGGTTTGGTTGTGTTGGAGATTTAGGAGTCTTGATTCCCGAATTTTATTAAGCACCACATGGCCAAATAATTCCATACCCTTATATTTCTTACCAAGCCCCATTACAACCCCGCCGAATGGAATCTTCTTTGAAGACTTCTATTGAGCGAAGTCCTCCTGATAATTCTTGTTGCATTTGCATAATTGGTTGCGAAGTGGATTTTTATTTAAATTGCAATGTTTATGAGATTGTATATGGAATCAAGTTGAGAGTTGATCTTCATGGTCTAAACACATTGAGAGTTGAGTGTAAACACATTATCCCTGTAAGGTTGGATTTATATTGCCTATGCGTATGGATCGCTCATATATGTGTGATGACATTAAATTCACTTGTCTTACATTGCTACTACTTAAGATGTTGCTTTTGACAAGGGCGAAGAATTGAAGGATGTGTTGTAGGTCTTGGTTATTGTTTGGTTATTGCTTGAGGACAAGCAAGTCTAAGTATGGGGTGATTTGATGTCTCTAAAGTAGCCATGTCTTTATGCATATTTTAGTTCCATATTCTATACACTTTGCATATTTCGGGTTGAGAATATGTCAAATTTATGTAGTATATGCTTATTTGTCAGAAATGGAGATCTACATAAGTTTCTGTTTAATATTGCAGAATATGGAGCCATTTCGGGAGAAAACCAAGAAGCAAGGACGGGAGCCCAAAGTTAATCGATATCGACTATGTTTCCTCGATATCGATAAAAGAGCCCGGACACTACACCAGGATCGAGGAGGACCATGTCGAGAAACCAAGAGACGAAGAACCCGACCCCAGCACTTTACTCGAGATCGAGTACTATCCTGGAGATCGACTAAGCCTTGAAGAACCACCCGGAGTCTAGGAGAGTCCACCCGAGGATGCCGAGGAAGAGCTACCTGACCTGGCTTGGCATCCGGACACCACAACTCAATGTCGAGGACTTTCCTCGATATCGACAAAGACCAAGGTACTTGTCCGAGCAACATCGAGCAGAGATTACCCGACACCACCAAGCAACCTAGTCGATGAGCCACATTTACTCGAGATCGAGTTATTTGCTCGAGATCGACTAAACCCAGGAGCCAGAGTCCGAGCCTTGTCGAGGACCAACAACCCGAGACGCCGAGCCACTGAAGTCGATGACCAAAGTTACTCGAGATCGAGTAAGTCTACTCGAGATCGAGGAAATCTTCCAGAAGCCGCGTAACGCGGTTTGAGCTGTCCTACTCGGATTGGGATTCCTTGGAGCCGAAGATTGCCGAGTCTATCCGATTCTATCAAGATCCATCATGAAGGAGAAGATTTATCCACTTGATGACTTTTAGATATAATTTCCTTTTAGGTTTAATTCCTTTATTGCATTTATTTATCATTAAGCCTTTAGATATAGATTTAGATAAAGATAGAGATATTCTATCCTTGAGTAGCAAGGTTTAGAAGCCTATAAATAAAGCCCATGGGACTGATTTTAGGAATCATTCAATTCAATTCACAAGCTAGAGATGTAGTTCACAGAGAAGTTTAGGAGTTCGAAGGTTTTAGGGTTTTGGCGTTCAACGACAGTTGGATCGCCGGGATTGTAAAGTCTTTGAATTTAGTTTAATGAAAGTTGTTATTTCTTTTCAATCAATGTCTGAGGTTGCGATGAAATGCGAGTAGTCCACCCACTTCTAGGGTTGGGGCGAGCCCGACGATAGCCATGCATGTTTGAGGTAAAGATCCGACTTTTATCAAGTTTTGAGCATCTACTAATTATTATGTGTTTATTACCCATCTAATGGAGGTCCATGCTAACAACTTGGATTGTAAACATAAAATCAGTAGAGACAATTAGGGTTTCTTGAAATAGTTCTCTAATTGTTGGAAAAGGCGAAAGCTTAGTCCTTCGATGCAAGTTACATGATTATCTGTTTTATTCTTGCCTTATGCATGCTTGGTTATCGTTGCTGCAAACCCCAATCTTGGAAGTCTTTTACATACAGTTTATTTTCGAATCCCAAAGCACTTGTCTTTACTTTATTTCGTTTTTATTCTCTGTCTTACTCGATCTCGAATTGCACTCCTCGATCTCGAGTTACTGATCTTTGATTCCAGAATCGCCGTAGCTTCTGTGTGCAGGTGATCAAGAAAGCCAACTCGACCAAGACGACTCTACTCGATCTCGAGTAAGACTAGTCGAGATAGACTAAGGTCTGTGCCTGCTGTTGCGCTGTTCGACTGTCCGATCTTCTGTCGAGTAACTGTACTCGAGATCTAGGACCCCTGTTGTCGACCACTTCTGTGAGATTTCTCCGCTACCTAGGATCCGCTGACACGCTTCCTCGTGGATCGATCCTGACTTCCCAATACTGCATCGGGAGGAAGTCTTGTAATTATTTGCAAGGGACGGAATCTAGTTTGCTGTGATTATTTATATTTAATTTTGCATACTCGATTTCCTCCTAACAACAACACCCTCTTCGTATGAGATTTGGAAATTTTTGACACAAGCCTCATCAACAAGTTTTTGTGGGTCTTTACCCTTGAAAAAGGGTTTTAGCTTTTGCACTTGAACTGTATGCTTCTTGTGCATTTTTGTAGTTTCACCGAAGCCTGATTTCTTTCCATTTGATTTCTCTTTTGATTTTGAGGAAAGAAGTTGATGCTTAGAGCGAAGAGTAATCTTATTAACTCTTGCTTGTTTTTCGCACTTGTCGTCGGTCCATGAGACCATACAACATTGGGCGATTTCTTTTTCTCCTAATGACTCATCTTTTGAAGAATCATCTTTCATTAATGCCTTAAGAGGCAATGAAACTATGGGGCTGCCCCCAGTTTCAATAGCCATAGAAGATACTTTTTCTGTTTGAGAAGACACTTGGAATGAGGGAACGAACTCTACAACGTCTACCATTGAAATGGTATTTGATGAAGCTTCTTGAGTTGAAGATGTTGCCCCCTCGATTTCAATTTCTCCGTTGTTAACCATCTCCTCTACAATGTCTTTGAAGACATAGCAATCTTTGATTGGATGACTAAAGAGCTGGTGATATGGGCAATATCTTGGATTACACGTCTTGCCAACTTCTTTTGGCCTTTTTGGCTTTGGGAGTGTTAAAAGTTTAGCACTCACAAATTCATCAAATATCCCTTGCACATCATCATCGTCAAAAGGATATTTCTTTTGCCTTCTTTCATGGAAGGTGAGTCTCTTAGATGTCTCCTTGACTTTCTCTTTTATTTAAGCTTTGGAACCATTCGTAGTTCAGAGTATTTGGAGTTTTGTGTTTGGTTTGATTTGGATTTGGTTTTATTTGGATGAATTTGGATTCGGTTTTTGTTTTCTTGTATGCATCAGAGGATGAAGTTCAAACCCACCTTCTAGGAAGGGTAGCTCGAACCACACTCCATCCGAGTAACTTGAGTCCACATTCTCGGAAGGGCAACTCAAGTAACCCGCCTATCATTTGCATAGAAAACGGTTTAACTTTGAGGTGGAGTTGAATATGAATTTGACTTGAATTGTGACTTAGAGGTCAATTTGAGGATTGTGGAATTTCATTTTTTGATTTTTGGGTGTGGCTAAACTCGACGAGCAAAAGCTTTGTATCGAGTTAGAGTAGACACTTTGGGCTTTGATGAAAATTTGATATTTGGGACGACTAGAGTCGACACAAGAATTTGAGGAGATTTGATTGAACGTTTGGATGTGATTGGACTCGGTGAGAACTTGATTTACACTGAGTTTCCTATGTATCCACTTGCCAGGTGGAATCAAGTCATCGTAGTTCGAGACAAAAATAAATTTTGTATTTGGGTTTGATCGCGAGATCATTTGAGAGTTGTAATTGAACTCGACGAGCAGAAGCTTTGTATCGAGTCATAATGGACAATTTGAATTTGTTTTTGGCGATTGAACTCGATGAGCCTTGACTTTGTATCGAGTGTCCTACGTATCTCTTAGAAGAGAATCAAATCACCCGTAGTTCTGAACGAGAGCAATTTAATTTGCTTGGTTTTGACCTCATATTCATTTCAAGGGAATTTAGAGGCGGCTGACTGTGCCCGATATATTTTGATATTTAATATCGGGCTACCTACGTAACCGATTTTTACGGTGTCAAGTCTTTACGTAGTTCTCTTAAAGGACAAATTTGATTTAATTTGAGCCGGGCGACTGAATCCGACATACATTGAATTTTAATATCGAATTTCCTACGTAACTCGTAAACGAGTATCTAGTCTTTACGTAGTTCTTTTTTAGAACGAATGATTTATTTTGATGGGATTTAACCTCATATTCATGTAAAAGTGAATTTAGAGGTTGACAAGTGTACCCGATGTATTTTTAAGATTTAACACCGGGTTACCTACGTAGCCGATATAAGGCGTCAAGTCTTTACTTAGTTCTGTTGTTACCGAGTTTATATTTGGTAAAACTCGATTTGAGGTTTTTGACTTTGTTTTTATTGAAGCCAGTTTTTGAGATTGACCCACTGGAATAAATCGGCAATGTAATTTTTACGGGTTTAATTTTATGATTTTATTAAACCCAACTTACATTTTCTGCCAAATATAATTTCTATATTTTAGTGGGTAGATTTTGTAATTAAACCCATATTTGGCAAGCTTTATGTCGTATGCATATATAATCATATATGTATATGCAAATCATTTGAAGACATATTACTGTAGATTCAAACCAAATAATTAATGGGCTTAAGCCCAACTCCCAAGATCAGCTTAATGCTTTAATCTAACCAAGCCCATTTGATTGACAAAATGAAAAGCCGAAATCAGCTCCCATTTTTTTTAATAGAGAGACGTTCTTTTTTTTTTCTTTTCATTTTTAATTCTTTCGTTCACCCTCTTCCTCCTGCGACAAAAGAAAACGCTATGTGGACTTTTCGACGCAGATGTGACGTCCATTAACAAGCCACCTTGAAGGCTCGTAGCTTTGGCTTTGGGCAACTGAAAGTCTGAAACGGAAGGAGGCGGAGAGAGGGCGGAGCATGGGCGGAGAATCGCACCTCTCCGATACAAACCGAAGCCTTTCCGAGCTCGGTATGTTCTAGGGTTTTTCTTGTTTTGTAAATTTCAACCGCCAAATCTTCAATTTGGGTGATATTTGAGAAATTAAAACACCAATTATGCTCTTCTTTCGCCCTTCCCCTAATCTTATACTCAATTTATGAGTTTTAAACGATTTCGTTCCAAATCACAGGGTTGCAATTTCGATAATTTTGGGGCCTTTCAGTTTGGGTTTTGGACAAACGAAAGAGGAGGCAAATTCAGGGTTTGAAAGGCTGAGACGTGAAGCATAGCAACCTACGACCTCGCGATGTCGGCAACAGGCAACAACCTCCCGGGTAAGTTAATCTAATTAATTTTATTTGTTTGTTTCCTCCTCTCTTTTTTTTTGGCTTGAATCAACACTTGGATGTATAAAATTGGGCAGCATAACAACTCTATTTGGAGAAATTAAGTGATTCCAGAACCGAAGAGAAAGCTCGCAAGGTTTTCCGCGGTAGGATTCATGGAATCGAAATAGAAGAACTCTTATTTTGGCACAATTTTGACAGCAAGTAAAGTGAATGAGGGACTCAAATGATTTTGAAACCAGACCACTCGAAGAAGCTCGCAAGGTTCTCGAGGCCCTGGTTTCAAGAATCAAACTCATTACCTGATTAATGTGTTTTGAGATTGACACTAATTTGAGAGGGTTGGTTCACAACTTTGAGTGAATACAAACTCATCACATCTCAATCCGCTTTGAACATAGACAATAACGAATGGATATGAAATTTGGAAATTCCACCTAATGTTAAAAATTTTCTTTGGAAGGTTTGTCATGGAGGTCTTCTAACTGCTTCTAGGCTGGCCTTTCGTGGGACCTCTGTTCCTTCCACTTGTAGCTTGTGCAATTGTGCGACTGAAGATGATGTTCACCTCTTGTTCGAATGCTAGTATGTGGTTCTTTATTTAGTCTTTCTTCTCGCATAAACTCAACAATATCCAGTATGATAACTCATTCTCGAGATATTAAACCTATCATTTCATTTCTTGGGAACAATCTTGCTTCTGCGGCTAAAGTGGAACTTGCCTTTACTTGGTGGTCAGCTTGGTACATTCGGAACCAACTCGTGTTCAAACTGGTTCCTATCCCGCTTAGAGATGCTTCATTACGTATTATTAAAACTCACAAAGAGAATTGGAGTAAAACATCTCAATTGGAGTGTAGTCTAGATGAAGATTTCCTCTTACACACACAACACCCCAACCCCCCAAAGAAGAAAAAAAAGCATGATAAGGTTACATGACGCAAACACCCGTGGGGATCTCTCAAGCTCAATTTTGATGGATCCACAATCACAAACAATGACAGCTTAGCTAGAGCTATAATCCGGGATTCGAAAGGACGTCCAATACAAATATGTTATCAAAAACTTGGTAAACAAAGTCTCCTAAAAGCGAAAGCTCTTGCTCTAAAACTGGGAATCCAATAGGCTACTCGAATCCACATCGACAAAATTCACATTGAAGGTTATTCTAGTACTCTTATAACCCACCTCAACAAAAAATTTAAATGTTCTTGGGAAATTGAACTGATCAGGCCATATGTTAAACTCCTTTTATCGACTTTGAAAGAAGTTTCTTTCTTTCATGTTCACCTTTTAGGCAACAAAGTGGCTGATAAGGTTACACATCTTTGCCACTCTGCCTTGGGTGTCGATATTCACAATGATTTAGGTCTATTAGACCTCATCCGAAAGGATGCTTTTGGGTAGAGCTTGCTCGCCCGAATTCTTCCCTAATCGAAAAAAAATAGGATGCTGAAATGAAATAGTTAAATCGATAGATTCGGATGAATTGATAGCAAGTGGAGAATTCGATCGATCAGGTGTGAGTACTAGCAGTGGAATATACATAATATATTACTCTCTCTCCATGGGAAATATAAGACATTTGACGTTTGTACACATGTGCACGTAGTTTAATATTTTTTTTTGGAAACAGGAAAGCATTTAGGAAGAGTAAGACGACGACAAGCCGTTACTCATCCTAGAGCGTCCTTATGGACGACAACTTGCGGTTCTTGATCATTCTCTAAACTTCCATCGGTAGGGATACTGTAAGTCAGACAAACGCTACGTAAAATATTAATTTTTTTAATTAAATTTTTTAACATTATAATACTTATTAACAATAAGTATTATAATGTTAAAAAATTTAATTATTTAAAAAAAAATATTTTATATAGTTTTTAGCTCTTTAAAATATGTGTTTAAAAATCAAATGTCTTATATTATGAATTAGAGGGATTACTATTTAGAACAGGAGTTGATCGAGTTCCAAGAAGGCATCAATACCCTTGGTGAATTACAATATAAAACATTACTCCCTCCGTTAATTAAAATTTGACGTTTTACTATTCACGCACGCTTTTTTTAGATGTTAAAAACTATATAAAATATTAACCTTTTTAATAATTTTTTAATAATTTCATACTTATTACTATTAACTATGAATATATAAAAACAAATGTGAAAAAAATTAATATTTTATATATTTTTAATCATTATAAAAAGACGTGTATAAATAGTAAACGACAAGTTTTAATTAACAGATGGAGTATAAGAGAAGTTGGAAAAAAGCGTAATGTGAGGAACAAGAAGAGGACGAGATCAATACTAGACCAAATCTCCAACAAAGCAAAACAAACAATCAGAAATTGGTAAAATGGAAAAAACCAGCCCCAGGTTGTGTCAAGGTTAACTTTGATGGCGCTAAGGTCGGATCGGGCCTCGCTACTTCTGGATTCGTCATTCGTGATAGCCTTGGGACGGTCCTTTTGTGTGGTGCCTGCCCTTGCGGGTCTGTCTCTGCGGAACTTGTGGAGTGCCTTGGTCTTCTGTTTGGACTCCGTGAAGCTTCTAAGATGGGATTCACTTGCCTCGAGGTGGAGGGCGACTGCCTACTGCTTATTGATAACTCCCTCCCTTGATGAAAATCGGAAGAAAGTTTCAAAGGCCTTGACAGGATGTCTGTGTCAAAGGTCTTGGAGCTTTAACAGTTGATGAAATCCAAAACCTGTTTTATATGTCCGAATATTATTTAATATTATTATATACTTCCTTTATATTATATATATGTGTAGCTAATCTTTCAGGAAGTATTTTCGAATTATTTTCTTCCTTGTGATGCGTGTTGAGAAGATTCAAATCGGAAAGATCCTGACTTCAAAAGTTTCCAAGTTTAGAAGATCTCGAAGATGGCCATGATCTAGACTAGCCGTTGGAGAAGATTCCTGGCGCCGATTTGTCTCAATATATAGAGAAGGAAGATGAAGACAGAAGATACAAGTGTCGAACACAAGCTTTCATTCGTTCAAGCAAGATCTGTCTTCCAAGTGTACTCTCTGCTAGCGCTCAAGAGTTTGTTGTTTCATTTCAAAGCGTTTGAGAGTTTCCTGTGAGCTTATAGGATATATTCATTTATAGTGTTACTCAAGAGTTTGTAACTCGGGAAGTTGCACTAGGCTATTGATTTGTGAGAGTAAGAGGATTGTACTAGATAGCTGAGAGAGGTGGGGCTCTTCTAGATTGGTATAGGATTCCAAGGGAATGTGAGTTGACTAGATTGCAATTGTATAGGAGAGAGGCTTCTCGGTGAGCTATTAGGATCCTAAGCTAAGCAAATCAATAAAGCCTTTTGAATCCTAGGGTTGTGGAAGAACCCTTAGGCGGGGACGTAGGCCAAGTTCGTGCCGAACCTCGTAAACAATTACTCGTGTCCTTTATCTATTACTTTACCTTATTTCCGCACTTGGTTCGATTGTCTAACTTTGTGATTCAGGTTTAATCTCAAAGGGTTTTATACGAGCTCCAAAAGTCTTGAGACTTTCTGCGAAAAACGGGCATACTCTATTCAACCCCCCTTCTAGAGTATTTCTATATTACTCTGTTTTACATTATCGAACCTTCAATTGGTATCAGAGCTTTACTCATTGTTTTTTGATCTAACAATCTTGTGAGTTTTCGATCATGTCTGGTGAAGCAAGCGGAGGATTTGCACAGGGAAGGTCCACGAGCAGACCACCACTCTTTGTAGGGAACAACTTTGTCCATTGGAGATCCTTGATGAAGATGTTTATTATAGATCAAGATCTGGAACTTTGGAACATTATAGAGAATGGTCCGAAGATTCCAGAGAAAGACGGACTAAATGGAACCAAAGTCGCAAAGAAGGAGTCTGAATACATTCAAGCAGATCTTGAACTCGTCTCCAAAAACTACAGGGCTATTAACTTACTTTATTGTGGTCTTAGCACTGATGAGTTTAACCGTATTTCATCTTGTAGGTCAGCTAAAGAGATTTGGGACAAACTGGTCGTCACCTATGAAGGAATGAGCCAACTGAAAGACACCAAGATCAGCATCTTCCTTCGAAAGTATGAGCTCTTCAAAACGAAGTCTGATGAGTCAATCAAGGCCATGTTCACACGATTCACAGAAATCACCAACAACCTTGAATCTCTTGGCAAGAGCTTTACCAACGTTGAGAAAGTGAGAAAGATACTGAGGTGCCTCCCAAAAGAGAAATGGGGTCCAAAAGTAACAGCTATAGAAGAAGCACAGGACCTCATCACTCTACCCCTTGATGACCTCCTTGGGAAGCTGATCACGCATGAGATGATCCTTAATGAAGACGATGGAGAACTTCCAGCTAGCACTAAGAACTTAGCACTCAAGTCTAAGAAGGATGAGTCTAAAGATGGATCTGATTCCGAAGATGAGGATGACAATGAGGATGATCCTTTTGCTCTTATCACAAGAGGCCTTGCTCGAATTCTCAAAATGAAGAAGCAATTCAACAACAAGGATGGATCAGAGTCTTCAAAATTTTGAGGTAAGCCTCAATACAACAAGTATGAAAAGAAGACTAAACCGTTGTCTTGTTTTGAATGTGGTGAAACAGATCATCTTGTGAAGGACTGCCCTCAAAAGACAAAGAGCTAGTCCAAGAAGGGTGACAAATGGAAGAAGAAAGCCATGGTGGCAACTTGGAGCGATTCTGACTCTGACTCCGATGATGAGAAGGCCAATATTTGTCTTATGGCTTCAGAAGATGAATCCCACGATGAAAAACTTGAAGCTACTGTAAGAGAACTTATGGCAAGTCCAAAAGAGGTATTATCAAAATTCCTTTCTAATATGATTGCCAATGAAGAGAAACTTATTGCCCAGACTAACATTCTTATTAAGAGAACTGTGGACCAGGAAAGAACTATTGAGGATCTGTCTATGAGGGTCAAAGGTCTTGAAGCTTCTTATTCAGGTCTTGACATTAAAGTCAAGACGCTTGACTCAAAGAAATCTGAACTTAAGCAAGATCTCTCCTCTCTAAGAAATGAGCATCATGACTTAGAGAACGAGAAGATCTCCCTGAATAATAAGATTCAAGACCAACAGACAGCCCTCATAAGTTTTATCAAATCCGAAGGCACTCTTGATAGGATGTTGGGTGAGCAACAAAGTTCTCTAAACAAAAGTGGTATTGGTTACAATCCAAGGTTTTAAAAGAAACAACACATTACCATTTTTGTGAAGGAAAAAGGAAGCAGAACCTCTCCTATATATCACCACTGTGCTAGAAAGGGACATGTAAAAGAGACCTGCCCTTATAGAAGAAAGGATTCATATATTATTCGCAATACATTTCCTGTTCATTTGAGAAAAGAACGGATAACACAAGTTTGGGTTCCAAAAGGCACTATTTAACCAAACATGGTTTACCCCAACAATGGATCAAAATTTGCTTATTGGTCTAGCCACAAAGGTTGATGTTTGTCTTGTAGGAGAACACCAAGGTGAAGGAACATAAATGGATCATTGATAGTGGGTGCTCGAGGCATATGAGTGGAAAGAGTTCTCTCTTCCATGATCTAAAGGAGCAATCCACGGGAACAATCACTCTTGGTGACAAAGGAAAATGTGACATCATTGGTATTGGTAGTGTTGGAAGTGTTTCCAGCCATAGTATTAAGAATGTCTATCTCGTTGATGGTTTAAAGTATAATTTGCTTAGCGTTTCTCAATTATGTGATAGTGGCAACAATGTCAGATTTAACAAGAAAAGATGTATAGTATGCAGGGAAGATACAGGTGAAGTTATATTAACTGCATATCGTTATAACAATATATACGCCGTAAATGCTGATCAAGTGGCACAAAGAAGCTTAACCTGTCTAAAAGCTTTGACGGACGATCCAAAGCTCTGGCACAGGAGACTCGGTCATGTGAGTCCTCATACACTACAAAAGCTTGTGTCCAAAGGGCTTGTAAGAGAGCTACCTGAGATGGACTTCAAAGGTATTGATATGTGCAATGCATGCACACGAGGTAAACAAACACATAGCTCTTTCAAACCCAAAAAGTTTGTAAGTTCTTCTAGACCCCTTGAACTTTTACGTATGGATTTATGTGGTCCTATGCGAGTCAAATCTCCCAATGGTAAAAAGTACATGCTAGTTGTTGTTGATGATTTTTCTAGATACACTTGGGTTGCATTTTTAAAAGAAAAATCAGAGGCCTTATTTGAGTTTTCAAAACATTGTAAAGAGTTGCAAACTTTAAGAAATGAGCCCATAGTGTCAATTCGGAGTGATCATGGTAGGGAGTTTGATCAACTTCAGTTTGATTTGTTTTGTGCTAAATATGGCATCTCCCATAACTTTTCTGCTCCTAGGACACCTCAACAAAACGAGGTTGTGGAACGCAAGAACCGCACCTTAGAGGATATGGCCAAGACTATGCTTTTAGAAAATGCATTACCTAAAACCTATTGGGCTGAAGCTGTTAACACAGCTAACTACATTTTGAATCGTTGTCTTATTCGTTCTATCTTAAAGAAAACTCCTTATGAACTTTTCAAAGGCCGCAAACCACTTATATCTTATTTTAAACCCTTTGGCTGTACTTGTTTTGTTCATAACAATGGAAAAGATAACCTTGGGAAATTTGATGCGCATAGTGATGAAGGTATATTTCTTGGCTACTCCACGAGTAGCAAAGGTTATAGAATCTTCAATAAAAGGACCCAGTTAGTTCAAGAAAGTATACATGTTATTTTTGATGAATGCAATGACGGTGCTTTGAGCGAAAGTGTTGCAGATATAGATCTTAACATCCATGCAGAGAACGAGGAAGGTGATGATGCTGCTACCAAGAACACAGAGAAGAGGAACATGCAGGAACAGATTCTTAACACTGAAGAATTGGCCCAAGGTGTTGAATATTTGTCCAAAGCCCTTGGTGTCCAATCCAACAGTGTTGAGACGTCAGAAACTGCTGTAACTGAACCTAACAGGACCACGGAGTCAGATGTACCACAAGTCAATCCTACCGGTGTGACGAATCAAGGAGCCGAGACAAACAAGAGGAAATTCAAATACTCTTCATCACACTCATTAAAGGATATCATTTCTGACCTTACTTCTAGTGTTCAAACTCGTTCTAAACTTAAAGATCTTTGTGCTTTTCACGCGTTTGTTTCTCTTATTGAACCAAAGAAGGTAGATGAGGCCCTTCAAGAGCCAGATTGGATCATTGCTATGCAAAGTGAGCTTAACGAATTTGTAAGGAACAAAGTCTGGACCTTGAAGCCTAGGCCAAAGCATCAATCGGTCATTGGAACACAATGGGTATTTCGAAACAAGCTAGATGAGAATGGTAAGATCGTGAGGAACAAGGCAAGGCTTGTTGCTCAAGGCTACAATCAAGAGGAAGGTATTGACTACGAGGAGACCTTTGCTCTCGTATCCAGGCTTGAAGCCATTCGCATGTTATTAGCATTTGCATCTTTTATGAGCATAAAGTTATATCAAATGGATGTCAAGTGTGCTTTTCTTAATGGTTTCTTAGAGGAAGAAGTTTATGTGGCTCAACCCCTAGGATTTGAAAGTCTGGAATTTCCCAATCATGTTTATAAACTTGACAAAGCGCTTTATGGTTTGAAACAAGCCCCAAGAGCTTGGTACGAGCGCTTGTCAAAATATCTTTTAGAAAATGATTTTAAAAGGGGGTTGATTGACAAGACTCTTTTTATCAAGACCAAAGGAAAGGACATTTTGGTTATTCAAATCTATGTTGATGATATATTATTTGGTGCTACTAACACATCTTTGTGCAAGGAATTTTCTGACATCATATGCAGTGAATTTGAGATGAGCTTGATGGGTGAACTCAACTTCTTTTTGGGATTGCAAGTTCACCAATCCAAGAAAGGGATCTTTGTCAACCAAAGCAAGTACACTAAGGATCTCTTGAAGAAGTTCAAGATGGATCAATCCAAAGCAGCCAAGACTCCCATGAGCTCAATATTATCTCTAGATCAAGACAAGACTGGGAAAAGTGTCAATCAAAAGGAGTATAGAGGAATGATTGGATCTTTATTATATCTCACGGCTAGTAGACCTGACATCATGTTTAGTGTTTGCATGTGTGCTAGGTTTCAAGCTGATCCTAAAGAATCTCACCTCGTGGCTGTGAAGATGATCTTTCAATATCTCAATGGCACTAAGGAGCTTGGACTATGGTACCCAAAGCAAAAGGATTTCACATTAATTGGATATTCTGATGCAGATTTTGCAGGGTATAAGGTGGATAGGAAGAGCACATCAGGATGTTGCTAATTCTTAGGAGCATCTTTGATCAGTTGGCACTCAAAGAAACAAAACTCAGTTGCTCTATCCACTGCAGAAGCCGAATACATTACAGCTGGAGCCTGTTGCTCCCAAATCCTTTGGATAGCTCAACAAATGCGAGATCTTGGCATCAACCTCAAAGGCATTCCCATTAAGTGTGACAATACAAGTGCCATCTCCATCACTAAGAATCCTGTTCAGCATTCAAGGACCAAACATATTGATGTAAGGCATCATTTCATTAGAGACCATGTTGAAAAAGGTGATGAGTCCATTTCATTTATTTCAACTGATTATCAATGGGCTGACATTTTTACTAAGCCTTTGGTAGAGGACAGGTTCACCTTCGTAAGACGAGAGATTGAGATGCTTAACAAGGATGCACTTTCGTAGGGGGAGCATTCACTTTACGAAAGATAATATCTACTTAGTGTCAAGACCTTTGAGAATTATGTCAAGGTTTGTGAACTAATTGGTAGATCACATATATCGGATCACATATTTTTGGTTAATATCTTTCTAAATATTTAATCAATCATATTTTTATCGGATTTCAAAATTGCCTATTTATGTTATATTTTCTTTCCGTTGAGATATTTTTATTTTTTGAACTAAATATTTCGGTTATTCAGTCCGATTTCAATGGAACAATTTGAATTTTGAATTGGAAACTTTTCAAATTTTGGCAATGTTATGATTACCCCCCATTGGAACTCTAAACCCGTCCCATCACTCCATCATCCTCTCTCTCTACTTAAACCCAATTCTGTACCCGATTACATCACAAACTCAAAACTTATCCAAACCCTTTCACCTTCTCCTTCTTCAACCTCTCAACCTGGTCTAAGAAAACCCTAGCCGATTTCCTCCATGGCACCCAAAACAAAGAAAGCCATTGTTTCAACTGTTGTCCAGAGCACCATTGCTGAAAGCACGGCCACTGTTACCAAGGGCTCTCAAAAGCGCTCTGCTAAGAAGCCCCTCAGTGCGAAACAGAAAGGGAAAAAGAAGATCTTAGCTGAGGAGGTGGACGAGGAAGAGGAGGAAGATGATCTCGACGCTATTCTGGAAAGAGATGCTGCCAAGGAAGCCGAAGAGGAAGCCTTGAGGAAGAAAAAGGCCGAGGAGGAGGCCGAGCTTGCAAGGAAACTTGCCGAGGAAGAAGCTGAGAGGATTCGGAAGGAAGCCAAAGCCGAGGAGGTTCCATCTGAAGAGGAGCCTGAGGAAGAGGATGAAGAGCAAGACGGATCTGGAGAAGACAAGGAAGCTGATGGAGATGAAGCGGGGTCCGGTGAGGACTCGGGGTCTGAGGAAGAGGAGGAAGAATCTCCCTCTCCTTCTCCTCCTCCCCCGTCTCCAAAGAAGCGGAAAGCCCCCACTGCTGTAAAGCCTCCATCTCCCAAGCGCACCAGGAAGGGCACCCTCAGAAGCCTTGAGGCGCCTGTCAAGAAAGCTGCTCCAACGATCGCTTGCAGGAAGAATGCTGATCCACCTGCCTACATCCAGGTAAACCAATCCTTGCCCTCCTCTTGGTTTGAAAATGCTGAAACTGCTGGTAAGTGGGTAGATGAGTTTCGAACTCGTAGGATTTGCTGTTCTGATTTTTTGGATATTGAGTTCTTCGAAGATTTGAAGCTACCTTGCGTTGATCTTCTCAAAAAATCCCCAGCCTGGACCCTTCTTAATCTCGAAACCGTTTACTATCCCCAGCTTACCCGCCTGTTCTACATAAACCTAAAAGCCAAACACGACGCCAATGGTTGGTCTTTGGAATCTGTTGTCAAAGGGGTTAGAATCTCTTTCAACTCCAATGACTTTGCCGATTTCCTTGGCCTACCTAGCCCATGTCCACCCTCTGAAGTACACCCCTCAAAAGAGAACTGCATCATCCTTGCCCGAGCCAAATACCTTCTACCCGAAGCATCTAACAGCACCTCAAAGCAACTCACCCACTCATCCCTTACCCTTAAGGCAAAAATCATATTTAACATCATTGTTCGATGCCTCTTACCCCGTCTTAACTCTTGCTCGCTCCTTACTGACAATGCCATGGTCCTCCTTTACCGCATCCTCAATGGCCTTGATCTTGATCTGGCCAACACTATTTTAGGATCCATGGCTCACACGAGAAAAGCCAGGAAAGGAACCCCCCTCCCCTTTGCTACCCTTTTGACCCCACTCTTCAAAGCTTCTGAAATTGATTTCAAAAATGAAGAACAGCAGCGTCATATGGGTAAGTTCGACTCCAAGAGCCTGGAAAAGATTGGCATCACTCGGTCTCCCCAAATGACCTTGAGTCTTGCCGCTCCTTCAAAAGCTCTTCCCACTGCTTCAGCCGTTGATGAACGCATGGACAACCTAGAGTTGGGCTTGGAGGAAGTTCGCCTGGATATCAAGGAGCTGCACAAGGAGGTTATGACGGAGATGAGCGGGATAATCAAGATGCTGCAAGGTCTGTGGACGAGGCTCACTGATGATGCTCCGGATGACGAAGCCTAAACCCTACCCTATCCCATCCCTTGATGAAAATCGGAAGAAAGTTTCAAAGGCCTTGACAGGATGTCTGTGTCAAAGGTCTTGGAGCTTTAACAGTTGATGAAATCCAAAACCTGTTTTATATGTCCGAATATTATTTAATATTATTATATACTTCCTTTATATTATATATATGTGTAGCTAATCTTTCAGGAAGTATTTTCGAATTATTTCCTTCCTTGTGATGCGTGTTGAGAAGATTCAAATCGGAAAGATCGTGACTTCAAAAGTTTCCAAGTTTAGAAGATCTCGAAGATGGCCATGATCTAGACTAGCCGTTGGAGAAGATTCCTGGCGCCGATTTGTCTCAATATATAGAGAAGGAAGATGAAGACAGAAGATACAAGTGTCGAACACAAGCTTTCATTCATTCAAGCAAGATCTGTCTTCCAAGTGTACTCTCTGCTAGCGCTCAAGAGTTTGTTGTTTCATTTCAAAGCGTTTGAGAGTTTCCTGTGAGCTTATAGGATATAGTCATTTATAGTGTTACTCGAGAGTTTGTAACTCGGGAAGTTGCACTAGGCTATTGATTTGTGAGAGTAAGAGGATTGTACTAGATAGCTGAGAGAGGTGGGGCTCTTCTAGATTGGTCTAGGAATCCAAGGGAATGTGAGTTGACTAGATTGCAATTGTATAGGAGAGACACTTCTCGGTGAGCTATTAGGATCCTAAGCTAAGCAAATCAATAAAGCCTTTTGAATCCTAGGGTTGCGGAAGAACCCTAGGCGGGGACGTAGGCCAAGTTCGTGCCGAACCTCGTAAACAATTACTCGTGTCCTTTATCTATTGCTTTACCTTATTTCCGCACTTGGTTCGATTGTCTAACTTTGTGATTCAGGTTTAATCTCAAAGGGTTTTATACGAGCTCCAAAAGTCTTGAGACTTTCTGCGAAAAACGGGCATACTCTATTCAACCCCCCTTCAAGAGTATTTCTATATTACTATGTTTTACATTATCGAACCTTCACTTATTAATATCATGAAAGGTTCTTGGCGGTGTCCTTGGGAATTAGAGATGGTGGTCTAGCTCGGATGTTGTTGCTTGTTGTCGTGCTTTCAACAACATCGTTTTCTCCCACACACTTCGAGAAGGGAATCAGGTGGCAAATAGGCTGGCGCATATCGGTCTATCCTCATCATTCATCGCTGATCGTGCTCCTGCTGAGTTGGGAGCCGTCGTCCTTCAGGACAACCTTGAAAGGTGGTTCAACCGCGGTTGACCACACCCAAATTCTTATATTGTATCAAAAAATAAAAATAAAAATTGATCGAGTTGAATACGATGGAGTACAGTGGGTATACGACGAGGAAGACGATGTTCACAAAGTAATTAATGGAGGTGTTGTCGTTTATAAGGCCACTCCCAGATTTGGCTCTGACCAACAATCTTTAATATTTACTGTTCACAGGACGATGCTCCAAATTACTCTACTCCTATCCTATATAATACGGAGTACGATGCACAGCTACCACAAACGTACGTTGGAACACCTATCTACCTATCTCTCTTTTCATTTACTCCGTATTTAATTCACTATCGATTCCACGTACTAATGACATACTGTATATATTTAATTTTGTTATAGAATAAATATTGTTACAGTTTCTAAGCTTTTCATGTTTTTTTTTTCTTGTTGGTCCTGAACTTTAAGTTATTCTAAAAAGTCTTTAAATTATTAAAATGATTGCTTCATCTATAAATATCCACCAAAATTTATGCTAATTATAAAAATTACCAATGAATTTGTCATCGTTTACAAAAATGCTCTAAATATAAAATTTTGAGATAAGATAGTATTGGCGAACGGACGGAGGTGTAGTTAAAATGGAGGTGTAGTTTTGCCGAACGGATGGAGTATACTTTGGAGTTTTGTTGTGTAATTAACATTGTGAAATCTCATGGCGTGTTTTCAGGATTAAAGTTTGAATAAATTGAGTATTTGGATGAACGCAAGAAGATTTTTCTTTTTGCTGTCAGTTCGATTATTAAATATTTTCTAAAATTAAAAGAACTTGTTGTGCACTTTTTATAGAAAGCATCTTATCAACAACTAATTTTGTCTTGCTCCTTTTCAGTGGGTCGAGCCGGTCGGTGCAAGTCGGTTTATCTGGTGCGTTGCTCTTGCTGGCTGGGTCACGTGTCCGGGGTTTGCCACCAAAGGTGGGTTCCTCATCATCAAAAAAATCTTATCAACAACTAATTATATTAGGTGCATAAAATAATGTCCACAACCTTTACAATATTAATTAGAAATAATTATAGGCTATTTTTGCTAAGTGTCCATTTTGATTATGACATTTTGCAAAATGTCCATTTTCATATTATCTTTTGCAAAATGTCCATTATGACATTTTTGTCTTTCCTTCCCATTTTTAATTTGACCATTGACCGGTTAAGGTTAATGACTTTGGTGACAATTATTTTTGGATAGTATAATAGTATATTTGTTGATTTTTTAAAATTCCATAATTCTTGATCGATAAGAAGATGACAAAATTGGTACAATTTGATTCGATGACAAAACCTAACTCATTCAGACAGTAAAACCCTTGAGACATCTCAATGTGATACAACAAGAAGCCAGAATTTCTTCCATTTCAATCAATCCAAGCTGATAAATGCGATCAATCGATGAGCACAAACATCCATATCAACAATATTGCCAGAGAGTGAAATAGAAATACCTTGAGGGACTAAAGAGCATCCACAACCTAAGGTTTTTAATACCTTAAGGTAATTATAAGATAACCCCATGGTTGTAGACAAAACCTTAAGGTAAAAGAAAGAAAGGGGTTATCTTGGTGTGGAGAGGTAGAGAGTGCTTTGGACCATGTGCAGAAGCATGATGATTTATTTATTTTTATGTTTTTTATTTAACTTATAATATTATGATTGGTGGAAATCATATGGTGGGTATAACTAAATGGGAAAAAGAGAAGGATGAAGTAAACTTATGGTTGTGGGATAAAAATATGAAAATTTAAAGAAAGAGGTTGATAAAGTGGAAAATTATTTAAAAGAAAAAATAAATGAGGTGTCAAAACATTATAAGGAGTGAGGATAAAAATATGGAGAAGAGGTAACCTTATGGTTGCGGATGGTCTAAGCCCCAACTTTTTTTTTTGAACTGGTAAATATATATATGATGGGTGTAACCAAGTTACAAAAGCAAGGAGACCATACCAAGGGTCTCATGGGAAAATACAACGGACTAGACTACGCAAAAGTGTCCTAAAAAAACTCCTCTCTCAAGACTATCTATTGACATCGCCACCCTTTACACCCAATTCTCTAAACCGTATGTGCCCAACCCCTCTAACTCATCAATCTTTTCACCTAAGCTTTTTCTACCCTACTCCTACACTTACACTTGATGGAGATTATGTTTTTGCAAGCTTTTATGATCTCCATAGCACACTCTGCCGGGTTGCATTGTGCACCCATGAAGATCATCCGGTTCCTGGTCCTCCAAGTCGTGTACACGAAAGAGCACTGCACATGTAGCTTGCCTTGAAACATAGCTCCCTTCCTCTTCCCTTTTGGCTCTCTCTCGAATCATTGCATCCACTCGTGGAGGGTGCCGAATCTGACACCCACGCCAAGCCAATCACATACCCTGTTCTATATATCTCTGATCACTCTGCAATCGAACCAGAGATGGTCCTCAATTTCTTCCTCCTCCTTGTAGAACGGGCACCAGGTTGCATAAGGTCCTAACCAATGCTTAATAACACGTCCAGTTTGGAGCCGTTTCCTCACAGCTAGCCATGTAATAAAGGACCAACGTCTGTAACTGAGCAGACTCTATAGCATTGTGGAGTGGCAACATTGAAAGCAAGAGGCTGCTACACTCAACTAGTAACCTGAACAAACACCAGATTCACATATGTATTCAAAATCTATTTCTGGAAACCTATTTCTAAAGAAGAACTTATCATTGCTCAAGGAAGCACCGCAACACTAAAATCTAAAACTAAGCACTCCTGGTCCCAATCTTATGTTTCCACTGATAGAGTCTACAAAAACATTTCAAATAGCCATGCCGATTCCACAAACTAGACGAAAAAGAATCCTTTTTATCACTACTTTTGTAGAGCTACAAGGATAACAATTCCATAAACATGCCAATGCAGATGCTACAGGGACAACAATGCACATTGAAGAGCAACAAAAATAGAAAAGATAACACCTCAATAAAAGTGAAAAGTGGGAACACAACAAAACTCCAAGGAGGCTCCATCATATGAGAGAGGAGGAGAACACCGAGGCCGGGAAGAGAGGCGTAGAGCTTGGGGGAAAAACTAGCAAATCATGTGCTCGAAACTTACAATTTAGATAAAATGACTAAGGGGTCGTTTGGTACTTATATACGTATATCAGATATGGTTATGGCTATCATCTATACCCATACCTATTGTTTGGTAAATGGGTATATGGATATCAAAGTGATATGCCCTTCCTTTGTATTTTCTCCCAATTTCATATACCCTTCCAACCATGGATATCAAAATCTCTTCTTTCTCCTCCCTCATTCCTCTTCGCTTCTTTCTGCCTCCTTTATCGCGTAGAATGGGTAGGTAATGGTGGCCTTCGATCTGCATTTTCTTCACTCTGCAGACACTCTCTCGTACCACAAGCACACTCTCGTTCCTCAAGAGTCCCCCAAAACCCTAAATCATCGTCTGCCAGGGACGATTAATTAGGGACTGATAGCGAATTTGATAGGAAATCAATCTTTCTGACCCCAACTTCGCTCTATTTGATGGGAATGTCACGAATTTGATGAATTGGGGAGCGAGGGTGAAGGCTCAGATGACGAATTTGATGTTTTTCGATGGTGAAATTGATTCTGACGAGGGTGAAGATGATGAATTTGATTGTAAAGGTGAAGGTGCTACACAATTCATGGGGTGTGGTGGTACGAGAATTTCAGTTTGAGGGCGAGGAAGAGGAAGACAAAGAGGAGAAGGAAAAGGTATTGCCAGATCCTATATCTGATATACTATATAGGCACATATCAAACAAGATATCATATATCAGATATCAATTTTGATACTCATATCTTTGATATCAATATCTCATACCCATATCTGATATCTGATATACGTATATGGATACCAAACAAGCCCTAAGTACCTTTAATTGTGACGTTTAATTATCAATAATAACAGTGACAACAAAAAACAGTTGTTGATTGAAGACGAAGATTTATTAACAATTAATCAATCAACTAAAAAGCAGATATCTGAGTTCGAACTGAAAAGTTGTCGATCTCTAGTGGAGATCGAGAGATAATCAACAATGAAATTGAGGCATAAAATAAATTAGGTCGGAATGGAGATGAAATCAATCGAAGAGAGATAAAGAGTAATTCACGTGCGCAGATGATATGGGGTAAGCCGTAGGATGGCTCGATCTTCGACAATCAAAACTCAATGCATGAAAGGAAACAAGGACAATGCAAGAACTCAAAAGATGACTCGAAATTGATGAAGATGATGTGGCTGTAATGATGAGGAAGACGCGAATTAAACAAGATGCAAGACTTGATACATTGGTGAAGCGATCTATATAGAACAAGATGAAGACCCTTGGATCGAAAAGCAAGATCCACCACCAATGACTATATAACCCGTTTCTACAACCCTACACAACCAAGTGGACAACTTGGAAGCACAAGGAGGGGGCTCGTGGATACCAGGGATCATCAAGCTTCGCGAGATTGACAAACACAAGGCAAACCAAGCTGAAACAACACCAATTTGCAACCGATAAGCGAAGCTCCAATCGATCAACTTAATCACTCGATGCGTTTTACACAAAGGATGAATTGATTCAATCAAAGTGTACGTGCGTTTCTACAAGGAGATAAACTGCTACTTGTAACGCTAAAGGCTGATTTTAGATGAAAATAATAAATAAAAGAGTATCTTAAATAAATCCCAAAAATACCTAAAATAACTTAAGTAAACTTTCTCTCCAATGAGCTTACTAAAAATAGCAATAAAAGAGAGTCTTCAACACTTAGAAAATCGGCCCTGTGATGCTAAGAGGAATCAGCCACATTAAATGTAGAACATAAATAAGTCTTTAATGGCTCCTCTTCAAGTTGAACCGCACTTGAGAATAGGACATGACTCACGAACATGAATGATTTTCGTTGAAGCTTCTTAGCACGAGCTCGAGTCATAGGTCCATCCCCAAGTATGATAGGTGTGTCCGGAGGTGTCTTGGATGATCCCGCATCAACCTCATTTTGTTGGAAAGGATTCGACCACAAATCCAAGTCCTCATCCATGGCAAGACAAGGAATGAGATACGCAACGTTTAATGTAACGCTCACACCATAGTCTCCTGGAAGTTCCAATTTGTAAGCGTTCTCACCAATCCGTTGAAGCACCTTGAAAGGTCCATCACCTCTTGATGCAAGCTTGCTCTTCCTTTTCTCCGGGAACCCCTCTTTCCTTAAGTGCACCCACACAAGATCTTCAAGATTGAAGACCACATGTCACCTCCCCTTTGTTAGCTTTGTTTGCATTGTACTCGACCTTCTCCATTAGCTTGAGGCGTGTACGCTCATGCAACTCCTTAACGAACTCGACATGCTTTCATACATCAAAAGATTCTTTCTCCCTCATAGGTGATACGTTTGGAATCCCCGATCCTTCGCATGTGGGCTCAAGATCAAGAACCTCGCCGTATATTTGCCTGATCTTGCAATGCTCTTTGATATCTCCTGATTTTGGAACAAATTAAACAAATGATTAAAAACTGATATTGTAACAGTTTATACTTAATCAAAATCCAGCAACAAATAGCGATAGAATTGAAGCAAGGGAACAAGACGCGAAAGCGCTAGCGCGCCTGGGCGCAAGCGCCGAGCGAGGCCGGGTGTGCGCGCGCGCCTTGGAGATCCTCCTTATTGCAACGGATCTGTTCCTCTAGTGACAAATTCTGGGATTAGGGTTGTGTTTGTTTGGGTTTGGATGAGTGCCGATCGAATTGGGATGGTGACTTGTGAATGCCGAATGAACCAAGAACAGTTGAAGCTTTTGGATTGGTAATCGAGGAACCTTTTAGCCAAAAGGTTTCCTCAATTCTATATTCAAATCTAAGTTTAATTGAATGTAAAACATGAGTTGAAGTAGACAATAGACCAATTCTATCTTGTGCAAAAGATAGAGGTTTGGTAGAGAAAGATAAATAGAAATACCTAAAGATAAATAAAACCTAGGAAATAGAAACTTGGTGGACAAGAATTATATCTAGAATAGATATAATTAATTCCACACTTTATTTCCTAAATTGCATAAATTAAATCTAACATAAATAACATAACAAATTCGGCCCAACACTTAGGAAACTCGAAAAAGCCCATTGTCTCACTCCACATGGCCCATGCTTTACTCGACATGTGTGTAGGCCGAGTGTCACAAGTGTGTCGAATGATGTGTTGTCATGGTGGGTGTTGACGAATCTTCATGAGCTACATTTGTAGACGCAAGCTCAACTCCCGTGCTGGTGGTGTAGTCATGAGCAAAGTGATCCAGGGTGGCCTCAACCCTTGCTCCATAGTTCCTTGGTAACGGACAAGAAGTGCTCTAGTTGCATCTTGAATCTTCTTGGCCCTTGTATGAATTATAGGACCATCAAATGGCACCTTCATGGTGTCCTCAATGTCACCAGGAGTCATCAGCATTTGCACTGCATCATTCTCCTCCACTTGAGTTCGATTTGTCCTCAAATCGTCGTCAGAGTCATTATCAGGCACAAACAAGGATAGATCGGCGATGTTGAAGGTAGAATGAGCACTATATTTATTGGTAGGGCTGGGCATCCGGTCTGGACCGGAATTTTCTGAAACCTGGACCGCGGATCGGACCGGGACCGAGAAATATGGTCCCGGTCTTTCCGGTCCGCAGACCGTAAAGACCGGTTGTAACGCATTCTTTTTTTTTATGCACAACATGAACATGACAGCATTGACAACAACCCAAATTCTTGTTTTTTACACAATAGAGAAGCTGTATTTTACAGCAGCCGAAATTTACACAATACAGAACTGTTTTTTACACAATAGAGAAGCTGTATTTTACAGCAGCCCTAATTTACACAATAGAGAAGCTGTATTTTACACAATAGAGAAGCTGTATTTTACACGATACAGAACTGTTTTTACAGCAGCCCAAATTTACACAATACAGAACTGTTTTTTACACAATAGAGAAGCTGTATTTTACAGCAGCCCTAATTTACACAATAGAGAAGTTGTATTTTACACAATAGAGAAGCTGTATTTTACACAATACAGAACTGTTTTTTACGGCAGCCCAAATTTATACAATACAGAACTGTTTTTTACACAATAGAGAAGCTGTATTTTACAGCAGCCCTAATTTACACAATACAGAAGCTGTTTTTTACACAATACAGCAGCTGTTTTTTACAGCAGCCCTAATTTACTCAATACAAAACTGTTTTTTACAAAATATATAAGCTGTATTTTACAGCAGCCCTAATTTACAACAGTTGTTTACAGTTTACGATTACAACAGCCCCAAACAAAATATGTACACACATACCTGTTAATATTTTTGTGATCTGTATTTTAAAGAAAAGTCCTATAAATTAATCCCTCTCACTTACGTTGCATGAATGTTTTGAAGAAATTTCCATGGATATCGAATCACTCATAATTCTGTTAAAAAAAAGAAGCAAAAAAACAAGTGCCTTAATTTCATTCATAGTTTACATTAGCCAAATTGAATAATTGATAGTTTGATATTTGATACTTGATAGAACTAACCATTTGAATACACACCTAGCCTTTTAACTTTAAAGTAACAAAGTTTCTTGTTAAATTGAATTGAACACCCTAACTAACAAATTGCAACTTTGCAAGTAGTATTGGCCAAATTGAATCTACTAAATCTAGCCTCACTTTATGTAGTTTCTTAATTTTTTCAAGTACAAAGCCTAGACTAAAAACAACATTGACATTTCTCAATCCCTTAAATTTAAAACTGAACCTAGATCTAAAAGTATTACAAATTGAAACTTCTTAACCTAGATTTAAAATCGGGATGATATTCTTCAACATTGGACTAGAATACTTATGATTTCACCAAATTTATACCAAAATCGATATTGAGTTGTCAAAATATACCTAAAAACCTAGATCTAAAAGTGAAATTGAGAGAGGGGAAGACTTACTGGGAGAGCCGACTCAGCTGAGAGCGCTGGTGGAGAGAGCCGAGGGCCGACGGGGGTGGGGCTTCTGGCGAGGGAGGGTTGAGCGAGGTGGTGCCGGGGTGGTGAACACTGCACAGTGGCGGACTGGCGGCTATCGCGAGGAGGGAAGAAAGGACTGGCGGCTATCGAGATGAACTGATGAAGAAAGGAAGGGCTTCTCTTTACCTGTTTTTTTTTTAAATAATGTGGATTCCGGTCTAATTCCGGTCCGGACCGGAAATTCCGGTCTGGTCCCGGGTTTGGACCGGAATCCGGAAATGCAAAATTCTTGGACCGTGGACCAGACCGTAATATCCCGGTCCGATCCAAAGACCGTAAATTCCGGTCTGGTCCCGGTCTGATTACGGTCCGATCCAAAATTTGCCCAGCCCTACTTATTGGGTGGGAGATCCAGCTTGTAAGAATTAGGGCCCATCTTCTGAACTACTCGATATGCTCCATCTCCCCTGGGATCCAGCTTAGATTTCCGTTGTTGCGGAAACCTTTCCTTCTTGAGATGCAGCCACACAATGTCACCAACTTTGAACTGCACATCCTTGCGATGCTGGTCCTTCGTTGCCTTGTATTGAGCGCTTTTCCTTTCCAACTGCGCCTTGGTTCGCTCATGCAAGCGCTTGACGAATTGCTTAGCTGCATCCATGCTCTCTTTCTCCTTAAGGGGTCGAGGCATCATATCCACAGGTCTAAGTGGATTTCGGCCATAGACCACCTCAAAAGGAGTCTTCTTTGTTGCTGAGTGCCTAGACCTCTTATAAGCAAACTCAACAACTGGTAGGCATTCTTCCTACCTCCGGAGGTTGGTTCCCAGCATGACTCTTAGGAGAGCCCCAAGAGTCCTATTAGTAACCTCAGTTTGGCCATCAGTTTGAGGGTGACAAGATGTAGAAAATAATAGCTTTGTACCCAACTTAGACCATAAAGTTTTTCAAAAACAACTCAAAAACTTTGAATCATGATCAGACACAATAGATAATGGCAATCCATGTAAGCAAACAACATCATTAAAGAACAAATGAGCAACATGAATAGCATCATCAGTTTTGTGACAAGGAATAAAGTGAGCCATTTTGGAAAATCTGTCCACTACCACAAATATGGAATCATGATCCTTAAAAGTTCTAGGCAAACCAACAACAAAATCCATAGATACATCCTCCCAAGGGCTATTCGAAATAGGCAGTGGTTGGTATAGACCATTCACATTCAATTTAGACTAAGCTTTAGCACATGTAACACAACTTTTGACAAATCTCAGCACATAATTAGACATTTTAGGCCAAAAGTAATGTTCCTTTAATCCAGCTAAAGTCTTTTCAAATCCTCCATGTCCCCTAGATTCATGTACTTCTTGGTTTAAAAGTCTTCTAATAGATGAAGATGGGATACAAAGCTTGCCCATCTTAAACAAATAACCATTATCAAGAAAGTAAGAATCAATTTCACCTTTGGACACACATTGAGCATAAATAGACTTAAAGAAACCATCAGAAGCCTACAGTTCCTTTATCAAAGCAAATCCCAATACATGTGCATCCATATGGTTCAAGAGAACATAACTGTGTGATAGAGCGTCAGCTACCACGTTATTCTTTCCCTTTTTGTGGTGAGCCACATAGGAAAAGGTCTCCAAGACCTCCACCCATCGAGCAAGGCGTCAGCTGAGGACAGACTGACCCTTGAGTTACTTCAGAGCTTCATGATCCGAATGAGTCACAAACTCCTTAGGCCAAAGGTAGTGTTGCCAAGTCTGTAAGCATCGAACAAGCGCGAACAACTCCTTGTCGTAGGTAGAATAGTTGATCTCAACGGGGCCCAACTTCTCGCTAAAATAGGCAATAGGACGCATATTCTACAACAGAACCCCACCAATGCCAATGCTAGAAGCATCACACTCAAGCTCGAACGGTTGTGCGAAGTCAGGTAGTTGCATCACTGGAGCATGGGTGAATCGATTCTTAAGAGCATCGAATGCCCTCTGATGTGCGTTTGTCCAGCAAAACGTCATATTCTTATTGGTCAGCTCATGGAGTGGGGCGGCTATTGTGATAAAGTCCTTGACGAAGCGTCGATAGAAGCCAGCAAGACCTAAGAATGAGAGAACATGGGTGGGAGTGTGCGGTTGAGCCCACTCCTGTATAGGTCGAACCTTCTCCTCATCTACTTTCAAACCAGATGCAAAAACAACAAATCTAAGAAAAATAGTAGATTCGGAAGAAAAAGAACACTTTTTCAAATTGGCATATAATTTTTCTTTTCTAAGACAATCAAATACCAATTTTAAGTGACTAAGATGATCATGCATGTTCTTACTATAGATTAATATATCGTCAAAATAAACAATGACAAATTTTCCTAAGTATCGTCTAAGCACATGGTTTATAAGCCTCACAAAAGTAGAAGGGGCATTACTTAAATCAAAAGGCATTACTAACCATTCATATAGTCCATACTTAGTTTTAAAAGTCGTTTTCCATTCATCTCCCTGTTTCATCTTAATTTGATGATATCCACTTCTAAGATCAATTTTAGAAAATATACATGCACCATAAGTTCATCAAGCATATCATCTAAACGAGGAATAGGGTGACGATACTCAACCGTAATTTGGTTGATTGCCCTGCAATCAACACACATGCGCCAAGAGCCATTCTTTTTGGGGACCAAGATCATTGGAATGGCGCAAAGACTAAGACTTTCACGAACAAAGCCTTTGTCCATAAGCTATGTGACTTGGCGCTGTAATTCCTTTGTTTCTTCAGGGCTAGCTCTATAAGCGGCGCGATTAGGCAAGGTTGCGCTAGGGAAGAAGTCAATCTGATGTTCAATCCCTCGAATGGGCGGCAATCCTTGAGGTAGACCAGCTGGAAGCACATCTAGATAATCCTGCAAAAGAGCAACAATTGGTGCAGGAATATGACTCAAATCCACAATATTAAGCAATACCTCTTTCACGATCAAAAGGATATGAGGGCGATGAGCATTCCAGGCGATTGTCTCTTTCTGCGGCTGAGAGACAATAGATCGGCGTTCAATAGTGCCCTTCAGCGAAGTAGAAGGGGGTGGCTTTGAAGGGGTGGCGTTGAAGGTTTGGCTGAAGGTGTATAAGGGGGTGCCGTGGGAGCCGAGTGAGCCGTGGCAAGTGGTGGGGGCTCACGGTTCACCTCCTTTCTTTGGGCCTCCTTTGAGCGTCATGTTCCTTCAAAACAGCTTGAGGTGACAAGGGTAGGAGAGTAACTCTCCTCCCATCAAAAGTGAAGGAATATGTATTTGCACGACCATCATGTATAACAGAACGATCATATAACCAAGGACGACCAAGCAAAATATGACTACAGTCCATTCTGGCAACATCACATAAAATTTTATCAAGATATGAACCAATAGAAATAGAAACTAAGCATTGTTTAGTAACCATAGTATCAGATCCATCATCAGTAATACCATTCAATCCATACTGAGTAGCTTTAGGAGTAGTAGTCAAATGCAAGAAATCCACTACTTTTTCATTGATGAGGTTGCAATAACTCCCTCCATCGATGATGACGTTCCAGGTAGCCTCGTGAACCACACACTTGGTGTGGAAGATGTTCTCCCTTTGATCGGCCATGGGATCTTCTTGAATGTGTAGGACTCGGCGATTGAGAAGGCAGAGAGCGTCCTGAAAGCTGTTGGGATCAATTTACTCATCAGGGTCATGCGCCTGGTCCAACTCTACTTCACTCAAAATTTTGTGTTCCTCGACAATCTCCTCCTCATAGTAATGGTCTCCCAAATCATTGAGAAGGACCTTCTTTTTTTTAGGGCAATCGCGAGAGACATGTCCAGAACCACCACAAGTGAAGCAGCGGATGTCTTTAGTGCGTTCTTTAGAAGGTGAAGCAACTCTCCTAGTTTCTACCTGATAAACCTGTTTAGGTGAGTTGGAAACTCCCTTTTGCTGCATATAAGGGTTAGGAGTAGATCTGGATTGACTGGAAGGAGTAAAGGACACAAACCTGCGACCTTGTGAGGACTGGTCAGTTCTGGCCCTTTGTTGTTGCTGCTGCTCATATAGAAGCTATGCTTTATGAGTTAAAGTGTTAATATTTCTAATAGAATGAATAGATACAATATTTTTAATAGAAATATTAAGATCAGCAAGAGGCTGAGTACATAAAGCACGTTCAGTAAGATAAATATTAGCCTGATGAGCGAGGCGTTCAAGCTCGTCTCTGTACTCCATAGGGGAGCGAGATCCTTGTCGACATGAGGCCAATTGCATCCTCATTGTCTCTGTATACACCTCATGCACGTGCCTTTGCTTCAGTAGATAGCGCAATTGAGGCCAAGTTTCAACAGGTTGCTTACCTTGACGACAGCGGATTTCACGTGTGCGAAACCACCAAGAGAGAGCCATACCTGTTAAATGTAAAGCAACAACCTCCAACCTTTCTGTTTCATCGTAGCGAAGATGGTCAAGCACATAATTGGTATGATCCTCCCAAACAAGATAAGCCTCAAGATCATTAGTACCATCAAAAGTTTCTAATTTAATCTTAACATCTCGCCGTTGAATAGCCTGTGCATTGTCAACTCTAGGACTACCAAAATTAGGATTAGGTAAATCATTAAAGTTAAGATCTACCTCTTTGTAAGCGTCCTCCAAATGGGGCATGTCATTGAGATCAGCATTGCTACAACTGTTGTCCCAATTGGATCTGATGAACAGAGGATTGGCATGAGTCTGGTTAGGCTACTGAGGTCAACCCTGTTGCTGCCGTGGAGGGGGTGTGTGTTCCCTTCGGTTATCTTGACCGTTAAAGCCGGATAACGGATCATTGTCATTCTCTTCTTCAAAAGGGTTAGGCGTACCAGATCTAAGCTTAAAATGTAATTGACCAGACTGGGGTGGTTTACCTGAAGGGGGTGTCTTACCTTTTAGAGGCGTAGAACCAGAAGCCTCATTCCGTTTAGCTTCCTCGAGCTGACGTAACACCTCAGTGACAGCGCGAGTAGTGATTTGGGCGCTTTGTTCAATCATAGCGTTGTTAAAAGTCCTGTTCCAACATTCGTCATAGGAGTCGAGGATGCTCTGTAGTTTGTCCATCGAAGCCTTTGTAGCGGCCTCAATGATGAAGTTCATATTGGCATCAGAAAGGGTGCTAGGTGGGGGAGGGGAAGAGCTATGTCGTCTTTGTCGTTAGACATGTTCCTACAATATCAGAAGAGCAACAAGTAAATGGAGCAAAGACCATAAACCAAGTAATGCAATCCCTTTTGATTCTAAGAGTGATTAAGTTTTAGAAATCAATTAGGCAAGAAAACAAGACACTAAATTCAAGCAATTTCCCCTTGAAACATAATTATGCAATATTGAAGATAGCAAGTTAAAATCCCATTGCAATTTAAATTAGCCACAACTCGGATATCAAAGTATAGCAAGAATGAACAAGCGGCTAATACGTACGGAAAAGAATCCAATGTGATGCACGAAAATTCAGCAAGATGATAATATAACAATGCAATCACAAGGGCAATCAAGTGCACACACTCCGTCAACTATTATCTGACGATTGCAACACGGTTCAAAAAAAGAGGGGTGTGACCAAGGCTACTGTGTCGGCACAACACAAAATCACACAAAGGGGGGTTCTTTACTCTCTCGGTTTTCTGTTTTTTTTTTTTGACTAGGGACTGTCGTTGTATGCAGGGGCTCTAATGGCGACAGAAACCGAAAATAAAAATAAAATACTAAGCTACGATGATCTAAAATTAGGGTTCTTTAGTTGTGCAAGTTCATAACATACTTTAATCTAAGAATCACATTCATAGGCATGATATGTAGCAAAAAGGAATAAAAATCAGAACTTGCAACCAAAAACTCAATATCTTCCAAATTATAGATCCAACAAGAAAATAAACCTAAATAAAGTCCCAAATTTGAAGGGTGAAAAATAAAAATCTAAAATTTATGCAGCGGGAATGATGAAAAACATGGCACGAAAATAATCACTCAAAATAAAAAATCAAGAGAGTAAAGAACTTGCATAAACCTGAGAATCCGATACCACTTGATACGTTTGGAATCCCCGATCCTTCGCCTGTGGGATCAAGATCAAGAACCATGCCACATATTTGCCCGATCTTGCAATGCTCTTTGTTATCTCCTGATTTTGTAACAAATTAAACGAATGATTAAAAACTGATATTGCAACAGTTTATACTTAATCAAAATCCAGCAACAAATAGCGACAAAATTAAAGCAAGGGAACAAGAGAGCAAGAGAGCCGAGGAGTGCGGCACATGTGCGCGCGGATGCTGCGAGTGAAGGCGAAGATGTCCGAGCGTGGACGCGGAATCGCTAGCGCGCCTGGGCGCAAGCGCCAAGCGAGGCCGGGTGTGCGCGCGTCTGGGAGATCCTCCTCTTTGCGACGGATATCTTCCTCCAGCGACGAATTCTGGGTTTAAGGTTGTGTTTGTTTGGGTTTGGATGAGTGTTGATCGAATTGGGATGGTGACTTGTGAATGCCGAATGAACCAAGAACACTTGAAGCTTTTGGATTGGTAATCGAGGAACATTTTAGCCAAAAGGTTTCCTCAATTTTATATTCCAATCTGAGTTTAATTGAATGTAAAACATGAGTTTAAGTAGACAATAGACCAATTCTATCTTGTGCAAAAGATAGAGGTTTGGTAGAGATAGATAAATAGAAATACCCAAAGATAAATAAAACCTAGGAAAGACAAACTTGGTGGACAAGAATTACATCTAGAATAGATATAATTAATTCCACACTTTATTTCCTAAATTGTATAAATTAAATCTAACATAAATAACATAACAAATTCGGCCCACCACTTAGGAAACTCGACAAAGCCCATTATCTCACTCGACATGGCCTATGCTTCACTCGACATGTATGTAGGCCGAGTGTCACATGTGTGCCGAATGATGTGTTGTCATGGTGGGTGTTGACGAATCTTCATGAGCTCCGTTTGTGGATGCAAGCTCAACTTCTGTGCTGGTGGTGTAGTCCTGAGCAAAGTGATCCAAGGTGGCCTGAACCTTTGCTCCATAGTTCCTTGGTAACAGACAAGAAATGCTCTAGTTGCATCTTGAATCTTCATGTTGTCCTCAATGTCACCAGGAGTCATCAACATTTGCACTACATTAATAGGATATGGGGTAAAATCAATAGGGATTAGTGGGTTAGCACCATAAACACATTCAAATGGAGTTAACTTGGTCGATGAATGCATAGTCCTATTGTAGGCAAACTCCACATGAGGTAAGGCTTCTTCCCAAAGCTTCAAAATTTTCCTAATAATGTCTCTAAGGATGGTGGTTAAGGTTCTATTGGTCACGTCAGTTTGACCATCGGTTTTAGGATAACTAGAAGTAGAAAACAATAACCTTGTTCCCAATTTGCTCCATAAAGTTCTCCAAAAATGACTAAGGAACTTAACATCCCTATCACTCACAATTGTCTTAGGCACATCATGCAACCTAACTACTTCCCTAAAGAATAGATTTGCAATATTGGAAGCATCATCGGTCTTATGACATGCAATAACATGAGCCATCTTAGAGAATCTATCTACTACCACAAATATAGAACCTCTCCCCTTATTAGTTCTAGGCAACCCAACAATAAAAATCCATAGAAATGTCATCCGAAGGGGTTGTAGGGGTAGGTAAAGGGGTGTATAATCCTTGAGGCATAAGTTTAGATTTGGCATTTAAACAATCAATACATCTTTTAAGACAATGCTCTACATCCCTAACATATGAGGCCAATAAAAATGTGCCCTAAGTGTGTGATATGTCTTATCTCTCCTAAAATGACCCATCATCCTCCACAATGGGATTCATTCACAAGTAATAATCGCAGAGAACACCTAGGAATACACACTTGATCCATCATAAAAAAAAATCCCTCAAATATATAAAATTTGTTGATTGACCCTTTAGCTTCACAATTTCAAAATATTTCTCCAAAATCATCATCATTCCTATATAATTCCTTAATGTAGACAAAGCCTAGAACTCTAGACTGGTCAATAAAACATGTCTCCTAGATAAATCATCAACAACTACATTATCTTTGCCTTTCTTATACTTAATCACATAAGGAAATGTCTCAATGAATTCCATCCACCTACCATGTCTCCTATCGACTTTATCTTGACTCTTAAAGTGCCTCAAATATTCATGATCAGTCCTAAGAATAAACTCTCTAGGCCATAGGTAGTGGGACCATGTCTTAAGAACTCTAAACAAAACATATAACTCTTTATCATAAGTAGAGTAGTTAAGACACGCACCTTTCAATTTCTCAGAGAAGAATGCAATAGGCTTACCTTCTTGCATAAGAACTCCTCAAATATATTCCAACTCCGCTAGCATCACATTCTACCTCAAAAGAACGAGTGAAATCCAGCAAGGCAAGTAGAGGTGCATGCTTCAGTTTCGCCTTTAAGGTGCGAAATGCCTCCTCTTGAGATGCTCCTCACTTGAACTTACTCCTCTTCTTGGTAATCTCAGTGAGTGGGGCTGCGATGGAGCTAAAGTCATGCACAAACCGTCGCTAGAAGCTCGCCAACCCATGGAAGCTCTTGACATGGTCGATTGTAGTAGGGGTCGGCCACTCCTGTATAGCCTTGATCTTGACTTCGTCAACTTGTAGTCCATTATTGCTCAATACAAAACCAATAAAAGAAACTTGATTAGTGCATAATTCACATTTCTTAAGGTTAGTATACATGTGTTCTAATCCAAGTGTAGAGAGTACTTCCCTAAGACGTGCTTCATGATCTGTAGGAGATTTACAATAAATAAGAATATCATCAAAGTAAACAACAACAAATTTCCCTATAAAGTTTCTAAGCACATAATTCATTAAACGCATAAAAGTACTTGGAGCGTTGGTTAACCCAAAAGGCATAACTAACCACTCATATAACCCAAACTTAGTCTTAAATGTTGTTTTCCATTCATCCGCTTCCTTCATTCTAATTTGATGATACCCACTCTTTAAATCAATTTTAGAAAATATAGAGGCACCGTGCAATTCATCTAACATGTCATCTAAGTGAGGAATAGGGTGACAATATTTAACCATTATGCTGTTAATGGCCCTACAATTTACACACATTCTCCATGAACCATCTTTCTTATTGACTAATAACACGGGAACAACACAAGGACTCAAACTTTCCTTAATGTATCCCTTGTCCAACAATTCTTGAACTTGGGATTGAACTTCATGAGTTTCAGTGTGATTCATGCGATAAGCCAGCCTATTAGGCAATGCAGCCCCCGGAATAAGATCAAATTGATGCTCAATGCAACGAATAGGGGGTAGGCCAGATGGTATGTCATCGGGAAAGACATCCTTATACTCTTCGATTAGAGATAAGATGTGAGGAGAGAGGGCAGCTCTAAGCTCCTCACTCAACAAGCTCAACCCTTTGCATAGGAGCATGAGGGTCATTTCCCCGTCCACAAACTCGTCTACAAATGCTCTCTTGGAAGCCAAAAGAACAATGTTAGGCCGAGTGTTAGCACTTGGGCTCGGCTAAGCCTCCCTACCTAACTTACCTTCACTTACCTTTCTCTTCTCCATCTCGTCCGCCACTTGTGTTGGTGTCATGGGCTTGATGACGATGTTCTTGCCCTTAAAAACAAAAGAGTAACGATTAGTGAAGCCATCATGTAAGACCTTATGATCAAATTTTCAAGGACGACCTAAAAGTATATGACAAGTTTGCATAGGCACAATATCACATAAAACATCATCTTCTTAATATCCTAGTCTAATATGCACTCTAGCTTGTTTGTTTACCTTTAAATTTCCACAATCATTCATCCAATGCAATTTATAATGCCTAGGGTGTTGTACAGTTTGAAGTTGTAGTTTATCAATCATTTCTTGACTAGCTATATTACAACAACTTCCTCCATCAATGATCATATTACAAACTTTGCCTTTTACTAAGCATCTAGTATAAAATAAGTTTTCTCTTTGGTTATCATCACAAGGTGTAGGTTGAACACTTAAAACTCTCCTAACAATCAAAGAATCACCATGCTCATATTCAATGCAGTCGTCATCATCATAGGCAAGTAAATTAAAGTCTTGATCATTATTAGCATGCTCTTCATTTTCATCACAAGAATTTTCACATTCGTATTCCCCTAACTGATTAATCATGAGAGTCATTCTATTATGGCAATCCTTCATAACATGACCTCTACCTTGACATTTAAAACACACAATATCCCTAGATCTAGTAGAGAGGTTAGGATTACTCCCTTTAGGGCTAGTAGACGCCCCAGAAGTACCTTTTGCAATCATAGGCGTCTTCCCTTTGTTGAGTGACTCTAGTTGGGCTCGGCCTTGAGCTTCTTTGTCTCTGAAGACCTCTTCAACTCGCCCTTGGGGCTGCTGAGTTCGGCCTTGGCGCCACCCTTGGGGCTGTCCACTCGAGCTTCTTTCTCTTTAGCTCCTATATTTGACATTCCTTTATACTTTCATAGCTAAATGTAAAAGATCAGTAGGAGTAGAATAAGGAAAGCAATCAATTTCATGAGCTAAAGAAGGATGCAAAATCCGAAGAAACCTCGCCATGGTATCTTCCTCATCCTCAACCACATTGGCTCTCACCATTGCTTCTTACATGGCATTTAAGGTTTCTTCAACACTCTTACCTCCTTGTTTAAGATTTTCTAACCTTTGCTTAAGCTCGTGGGAGTAGTGTTGTGGTATGAATCTTCTCCTCATCAGCGCCTTCATTTGTTCCCAAGAAGCAATGGGCGCATCTAAAGCTCTTCTCCTTTCTTTAATAAGATTATCCCACCAAATTAGTGCAAAACATTGAAATTGAAGAGAAGTGAGTTGTACCTTTTTTTTTATCGGAGAAGTTGTGGCAACTCCAGATTTGCTCCATCTTGGTTTCCCAATCGATGTAAGCTTCCGGATCGCACTTGCCGTCGAATGGTGGAATCTTCACCTTCACCTTGCCCACACCATCTTGCTCAGGCTCCCTAGGTGATCTATGGTGTTGACCCTTATCATTCCTCCTAGGACGTTGCTCCCAATGGTCCTCGATCTTGTAAGTCATAATCGTCCTCTGAAGGGTAGAACTCTTCTTAATGCCTGCATCCTCGTCGCCTCTGCGCATCAACAAACACGTTATTCCTACCATGCCTCTCCCTAGTAGGAGAGGGATTTTCATAAAAAAGTGGATTATCTAAACGAGGAGAAGCATTCTATTGGTTAGCATTATTAGGAGGAATAGGATGAGTTTCTTCCCTTTCATTCGTAGGCACTTCACCTCTACGTGGTACTCCTTGTCCTGGCACTGTGTTAGAGCCCAAAGGTTGAGACTCTAGTGCCGACATTCTCTCCATCAACCTTGCTATATTCTCATTCATCGTGTTCAAAAGATTGAACACCTCGTGAGAAATAGGGTCGGTAGTAGGAGTCTTGTTACCCTGATTAGACATCAAAACTAAACAAACAATTAAATATGTTAAGGATTAGTGAAAACGAAAAATAACCTCGCAAGTGTGTCACTCAACACTCCCTCTCTCATTGGTATGTTATGCTTGTTGTTTAAATCTGCCTTGGGCAAGACAATGCTCAAGCTAGGACTTAGCAAACACAAGATATATAATATCAATAGATCAAGGGTAATGAATGAAACCAGGGTTGCAAAGACTCGACAAAGCAAGGGTGACTCTACAAAAACAGATTTGGGTCGATAATAGCAAATAAGACTCGACAAGAGCAACTATGACTCGACACAAGCAAAGGAGTATGGTATATGACTCAACAATGCTAAGAAAGCAACAAATATGGACTGATTTTTGTGGAAAAAGAAAGAAAGAATCAACCTTTGATGATTTACCTCTTTGATTTGTAACCCAAGTAAGGATGTTGTTGTTGCAAGGGTAAGGTTTCAAGGTAGTGTTCGGGGATAAAAAGGTGTCAATTAGGGCTGATCGTCACCACAAATAAAGTCCCTTAATGTCGTCTTGCACTAGAGGAATAAACAACTCAAAGATCAAACAACAACCTCAAAGATGATCAACAACTTTCTTCTTTCTCTTTTTTTTTCCAATTTTTTTTTCTATACAGCAGCTCTAATGCATGAAAATTAAATAAGAATGCAAGGGAATTTCGAGAATTATGAAATAATGGTGAAGAAAGTAAAATTCAGCCCTAAAACATAGAAATAGGTAAGGTTGTGGCTAAATTTGGCAATTGGTTAATCTATCTACTATCTTGTGATCTATGATAGATACAAAGGTTTTATCTTCAATTTATCTTGCAATTTCAGAAATTCAAATGTATGTAGGAAGATAAAAATGGCTCAAGATAGATAGATCAAAGATAGATAAAATAGATAAAAGACAGAACTTGTAGGGTTAGGGTTTCCTTGTGTGTATGCCGATTTTAGTGCAACAATAGAGGCTGCAAAAGGCTGAATTCGGCACCAATGCTTGATGATGGTCTCGACTAGGGTTGTTTTTGGCTAGTAGCAACCAACAACAATCACAAACAAAGGTTAGTAGTAATCAAAATAAAGAAATAGAAGTAAAAGACCAAAAATTGAAACAAGACTCTATTTTTTTTATGAAGAACAAAAAAAAGACTCAACTTTGATGTCGATAACCTAAGAACTGATGCCAGTTTGATACAGGGTAAGCCATAGGATGGCCCGATCATTGACAATCAAGACTCAATGCAAGAAAGGAAAGAAGAACAATGCAAGAACTCAATAGATGACTCGAAATTGATGAAGATGGTGCGGCTGTAATGGTGAGGAAGACACGAATTAAACAAGATGCAAGACTCGATAGATTGGTGAAGCAATCTATATAGAACAAGATGAAGATCCTTGGCTCGAAAGGCAAGATTCAACACCAATGACTATATAACCCGTTTCTACAACCCTACACAACCAAGTGGACAACTTGGAGGCACAAGGAGGGGGCGCATGGATACCAGGGATCACCAAGCTTCGCGAGATTGACAAACACAAGGCAAACTAAGATGAAACAATACCAATTTGCAATCGATGAGCTAAGCTCCAATCGATCGACTTAATCACTCGATGTGCTTCACACAAAGAAGGAATTGATTCAATCAAAGTGTACGCCCGTTTCTACAAGGAGATCAACCGCTACTTATAACCCTAAACGCTAATTTTATATGAAAATAATAAATAAAAGAGTATTTTAAATAAATCCCAAAAATACCTAAAATAAGTTAAGTAAACTTGCTCTCCAATGAGCTTACCTAAAATAGCAATAAAAGAGAGTCTTCAACACTTCAAAAATCAGCCCTATAATGCTAAGAGAAATTGGCCACATCAAATGTAGAACATAAATAAGTCCTCAATGACTCCTCTTGAAGTTGAACAGCACATGGGAACAGGACATGGCTCACCAACACGAATGATTCTCTTTGAAGCTTCTTAGGACGAGCTCGAGTCATAGGTCTATCCCCAAGTATGATAGGTGCGTCCGGAGATGTCTTGGATGGTCCCACATCAACAGATAAATCTGGAATGATGCGTGGTGCCACATCGATGGACTTTAGGCTTTGTGCGGGAGGAAATTCTGTTTAATCGAAGCAAGAATTGAACGCGGAAACTGTAAAATTGACAAGAACAACAACTTGAAAAACATAAAGTCTAATGACAAGATAAGTTTCGTCTATATGTAAGACGAAGTTTATATAATTGCATCTGAGTCCTTTTTATTTTTTACAACATAATTACATATTGGCCCGAGATAAAAAAAAATTAAGCTAGACCTTCAATTGTACGTTCGTCTTCAACACAAACCAGTTTCAATTGAGATTGAAATTAAACATTTTAGGATTGGAATTAAACCATTGGCCATAAATAGTGACAGTGGACTATGTTGTAGGAAGAAAATCGAGTTTAGAATATAATGAAATAGATCAAACCAGATTCGTGCCCACGCAAATAATTACAAGATTTTCTCCCGGTGCAGTAGTGGGAAGTCAGGATCGATCCTCGAGGAAGCGTATCAGCAGATCTCAGGGAACAGCAAATCTCACAAGCAGAAAATCAACCAGACAGACAGAAATAACAGAGAAAAGCAGAAACAAAAGCAAAGCAACAATTTTTGGTCGATATCGACCACTGTTACTCGATATCGACTAAGGAAATCGACTACATGAACTCAATATCGACTTGACAGAAAGCAAAACCAAGCAAAATAACTCGACTTTGACAAATTGCATTAAAAATAACCAAAACTTACAACCGATCGAACCCAAAAACTGCTTTTGCAAACTTTAACTCTTCTCGGCTACAAGCTCTCTCTCTCTCTCTACTTACTACCTCTTCTCCTTCTCTAGAATTGAATTAATGGAAATCAGCCCCTAAGGCTTTATTTATAGGCTTCCAATCCTTGCTAATCAAGGAAGGAAGTTCTATCTATATCTATATCTATCTATCTAAATACTTAATGATTAAATTATGGAATTAAAGAAATAAATCAACTAGGATTATATATAAAGTAGATAAAATATCTTCTCCTCTTGATAGCACTTGATAGATCTTGATGGAATTTGCTCTCGAAAATATCTCCATCGGAATCGGAATAGAAACTTAACAAGACTCGGATAGCTCGATTTCTGCCGCCTGGGATCAACTCGATATCGAGTAGTGTTACTCGATATCGACCAAGGTTTTCTCCATCTTCAGCTCAGCTACTCAATATCGGCCAGCAAAAGTGGAAATCGACTTGCATGTGACTCGATATCGAGTAAGGGCTCTCGATATCGACCAACTTTTTCAGCTTTGCTCGATTCTGGTCAACTCTGGTGGAAATCGGCTTGACATCACTCGATATGGACATGCAGTACTCGATATCGAACAAACTGTGTTGACTCGATTTTCTTGCTTTCAGCTCGATTTGTCCTGGTTCCGCTGCTCCTTGACTTCGGACTTCTGTAGTTGACTTCGAGCTTTTCCTCTTTTCTCAGAACTGCTTTAAATCGCTTCGATTTCTGCGAAATTAAACAGAAACTGGTGTAGATTCCATAATTTGGCAAATAAGCATAAACTACATAGATTCTGTAATATTCTAGCCCAAATGTATGAAATGCATGCAGAAAACGATATAAAAGTAACATTAAAACATGGCAAATTAGGCTCACAACAGACTACCAGTGCAAAATCCCTTTTGGGAAAATTTATTGTGCCACTTGTGGTTTCCTGTAAAAGACAGCGACGCCGATCGTCGGGGTACCGTGTTACCTACTGGACATGGCGAGACAAAAGGAGAAGCAAGCTGGAACATTCACTGGTCTAGATTTTGCGAGAAAAAAAACCTAGAGAAGGAGATTCAACGGTTGTTGTTCAATTCGGTGGGAATCGAGCCAAGGTTTCAGATCTGGGCACCATGGAGATTCTACGGTTGAACGCCTACGTCAGAGAGGAAAAAGCCAGAGCGTGGGGAGGTCGTCTTGGCTGCGACGGAAAGATCGGGAGGCGTTTTGAAGAAGAGAACGAACAAAATGTGCTTGTGGCGTCGAGAAGGGGGTTATCTGAGTGTAAATACATAAACTTCGTCTTTCCAATAGACGAAACTCATCTTGCTGTTAGGCTTACCCCTTGAAAAATGATAAATTCGGTCGAATTAGAGAGAGATTTACTTGAAAGAGGAACTGTGGAGGCGGGAGATGCGAGGAGGGGAGTGGAAGGCGAGAGCGAGGAATGCGAAGAGGAGGAGGCGGAGGGTGAATGAGAGGGACATGGAAGAGAAGAGCCATCGGCGGAGGAGCCAGGGCTTGGGGAGTGCAGTCCTCACCGTCTCTGAAGAGGTCCTCCCTTCTCTCTCAGAGCATCGCTCCTTTCCCCTCATGACGGCCTCAAAAATCTCTGGAGGTGATCAAAATTGAAAGGCCGCCATGGGAGGTAAAACAGAAAGAACGGGGCGAGTAGGATAAATTAAAACGAGGGTAGTACTGGTATTATGAATTTTTTTTTTGGACATTTAGCAAAAGAGTGTTTTTAGATGGACATTTTGCGAAAGAGGTACATTTTGCCAAATTTTTTCATAATTATATTAGGTGCATAAAACAATGTCTAAATTACACAAAATTATATATCGATAAACTAGGAATTTTTCACAAAGTCACTTGTAAATTAAAAATGTTTACAAATAACCCAAGAACCACCATAAAATTTCAATGTATACATAAAAATGCTACATAGTCACTTTATATCTCAAAGTCTAGAAAAATGTTTGATCAACAACGTTTATTTTATTTTACCTTTTAGTGATAATTTAACATTTACAAGCTTGAGCCTGTATTAATTAAGGCTTGCGAGTTGAGCTCGAGCATAATGTTAGGCTCGAATAAAAAGTGATCTCAAGCTTGGCCCGAATGTAAATGAGTCAAGCTTGATAACTCTACTACTTCGCTCATATTGCTCGAATATCGCCACCCTATAGATAACTTTCAATAAAGATTACTTGTAGTCCAGATCAACGTCTTTCATTATTTGTCAGCTTGAATCGTCGTCCCAATCAACGCGTTCATTCTTTGTCAGCTTGAATCGCCGCCCTGAAATGCAGTCCCAATTCCTCTTATTCTGGCTATGTCTAACTGACACCAGAAGGAGAGAGGCTTCGAGGAGGTTCGAGTGAATGAGAGAGAAAGACTCAAGTTGAACGGCTTCCCTCCTTCCCATGGTTGTGAGTAGATCTTCGAGTTTGCTGATCAAGGACTCGGTGCTGAGGAGATGTAGACATCCGATATCTGATGGGCGGATATCAAGCTCGTCCGTCAAGGGACCTGGCTATTCAGCCAATGTCTGGCGCATGATGCTAACAAATCCCTTGTTGTCCTTGTACATTCTACAATTGGGGAATTGCTTGAGGAATTTGATGCTGACATTGGTGAAATTGATTGATCAGAGTGTATGTGGTGTGGTCAGTCAATTTGGTGCGTGTTGCTATCATAATGTGTTTTTCTGCCATAATGGGTTTTGCCTTGTGTAATGACGTTTATGTTGTTTTCCTTTGATGCAGTGGTTTCTGTTGTTGGTGGTCTTAATGTCAGCATATCTAGGATAGAGGAAGGTGGTTTCTGTTGTTGTTCTTTGATGCAGTGTTTTCTTACACACGGTGATGATTGCTTAAGAGTTTTAATTCATCTACATGAAAGGTTTGGAATGCTTGATGGGTTCTAAGTTCTGTCTCCTCTTGTCCATCTTTCTTTCTTTTTAAATTTCAAGCAGATGCTAAGATGCCGATATAGTGATATACATCATTTTTTCCAATCTGTCGATTTGTGAATGACCCACTAGTTCCAACAACAGAAGTGAAGAAAGACTGCTTATGTCTAAGGTTGATCATACCTTTTTTAGCTTACATTTTTAGTAAGTGGGGTTATTGTTCAACTTTGAATTTATGATGTTCATCCCAACTGATACTCATATTGTGGATCATTATGTATCATAGTAGGGTGGATCATTATGTATAACAGTAGGCTGGATTTCAGCATTGTTCTATTAACATTAGATCATTATGTATCATAGTAGGGTGGATCATTATGTATCACAGTAGGGTGGATCTCTTTATAGAATATACTACTTCAATATCCGCACCGTGTGCATTTTTTTTAATTTAAATATATGATATTAATACCCATTTATGTGCGATTTTTGTAATATTAGGGCCCATTTGGAAAGGGTATATAGATATAGGATATAGGCTATGGGTATGAGATGTGGATATCAAGCTATGAATATTAGGTATGGGTATGAGATTGATATCTATATCCTATATCTGTTGTATGGGTATGAGATTAATATCTATATCCTATATCTGTTGTTTGGAAAGGGTATATAGATATCAGAATAAAAACAAAAAGAGAAAATGTAATAAAAATGAACCAAAATCCTTATAACTTTCTAAATGATCAAAAGTCGAGAACTTTGCAAGCATATTGCTAATACCACAATATTTCATCAAATACCATATCAATGTGTTGCAAAATATCAATTATTTTGCCAACCTATCAACATACTATCTTTCAAAATGTGCAAAAATAAGGCTAGTAGTAGCCTCGTACGTTTGATATAAGTTTAGGCATACACTTCTAGCAAAATGGCATCAAAATGGCCTTGCAAACACACTACCCATCCACCGTAGTACCCTCTACAACCCCGTAGCTCCTGAACTGCTTGAAGAAGCACGAAGTCGACTAATAATGCTTTGCACATATAAAAAAATTTCCAATGATCATTTGGGGAACTGTAGAAGTTCTCAAGCTCACTCGGAGTCCTCGATATAACTCTGCTAGCCTCAATCGCATCGAGGTCAGAAACTCTGTCCAACATGGATATATCATACATCAACATCTTCTTTTGTTGAGACACATACTCCTCACGATTGTCTTGCCTCGTCATGGTTTCAGTTAGGGTATTCAAATGCCCATTCATTGCCTTAATGGCTTCACAGAATTCAGCATCAACAAGGTTGTTTTTTAGAGGAGATTTACCTGCCCTTTTCTGCCTCTTTGAAGGTGCTGGATGCGATCCTTCATCACTAGCTGGATGGTCACTCTCCTCTAACGGTGACTCCAGGTCAACGTACTCATTGCCTATGTTGTTGACCATGTCCTCCACATCTTCAGCATTGACACCAATTGCTCGGTCAGACCCAAAAATCAACTCCAACTTGGCGAATTCTGGAAATGGTTTCTTCCATAATCCTGCTGCCCCTGGATGAATCTAGCACCACATAAAAAAATAGAATTTATAAAAAGAACCAAATACAAAAGGATAATAAGAATGACAACAAATTGAGCTCTTCGAATACATAATCAAGTAGCATATTACCTTATAGTAGTCATCATAAGATTGCCTCTCACAATTGATCATAGAAATTTCTTCATCCCACGTAAATCCAGATAGTTTCGTCATCTCATGGATGACGATGTACTTCTCCTTAAAAATTTTTAACTTGGACTCAATCTGCGCAGCTGTCAATCTAACTCCTGAAAGAAATTTTCTAGCTTCTCTGCCAAGTGTTGACGAAAACCATTCCTAAAGCCACCTTCACATCTCCATCGAGCATCACCTTTTAGCTCTAACACAAAATCTAAGGTCACATCCACCTTTTTAGTCATCCACTTTCTCTTTTTTTACCACGCCCACGGGAATCCATGACGTTACTCATCCTAAACACAATTACAAATTCAAATTCATACTCAAAATACTCAAAGATCATGAAGTTCAAACAAAGTAGTACATGAAATTGAAATTAACATAATTAAAGTCTTACAACCAAGATCGAACAATGCACTTGATGGAATTGAAACATGTGAAATAGTCTTACAAACAAGTTCATGTGTATCCATTTCTAAGAGGAATTCAAAACGGAAAAAAATCATACCACCGTCAAAATATGCAAACCTAATTCAACAACAACAAAACAAATGGTCCTAATTTGCACCCTTCAATTTCGAGAAGAAGAAGAGATGTAAGCATAAAAAAAATGGTCCTAATTGACGTTCAAACAGAAGAATTCAAACAGCACCTCCGAACAGCATAAAGAAGACATGTAGGTTTTTCGAACAACAATATCCGAGACCAAGATCGAACAGTAATACGGAGAGCAGTTTCGAAATTTCGAACAGTAGTTTTCGAACAGCAATTTGAACAGCTAAAAATACCAACAGCAATTTGAACAGCAATTTCGAGCAGCATAAGAAAAATAGATGCAAGCATAATTTGAACGACATATAGAAGAGCATAGATTCGAACACAATAGGACAGTTGCAAACGGAAGAAAAAAAAAATTCAAACCCTAAAACAAATTCGAACAGGACAGTGACCATTGCAAGCATAAATTCGAACAGATTCAAGCGTTAGCGAAGAGTATAGAGAAGGAGAGCATATATCTAGATAAGAAGAAGGAGGAGGAGAGGAAAAAGGAGAAGAAACTGTACCTCTCAGTCGCTCATTACAATCGCTCGTCCGTTTCCCGTCTTTTCCTATATCCCCCAAATTTGTCAAATATCCAAAAGGGAGAAACACACTAGAATGAGTAGATAGGAGATATAGAATCCATATCCATATACCTATTTGCATTACGAAAAATGAAAATGGATATGTCAGACTTCTCATTTGGTATGAGGACTTTTCTGATGGATGTGGTTGTTGTGGAGGCTATGATCACATCTATGAGGATTGTCCTCTTAATGCCCTAGGCCTAGAAAATTTACCCTGGTCCTTGAAGAAAATCCCAAAATGGATCTCCTTTCTCACTCTCTTGCTGCTAATCCTTGTAGAAACCACTCTGAAAACAGAATCGTGGGAGGTGGTGGTGCCTTCGTCCCTTACAATCAACATGATGAACCCATAGTTTCTCAAACCATGATCCCAAGACAAGGTGAATTTGGCCTTCTCCCTCTTTCCACTATGTCTTCCAAGACCCTGCCTATTTCCAATGCAAATGCTAACTTCTCTAGTGAGCTTATTAACCATCTTATCTCTTTGAACAATGCTCATGTGGCCAAACTCACTACTGAATGCAGCACTCCACCCTTTGCCATTTCTCCTTCTATTCTGCACACCCTCCTTTCCACCAACAATGCCAACTCCAGCACTGCCCACACCCTGAAAGAAGGCACCCTTGAGGATCTTCTTAAAGCTCACCAGAAAGGCAAGATGATAGCCAACGAAGAGGAGACTGAAGAATCAAGGCACTCTATGAGATCTAACAGCTCAATGGTAAGGAAGATGGAATGAATTGTCATTAAATATAATGAAGAAGATTCATCTCTGAGTGAAGGTGAAGTTGCCAAACACATGAACGACGAAGATAACACTGAAGCCTCATCTTCTGCTATGAAGAAATCTCGAAAGAAGAATAATTGATGATCAGTACGACCACTATCTTTTGGTGTGGGGATGAGCATCAAAAAAGATCAAGTCTACCGTATGAATAACCCCCAATGTCATTTTCTTATGAACTTTGTGTTGCTTAGAAGTCTGTTGGTTTGGATCTGTAATGTTTTAAACAATCATGATCTTGGTGGTGAAGGCCTTCCAAATTGTTCTACTAGAAGACATTGCTACCTAGATCTCTATGCGGATATAACCTTTGCTTCTATCTTCTTGAACTCTGTTTATACTTGCTATAAATGCTGCTATTTGTACTGTCACATAACCTCTGGTAGGGAAGGTGCAATTCTTACACAATGCAGGTACCCATTGGAGAGGTTATATAAGAACTGGGATATAACTCAAGGTATGACACTCAAAACTCTCATAAAAAATCTCAAGATGATCCGCACTGGTGTCTTTGACTACTTAGTGGTGGCAGGCTGCCCCAACCTTACAAGCAAATCTTCACAAAACAAACTTTTTGCAAAACTTGGTTCCACAAATCTCAAGTGTATGGCGAGCCCAAGACAAACTCAGCAAGAGCAACTGTCACCAAAATTCGAACAGATGCTGCACAACTTTGATGAAGGTAGAAACTCAACCACAGCCAATGAAGAGAACAAGAATGCTTATACTGGAAAGAATACATTGAGTTTAAATCCTACAAGACTGAATCTTGATCATTGTATATACACAAAGTATGCTCAATACATTACAAATTGTAGTCTTATGATAGAAAGAAAGCTGAAATTTATTGCTATGCCAAGTTATTATATGATTAATATCGCATATTGGAATGTAAGAGGCACTAAGAGGCCACTGTTGTGGCAAGAAATCAATAACTTTCGGTTTACATATAATCTTGACATGCTTGTTCTCTCATAAACTAAATCAGAGACAATTCCTCTAGAATTTCTGGTGAGAAGCACTGGATTTCATAAATCCCTATGTATCAAATCAAATGGAAGGATAGGTGGTATATGGCTACTCCAAAAATCAAACATAGAACAGATTAGTGAAGTTTTAGAAGAAAGCCAAAGATTTATTCTTATAAAGATCAACATAGAAAATCATGATCTAATTCTGGTTTTCGTTTATGCCCCATCTATGGAAAATGAAAAAGACCATTTCTGCCACCAATTATACTATTCTATAAGCAAATACAACCTTCCAGTTATTATCATCGGGGACCTAAATGACATAGAGAATGACACGAAAAAGGTAGGGGATGCCCTTCCTAATATCAACAGATTTAGACGATTGAGAAGTGTTAAAGATGAATTAGGACTTCACACCTTACCTTTCAGTGGATCACCCTTCACTTGGAGGAAGAGCAGAACCTCTCAAAATAACACCTATATAAGACTAGATAGGATTCTGGCTCACCAACAGATCCTAAACTGGTTTCCTAACCTCTGCACAAGACATCATCCTTTCTCTAAATCGGATCATAGTCCAATCTCCTTAGCAATAGGCCTCCAAAATAAAAAGAAAGGCTCTCCATTCATATTCGAAATGGCTTGGTCCTCTAATGAAGTAATGAAATCCATGATCAGTTACCTTGGGGGACCACCTCGACCAAAGATGAACTAAAACTATCTAGGCTCGAGCTCAAAAAGCATAGACCAAGCATTTCTAACTAGGAGACAGGAATACCAAATATTTTCAAGTCACGACCAAAATTAGGAATTTTAGAAAGGCTACTAGATCCTTTACCAAGAGACATAATAACCTTATAACCCTACCATAAGAAAGGAGATGTCTGAGATATTCATAGGCAATAACCAAAAGAAAATTAATCAAAATGATGTGTGGAACATTCAGCACCAAATATCTCAGGTAGAAAATAATAACCTTATAACCCTACCATCAAGTACAGAAATAAAACAAACCTTGTTCAGTATGGCGGAAGACAAAACACCAGGTCCTGATGGATATGCTCCGGAATTCTATAAACAATATTGGAATATTATAGGCCCCTCTTGTTGCAGAGCTGTCAAATCCTTTTTCCATTCAGGTCAACTTCTGACTGAAATTAACCAAAGCTTCATAGCTCTTATCCCAAAGATGGATAATCCAACAACAATTAATCACTATAGACCTATTAGCCTTTGTAACACTATTTACAAAATAATATCCAAAATCATAGCAAATAGACTAAAACCAATCCTACCTAAATTCATCAACAATTTCCAATGAGCCTTTGTTGAAGGAAGATCAATTTAGGATAACGCTTTGATAGCTCATGAAATTTTTCATACCTCCCACAAACAAAAGGGTAAGAAAGGATGGATGTCTCTAAAATTAGATATGGAAAAAGCCTATGATAAAATTAGGGCTATTTGCATAACTATACACTTTTTTTTTACTTTGCAAAAATGACACTTTTTTGTGGGATTTGCAAAAGTAGCATGTATGCTATTTGTGCAAATAAAAATGGGGAACGGCAAGGCCGGTTGCAGGTCATCACAAGGGAGAGAGATGAGTGACCGGGAGAGAGAGAGGAATGACCAGGAGAGAGAGAGAGAGAGAGAGAGAGAGAGAGAGAGAGATGGGATGTTTTGGTGGGGGGAAATTGGCGCCAAAAATAGGAGAGAGAGGAGTGTAATGATGGCCTATGGGAAAAGGTAATGGGAAATGGGATTTTCCTCCATTTGCAAAGTATAAAAATAGAGGAGGAGAGAGGACACTCGGTTTCTTCCTCCCATGGACAAAAGAGTTAGAGAAGAAGGCCACCATTGAAGAAAAATCCATTGGCATCAAGGTCTAGTTGCAGAGCATTTGTCGGGCTCATTCTTTGTTCGTTCAGTGTTCTTTAACTTCCATGTCACCGAGGTTTCTGAGAAACTCTAATTCTCAGGTGTCACCGAGGTTTCTTCTCATGTTTTGTGACGGAGGGAAAACCTGTTGTTGATCCGTCAAAGTAAAGTCAAACCTATAACTAGTATAGCAATAAGTAAGAGGTCGATCCACAGGGAAATTTGGTATACAAGTATGGTTTAAGTGCCAATTAAGTAACCAAAGAGGGGTTTTTTGAGTGTGTGAAAGATCCGTCTTTTCTCAAAGCGGATTAATGAAAGCAAAGTAAACGAATTTGATTTAAACAATTGTGAGAAGCAGTTCTACCTACAGTTTTCCACTTTGTTTGGTTTGAAACGATCCTTGTAACTTCTTCTCGTCCTATTAAGTTTCCTATGAATTTCCTTGTCTCGACCTAATATAGTTACCAGTCCAACCAGTCCTAGCAACCTTTATCAATCGAACAATCCCTAAAGAAGGATTTAACCCAATTGATAGCTTTAAGTTCAGAGATTAGCCAAGGTATTTGCAGTCCCTAAAGAGGGATTTAACAACAAATCCAACTTCCTACTTATTCAATTAGTTCAACCAGCCCTAAAGGAACAAGCTTGCTACTTAGGTTAAGGTTCACAACCAGAAATCTACAAAACCTTAGCAATTGAATTGATTCTAACTAGTTGGGCGGGCTAGATAGAATAAAACAATAGACAATCAAGCACAAAGAAGTTGAAGCATTCAAATATAGGAAACATGGAACGAGAATTAGAAACTCACAACCAATTCAAATAAAGCTTCAAATTGCAGGCAGAATAGATGAGTTTAGTTCCTCATGGAAGACATCGCTCAATCTCTAATTATCTGATAGAACGTAGAATAGAATAGAAGTTAATGAAAACTAATAATAATCGGCCTTAAAAGGTTCAAGTCGGCCAAAACAAACCAAACAACTAGGTTCCACTTAACAATACGCGCCGTTTCGCTGACAAACAATGTGGTGGCCGCGGCATAGATGCGGCGGCCGCAGCATATGGCTGCTACTTAGATGTCTCTGGTTGCGGGAATGCGGCGGCCGCTGCATCGGCCTTTCACGGAAAATCTATCCCGAATTTGATCTTCTTGTCAACAGGAAAGTTGTAGTTATCTGAAAGAGTTTTCCAACGCATGGTCATAATAGTCAATCGGAAAACCGAGGCCTCCAGAAAGTGTAAAAGAAGTTCAGCATGTTTGGCGACAACTTCTACAAACTAGCTTGTTCTTCATTTAGGTTCGCTTCTTCTTCTCAGGACCTCTTGAGATCTTCATGTAAGCTTCTTCGATCAACTAGACATTTTCATCCAATGCATTATCAACCCATGTCTCCTCCTTGGATCCACCATTACCCGAAATAATCAATAAAAACGTGTAGATTCCAACTCCAACAACATAAAGAACAAATATGCATATTATACTTAAACCATGCATGATATGCATCATAACTAAGCTAAATGCAACCTATTATGAACATCTAAATGCTTGCTATCCTTTAGCGAAAAGTAGATACCCATTAACAATGGTGCTGATCCCACTTTTCATTTGCAGGGGAAAACACCAAAGTATGTGTCACTCTCATCTTCAACAGTCGTTGGTTGTTCGAGGGTGTCGGGTGGGTGTATTCTGGTGAGACCGAGCGCAAGAATGTGATCATTGAAGAGGGCATCGACTTCGCCTCTCTGAATAAACGAATCAGGCTCAAGGTCGGCCATGATTCTTCATATGAAGATTGGCGGTTGTCTTACATGCCAAAGGCGGAAGAGCCAGGATATAGGGGTGAAAGACAAGGTTGATACGGGGTTTCGAAGGGGTGACAAGGATATATGTGCAGGTGACAAAGTTAAGGGTCCAGAGGTGATCCTCTTGGGTGAGGTGATAGGGAAGAGCCAGGAGCACGCTACTGATAGAGGGTTTGGAACTGGTGACAAATATGTGTGAAGGGGACAAGGGTGAAGGTCCGGAGTTGATCCACTTGGGTAAGGTGATAGGGAAGAGCCAAGAGCACGCTACTGATAGGGGGTTTGGAACTGGTGACAAGCATATGTGTGAAGGTGGCAATGGTGAAGGTCCGGAGTTGATCCACTTGGGTGAGGTGATAGGGAAGAGCCAGGAGCACGCTACTGACAGGGGGTTTGGAACAGGTGACAAGCGTTTGTGTGAAGGTGACAAGGGTGAAGGTCCGGAGTTGATCCACTTGGGTGAGGTTATAGGGAAGAGTCGGGAGCACACTACTGACAGGAGGTTTGGAACTGGTGACAGGAACATTTATGAAGGTGACAAGGGTGAGGGTCTGGATGTTATCCAATTGGGTGACACAGACTTCTCCTCCGATGACACGGTAAACTGTCAAGGTGACATGTATCAGGGGTTGGAGGTCATATCCATAAGCAGTCAGGAGGAGGATGAGGACTTCGACGTTGAAGTGAAGCGGGAAGAAGTTTGGGATGATTTTGACTACGGGATTTGGAGGACGACCCGGGTATGAGGGTGTCGACGAAGGGGGACGAAGTTGAGGATGAGGTGAGGAGGGAACTTGAAGATTGGGTTTCGAGGTCCAGCATATCCCTACCTACGATGGAGAATGTTGAAGCTTTGGTGGACAGAGCAACGCCTCGCACCCAGGATCCACGACGCAACCTGACAGAACTTTCGGAGGGACAATTGTTCGCCTCGAAGGCTGATGTGCAGAGTCGCCTTAAGTGGAATGCAGTGGAGAAGTGCATCGAGTTTGTTTTTAAGAGGTCGTGTAAATCGACGTATATAGTTGGTTGTGTGGACAGCAAGTGCACGTGGATGTTAAGGGCGTCGACTTACCGGCGCACGACTATGTGGTCCATCCGACAGTATGTCCAGGAGCATACATGTGACCTGAACATGAAGCACAACCAAAGCCGACATGCTACGTCGAACATGATTGGACACAACCTCGTGACCAAGTAAGTGTTACTTTAGTTGGGAACACCTATTTATGTCACACAACAATATTCCACATGTCACATGATGTAACTCACCATGTCACCATTATATGCGGGTTCACCGAGACTCGAAAGGACCTCGTTCCCGAGCAAGTACAGAAAATGACGAAGTCCCGGTATGGAGTCTCGTGTAGCTACTAGAAGGCACGAAGGGCATGACTGGCGGCGAGGGGAGGTGAAGCATGGGATCGATGAAGACAGCTACCGAGATATTATTCCATACTTGCACATGTTGGAGCAGACTAACCCCGGGACATATACTAGGTTAGAGCTAGAGTCATCCCAAAGATTCAAGTACGCCTTTGTTAGCTTCGGGGTATGGCGCAAGGCGATCCCCTACCTTCGAAAGGTAAAAAACTCCATGTCAGTACTTTGACATTGCATGTCACCCTATATAAAGTACCATGTCATCTAACCAGCTGGTATCGATATCCATGTCCAAGTGATTTCGGTGGACGGGAGTTTCCTCAAAGGGAAGTTCAGGGGCACGCTTCTCTTTGCCATAACCCAAGATGCAGACCACAGTGTATACCCGATCGCGTTTGCGATTGTCGATGGTGAGAATCACGGGTCATGGGGTTTCTTCTTCAAGAACATGCTACATGTCGTCGAGGATGCACTAGACGTAATGTTTGTCTCTGATCGGCATCTTAGTATCGTCAAAGGTTTGAGGGACCACTATGTGTTTGCCAAGCAAGGAGCCTGCCAATGGCATCTATTTCAGAATGCGAGATGCAAGTAGAGGGGGGTCACGGGCCTACAAACGTTGTACTTCAAGGTGGCGAAGGCGTACACGAGGGTAGAGTTCGAGAAGCACTTCGCTGATTTCTGCGCACAGTCAGCCCCTGTGGGCCAATACCTGAAAGATGATGGTTTCCAGAATTGGGCCCGGGCATACTATTTGGGGATGCACTACAATATATTGACGACGAACAACTTTGAGTGTTTGAACTCCGTGTTCAAGGAGCGTCGCGACCTACCCATCACAGCCCTGATTGATGCTATCATCGAAACAGTATCCAAGTGGTTTTACGAGCGACGGGAAAAAAGCACCAAATCGGGGTCGTCGGTGACCGATTACGTTCAAGGTGAGCTCAAAACGAACTTTGCGTTGGCAATATTGTTGATAGGAGGAAATCGAGTATGCAAAATAGAATGTAAATAAAATAAGGCAAACCAGATTCCGTCACTTGCAAATGATTACAAGACTTCCTCCCGATGCAGCAGTGGGAAATCAGGATCGATCCACGAGGAAGCGTGTCAGCGGATCCTAGGCAGCGGTGAAAGCTCACGGACAGAAGTCGACCACAGTGCTCGATCTCGACTAGGGTTAGTCGACAGAAGATCGGACAAGTCGAGCAGTGCAGCAGCAGTCACCGGATGGTAGTCGATCTCGACTAGTGCTACTCGAGATCGAGTAAAACTGTTGATGTCGAGAAGTTCCTGGTCGAGTTCCTGCACACAGAAGCTACAACGATTCTAGAATCGAGGATTAGTAACTCGAGATCGACCACAGTTGGTCGAGATCGAGTAAGACAGAAACTGAAAACGAAACAAAAGTAAAGAACAGGACTTGTGGGATTTCGAAATAAACTGTATGTAAAAGACTTCCAAGATTGGGGTTTGCAACAACGATAACCAAGCATGCATAAGGCAAGAATGAAACAGATAATCATATAATTTGCAACAAAGGATCAAGCTTTTGCCTTTTCCAACAATTAGACAACTCTTTCGAGAAACCTTAATTGTCTCTACCGATTATATGTTTACAATCCAAGTTGTTAGCATGGACCTCCATTAGATGGGTAATAAACACATAACAAGTAGCAGATGCTTAAAACATGATAAAAGTCGGATCTTTACCTCAAAAACGCATGGCTAACGTCGGGCTCGCCCCAACCCTAGAAGTGGGTGGACTACTCGCGCTTCATTGTAACCTCAGACATTGATTTATGAAAAGAAACTTGCATTAAACTAAATTCAAAGCCTTTACAATCCCGGCACTCCAACTTTCAATGAATGCCAAAACCCTAAAACCTTCGAACTTCCTAAAACTTTTCTGTGAACTACTTCTCTAACTGGTGAATTGGATGATTCCTAAAATCAGCCCCATGGGCTTTATTTATAGCCTTCTACTCCTTGCTATTCAAGGATAGAAATATTTATCTATATCTAAATCTATATCTAAAAGCTTTAAAGATAAATAAATGGAATAACATAAATAAATCTAAAAAGGAAAATTTTATCTAAAAGCCTAAAATATCTTCAAGTGGATAAATCTTCTCCTCCATGATGGATCTTGATAGCATCGGATAGAACTCGGCAATCTTCGGCCCCAAGGAATCCCAATCCGAGTAGGACAGCTCAAAACGCGTACGCGGCTTCCAGAGATCTTTCCTCGATCTCGAGTAACTTACTCGATCTCGAGTAACATGGACGTCGACTTCAGCTTGGCTCGGCGTCTCGGGTAGCAGGACCTCGACCTGCTCGGACTCTGGCTCCGGGGGTTTGTCGATCTCGAGTATCATACTCGATCTCGAGTAAAGTGGTCTCATTGACTTGTGTGGCTTGGAGGTGTCGGGTAGCTTCTTCTCGACGCTGCTCGGACAGGGAAGGTCGAGTCGAGTGGTGTTGCTCTGTGTCCGGGTGTCTGGTCAGGTCGAGTGGCTCTCCGCGGCATCCTCGATCAGGCTCTCCTCGACTTCGGGTGTGGTCTTCAGCTTTGTCGATATCGAGTAATAAACTCGATATCGAGGAGAGTGCTGGAGTCGGGTTGTTCTCTTTTCAGCTCCTCGACATGTGCTTTCTCGATCAGGGTGTGTCCGGGCATGGTTTGTCGATATCGACTAAAACTCGTCGATATCGAGTAGCTTTCTGCCTCCGTCTTTGCTTCTTGGTTTTCTCCCGAAATGGCTCCATATTCTGCAATATTAAACAGAAACTTATGTAGATCTCTATTTCTGGCAAATAAGCATATACTACATAAATTCGACATATTCCCATCCCGAAATATGCAAAGTGTATAGAATATGGAACTAAACTGTGCATTTTAACATGGCTACTTTAGAGACATCAAATCACCTCATACTTAGACTTGCTTGTCCTCAAGCAATAATCGAACAATAACCAAGACCTACAACACATCCTTCAAGTCTTCGCCTTTGTCAAGAGAAACATCTCAAGTAGTAGCAATGTAAGACAAGTGAATTTAACGTCATCACACATATATGAGCGATCCATAGGCATAGGTAATATAAATCCAACCTCACCAGGGATAATGTGTTTACACTCAACTCTCAATGTGTTTAGGATATGTAGATCAACTCTCAACTCAATTCCATATACAATCTCATAAACATTGCAATTTAAATATAAATCCACTTTGCAACCAATTATGTAAATGCAACAAGAATTATCAGGAGGACTTCGCTCAATAGAAGTCTTCAAAGAAGATTCCATTCGACGGGGTTGTAATGGGGCTTGGTAAGAAATAAAAGGTATGGAATTATTTGGCCATGTGGTGCTGAAAAATTCGGGAATCAAGACTCCTAAATCTCCAACACAACCAAACCATAACTCTCAATCATATGCATCAACCAAACTCTCCAACTTATCTCAATGAAGTATGTAACCTTTCAAACTTAATTAACCTCTCCAAAGTATGAATCTTGCGAAAATGAAATAAATAAGGTAAATTTGGCTCATGCACTTTATTCATAATTACAAACTTTTCTTCTCTTTTTTTTCGATTTTTTTTTGAAACGAAAATAACTAGTGCATTTATAGGGTGAGCCAAAAATCCTTTTACATAAAATGCATAGCAAGATAAAGATATAAAACCAACCCATATCTCAATAAATTCAAAAATCCTTCTTACTTGAAATGCAACATAAGCTTATTCCTTCCACAAACCATTATTTCAACCAACTCTAAGTCTTAATTCCCAAATGGGGGTCAGGCTCAATTTGGCTAAGGATAGTTTTGTGGAGTTTATAATAAGTCTCAGGCTAATGTTCTGGCTTCAAGCAAGGATAATGCAGGGTAGGTAAAGAGAGGATAAAATTGGCTTAAAAGGTGCCTCCATCATTTAATTCTCATTCACATAAACATATAAATGTATTGGCTTTGAATGACTATCACAACATTTAGAGATGCATAGGAAGAGTAAATACACTCAAGAAAACATAGGGATTTTTTAATGTTCTCCCTATAAGGCCAAAATTCTCACTAGGACAATTTTGTTTGATTTCAACCTTTAGCTTAGGATCATATGTGCTCAATTTCATCACAAGTTCACAATCCACATAAAAACAATTTCGAGGACTTAGGCTAAACCTTCCAAACATGCCATAGGATTTACATGATCAAGTCAGTCATTATTTATCATCATAGGACATCTAAGTTAGGGTATAAAAACTAAAACAATGCAAAAATGAAACATGCATATTTTCTTTTTTTCGACATTTTTATTTTTATTTTTTTCTTTTTTTGTAACTAAAAAAAACAAGACTAAGGTATGACAAAAGACTAAAATGCATAAAAACTTAAACAGGAATGCATAACATAAAAATAAAATTTCACCATGTAAAACCAAAAGCAAGACTAAAACATATAATAATGATAATGAGCCCTTCCCTCACCCCATACTTAAAATATACAGTGTCCCCACTGTATAAAATCAAATAAAAACAAGAGTAAAGAAAGGAACTCACCGAATAACGAATCGAGAAGGGCAGAACTGGGCATGTCGAGTAAAATTTTTTGTCGATATCGAGTACAGTACTCGATATCAAGGAAGGTTTCTGTGTCCAGTGGATTCTGAAGCCGAGGAGATTCATCTGGCTTAGTCGATATCGAGTTGGCCTACTCGATATCGAGGAGTTTCTGGGCTACTCCTCTTTGTCGTTGTCAACTTGGCCTTCGTCGATTCTGACTGTTTTTTCAGGGACTTCTTATTCCACTTTTCGCGATTCTTGTATGCTGGCCGACCTAAAAGTGTTAGATTGCACACAAAAAACAAGACTTTCCACGTGAAGTATTCTAAACAAAACAAAAAACCAAAAACAAAAACCAAAACCAAAATCAAAAAGTTCCAAAGTCCCAAAATTCATAAAGAGTTTTATATACATGCTCCAGATTTTAAAGTCGCTAGGCCGACTTCTCCGTTTGCGCTCAAGGACCATTAATATGAGGCCCGCTTGTGCTTGGCCCTTCTCCTGGATCATGTAGGTCCTGATGGTAGTATGCAAGCTCAGCTGATAGGTGGTTGCTTGCATAGTCTCCCTTGGCTCCCTTCTTTTTCTTTCCAGCTCGCAGCTTCCGCAGATTCTCTCGCCATGGGGCCTTACCTCCCCTTGAATTATTTATAAATTTCTTAATGAACTGAGGAGGGATGGAGCTTATACCTTAACTTACCTTTTTGGGCCCAAAACAGAAATCTTCGGGCTTGGGGTTAGTCGATATCGGGTAGGACTGGTCGATATCGAGTACAGGGACCCCATACTTAGGCTTTTGGCAAGTCTGGTGCTCAGCAGAGGAAGTCGATATCGATGAAATTTTGTCGAGATCGAGTAGCACCTTAGTCGAGATCGAGGAGCCTTTGTCGATCTCGAGTTGTCTCCTGGTGTCTTGCTCCGTTGTTTGCTTGGTCCCGTGGTTGCCGATGCTCTTCACCTCCAGCCATGAAATTTCCTCCTTTGCAGGGCCAAAGGAGAAATCTAAGACCTCGTCGCCTATGGTGAAGGTGAGCGATCTCTGTTTGACACTAATCTTGGCATCTGCAGTGGCTAAGAATGGTCTATCAAGAATAATAGGGCTAGTAGGATCTTCAGCACAGTCTATAATAAGGAAATCTGCTGGAACAAAGAATTTACCAACCTGGACAGGGACATTCTCAACTATACCTGTAGGGATGACCACTGTATTGTTTGCCACGTATAGCTTGGCATCCACAGGCTCTATGCATCCTATCTTTACCTTCCGCCAGATTGATAAGGGCATGATGCTCACACTCGCTCCTAAATCACATAAGGACTCATATTTATATTGACGAAATCCCACAGTAACAGAAAACTTACCAGGGTCAGTTCTCTTTTCAGGGAAGTGGAGTACTTTGCATTCGCCTGCGATCTCTGAGATGGATCGCTTCTTGCTCAAGATTTCCTTCAAAAATTTGACATATCCAGGCATCTCTTGCAGGGCTTCTCTAAAAGGAATAGAGACATTCAGTTCTTACAGCATATTAACAAAACGGTTAAACCTACCTGCAGTGGGATCTTTCAGTGCTTTGGAAGGGAAAGGCAATGTCTTTTTCTGCTTCGGAGCCAGTTCAGATGTCGGAGGTGTTGCAGAGTCTTCGACGTCGGCCAACTTCTCCTCGATCTCGACTAAAGGTTCCTCGACATCGAGTAGGGTTGTCGATCTCGAGTTGTCTGGCTGTGCAGTGGAGTCTGAGCTTGGCTTCTGGTCTGTGTCGAGGAGATGTTTGTCGATATCGAGTACAGGCTCCTCGATATCGAGTTGCTTCTGCTCGTCGTCGAGTTGCTGCTCTGCCTTGTCTTGATGCTTTCTGACCTCTGGCTCGTGTAATTGGTGCCCACTTCTGAGTTTGATAGCTGCGACGTGTCCAGTCTTCCCCTTAGGATTTGGTTCTGTTTGCCCCGGGAGTTGTCCGGATGGTCGTGGGATTTGTGCAGCGAATTGTCCTATCTGGGTCTCTATGCTCCTTTTCTAGATATCCAGTTCCCCAAATTTTGTGTTGAAACTGGAGCTGATTGTTGATGGTGTTTGTAGCCTGCTGGTTCTGTGCATGATTTCGGCGCATCTCATCAAGGATAAGCTGCAGATCATCCTTCTTTTGATCCCTTTCTGGATGTCCTGGAGCTCTGTATGGTGGGGGGTTCCTAGGAGGACCTTGGTTCCACTGTGGTTGATAGAACCTATGATCCCCAATATAGCGATTGGGACTCCCAGTGTAGGCTACCTCTTCATGTGTCTCTGCCATCCTGACTTGCTTAGTGTGTGGGCACTCAGTAGTGGTGTGCCGTTGTGATCCGCATTCGATGCAAGGCCGGTTGGCAGAGAGATACTTGACTTGCTTGAGGAGCTTGCAATTCTGGTCTCTGTAGAACTGCTCCCTGACATCTGGGTCAATCTCTTTGGACGCTTCATAGAGGGGCATAGATGGTGCTGGCCTAGCATAGGAGTTCTCCTCATAGTTTGCAGTAGACCCATATTTGTTGTCATAATTGGTGAGCTTGTCGAGCACACCCCAGGCGTCAATTGGTGGCATCGTCAGATACTCATAGCGAGTATAGTGGTTGATCCTGTCCTTAGAGACTTGGTCAAGAGAATTGAAGAAGATCTCTTGAATGACATAGGGTGGTTATCCATGAGTAGGGCAGGATCGCAGCAGTTCTTTGTATCGTTCCCATGCTTTTGCCAGCGGCTCCCCAGACTTTTGTTTGAAAGTTGTAATCTTTTGGCGGAGGAGTGCTGTCTTGGCAGGAGGGAAGAGTTTGTTCAGAAATTTTTGCTCTACTTGGGCCCCTGTTGTGAGGGATCTTGGTTTCAGCCCTTCAAGCCACTTCAGTGCATGTCCAGCGAGAGACCAGTGAAAAGCCTTCATCTTGACATATTCCAGAGTTGTACCTTAAGCAAGAGTACGACACATGTTAGAAAAATTGGTAATATGTTCAAGAGGACACTCATTAAATTTTCCATAAAAAGCATTATTTTTAAGCTCTATAAGGAATTGAGTGCGAATTTCGAAAGAGTTTTCAGGGATTAGAATCGCCGATTCAGGCACCACGAGAGTTGGGTGCATATAATCCTCTGCAGTGGTTGGGTATTGGGCAAGCTCAGCTTCTGCTTGTTCCCTTGCTGCTTTCTCAGTGGCGATAGCAGCATCTTTAGCGGCCAGTTCCCTTGTAAGCCTAACAATCAGTTGTTCTTGTGTTTCTGCGGCCGCCATGGCTCTTTTTAGCTTAGCTTGGATGTGTAGAAGGCGTTCTGGTTCGTCTAAGCTGTCAAACTCAGGTGGTTGACCAGAACAGCGCATACGCCTGTAAAGTAACTCAAAGTAGACGTGAGATTTAACTACCTAAGGTGCGAATGATAGCATCCCCGGCAACGGCGCCAATTTATTGATAGGAGGAAATCGAGTATGCAAAATAGAATGTAAATAAAATAAGGCAAACCAGATTCCGTCCCTTGCAAATGATTACAAGACTTCCTCCCGATGCAGCAGTGGGAAGTCAGGATCGATCCACGAGGAAGCGTGTCAGCGGATCCTAGGCAGCGGTGAAATCTTACGGACAGAAGTCGACCAAAGTGCTCGATATCGACTAGGGTTAGTCGACAGAATATTAGACAAGTCGAGCAGCGCAGCAGCAGTCACAGGATGGTAGTCGATCTCGACTAGTGCTACTCGAGATCGAGTAAAACTGTTGATGTCGAGAAGTTCCTGCACACAGAAGCTACAGCGATTCTGGAATCGAGGATCAGTAACTCGAGATCGACCACGGTTGGTCGAGATCGAGTAAGACAGAAAGTGAAAACGAAACAAAAGTAAAGAACAAGACTTGTGGAATTTCGAAATAAACTGTATGTAAAAGACTTCCAAGATTGGGGTTTGCAACAACGATAACCAAGCATGCATAAGGCAAGAATGAAACAGATAATCATATAATTTGCATCAAAGGATCATGCTTTCGCCTTTTCCAACAATTAGACAACTCTTTCAAGAAACCTTAATTGTCTCTACCGATTTTATGTTTACAATCCAAGTTGTTAGCATGGACCTCCATTAGATTGGTAATAAACACATAACAAGTAGCAGATGCTTAAAACATGATAAAAGTCGGATCTTTACCTCAAACACGCATGGCTATCGTCGGGCTCGCCCCAACCCTAGAAGTGGGTGGACTACTCGCGCTTCATTGCAACCTCAGACATTGATTTATGAAAAGAAACTTGCATTAAACTAAATTCAAAGCCTTTACAATCCCGGCACTTCAACTTTCGTTGAATGCCAAAACCCTAAAACCTTCGAACTTCCTAAAACTTCTCTGTGATCTACTTCTCTAACTGGTGAATTGGATGATTCCTAAAATCAGCCCCATGGGCTTTATTTATAGCCTTCTACTTCTTGCTATTCAAGGATAGAAATATTTATCTATATCTAAATCTATATCTAAAAGCTTTAAAGATAAATAAATGGAATAACATAAATAAATCTAAAAAGGAAAATTATATCTAAAAGCCTAAAATATCTTCAAGTGGATAAATCTTCTCCTCCATGATGGATCTTGATAGAATCGGATAGAACTCGGAATTCTTCGGCCCCAAGGAATCCCAATCCAAGTAGGACAGCTCAAAACGCGTACGCGGCTTCCGGAGATCTTTCCTCGATCTCGAGTAACTTACTCGATCTCGAGTATCATGGACGTCGACTTCAGCTTAGCTCGGCATCTTGGGTAGCAGGTCCTCGACCTGCTCGGACTCTGGCTCCTGGGGTTTGTCGATCTCGAGTATCATACTCGATCTCGAGTAAAGTGGTCTCATTGACTTGTGTGGCTTGGAGGTGTCGGGTAGCTTCTTTTCGACGCTGCTCGGACAGGTGCCTTGGCCTTTGTCGATATCGAGGACTTTCCTCGATATCGAGGAGTGGTGTTGCTCTGTGTCCGGGTGTCTGGTCAGGTCGAGTGGCTCTCCGCGGCATCCTCGATTAGGCTCTCCTCTACTTCGGGTGTGGTCTTCAGCTTTGTCGATATCGAGTAATAAACTCGATATCGAGGAGAGTGCTGGAGTCGGGTTGTTCTCTTTTCAGCTCCTCGACAGGTGCTTTCTCGATCAGGGTGTGTCCGGGCATGGTTTGTCGATATCGACTAAAACTTGTCGATATCGAGTAGCTTTCTGCCTCCGTCTTTGCTTCTTGGTTTTCTCCCGAAATGGCTCCATATTCTGCAATATTAAACAGAAACTTATGTAGATCTCTATTTCTGGCAAATAAGCATATACTACATAAATTCGACATATTCCCATCCCGAAATATGCAAAGTGTATAGAATATGGAACTAAACTGTGCATTTTAACATGGCTACTTTAGAGACATCAAATATTCATGGATGTCAGAAGGCTCAGCGCACAAGAGTACACTGTCCGCAGAGGGTCCTCCTCCTGGGTTGTGAACCTGAGTGCCCGGACCTGCACATGCAAGCGTTTCGACATTGACCAGTTTCCATGCCCGCATGCCGTAGCCGCTTCCAAGTTTCGAGGTACCAATTTCTTCTCTCTCGTGAATGACTTCTACAAAGTCGCAGCATGGAAGGCGTGTTACGAGAATGTGCTATATCCGCTTCCTCCAAGAGCAGATTGGCGAATCCCCCCACCCCCCAGCCATGTCCAGCGCGGTGTGTCTCCCCCCCGGACGTGAAGCGGCGCCCTGGTCGCCCTAAGACTTGTCGATACCCATCTTGGGGAGAATTTCACCGTTTCAAGTGCCGTCGTTCGTAGATGTGTTCCTCCATTGGTGGTCCAATGCCTTACCTCAGCAGCTGGGTCTTCTTTTGCATTTGCAGTTTGGAGTCAGTGGTTGGACCATTCTCTGTCTAGGTTATTTTGTGAATGGGTTAAGTACTTGGTAGTCTAATTAGGTTGCATGCACATATGGCAAACTCTAGGTACGTGGTTGAGCACTTCGCTTTACTTTTGGAAACGAGTTACATACTAAGGTAAGTGTTAAAGAACTTTGTAGTACTTTTGGGGATGGCTTCAGGAAATAACCCCTGTCACCACCTTTGTATTACCGTGTCAAGTTAAAGGGGTTATCATGTCACTGATTTGAATTTGATGTTTGACATTTCGGTGGTTGACACTTTGATAAGGAAATCACCCTTGCATTGGTACTTGTTTCAGCTGATGTTTACATTTTTGAGTGTTTGTGCTAGTCGTGTAAGGAATTCACCCTTGTCACCATATTGAAATAAGGGACATGATAATTATGTAATTTGACACGGGATTCCAACTTGGGTGACACGGATGATTTCCTTACAACATATAACCAAAGTTTCGAGCATGACAACATAGTCAACCACTTCCTAACAAATATCGTAAAAATATAATAACATTCTACAACACATAACCACCGACGAAAGATAAAAAAAGCAACAATTTTGTCCAGACAATTAGGTGGACATGAACTTAATCAAATATCCAGACAAAATCACCCCCTAATTATTAAATCTGTCTGCGAGTGTTTCACGAGCAAGTGCTCATGTCACCTTAGAGGTAACCCTTGTCACCCAACAACATAACCCATGTCATGAATGTCAGTTGACTTCTCCCAATACTCCTACAGTACCCGTTTATGACAGGGGTTATTCTCCACTCTGACATTCTGGGTTAAAGGACCCGCAACCCTCCCTCGCTCATCTTCAACCTCCCTCGCTCTTCTCTGTCAATTCCCCAGATCCCCATACCCCTTTTACCCCATATCTATATTTCCTCTTATCCCCCAATTCCCTAGATCTCCGTTAACTCAAATCCCTAATTTCCGAATGTTCTCCATTCCCAAATTGCATGCCTTTGAACGAAACAATGGAGGATTGCAAATTAAGTGGGGAAGATTGCAAATTAAGTGAAGATTCAGAGTAGCAGAGAAGGGAGACGGATTTCAAGAATAATTTGTGTTGTACATGTTTTTCGGTGCCTTCCTCTCCGGTACGGGCTTCTCCGGCGTCTTCCTCCCTTGTCCTATGTCGTATGTTCACAGCGGCCGGCTTGTTCCTCCCTTGTTTCCTTTCAATTCACAATGGCCTCCCTTCTTGCCCTCTATTAATATTCACTCTCTCTCTTTCCCTTGTGGTGGTGGTTTTATTCCCCAACTGCAATGAATGCAAGTTGGTGAAAGTTACTTTGTTTTCTTTTCTTTTGTTTACCTTTTTTTTTCGAGATAGAATATTTGGTTTTCCTTTTTCTATTTTTTAAAGTAGGTCAAACTAATTGTGCAACCAATTGCCACCTTGAAAGATTCCTTTTCGATTGTCGTTTTGTTGTTTTGTCTCAGTATCGGGTCACGTCTTTGCATGCACGTGTCACTTTCCAGGTTTTTTCATGTCAATATTCACTCTCTCAAATTCTTACGTATAGTCTAAATGACTCATGTCATCCCTTTTAATCCTCGTGTCATGTAACAAGATCTACCTTGTTACCAAATTGGATCGATTGTAGAACGTACCAAGTGCACCCATGTTCATACCTACACTACCAAGTTTAACAAAATACATGTCCACATACCTAAACTACCAAATTTGGATCGATTAGACACGAACATGAATGGCCAATATACGTTCATGTCCACATTCGACAACTACCAAGTTTCGCAAAATATCCAAATGTCCTACTTCAACTATTATAGGAGGGTGTTCTCATTGGAATCAAGTGTTTATAACAAACATTCACGAGGCACTCCAAAGTCTAGCATCCGAGTCGACCATGGAAGACACCAACAGCTAGCATCTGCCGGTATGCCTCAATATACATGTCGTCCAATCCATCGAAGGTCAGGGCGGTCTTCAGCAGGAGCTGCATAAATCTAATGGTGTACGGGCCACAATCACCGCCGCAATGAGGAACAATCCGTCAGAACTAGGACACCGATTCCACATCCAATGAAACAAAATTGAACCATGGGAACCAACTTACCTTAGCTTGTTCTGTGGAAGCCCCATGTCCCATCGAATGGCAAACGGCGTGGGAACCTTATCCACATACTTCACCTTCAGATCGGGGTGTGCCCACATGATGACAGGGATGAGGCTTGTCACCGGCATTAACATGGGCTGGAGCTGGCGTTCCGTCACGATGTGGACATCGCAGTCATACACCCTGACCTCCCACTCCTTCAGATCGCTTGCAAGCGCAACCCAATGTTTGTTCCTCACGTTCATTGGGAGGAGGATAAGGTCCGTACATGACCACGGTCACCCCATCGTCTTTGGGGACCGGCCGTCTAAGTACGCCAATAAAGCATTACTTGGCTAGTATGCTTCGGGGCTGGCGTTGTACTCCTTCCATTCCCGCGGTAGATACAGTCTCGTCAAGCACGTATCCACAACGATGGGACTACCAATGTCATCCGCCCTGTTTGAGGCCGCTTTGCGCAGAAGGTAGCAACACTCCTCCATCTCCTGCATGAGGTGAACCGCAATTATAATCCAAACTCCAGAAACGTGAAATTTGATAGGTGACATGTATTCATACCACTGTGCCAAACCAAGCTCGGGGTGTCTTCAGGGAGGTGAGGAACTCCTTCGTCACATCCGCACTGCAGGCTGACTTGCGCACGTCCACGTCCCAACTGCACGGTAAGTTTATGTCAGGTATAGTGGACGTTCAACTATATACCTTCGTCGTCTATTTGAGAGTAAGACACAGAAGTTACGTACCTTGCGAGCCAACTTGCCAGGGTGTCGTTGTCCGTCGCGGACACAATTCCTAGCGCAACCGCATTAGCGGGAACACCGGCTACCTTCTGAGCTTGCAGTTTCTTGGCTGGGGGAGCCAGCTCCTCTCCAGCACCCTTCCTCGTCTTCTTCGCCCCCTTAGATGCATACACCTAGGCTACCCGGGGCTTCTCCGTATCGTCACCTTCAGTTTTCTTTCCCCCGTTATCATGACCAGACCCCTAGACACCAGCCTCTCCCAACTGCAAAGATATCAAACTTCAGCTAAGGCTAAAACTATCCCTTGTCACATAACAGACAAACCCATGTCACTACACCCCTATCACTCAAGTCGAAACCCATGTCAACCCTTATGAATCGGGAGCCTATAACCAATACCTCAAACCTCCTTCAATCGCCCACCTACGACATCCACATATCCCAATTTCCACACCTCGTCATTTCCCTTTTTCCACCTACTACCACAACAAAATTTGGAACCCTTCTCTCCGAATTGGAAACCTCTGTCACCCAATTTCAAACCCCTGTCACCCAATTCGAAACTCAAACCACCGATTTCCCCTATCCATAGTTCCCCGACCATTACCCTAACCCAATTGGAAAACCCCTATCAGCCAATTAGAAACCCTAACCTCTGATTTCCCATTTCCATACCCGAAAACCACCCATGCCACCACGAGCCACCATTCTCCATACACGAAAATCACCACCATGACCCACCATTTAGGCCACCATTGTTGTAACCCCTTCACCAACTGCTTCACCGACCCACACCCGCGCACAGTACTAGCAAAGGGAGAAGAGGAAGACCGAGGGGCGTACCTGTGTGCTCTTTCGTCGGCGTTCGTGGGTGCTGTGCAATCTCCGGCGACGGTGGACAATCCCGCTCTCTCTTCTTTGCTATTCGTCTCTCTTCCGGTGTCTCTGCAACTACAGGCACAAGAAACCGCTTTCTCTCTCTCTCTCTTTGCTATTCGGATTTTTTGAAATGAGAGAGAAGAGTGTGATGGGATTGTGTATTTAATAACCCTCCCTTATTTTCTCCTTCCCGCCCTCTCTCTCTCTCTACTACTACTAGCCCATGATAGGCCTATTTTATTTTTCTTTTTTTTGGTCAAAAATAGATTGGAATAGCCGGTTTGGGGGGGGGGCATTTACTTGCACATTTGAGCAAATTTGGGGAAAAGTTGGTAGTTATGCAAATTTTCCCACACATGTGGTATTTTTGCAAACTTTTTTTTACGGCATTTACTACCATTTCCTCATAAAATTAATCGAAGTTACATCAAGGCAGTCTTGGAAAAGTTTGGCTTTCATCCTACTTGGATAAATTGGGTCATGAAGTGTATTACTACTACTTCCTTCTCTTTTCTTGTTAACAACACTCCTGGGACCCAATTTAAGCCTAACAGAGGCATAAGACAAGGAGACCCCCTTGCCCCTTACATCTTTGTACTTGTCATGGAAGGCCTATCCAAAGAATTACATAAAGAAGCTCTATTTGAGGATGCTATGATTGGCATCAGATTAAAAAAGAATGGCTCTCCAATCCCTTTCTTAACCTTTGCTCATGGCACAATAATATTTGCAAGAGCGGCACATACCAGCTTAAACACAATTCAAAATGTAATAAACAACTTTTCTAACCTCTCAGGTCTAACGATTAATTACAACAAAAGCTCGCTTCAATGCTCAAAAAATGTGAATCTCAATCTAATTAAAGACCTATCCACCCATATGAGCATCCCTATAGCCAAAACCATTGAAAAATATCTAGGTATACCTCTAGTCAATGTCCGAATTAAGAACTGTGTCTTTGATGATGTTGTAGACAATCTAAGAAAACAACTAGCTAAATGGAAAGCATCAAACCTGTCTCAAGCTGGGAGAGTGGTGCTCATCCAATCAAATTTGAGTTCGAAAACCAATTACCTTTTGCAAAATTTCTTACTCCCAAAAGGTATTTTAAATAAAATTGATCAAGTCAATAGAAACTTCTTCTGGAATAAATCCCAAATGGATAGATATACCCCTCTTATAAGTTGGGATCAAATCTGTAAACGAAAATCTTAAGGAGGTCTAGGCATTAGGAAAGCGGAAGATCTCAATACCTGTTTACAAATGAAACTCCTTTGGAAAATATACAATAATGAAGATAGTACCTGGGTCAAACTTATCAAAGAAATATACTTACAGCAAGATAATATAAGAAACTTTACTGGCAAGGATACCTCCTGGCAATTTGGTAGACTACTATCGCTAAGGCAAAATTTTGAAAGTGGACTTCATTGGATTGGTTGTGATGGTTCAAGTATCCAACTATGGCATGATCAGTGGATTCCTACCGTAAATGTAAAATCCTATATGGGCTCTCATGACCCTTCTATGAAAGTCAGGAATCTCATCATGGATGGCAAGCCTTGGAATCAAAATCTCCTTAATCGAATGTTCCCCCGCGAGATTGTTCATAGCATTCTCGCTATCAAAATTCCCTCTTACTAGACCCGGGACAAGTTGATCTGGAAGCCAAACCCGTAAGGAGTTTTCTCAACAAGATCAGCACGGAAAATTACAACCCCAACTACGCATGAGCAGGATATGCACTCTTGGATTTGGAGACTAAAGTTGCCACCACGGATCAAGAATTTTCTCAAGAATATCAAAATAGATGCCCTCTCGACAGCTGTCAGGCTAAACAGGTATGTGAATAGAGTTCCCATTCAATGCTCCCTTTGTAATCAAGCAGATGAAGATGCAACTCACATGCTCACGAGATGCACCTTTGTTCGAGAAGTTATAGCCCAATACGAACAACAAACAGATATGTACTTTTATGGAATTAACAACCTGGGAGTTATCCATGAAAACCTAGATGATATTGCTAGAGCTAATAACAAGTTCGAAGATCTTGCCTGGATATGACAAACTATTTGGGAAGCTAGAAATGAGTTAATTTTTAGGCAAAAGAAACCAAATGGGATTGCTATGGTGATCTAGAAAATAAAACAATCTATCCTCGACTGGTCTATTGGTAACGACAATGTAGGTAAAGATCAAAAGAACGGGAATAGAAGAACTACTGCTAAGTGGAGCAGACCACTTAAAACTATTTACAAGCTTAATGTAGATGGTTCTGTTAACCTATCTGGCAAATGCTAGATTGGAGGAATCATCAGGGATTCTGAAGGTCAGATTGTTAATATATTTCATCATGAAATTACGGAAGGCTCAATTATTCAGACAGAGGCCTCAGCGATGTTAACAGGACTCAATCAAGCAAAGGACAAGGGACTTGGGAAGATCATCATTGAAAGCGATAACCAAATTCTTGTTAAATATGTTAACAGACAGCAACTGCCAAGGTGGGAAGTAATGCGTCATATAGAAGAACTCATCATGTTACTATCGGCATTTGAGCTTGCAGAAGTTCGCCATATTTATCGAGAGTCAAACATGGCAGCAAATTATATAGCTAGGAAAGAAATTATCTGTAATTTGTAGTCTATTCCCTCCCATAGGGATTTTTGTAAAATCATCCTTCAGGATGATCCAGGAGCTAAGTTTATGTAAGGTAACAGCTCTGAATGTTTGCCTACTGTAAAAAAAATATATCATACCTTGTAAACAATTGGGGAAAATTATGATTAAATTCTTCCAAAATTATATCCATATATAAAATAATTGGGGAAAATATATTAACGAAAATTGAATTCCATGAGTTGATAACATTTACACGCGCGGCTAAATATTATTTCAATTTACCCAACACATTTTATCTTCTTCATAATGGTAAAGTTATTGATAAAGTTATTTAAATATTAGTATGATCCTAAGTATTATTTAAATTTCGACAAAACTTTTTATCTTCTAAAAATATGTTCATATTGATAAAGTTATTGATTAAGTTATTTAAACAGTATGACCATGTAATATGTTGATAAAGTTATTATCTTCTAAAAATATATTCATATATAGAGAAAATAGATAAAATCTTATCTTATATAATAGTCTTTAAAATTAGTTAATATCTTCTAAAAATATATCCATATCTAATCAAACTGGGTCAAATTTTATCTTATACATATATAGATATATTGATTAAATTGAGTTAGAATAAAAATTTATCTTATGTATATATTTTAAAATTAGTTAATATCTTCTAAAAATATATCCATATCTAATCAAGGTTAAATTTTATCTTATGCATATATAGATACATTGCTTAAATACAGTTGGAATAAAATTTTATTTTATAATTTTTATAGAGTTAGGATAAAATTTTATCCTATGCATATATTGATTATTTCAAAAATTCGTGATTGGTTCATACGACTACGATTAAAGAGAAGCTGCCATGTGTCTTAGACGACTTCTCCTTTATTATATATAATACATATTTATATCTAATGAAATTGAGTCAAACATTATCTTATGCATACACTGCAAGAAAAACAGTGTATCGCAACGACTTTTGGCAACAACATTTTATTTTCGTTGCAAAAGATATGCTTTTTGCAACAACTAAAAATTGTCGTTGCAAAAGGTTGTTGCAATAATAAAAATCTTCATTTGGCGCTCGTCCAAGCGTTGGCGGGTAAGTTCAAAATTTGAGTTATATCTTTAGCAACAACATTATTGTTGCAATAGAATTTACATAGATAAATGTTATCTTTTGCAACAACAATTTTTGTTGTTAAAAATCAAGTAATTGTATGGCAAGAAAAAGTTGTTGCCATAAATAAACCAAAAAATTTACAAGGAAACACAAAATTATTTTTCATGAAAAAAAGTCTAAAAAAATCATTAGAAAAGGGGAAAACAAGAGCTATTCCCCCAAAACTTGCATACTTGGGAAATTTCCCCCTCTCTTTCTCACGCTCCCCTGGTAATCGTCACGACCACCACTACCGCCATCACCGCCGCAGCCACCACCACCACTACCGCCACCGCCACCTTTCCTCTTTCTCCCGACTTCCATCCTCGGCTTCTCCTCCTCGGCTGACCTCTCTCTCTCTCTCACTCGAGATGAGATCTTTCTCGCCCCTCTTTCTCTACCTCCCTCTCTCGATCTTCCACTATTGCCTCTCTTACTTTCTCACTCGATCTTTCTTCATCCTGACTCTGAAACTGTGCAGACGCCGCCAAGAGCCAACGATGGTTAGTTCTCCTCCTTTGATGCTTCAGATCTAGTTTAGGGTTCTTTGGTTAAGATCCAGGTTTTCAATTTTGGTAAAGAATTTTTGATCTAGAGTTTCAATTTTGGTAAAATCTGCTCTTGCACGGGTCGAAGAGGTTAGGGTTTTTGATTTTTGGATCTTGATTTTCAATGTTTGGATCAGGCCTAGAGTTTTCAAGGTGCCCACAGTTATAGTGAACTTAATTCCGCTTCAGGTTCCCTCGTTTGTGTTGGTTTGATTGGAACTCTAGAAGTTTAGTTCATGCATACATTTTAAATTGAATTCACGATTGCAGGGATGATATTAATGAACTTGGTAGTCTAAATTTTGTTTTGATCCATATGAACCAATTGTGAACATGTCATTGAGATGCTGAAAAGTTAATACTGTCCCAAAGCATATCAGTTGCAAAAGTCAATTTGTTGGCTTTTTTCTTATCTCTAGGATTCTTTTTTTCTGCATCAAGCTAATTACTTATAGATTATTTGTCTAAATGAGGCATAATTATGAATAAAGTAGATGATTTGACAAACATCTTCTCTTTCGCTTGTGACTCTTGTCACTTTGGTAATCTTTGAAAGGAGGAAGTGGAGTTCGAGCTACAATTGGCTACTCTCTTTTAAAGGATGGAAGATGAACGTCACTCCTCAATCTTGAGTCGGAAAATTAGGATTGTTCCTCAATGTTTATCGGGCAATTTAGTGATCTGATCTGCTTCCGATCCCTCTCATATTAATATAGATTTTCCAATATTAACTTTTTGTCTAAATGTGTCACTCTTTTTTACTGCATGCTAAGTGACATCTGTGTTACCTTATGTTGGAGTGTTGTTTGTTTGGTTTCAGATAGGGATTTGTCATTCATCATTCATGTGATTATAATTGTGGCATTGCAGGAGTTGAGAAGTCATGTCTTCTATTGCAATTTACTGATAAGAGGTTTCAGCATGTGCATGACTTAATCATTGGTGTGGAATTTGGGGCTAGGATGATCACAATTGATAACAAGCCAATTAAGTTGCAAATATGAGACATTGTTTGTCTTATACCTCATTTTATGATTTTATTGCTTAAATATAGACATTGGTTTGCCTATTGCCAACCTTGCAACTTGAGATGTTGAGGCTTGCCTTTTGTTTTCTAGGGTGGTCAAGAGTCATTTAGATCTATTACAAGGTCGTACGATCGAGGGGCAGCAGGTGCACTTTTGATATATGATATCACTAGTTAAGACTCTTGTTTTGTTGAAATTCCAACTCTTATTGCCCCTTCCCCCAGCTTGGAAAAAGGGAGAAGAAATTAGTTTTTGCTCAATGATATACACAAAAAGTCATAGTTGTCTCAATATTTAGCTTTGCTCACACATGATGATCATTGTTTCATATGAATCTCGTATGCAAGTGACAGTTATAACTTATGGCTAACTAGTCATGTCTTTGTGTAGGAGAGAGACTTTCAATCACCTTGCCAGTTGGTTGGAGGATGCAAGACAACATGCAAATGACAATATGATAATTATGATTGTAGGCAATAAGTGTGATCTTGCTCACAGAAGAGCTGTGAGCACAGAGGAAGGAGAACAGTTTGCCAGGGAACATGGATTGATATTCATAGAGTATTCTGCAAAAACTGCTCAAAATGTTGAGGAGGTATTTTGACTTCTAGGTTTATTGTCAAAGGAGAATTTCTTATGTTAGTTGATGCTCTCTTCTTCTGTATTTTAGCTGGGTTTCAGATTGATAAACATGCATTTGAACCTAGTTATCCAACCTGATTGTTTTTTCTGATAGGCTTTTATAAAAACTGTTGGGGCAATCTACAAGAAGATCCAGGATGGTGTGTTTGACGTTTCAAATGAGGTAAGCTCTCTTTACCTTGCTGCCTTGTGCTACATGATTTCTTTATCCGGTATTCTTGGAAAAATTAAATGACCATGACAATATGGTATATTAATGCGAAGCATAATGTTACTATGATGTGTAAAACTTGAAGCAGTGGACTTATTGGACTGCCATTTTTCTTTATTTGCATGCACTTCCCGTGCCAAGTGCCCATGTTAAAATTTTAATCTCCAATTCACTTTTGTGCCACCAAATCTGAGGTCAGACACACAAGATCTCGTCAAGGGGCCTGATAAATAGGGAAGAGATTTGATACAGAAGCAACCCAGAAAGGTGAATATTTATACTTTTCAAGTTTCTCCCATTCCATTTGCATGTTTCTTCATCCTTGTCTTTCAAGTTTCTACTTTTCTCCCATTCCATTTGCATATATCTTTCTAATTTGTAGGTAACCTCTACATAAAGTGGGGCTATTTAAATGAATATTTATATTACAAGGGTTGTCAAGTTGTCATTGTGTGATGTATCATGTCTTTTTAAGCCTTGGTTGCCTCTTTAGATTAAATTGAATCCTATTGGGTTTTCTTTTCTTTGTGGTTATACCATACAAAGCTATAGATAAGTATGCTAGTCTTAAGACAAATCATACTTCATGTGTTAACCATTTCTTAAATCCATGACAATTCAGGTGCATTTATTTTCATTACTATCTTCCCGGATCAGGAAGAACAACTGCTAAATATGGTTTCTTCAAATCTATCACTTGTGTTAACAATTTCTCAAATCTATAACATGTAAGGCTTTCACCTCTTGGCCAATGTAGACTCCCCCTCCCTCGTGGCTTGGTGGAAAGATTGGTTATAACATCTAGTTTTGCATATTTTTCATGTGCATTTAGTTTAGTTTCATGCATCATTTTAGAGTAGTTTAATTGGCTTTTTATGTGTTTTTTATATTATTTATGATTCAAATATCTACACAAGTGTTGTTCGTGTTTTGTACGTATGGGTTGTTGATTCAAGCTGAATTTCATACATCTAATGGAAAGGGATTGAAAGACAAGCAAAAGAGATGGGCCATGAAGCAAGCATATCAAGTGAATCACTCTATGAAGCTCAAGTAACGTCCCACGACTCGTGGGATACATTCACGAGTCGTGAAAAGTGGATCTAGCTATTTTGTGAGTTGTTGAGAAGTCTCACGACTCGTGGGAGACCCTTCACGAGTCGTGGCAGAGCCATTTACCCGCCCAACCTTTCATATTTCTGGGTATTTATTTAATTTGTTTTTGGATTATTTTAAGGGGGGTTAAATACTGAGAATTAAGTCTGAACAAGGGGTTTCGTTGTGCACGAAGAGGCTGAAAACTCAGATTGGTTTTTTTTTTTTGGAAAAAAGGGCTTATCAGTTGAATGATAAGGGATTGCAATTAGAAGCTTTGAGACGATTTCCGCTATAGAAGATCAAGTATTTCTCTTACTCTTCTTAGCTATGTCATCTTATTTTGCTTTTGATTTATTTTCTTTCATCATGTTTAGCTAATTTGATCGTTCTATGGTTGGGGTAATCTCGCTATGTTGAGATGGACATTTACTTACTATAGCTTGAATGTGGTTTGATTCTTGTTTCATTTAATCTTATATATTGAGCGTATATGCATGATAGGTGTTTTGAAGCTAGAACCAAGACATTATGTACTAATTTCTCCCTGATTTCCAAACTTGTACAAGATCCTAAGTTAGTTGTATGTGTGCACATCTCATTATATAATATAATATAATATAATGAGATGTCTTTTGGATTCATCCAAATTTCATAATTTAATTAGATAAGTTGATTGACCTATTCTTGTCCATTCTCTATAAAAAAAAAGTTCATCGTTATAAGATCGATATATTGAATTTCCTTAGTTTATCTTCCTTAATTTATTTTACAACTCAGTAATAGTTATCTTTTAGAGAAGAAACACATTCACTCTACCATAGTACAACGTACATCTTCTCATCTAACTTCAATTACAGTTGTTGGTGTAGCTTTTGGTAAATATCTCCATCTATATTACTACGGTATGACTGCTTGTGAAATTTGAATCAAAGAGTGTCGCAGAGTCCGGTAAGTTAATTCTTATCGCCTCTTTTAGCTTAACATTTTTTTTCAAACTATATGTCATTAGACTAGAGATGGATATGTTAGTGAACAAAACCATGAACACTAATTAAAATCCACCATATATCACCAAGAATTCTCATATTTATGCCCCCATCCAATATCTTGTCTACCTATATCACCTTGAATTCTCATATTCATCACTACTACATAAATGATCTAATGTAGCGTGTGTTTATGGCGGTTTAGTTTTAGGAGCGGTTTATGTGGCGGTTTTAATAATGCATTACCATTCCAGACCCATTTTCTTTCCAATAGGTAAGGTAGCGGTTCTCAATAGCCTAGGGTAGCGGTTCATTTGTAATATATAGCGGTTTGTTTGTAATAGGTGGCGGTTTTCAAAAATATATAAAGTAATACAAATGAAGCGGTTCTTTTGTGCAGATGTAGCGGTCGTCAATTTCATATTAGCGGGAAATTGAAGCGCTTTATCTTTGGGAATTTTTTTAATTTTTGTAAAAAAAAGTTCTTTACACCGCTTTATGCCTCTATCCCTAAAACTAGGTCAGTTTTCTCCCGAGTATGGAACGTTTCTCCTTGTGCCGCCTTCAATTTCCCTTCCCTTCCATACCATCAATCACTTCTGGTGCGGCCTTTGATTTCTAGTATTCCGCCGAGCAATTGCTCCTTCAGTTCTTCCCTTCTACGCCAAGAATCTCAACCTGGCATCTTGCCATTCAATTTCTCATGCTCAGTCTTGCGACCTTCCTGGTTTGTTTCCTTTCTAGGGTTAAATTGTTTCAATCATTGTCTTTGAATATGTAATTTTTACTTGAACTACACGTGCTTTGGTGCAATTTCATTTTTTTCTCTTATTTCACACTTGTGAGCTAAGGGTTGAAAATAGGGTTTTCATAATTTATAATGAATTTTCTATTGGTTGGGTGATATCTGATTTTAGGTTGATGATAAGTTTAGGCTTTAATGGCTTGCATACGAGAAACTCAAGAATTTCCATTTTAACTTCATATTCCATTGATTTCATATCAGATTCGGGATAATGGACCCTCATCCGGTTTTGTAGATTAAAGTCGAGGGTATTCTTGGTTTGATACTTGTCTCATCTCTCTACAAATTGCCTTTTTGGACTAAGTGGTTGTACGACAAAGAAATGTTAAATTTTCTATATTATTACGGTGTGGTTTGGGGAAATTGTAATCACTGTAGATGTATTTTATTCATGTTAATTAGTGCTATGAATTGCGTACCTTTATGATGCCTTAACACTCTCACAAGATGCATTTCATGGGTTGAATCGTGATTGGATTTTCTATTTTGTTGGTTTCATGCATTTGTGGACTGTGGTTCAAACCAGCAAGTTCATATTTAATTTTATAAATTGTCCAAAATTCCAATAAAAAAGAAGCACTTAATACATTCAAAGTTTGTTTAGAATCAGCTTTAGAACTATATATATTTTATAGTGGTTTTACTTTTAAACTCTAAATGAAGTGAATTTAGATTTGGAAGTCAGCAACCATTCCATTTCCATATATCTTATTAAAAATACCTTACACTAGAAAAAGTAATAGGAATAAAGATACAAGATGAAAGCAAGGGGACATCTGCAAATTAAGACAAGATCTTATAGTTGATTATATGCCTTGATCTCTGCTATTACATGCATCCATCTATTTTAGCTTTTGTGAGTACTGGTTGATTTTATTCTAGTCTCATGCATACTTTAATTTACCCGAAAAAAATTCAGCCAGGCTTACATGACTCTTGATGGTAATTTGACATATTCTATTGAGTGTGTTAGACACGTGAATTCTAATGAGGAAGGAAACAAGGTTGCACAGCTGAAAAAGGAAACCTGCATAAGGTGGAACAAGGAGGAACAACTGCAAGTTCCCGAGTCAGAAAAAGGCGCTCTATTGCAACCAATTACTTCTGAAAGTGAAGGTTTTATCAAGCAGCCAAAAAGAAGTTGTTGGGGCTGTTGAAGGACATCAAAAAGATGACGTTGGGGCTGATGGAAAAATGCACACTTGGGCTGTTGGGGCTGCATTAGGACGGCAAAAGAGAATTGTCACGGCTGCTGAAAAATTGCATAAAAGTGTTGTTTATGCAGAGAGAAATACACAAAACTGAGCATCAAGAAGTAGTTGAAGTAAGCCCCACTCACACCTTAGGAGGTCAAGAAAACGGGTGGTAAAGGTTTCTAACTCTTCTCCTAATCCTTGTGCCTCTCCTCTGATTCATGTTCTTCCTTCTCCTAAATCTGGTTGTATATTAGTTGGAGAAATACCTATATGATTGCACATTTTTTATGGTTATGATGTGTTTGTTGATATGCTTGATCAAACAACAACAACAACAACAACCCAGTAAATCCCGCGTAAAGGCAGGGTCTGGGGGGTCAGAATGTACGCACTCATACTCCGACCAGGTCAGGAGAGTGTTTGCGATAGACCCGGAAAAATATGACAAGGAAACTACAAGTCAAGAGACAGGAAAGAGGCGAAAATATAAGTAAACGAAGAAGACGACCGGTGAAACGCATAGGCTGCAAGGCTAAACACCCTAGCCCAACACTCTACACCTCACTGGCTCGGATGGCCCTCCTCCACTGGTCCCTATCTGATGTCATATCTTCCGAGAGGCTCAGTCGATCGAGGTCCTGACGAATGACCTCTAGCCACTTCTTCTTCGGTCTACCTCTTCCCCTTCGGATAGCTCCAAGTTCTAAGCTCTCACACCTTCGAACCGGAGCCGAAGAAGGTCTTCTATGAACGTGTCCGAATCAGCGCAATCTGTGCTCCCGCAATTTATCATCTAAACTTGTAACGCCAACCTTACGTCTGATGTCGACATTTCTGATTTTGTCAAGCCTCGTATGCCCACATGTGTTTAAAAAAGTATCAATCCTGAAATACATGTTATTATACCTACCATTGTGCAACCTTATTGTGAGCATGATGTCTGAAGTGTGATATGCATGATCTAGGCGAGTTATGTGAAGTGTGTTGTACCTACTAATATGATGAAGTGTGCTTAAAATTTTTCTTTGAAACATGCTGAAATATACAAGGGCTTGAATAAGAAAAAATTCTGGCCTAGTTGGTTGAAAAGGGTATTAGTATTGGGAGGGAATAAAAAGAAATTTTCTATGACTTGTACTCAACTGTTAATGCTTGATAAATATACTATGACTACAGCTATTGTTTATTGTGCTGACATCTGTGATGAGCTACAAGTAGGCTCCCATTTGGGTGCACACTGACCAGTAGAACAGGTACTCGAGTTGATGACAAACATGGTGCTCACATCTACATAAATCCACTACCGAAGATACAAATCCATACTGATTCACTGTCCTTATCATGGTGAGAAATAAATGGCTCTATTTTATCTATCCGTTATCATTGTTAGAATTTTTACTTATTAATATTGTCTTAACTTGGATTTCAAATGCATCTGCACTTGATCAAATATAGATGCACTTAGTAGCTTCAATTTTTTTATTATTTCGGAACCTTGCTTTTTTTTTTTCACACATAACTATACTATGAAATTAATAGACTAAAATATGTATGTTCATTATCTATTTCATGAAGTGGGGGATTGAACTCTTCCTGATACCTCGTCATCACGTTCTTAAAGGAATATATGGTCCTTAACTAGTTCCCTGACCAATAATTATACTCTTAAAGTTAAAGTAATAGATGAAATACACAAAATTACAGTATATGAGAGAAGACTAAAGTACAAAGCAACATATTTGGAAGGCCCTCTAGGATACAATTTTCGCAACTTGGAGCACGAAGAGCATTAGAGACTTCAATCTCCTCCTTTGTTTAGAAATCATTACGCAAGCGATGCGAAGATGACTTCAATTTGTTTTATGTGAAGTTTGAAAGTTTGTCTTAGTGAGTTGGAATATTATTTCTTGATTGCATTAGGCCTATGATTTTGGATGAAATTCACTTGTCTAGCTCTTTAAGGATTTATTTATATTTAATATATCTGGATTATTATAAGTCCTTTATGTACTTGATATATATTTTTATCTTTAGTATCATCCCTCTTTGCATCAAACTTCATATACTTATGTGACCTTATTTATAACTTATTAACATGTTGAAGATTGATTATTTATCTCTATCAATATGCAGTGAGCCCACACATTGGCGAAAGCGATACATAATAACTTAAAAGAGAAGAGAAGTGGTTAAACATGTGGGAAAGTTTGCTTTGTATGGTAGACATAGTTTGGATTACTATGAAAATATTTTGTTTCAATCCATGAGCATGAAGAAATTATTTTATGGTTATGTACGAATATTATTAGTGATATTATTCCGCTATAAAGATTATTGTATTTTCATTTTGAAGATATTATAGTTTTTCTTATATATTCCTTATTTGAATTCTTCTTTATAAGTATTTATAATTTATTAATAGAAAATGAACAGGTATAAAAGGATCAACTTAAAACCGCTGCAATAGGCTCAGAAACCATTACTTTTAATTATAGAAACCGCCACGTTATGCATTGAAAACCGCTACAATAGTAATTGGTAGCTACAACAATAACTACCGCCTTTTGTAGCGGTTATTTTAGTTTTGGTAGCGGTTTTGCACTTCAAGCTAAAAACCGCCACCTTTGAGCTAATGCAGCGGCAGCAGATGTAGCGACCAAAAAACCGCTACATTAGCCTTTATGTAGCGGTTTTTCTATTTTTTGTGGCGGTTTTTGGGCGCTACCATAGCACTTTTATGTAGTAGTGCATGGTGAACTACAAAATGAGATAAGTACCAAGAGCGAAAAGGTTTTATCGGCTTTTAGAAGAGTACCAAGAGCCATTGATGACAAATGGCACAAGAATGTCCTATCTCTCGTATGTTGTGAAATTACTACACTTCAAGGTTCTCATAAAAGATGTTTTATATTGACTAGAGAAAAAAAGAGGATATGTTATGAGAAGATATTAATGGCATTTCTTTCTTGGTTGATAATCTAGCTTTTACTACATTGACTAATACAACTTTTTATTGTGCTAGACAAAACAAAACAACAATGTGAAGCCTTCTACGGATGTAGTATTGCTTGTGGAGAACAAAAATAAAAATTCTAATGGCGAACTTCAATGGGCCGATACTAGTTCTAAAGAAATCCATGTAATATTTCATACTATTTTAATCGTTGACACATTTCATACTTAGAGGTCATTTTTGTCCATGTCAATTTACTTGGCTATTGTAATCTAGAGATAGAATTTTTCACTTTGATTATAAAATATATTTTTTTTGCTCTTTTGCAGGATTCGAAAAAATAAGCAAGGATAATGGATGCAAGTTTTTGTGGGTTAGTTTGCATACAAAAAAATTTATGTATACATTTTGCCTTAAACATGATTTTTGATATATATATCTTGTCTAGCTAGAAAAATGATTTGGAAATATATTTTGCTAGTTAGTTTATCTATGGAAGTACATATTTATATTTTGTATATGGAAGAATTATGATATGATTATTAGGATTGGAATGAAAGGTTGATGTGATTAGTATGGATATAAAGTTATGTGTTGTAAATACATACATTTTGTAAGGTCTTAGGAGAATCTATGTATATGGTTGATTTGAAGGATGGCATGTGTATTTGCTTACAATGTTATGAATGAATGTGTTTTGATGAAACTGCAAGACTACTTGTAAAACAGGGAATTGCGAAAAAAAGTGACAAAGTCGTCGTGAAATATCTTATTTATTGCAAAATAAACCTCTATTGCAACGACATATCGTTGCAAAAGATTTCATTTGATCATAATATAACCTTTCGCAACAACAAAAGTCGTTGTCAAAGACAGGGTCTATAGCAATGACTTTTGTCGTTGCAAAAGGTTGCATATATAGCAACGACTATGATCATTGCAATATATACCTAGAAATTTTATAAAGTTTTAGCAACAACATTTTCGTTGCAATAGGTTGTATATATTAAAACAACAAATGTCGTTGCAAAAGAATTATACCTATTGCAACGACATTTTTGTTGCTAAAACATGCTATTGTTTTCCTAGATATGAGTGTTTAGCAACGACAGATGTATTGCAACCATATCATGTCGTTGGAAAAGGTATATTTTTCGCAACGACCAATGTCGTTGCAATAGCTTTTCGCTACGCCCTGACCCGCAACGACCCCGCAACGAAAATGTCGTCGCAATAGCTTTTTATGGCAACGACAGTGGGCTTTTCGCAACGACTTTTACCATTGCCAAAACCTGTTTTTCTTGTAGTAATATATAGATATATTGATTAAATATAGTTAAAATAAAATTTTATCTTATCCATATATTGAATATTTCAAAATTTTATGATTGGTTTATACAACTACGATTAAGGAGAAGCCGTCATGTGTCTCATGCGAGTTATCCTTATAACGACCCGGATATAAATACCCGAGTTACGTTTCGAAGGTCGGATACCTTCGTTCGGATCTTGCAATCCAGGTACGGGTCGAGTTTTCAAACCTATGTAAACATTAGTTATTAAAGCAGGGATTTCGAACCCCAAAACCATCGGAGGGCCATTGGGTACCCTTAACCTTTCCTAAGGACTAAGTCACGGAAATTCGTTTAAGGAAAGCGGATCGGAAAATGAAAGTAAAGTACAACTTGCCACGACGGGGCCGGGTCAAAACCAAGCACTATCCCGGTTCTTTGCTTTCGCACAGGAGGATTCCCCGTCATAGAAGCATGGAGCAAGCAAGGAGCAAGTACCTAGCACTATCCACGACGCCAGGCCCAGAGACGCCTATGGGCCCTAAAGACCGCGCTGAGGCCATATAACATGCCTATACATAGAATAAAGGATGTTCTAATGCAGTACGGAATGTAAACACGTAAGTCATGCTTATTAGGATATATAAATATAAGTGTAGACATACAATAAAGGCGCTCAAAGAATGCCAAAGTGGCATATCCCCATATCTCTGTATTTTCCTTACCCACTCCGAGGTAGGGCGCTTGGCCTTAGCCGAACCGTAACAGATATAGTCCCGTACACACTCCGAGGTAGGGCGCTCGGTCTATGCCGAACCATACAGAGATATATACAAATCATGCTCATCGAATCGATCGGGGATCGAAACGGTATAAAACACGAATGCCCCCATGACCCTAGCAAAGACTCTAAGACTCACAGATAACGGTCGTTATGTTTTCAAACACAACAAGTAATCAAATGTTCACTCACAAATGCAATCCTAGCATGATACTACATGACATGCTTTCATCATATGCAACACATACACACTATATGAAACATCTGGCAGGAGGTCTGAATTGCTGAGTAAGCTCCCGTAGGATACTTACATGGAGGCACGCAGAATCCAAGCAATCAACACCAATAGCAAGCAATGTCCAACATATCACAAATCACCTAACATATATATAAATATGCATAAGTCTATCTAAATCACACAAGGCGCCCCTAACTATCATACATAACTTCACATATCCCATTTCAGATCATTCCGTCTTATCTCACCATATATCACATATCATTTCATGTTAATCTCATCTCAACATATAACATCTCATCCATCATCTCATCTTGCATCATCGTATAACATTTCATATCTTATTTAAAATTCACATGATTCTCAAGCAGGATACATCAATAAATTCACCGAGTTAAATCAAATAAATCATTTTTCCAAAGTTATCCAAACTCTTAAATATAATCTCAAGTTAAGTCAACTGATATTAAAAACAATTTCTCAAATCATACTTGTCCAAAATGAGAGAAAGTATCAATTTTTCTAAGTCAATCCAAACTCTTGTTTTATCAAAATATTCCGGCATTTTGGTTTTTCAAACAATAAATCATTTAAGAGATATTTCTGAAACTTGAAAATCTCTTTTTAAATAATATTCCAAGTATTACATAACAAAATAAAATATCAAAGCCAATAAATCGAAGCCAATAAATCACTTTACAAATTCCTAATGTCACAAATTTAAATATCACTGATAAGACATATTTTGATAAGCATTATAGAGTAGTTTTAGTTGCGTTTCATAGGTGTTTGGTTATGTTTTAGAGTTAATTGCATATTATGCTCTTTTAGTGGTAAAGTTCAGAAACTATGCTATTTTATTGGATTTATGCAGTTTCGTAGACCCAACATAGTGGGAAGCTTCGGAGAGACCGAAGAGAATGTCCAAAGAACAAGGAACAAGTTGAGGAGGGATTATAAGGCGATTTGGAAAGCTAAGGAACACAAAAACATGAGCGGAAATGGAGCACATGGAGAAATCGTCTCTTTAAGGATTTGAGAAGTTGGATTCCGCTTCTGAGTTCTTCATAAGAGTTGTATTCCTCGAAAAGAGCATTCCAACGCATATTCATATGCGTCAATCGGATGAACGACGACTCCAAAAAGTGCATTACAAGTTCAGTTTGTCGAAGCTGTCAACACTGCATAAGCGGCGCCCACCGTGGTTTAGGCGGCGCCCGCCGTCCCTTCAGATCGGGATCTGCGCAGGCGGCCCAATTCTATCTCAGTCATCACCCCCTAACATACTCAGGTAACCCTCACATCCGAAACGATTCCCGAAGGTAATTAGTTGGCCAACCCAAATTTCTCGTGGATAACACGAAGCTTAGGTACAAGACTCGGTAGAAGCATAAATGGTGGCGTACCAAACAGGACTCGAAAAGATGAGAGCGGATGCTCTTCGACCCTTGCTAACATGCCTAAGTGTTTTGGTGGGACGGTTGACGGAGTCAGAATCATCAAGGATTTGAATTATGGAAGAGCTATTCCGACAAGACAGGAATTCCAATGACATAAGAACAAGGTATTCTCCCGCTATCCCGTTTGCACAGTTATTCAATACATGTTTCAAGTTAAGACATACTGATCAGTTCTCTATCCTAAGCACAATAGCACTCAGCATGGAAGCAATCAACGGGATTAATATGACCCCTTTCGAGGAGGATCGCCCTCGGGCCCAATTGGATATAATGCATACAATTACAGAGACGATCTATGCCGTCCTTCGAGGGACGGCTAACCGGAGGGGCAATTACCTCATGGCCTCCTAACCCATGCTACTCCAACCTTCGGGCTCCTTGGAGTCTTCAAACCCATATGTAAATAAAAGCTAGTATTTTGCCTACCTTCCCCGAATTCTACATCCATAAGGGATGCCTATCGCATAGTCTATACCCCGCGAGATTGCCTTTCTAATTGCTCAGACTAAATCCAATTACATTCATTTTGCCCTTTTGAAAACATTTTGAAAACCATTTGAAAACCTTGGGCCATTTTGAAAACCACTTCAACCTATCATACTCAGTTTGCAAAACCTCGCTCTAATACCAACTTTGTAACGGCCCGGGATTATGATTCTCGGGTTACGTTTCGAGGGATGAAACCCTTCGTTAGGATCTTGCGCCCCGAGCATAACGTATACCTAAAAAAATTGGTAGTGGGCGGGATCAGTTACCTATTTAATAGAGATCCATGTTAACAACTTGGATTATAAACATAAAATTGGTAGATATAATTAGGGTTTCTTGAAAGAGTTGTCTAATTGTTGGAAAAGGCGAAAGCTTGTTTCTTCGATGAGATTGCGTTATTATTCTTCTTTATCTTGCCTTATACATGTTTGGTTATCGTTGTTGCAAACACCAAGCTTGGAAGTCTTTTTCATACATTGTTTAATGTTCGAGATTTGCATTCGTTTAAGTTACTGTTTCTGCTCGATTTCTACTAGACCCTAGTCGACGTCGACTACTGACCTTCGATCGAGCAAGATCGATGTTGCTTGTGTCTCTGCAGTACTCGACTAGTTACTCGACTACGACCAACCTACTCGACGTCGAGTAGGGCTTGTCGACGTTGACCACCACCCAGCGTCTTCTGTTGCTCGAAATCGACTGTACTGGCCCCTGTCGACTAACCTTAGTCGAGGTCGAGTACTACTGAAGTCGACAACCACTTGTGAGATTCTTCTGCTGCCTAGAATCTGCTGACCAGCTTCCTCGAGGATCGATCCTGACTTCCGGCTGCTACATCAGGAGGAGGTCTTGTAATTATTTGCGTGGGCAGAATCCGGTTTGATTTATTTTATTATATTTTGAACTCAATTTCCTCCTACAACACTTAGCACAAGATACCAAGTGGTATATCCCTCTCCTACCTCCACCTCCTTCCGATAGGGCGGAGACTGGCCAGCTCGTGAATGCATTCCATAATATTCGGGCGACACTCATGCCCAACCCGCTCCACAAGAAAAATAAAGCTCGCAGGCAGCTCATAATATAAGTAAAGGAAGTTCCATGATTCGATTGACTCGGGACGGGACCCGATGGGATCGGGCCGTCCTATAACCCTAGCAAAGACTCTAGTTACTTCACAAATAACGGTCGTTTTGTTTACACACGCATAAAGAAGTAGAATGCTCAACGGTCAATGCAACCTAGCATGATACTACATGACATGCTGATTATGAATGCAAGCACCTAGTATATCATGCACCTAAAGCAGAGAATTTCTCTATTTCAATCCGAGTAAGCTCCAAAGAGACTTACTTGGCTTTGCAGAACAACAGAATAAAGGGTCCATCACACATAAATCATAGTCACAAGTATCACCTAAATACATATCAGAACACAAATATAAATCTACATCTAATCATTCAAGCACTCAAAGCATACATCATTCAACAAGAATAACAACCATATCGTAATCGTCACTCCATCAGGTTCAACCATTCATCTCATTGCCACATTCCGTAAGTCCACATCATTCTCATCGTTCCATTCAGCCACATTCATATATTCATAGAATTCATATATTCATATATCTTAAGATCATCACATTCATCATATTCATAATCGTATATCAACATATCACATAACTCGAGTTCATCATATCATCACATATTAAAAGCATAAGTGAACTATACATAAGCCTAACACTTCATCATGCCATTAGTCAATCAGTCATGTCATTAGTCCACACCAATCATGATATTAGTCAATCAATCATATCATCATGCTAGTTAGTCATCGATCACATAATTCCCAATTTAGTCCCGAAAACTGTTTAGAAACCTGAGTTTACTAGATAGAAATTCCGACCTTGGAAAAGGTTCGTAAATTTCCTTTTTCATTTTAAATCCGATAATACCCTTTCAAATCTCCAAGTCTCATAAAATTATATTTTCTTTTAATCGCCATAATATTATATATTAAATCTCAAAAATAACATTTTATATTTTAAATCTCACATAATATTATATAATATTTTAAATACCATTTATTAAACACTTTCATAAAATATTTTCAAATCCCTCTTCAAAATCCAAGTCTCATAACATTTTTCTTAAATCTCAATAACAATATTATATTTTTAAATCTCATCAATAATATCTTATCATATTTTATATTCCAATAATACATTTTAAAACTCCATATTTTATAAGGTTGTAATATATATCTTCAAATACCCTTAATAATTATTTTATCAAAATAGACCCAACCATTTTATTTTATAAAATCCGACCTTATTTAAATTACCAAAAACCGCCCTTATATTTGCAAGATCTCAAAACCGAGTCCCCATTTTAAAAATAACCCCAAAAGTCTCCTTTTCTTTAAAACAACAAATCTAGCCCAATTCATTTTCTGAGAAATTAGGCCCAAACACCCAGCCCACAATCCCCTTCAAAATCTGATTTTATTTTGGATCAAACCGGACCGGTTTTGTCTTAAAAATAGAGTTCAACCGGACCCCTTTATAAAACAGAAAACCGGACCGCAAAATCACGTACTGTTCATCGCCTCCCTCGCCAAATTTCTGCGTTCGAAAAATCAGAAGAAGAGGAGGGAACTCGGCCGGCTCCAAAGTGGTTAAAAGAACATGACTTCTAGATAAAGCATCAGCAACCACATTGTCTTTGCCTTTCTTATACTTAATTACATAAGGAAATGTTTCAATGAACTCCATCCATCTACCATGTCTCCTATCAAGTTTATCTTGGCTTTTAAAATGTTTCAAAGATTCATGATCAGTTCTAAGAATAAACTCTCTAGGCCATAGATAGTGAGACCAAGTCTTAAGCACTCTATATAAAGCATATGATTCCTTATCATAGGTAGAGTAATTAAGACAAGCACCTTTCAATTTCTCAGAAAAGAAAGCAATAGGCTTACCTTCATGCATAAGAACTCCACCAATTCCAACTCCGCTAGCATCACACTCTAACTCAAATGGTCGAGAGAAGTCGGGGAGAGCTAGAAGTGGCGCATGGGTCAGCTTGTCCTTAAGCGTGTTGAAAGCATCCTCTTGAGCTGGTCCCCATGTGAATTCACTCCTCTTTTTCGTGAGCTCGGTAAGAGGTGCCGAGATGGTGCTGAAATCTCGTACAAAACGACGATAGAAGCTCGCCAATCCTTGGAAACTGCGCACATGGCCGATATTGGTTGGAGTTGGCCATTCTTGTATGGCTTTGATCTTAGCCTCATCGACACGCAGTCCATTAGAACTCACTACAAAACCAAGAAAAGACACTTTTTCATTACATAGCTCACATTTCTTTAAATTAGCATACAAGCGTTCAATTCTCAGCGTTTTAAATACTTATCTAAGGTGTGATTCATGTTCATTAGGAGACTTGCTATAAATCAGAATATCATCAAAATAAACAACAACAAATTTCCCAATGAAGTTTTGAAGCACATGATTCATTAAGCGCATAAAAGTACTAGGTGCATTAGTTAAACCAAAAGGCATAACCAACCACTCATATAATCCTAGCTTAGTTTTAAAGGTTGTTTTCCATTCATCGCCTTCCTTCATCCTAATTTGATGATAGCCACTCCTAAGATCTATTTTCGAGAATATAGAAGCATCATGTAGTTCATCTAGCATATCATCTAAGTGTGGAATAGGATGATGATATTTGACAGTAATATTGTTAATAGCCCGACAATCTACGCACATTCTCCATGCACCATCTTTCTTAGGGACTAATAACACAGGTACAACACTAGGACTTAAGCTTTCTCTAATATAACCCTTATCCAATAGTTCCTGGACTTGGGTTGGGACCTCTTGGGTCTCAGTGGGATTCATACGATAAGCAGGCCGATTAGGCAAGGTAGCCCCTGGAATAAGATCAATTTGATGCTCAATTCCACGAATAGGGGGTAGACCTGCTGGTATGTCATCGGGAAACACATCCTTAAATTCCTCAAGAAGGGCGAGAATGTTTGATGGAAGATAAGACTTAAGCTCTTCACTCAACATATTCAAGCTCTTACAAAGGCGCATAAGTGTTGTATTCCCATCCACAAATTTTTCTATGAATGTGCTTTTGGAAGCCAAGAACACACCCTTAGGCCGTGTTTGGGGATCCACTTGGCTCGACTGAGCCTCCTTATCTAACTCACCTTTACTTACCTTGCGCTTCTCAATCTCGTCAGCCACTTATGTAGGCGTCATAGGCTTGAGAATGACATTTTTTCCCTGAAAAGTAAAGGAGTATCTATTAGTAAACCCATCATGAATAACCTTACGGTCAGAATGCCAAGGACGACCTAATAGAATATGACAAGCTTGCATAGGCACAATATCACATAAAACATCATCTTCATGATGTCCTAGTTTAATATGCACTTTAACTTGCCTATTTACTTTCATGTTTCCACAGTCATTCATCCAATGCAATTTGTAAGGTCTAGGGTGTTGGACATTAGATAGGTGTAATTTCTCAACCATTTCTTGACTAGATAAATTACAACAACTACCTCCATCGATGATCACATTAACAACCTTTCCTTTAACTATGCAGCGAGTATGAAACAAGTTTTCTCTTTGATTATCATCACAAGGTGTAGGAACAACACTTAAAACTCTCCTAACAATCAAAGACTCTCCATGTTCATATTCGACCTCATCATCATCATTATCATAGCATACAAGGTTGAGATTCTGATCATTGTCATTAGCATGCTCGTCATGTTCATCACAAGAATTTTCAGATTCATATTCTCCTAAGTGATTAACCATGAGAGTTTTCTTATTAGGGCAATCTTTCATATATTGACCTCTACCTTGGCATTTAAAGCATACAATATCTCTAGAACAAATGGTAGAAGGGTTAGGATTACTCCCTTTGGACCAGTAGATGTCCTAGACGACTCACGTCCATTCCATAGACCTTTACCCTTGTCGAGGGGCTGCTGGGGCTGCCGACCTTCACTTCTCCCTTGGGGCTGCTGAGCTCGCTCTCTAAAGCCCATATCCGAGCGCCCTTGGGGCTGTTGTGGCCGAGATTGGCGCCACCCTTGCTGCTGACCACTCGACATTCTATTACCTTGGCTCTTGTAGCGTTGTCCCTTTTCTACTTTAATTGCTAAATGTAACAAATCAGTAGGAGTAGTATACGGAAAGTAATCAATTTCATGAGCTAAAGCGGGATGCAAGATCCTAAGATATCTAGCATTAGTTTTCTCATGTGATTCCACTGCATTAGCTCGAGCCATGGTTTCTTGCATAACATTAAATGTTTCCTCAACAGTTTTATTACCATGCTTAAGATTCTCTAATCTTTGCATAAGCTCCCTATCATGATGTTGAGGTACAAATCTACTTCTCATTAATGCCTTTAATTGTTCCCAAGAAGCAACAGGTGCATCAAGGGCTCTTCTTCTTTCCTTAACTAGATTATCCCACCATATTAATGCAAAAACTTGAAATTCTAGGGAAGCTAGTTGTACTTTCTTAGCATCTGAGAAGTTACGACAGTTCCAGATTTGATCCATTTTTATTTCCCAACCAATATAAGCATCTGGATCAGTCTTACCATCAAAAGAAGGAATCTTTACCTTAACCTTACCTATACCATCGTCATCGTTGTACCTAGGTGCTCAGTTAGGATTTCCTCTTTGATTTTGTCCCGGGCGTCTCTCCCAATACTCCTCTTCTTGGAAGTCGTCATCTTGCTCCGAGTAATAGAATTGCTCTTGGTAGCCGCGTCCTCTTCCCCTTCCTTGTCCTTGACCCTGCACATGAACAAACTCATTATTCCTTTCATTTCTCCCACCTCGTGGAGAGTTGTTTTCATTAAATAAAGGATTATTCACAATAAGATTAGGGTTAGGGTTAGGGTTAGGATTAACGACTTCCCTTTCATCGCGAGGCGGTTCATCACGCCTTTGCTCTTGCTGACCGCCTATGATGTTGGAACCACTAGGCCTTGAACTCTCCAAAGCCGCCATCTTGGCTTGAAGTGCAGCCAAGGTTTCTGCAATTGTGGCCATATTGGTTGCCAAGGTGTTGAACTGCTCGGGTGTCATGGTAGCACTCGAGTTACCCTCATTGATGGGGTTTTTCTCATTGTTAACCTGATTATTAGACATTGCAACAAAGAAAAAGAAACAAGGAACTATGTAAAAGGTTAGTAAAAATATAAACACCTCACAATTGTGTTTCGCTCACACTCCCTCTCTGATTGATATGTCACGCTTGATAGGGCAATCCGCTTTGGGCAAATCAACAATCAAGCAAAGAACTTAACAATCAAAGTATAGAATTGAAGAGAATGAATGAAACAACAATCAATAAGTACTCGACAAAGGGGCTGAGTACTCGACAGAAACAACAAACAACTCGATTCAAGCAAAACAGATGGGTATTTGCAAGAAATCAACTCGAAATAGACCAAGGAGTACTCGACAGGGGTCAATGTACTCGACACAAGCAATTCAACACTCGAAACAACAAAGGGAGAAATCGACAAAGGCTGAGATCTCCTCGACTCAACACAACAGCACTCGACAAAGGAGAAAAGTGCTCGACACAGCCACTATTCAACTCGACAGAAGTTGTAATGAAAGAAAAATAAAAGAAAACTTAAGAAAGAATGGAAATTTACCTCTTTTTTGATTGAAAACCTTTAAGTTAGGATGTTGTAGTTGCAAGGCAGGGTTTCAATTTTGTGATATGTGGGAGGTATGTGTTTGGGATGGGGCTGTCGACTAGGGCTTTGATAGATCACCAAAAGATGTCCTTGGGAGCTTTCTTGCACTAGTAGAACAAAAACTTTCTTTCTTTTTCTTTTTTTTTTTGATTACTTTTACCCCTAGTGAATTTTATCCTCCTAGGTCCAAGATAAATCTCTTTTTTTTTTTAATCTGATTTTTTTATACTAATGCAAGAAAAGAATCAAAATAATAGATTTAGACGATTGAGAAGTGTTAAAGATGAATTAGGACTTCACACCTTACCTTTCAGTGGATCGCCCTTCACTTGGAGGTAGAGCAGAACCTCGAAAAATAACACCTATATAAGACTAGATAGGATTCTGGCTCACCAACAGATCCTAAACTGGTTTCCTAACCTCTGCACAAAACATCATCCTTTCTCTAAATCGGATCACAGTCCAATCTCCTTAGCAATAGGCCTCCAAAATAAAAAGAAAGGCTCTCCATTGATATTCGAAATGGCTTGGTCCTCTAATGAAGTAATGAAATCCATGATCGAGAAAATTTGGAGCTATAAACTAAAAGGTTCTAATTGGTACACTCTTATTCAGAAACAGAAACTACTAAAAAGGAGAATCAAACTTTGGTGCAAATCTAACCCAAACAACATCACTCGCCAGCTCATTAAGGTTGAGGCACAAATCCAAACAATTCAAGATCAGTTACCTTGGGGGACTACCTCGGCCAAAGATGAACTAAAACTATCTAGGCTCGAGCTCAAAAAGCATAGACCAAGCATTTCTAACTAGGAGACAGGAATACCAGATATTTTCAAGTCACGGCCAAAATTAGGAATTTTAGAAAGGCTACTAGATCCTTTACCACGAGACATAATAACCTTATAACCCTACCATAAGAAAGGAGATGTCTGAGATATTCATAGGCAATAACCAAAAGAAAATTAATCAAAATGATGTGTGGAACATTCAGCACCAAATATCTCAGGTAGAAAATAATAACCTTATAACCCTACCATCAAGTACAGAAATAAAACAAACCTTGTTCAGTATGGCAGAAGACAAAACACCAGGTCCCTGATGGATATGCCCCGGAATTCTATAAACAATATTGGAATATTATAGGCCCCTCTTGTTGCAGAGCTGTCAAATCCTTTTTCCATTCGGGTCAACTTCTGACTGAAATTAACCAAAGCTTCATAGCTCTTATCCCAAAGATGGATAATCCAACAACAATTAATCACTATAGACCTATTATCCTTTGTAACACTATTTACAAAATAATATCCAAAATCATAGCAAATAGACTAAAACCAATCCTACCTAAATTCATCAATAATTTCCATTGAGCCTTTGTTGAAGGAAGATCAATTCAGGATAACGCTTTGATAGCTCGTGAAATTTTTCATACCCCCCACAAACAAAAGGGTAAGAAAGGATGGATGGCTCTAAAATTAGATATGGAAAAAGCCTATGATAAAATTAGGGCTATTTGCATAACTATACACTTTTTTTTTACTTTGCAAAAATGACACTTTTTATTGGGATTTGCAAAAGTAGCATGTATGCTATTTGTGCAAATAAAAATGGGGAACGGCAAGGCCGGTTGCAGGTCATCACAAGGGAGAGAGATGAGAGAGAGAGAGAGAGAGAGAGAGAGAGAGAGAGAGAGAGAGAGAGAGAGAGAGAGAGAGAGAGAGAGAGAGAGAGAGATGGGATGTTTTGGTGGGGGGAAATTGACGTCAAAAATAGGAGAGAGAGGAGTGTAATGATGGCCTATGGGAAAAGGTGATGGGAAAGGGGCTTTCCCTCCATTTGCAAAGCATAAAAATAGAGGAGGAGAGAGGACACTCGATTTCTTCCTCCCATGGACAAAAGAGTTGGAGAAGAAGGCCACCATTGAAGAAAAATCCATCGGCATCAAGGTCTAGTTGCAGAGCATTTGTCGGGCTCATTCTTTGTTCGTGTCAGTGTTCTTTAACTTCCATGCCACCGAGGTTTCTGAGAAACTCTAATTCTCAGGTGTTACCGAGGTTTCTTCTCATGTTTTGTGACGGAGGGAAAACCTGTTGTTGATCCGTCAAAGTAAACTCAAACCTATAACTAGTATAGCAATAAGTAAGAGGTCGATCCACAGGGAAATTTGGTATACAAGTATGGTTTAAGTGCCAATTAAGTAACCAAAGAGGGTTTTTTTGAGTGTGTGAAAGATCCGTCTTTTCTCAAAGCGGATTAATGAAAGCAAAGTAAACGAATTTGATTTAAACAATTGTGAGAAGTAGTTCTACCTACAATTTTCCACTTTGTTTGGTTTGAAATGATCCTTGTAACTTTTTCTCGTCCTATTAAGTTTCCTATGAATTCCCTTGTCCCGACCTAATATAGTTACCAGTCCAACCAGTCCTAGCAACCTTTATCAATCGAACAATCCCTAAAGAAGGATTTAACCCAATTGATAGCTTTAAGTTCAGAGATTAGCCAAGGTATTTGCAGTCCCTAAAGAGGGATTTAACAACACATCCAACTTCCTACTTATTCAATTAGTTCAACCAGCCTTAAAGGAACAAGCTTGCTACTTAGGTTAAGGTTCACAACCAAGAATCTACAAAACCTTAGCAATTGAATTGATTCTAACTAGTTGGGCGGGCTAGATAGAATAAAACAATAGACAATCAAGCACAAAGAAGTTGAAGCATTCAAATATAGGAAACATGGAACGAGAATTAGAAACTCACAACCAATTCAAATAAAGCTTCAAATTGCAGGCAGAATAGATGAGTTTAGTTCCTCATGGAAGACATCGCTCAATCTCTAATTGTCTGATAGAACGTAGAATAGAATAGAAGTTAATGAAAACTAATAATAATCGCCCTTAAAAGGTTCAAGTCGGCCAAAACAAACCAAACAACTAGGTTCCATTTAACAATACGCGTCGTTTCGCTGACAAACAATGCGGCGGCCGCGGCATAGATGCGGAGGCCGCAGCATATGGCTGCTACTTAGACGTCTCTGGTTGCGGGAATGCGGCGGCCGCTGCATCGGCCTTTCACGGAAAATCTATCCCAAATTTGATCTTCTTGTCAACAGGAAAGTTGTAGTTATCTGAAAGAGTTTTCCAACGCATGGTCATAATAGTCAATCGGAAAACCGAGGCCTCCAGAAAGTGCAAAACAAGTTCAGCATGTTTGGCGACAACTTCTACAGACTAGCTTGTTCTTCATTTAGGTTCACTTCTTCTTCTCAGGACCTCTTGAGATCTTCATGTAAGCTTCTTCGATCAACTAGACATTTTCATCCAATGCATTATTGTTGTGAGCCTAATTTGCCATGTTTTACACTTACTTTTATATCGGTTTCTGCATACATTGCATGCATTTGGGTTAGAATAATACAGAATTTGTGTAGTTTACACTTATTTGCAATATATGGAGGTCTACACAAGTTTTGGTTATACTTCGCAGAAATCGGACGCACTTTGGAGCTTAAAGGAAACTCATGGAGAAGCTAAGAATGGTGCAGCTGGAGAAAAGGCCATTTTTCACCATTCTTCGTTCTGAATCAAGCTTTGATGTCTTCATGAGAGTTGTAGCCCTCGGAAAGAGCTTTCCAACGCATGGTCATATGCGTCAATACGACGAACGAGGACTCGGGAAAGTGCGTTTGAAGAACAGAGCAGAAAGCTGAAAGAACTGTACTCGATCTCGAGTACACTTACTCGATCTCGACAAAGGCTGTCCGAGCACCCCTGATCGAGCAGAGCTGATCGAGGACACTGAGTCAGAGACAACCCGATTCCGGAAGCCAACTCGATCTCGAGTAACTCTTGTCGAGATCGACCACACTTCGACGCCATGTCCGGAGTCGACGAACTGTGACAAGCCGAGAAGCCGAGGACGAAGAAGCCGAGCCAACTCTACAGCTAGTCGAGATCGAGGAGCCCGGAGCCAAGATCCGAGCTTGTCGAGCAGAGCCACCCGAGAAGCCCAGCTAGACCAAGTCGATGACCACTTCTACTCGATGTCGAGGAGCCCTACTCGAGATCGACGAGCCGCGTCCTGAAACCGCGTTACGCGCCTTGAGCTGTCCGTGTCGAGTTGGGAGTCCTTGGGGCCGAAGGAATCCGAGTCTATCCGATTTCATCAAGTTCTATCCTTGGAAGAGAAGATCTATCAACAAGAAGACATCTTACCTATTTTAGATTTATCTTTTCCATTTAGATTTAATTCCTAAATTGCTTTTATTTATCTTTTAAAGTTTTAGATATAATTTTAGATATAGATAGATATATTCTATCCTTGATTAGCAAGGAATAGGAGGCTATAAATAAAGCCCTAGGGGCTGGTTTTTCATTCATTCAGAAACACACACAATTCCATTCAAGTAAGTAGGAGTAGAGAGAGAAAGTTTGTGGCGATCAAGGTGGAAAGGCGAAAGCGGATTTGTCTTGATCGGTTGTAAGCTTTCTTTATTTAATTCAATGCAAGTTAGTTTTTTTTTTGTTATTTAATGTCTTTCTTGATGATGAAGAGCGAGTAGTCCACCCACTTCTGGGGCTGGGGTGAGCCCGACGGTGGCCATGTGAGGTGATGCGGTAAAGGTCAGATCTTATTATACAATTCGTCTTCTATCCCTATGAGCATGATTCTTTTGCGAGAGTTGAAGGTGATCCCAATTGTTTGTATTATTGAAGTGAAAGTGATCTTAATACAACTTGGGTTAATTATGTGAAAAGAGTTAGTAACAATTAGGGTTTATGCGAAAGCCTCTATATGCCTATTTGTTAGTAACGAAAGTTACTTTGATGGAAAGCATTATCTTTTATGCCTTTATATGTTACTTTGCATGGTTATCGTTGTGGCGTTGATACCCTGGCTTTGGAAGTCTTTCATATATTGAGTTTATTTCTGTCAAATTTTGCGAATCTGTGTTCGAATCTGCAAGTTTACAGTTTCTGAGTTTTAGTCGAGACAGAGGAGAGGCTTTTCGAGATCGAGTAGACCTTAGTCGATCTCGAGTTGGCTCTTGTCTACATCGAGTTGAGTTTCTGTTTCTGTTTTCAATTTCTGAATTTCTGTTTCTACTATTTTTCGTCGATCTCGAGTTACTGCTGGTCGAGATCGAGTTAGCTTCTGTCTTTACTTTATTTCTTGCTTTCGTTTGCTATTTCTTGTCTTCGTTTGTCTTTCTTTCTTTGTTTCTGTGTTTCTGTCTTTCTGTTGCTTTTCTGTGAGATTTACAGCTGCCTAGGATCCGCTGACACGCTTCCTCGTGGATTCGATCCTGACTTTCTCTTACTGCATTGGAGGAGTCTTGTAATTATTTGCGTGGGCCTAAATCTGGTTTGATCTATTTTGTTATATTTCATACTTGATTTCCTCCTCACAACAAATTGGCGCCGTTGCCGGGGAAGCTATCATTCGCGCCTTAGGTAGTCAGTTCTCACTTTTTCTTTGAGTTACTTTACAGGTGTATGCGCCGTTATGTTCAACCACCTGAGTTTGACGGCTTAGACGAATCAGAGCGCCTTCTACACATCAGAGCTAAACTACAAAGAGCCATGGCAGTTGCGGATACACAGGAACAGCTGATCGAGAGGCTCACAAGGGATCTAGCCGCCAAAGATGCTGCTCTCGCCGTTGAGAGAGCAAGAAGGGAACAAGAAGCTGAACGTGCGAGGCAGTTGGCAGATGAGCTTGCCCTCTACCCAACCACTGCAGAGGATTATATGCACCCGACTCTCGTCGTGCCTAAATCGGCGATTCTAATCCCTGAAAACAACTATGAAATTCGCACTCAATTCCTTATTGAAATTAAAAATCATGCATTTCATGGTAGATTTAATGAATGCCCGTTGCGCCATATTACCAACTTTACTGACATGTGTCGTACTCTTTCTGAAGGTACCACCTTGGAGTACATCCTGATGAAAGCTTTCCGTTGGTCTCTGGCTGGGCCTGCACTGAAATGGTTGGAAGGGCTGAAACCACGATCTCTCACGACATGGGCTCAGGTGAAGCAGGAATTTCTGAACAAGTTCTTTCCTCCTGCCAAGACAGCACTCCTGCACCAAAAGATCACATCTTTCAAACAGCAGCCTGGGGAGACACTGGCAAAGGCATGGGAACGCTATAAGGATCTACTGCGATCCTGCCCTACACATGGACAGCAACCCTGCGTGGTTCAAGAGATCTTCTTCAACTCTTTGGACTTGGCTGCAAAGGACAGAATCAACACATATACTCACTATGAGTATCTGACAATGCCGCCTCCTGACGCATGGGCTGCTCTAGACAAGCTGACGAACTATGATAACAAGTATGGGACTCCAGTCAACTATGAGGAGAACCTCTACGCCAGGCCAGCACCATCCATGCCCCTATATGAGCCCCCTAAGGAGATTGATCCAGATGTTAGGGAGAAGTACTACAGAGACCAGAATAAGAAGCTCCTCAAACAAGTAAAGTACCTTTCTATCAACCAGCCTTGTATTGAATGCGGATCGCAGAGGCACACAACTACTGAGTGCCCACACACAGAGCAAGTCAAGCTGGCAGAATACCATGAAGAGGCAGCTTACGCAGGGGGTCCCAATCGCTACATGGGGGACCACAGGTTTCAGCAACCACAATGGAACCAAGGTGCCCCTAGGAACCCCCCGCCCTACAGAGCTCCAGGACATCCAGAAAGGGACCAGAAAAAGGATGATCTACAGACTGTCTTAGAGGAAATAAGGAGGAATCATACAGAAAGCAAGCAATCCTTCAATTCAGTCTATACTCAGATTCAGGGCGTCAACTCTAGGCTTGGGGAGATTGATATATGGAGGAAAACAGTTGATACACAGATTGGTCAGCTAGCAGCAGGAATCCCCAGACAGACAGGATCGCTCCCTGGATCTTCAGAACCAAATCCAAAGGGAAAGACTGGACACATCGCTGCTGTAAAACTCAGAAGCGGCCATCAACTACAAGAGCCAGAAGTTGGAAAGCAGTAGAACAAAGGAGACTAGCAAGTCGACCAGCAGCTAGTCGACGTCGACCAGAGATTGGTCGATCTCGAGGAGGGCCTGCTCGATCTCGAGGAGAAAATACAGAAACCATCGTCTGCACTACACAGCAACTCGACATCACCCAATCTGATCGAGATCGACAAGGATGTACTCGACATCGAGGACGGTTAGCCCGAGATCGAGAAAACTGCAGCACCTCCGACGTCTGTTCTGGCTCCGAATCAGAAAAAGAAGCTGTCTTTCCCCACAAAATCTCCAAAGGACCCGGTAGAAAAGAAATTTCAGCGCTTCATCAAGATGCTTCAGAAGCTCAACGTCACCATCCCTTTCACAGAAGATCTCAATGAAATGCCATCCTATGTCAAGTTCCTGAAGGAGATTATGAGCAAAAAGTGATCAATGGCTGAGATTACAGAGGAATGCAGCCACTTGGACATACTGGAGAAGAGGCCAGATCCAGGTAAGTTTGCTATAACTATTGGATTTGGTCCATACAAAATTAATGCTTTATGTGATCTTGGAGCTAGTGTGAGTATAATGCCTTTAACAATTTGGTCCAAGATTAAGATAGGTGCCCTAGAGCCTGTGGATGCTAGACTTTATATGGCCAACAACACGGTGGTCATTCCAACAGGCATGGTGGACAATGTGCCAGTACAAGTAGGTAAATTCTTTGTCTCTGCTGATTTCCTAGTTGTTGATATGCAAGAAGATCCTGCTTGTCCAATTATTCTAGGAAGACCCTTCTTGGCGACGGTGGATGCCAACATAAGCGTAAGGAAAGGAGTGCTCACTTTCAACATCAGCGATGAGGTAATTGAGTATTCCTTTAATAAAACTGAAAGGCATACAGGTCCAATGGAAGAGGTAAAATGTATCTCAGCTGGCTACATCACTTGCGGGGAACCCAAGGTAAGAAATATGACCCCTGAGGAGCTAGAAAAGAGGGATATGGAAGCCCAGGGGGAGGAGATCATGGCAATCCTAAAGGAGGACACAGAGAATCCAATCGACACAGACCAAGGTACGTCGTTATGGACTAACTATTTTTCGATGCCTTGACAGGAACCAAGTATGGGGTAAAGGTCGACCAAGACTCCTCGACATCGAGAAGTCTAGTCGATCTCGACCAAAGCCACAAGCCTCCACCAGCTCCTGCATCCTCGAGCAGCTCACCACCAGAACCAGGAACCTCGTCGAGATCGAGTACTCCTACTCGAGATCGACCAAACACCGTGGTCCCTGATTCCGTCTCTGCAAAGGTAAGCCAAGGTATTGATCTTTCTTCTCCTATTTCCATTAAAGATTTATCTATACATGGGAGAGGTTTGCCTTGGTATGTGCGCTTATGTAGGGTTTCCAATGATGAGCCTAAGGAGTATGAAGTTGGAGACAAGCTCTATGTCTCTAAATCAAAGGATCATTGGTTCCCTAACAAATTCAACAAGAAGAGGATGGGGCCTTTCGTGGTGAACAAAATCCACTCTGGGGGATTGCAGCTGATGGACAAGAATGGAATCCTATTTGAAGCCCAAGCTACATGGGCCCTGCAGATGCCACCTTGAGCTTAATGGAAAGTTGGCCTAGCGACTATAAAATCTAGAGCTTGTACATAGACATTTAGTTTTGGACATTGTTTTGCTTGTTTTTGGTTTTTGAACACTTTTAGTTTTTCTATTGTAGGTATATGTCTTCTACACTTTTCAGGAACATGGATAGAAGCAAGCTATATTCAGACTCGGCCCATGCGATTCTTTCATTCAAAATTAAGAGGCCCTGCACACCTATCTAGTGAGTTTCTGTCTCTACCCTTGTTTTTATACAGTGAGGACACTGTAATATTTAAGTATGGGGTGGGGGAAGGGCTCACTTTATGCATATTTGCCATATTTGACATTATGTGTGCATATTTAAGGTATATTTCTTGAATTGCTATACATGGCTATTTTGGAATTCATTATTGATTTATGTGCATACATACATGTTTTCCAAAAGTTTGAGAAAAATCACCCCCATTTGAAATTTTTGAATAATGTCATGGAAGCTTTATATTGAACTCGACGATGCAAAATTGGATTCATTAGAGATATAGCATGAAATTGCCTAGTAAAGGGAAGTCACAATGAAGTGCATTATTTATTGAAAACCATGAAAGGAGGTAAAATTTGAAGTTGCTTTTGACATGTTGCATGATAAGATGATGGAGGACTTTATATTTCCATATAATGCTCATATTGTTATATTCCTAGCCTTACCTATGCTTATGCATCACAAAAGCCATAATATGCCTTATTTCAAATATTGCTCCACATGATCTTAATATTTGCCATTCTTTACCTTATCCGGGGATTATGTTGAGAATGATGTTACATTATGGAGATGTTATATGGTGTTTGTGTTGTTTATCATTATTGGAGTTTGGCGGAAAAGTGTTTGAAATATATGGAAAATTTAATGAGTGAAAGAAAATCCAATCACCTTAGGAGATAAAGGAAGATTGACCCTGCTCGCTGAGATAATAGTTTGGCGAGATGGGACACATTGTGAGGAGTCCAAAGCACTAAGTATCCGGGGTCATTCATGACACCCATGTTTGCGACTCGCGAGAAGGCAGTGCTGAGGTTAGAGAGGTAAAAGCTTTATTATTGAGAAAAAGCAATATGAAAGGTGATGAATCATATGAGAAAGAATGTGGTATGAAATTCAGTTTGGAAATACTCCATTTCCCTGGATCATTAGCACCACATTGCCAAAAATTGCCCACCTTTAGCCTTTTACCAATCTATTCCTTATTTGAGCTTAAATTAAAGTCCTCTTGATTATTGATGCTTTGTCATTTATAAATTGTTTTTGCATAACCCTCCTTTTGTGAGTAGATGTTGCTTTTGTATAATTGCACATGCATGGATTTGTGACATAAGTACCTTTTCGAGGATGGTAATTTACTGCAGGGATATATGAGAATGAATCTGATATGTTGAGAGTTTTAATTTCTTCCCCTGTATGACGATTAAAAGTATTGCTTGAGGACAAGCAAGTTTAAGTATGGGGTGTTTGTTGTGAGCCTAATTTGCCATGTTTTACACTTACTTTTATATCGGTTTCTGCATACATTGCACGCATTTGGGTTAGAATAATACAGAATTTGTGTAGTTTATACTTATTTGCAATATATGGAGGTCTACACAAGTTTTGGTTATACTTCGCAGAAATCGGACGCACTTTGGAGCTTAAAGGAAACTCATGGAGAAGCTAAGAATGGTGCAGCTGGAGAAAAGGCCATTTTTCACCATTCTTCGTTCTCAATCAAGCTTTGATGTCTTCATGAGAGTTGTAGCCCTTGGAAAGAGCTTTTCGACGCATGGTCATATGCGTCAATCCGACGAACAAGGACTCGGGAAAGTGTGTTTTAAGAACAGAGCAGAAAGCTGAGAGAACTGTACTCGATCTCGAGTACACTTACTCGATCTCGACAAAGGCTGTCCGAGCACACCTGACCGAGTAGAGCTGATCGAGGACACTGAGTCAGAGACAACCCGACTTCGGAAGCCAACTCGATCTCGAGTAACTCTTGTCGAGATCGACCACACTTCGACGCCATGTCCGGAGTCGACGAGTTGTGACAAGCCGAGAAGCCGAGGACGAAGAAGCCGAGCCAACTCTACTCGATCTCGAGTACAGCTAGTCGAGATCGAGGAGCCCGGAGCCAAGATCCGAGCTTGTTGAGCAGAGCCACCCAAGAAGCCCAGTCAGACCAAGTCGATGACCACTTCTACTCGATGTCGAGGAGCCCTACTCGAGATCGACGAGCCGCGTCCTGAAACCGCGTTACGCGCCTTGAGCTGTCCGTGTCGAGTTGGGAGTCCTTGGGGCCGAAGGAATCCGAGTCTATCCGATTTCATCAAGTTCTATCCTTGGAAGAGAAGATCTATTAACAAGAAGACATCTTACCTATTTTAGATTTATCTTTTCCTTTTAGATTTAATTCCTAAATTGCTTTTATTTATCTTTTAAAGTTTTAGATATAATTTTAGATATAGATAGATATATTCTATCCTTGATTAGCAAGGAATAGGAGGCTATAAATAAAGCCCTAGGGGCTGGTTTTTCATTCATTCAGAAACACACACAATTCCATTCAAGTAAGTAGGAGTAGAGAGAGAAAGTTTGTGGCGATCAAGGTGGAAAGGCGAAAGCGGATTTGTCTTGATCGGTTGTAAGCTTTCTTTATTTAATTCAATGCAAGTTAGTTTCTTTTGTTATTTAATGTCTTTCTTGATGATGAAGAGCGAGTAGTCCACCCACTTCTGGGGCTGGGGTGAGCCCGACGGTGGCCATGTGAGGTGATGCGGTAAAGGTTAGATCTTATTATACAATTCGTCTTCTATCCCTATGAGCATGATTCTTTTGCGAGAGTTGAAGGTGATCCCAATTGTTTGTATTATTGAAGCGAAAGTGATCTTAATACAACTTGGGTTAATTATGTGAAAAGGGTTAGTAACAATTAGGGTTTATGCGAAAGCCTCTATATGCCTATTTGTTAGTAACGAAAGTTATTTTGATGGAAAGCATGATCTTTTATGCCTTTATATGTTACTTTGCATGGTTGTCATTGTTGCGTTGATACCCTGGCTTTGGAAGTCTTTCATATATTGAGTTTATTTCTGTCAAATTTTGCGAATCTGTGTTCGAATCTGCAAGTTTACAGTTTCTGAGTTTTAGTCGAGACAGAGGAGAGGCTTGTCGAGATCGAGTAGACCTTAGTCGATCTCGAGTTGGCTCTTGTCTACGTCGAGTTGAGTTTCTGTTTCTGTTTTCAATTTCTGAATTTCTGTTTCTACTATTTTTCGTCGATCTCGAGTTACTGCTGGTCGAGATCGAGTTAGCTTCTGTCTTTACTTTATTTCTTGCTTTCGTTTGCTATTTTTTGTCTTCGTTTGTCTTTCTTTCTTTGTTTCTGTGTTTCTGTCTTTCTGTTGCTTTTCTGTGAGATTTACAGCTGCCTAGGATCCGCTGACACGCTTCCTCGTGGATTCGATCCTGACTTTCTCTTACTGCATTGGAGGAGTCTTGTAATTATTTGCGTGGGCCTAAATCTGGTTTGATCTATTTTGTTATATTTCATACTTGATTTCCTCCTCACAACAATTATCAACCCATGTCTCCTCCTCGGATCCACCATTACCTGCAATAATCAATAAAAACGTGTAGATTCCGACTCCAACAACATAAAGAACAAATATGCCAATTATACTTAAACCATGCATGATATGCATCATAACTAAGCTAAATGCAGCCTATTATGAACATCTAAATGCTTGCTATCCTTTAGCGAAAAGTAGATACCCATTAACAATGGTGCTGATCCCACTTTTCATTTGCAGGGGAAAACACCAAAGTATGTGTCACTCTCATCTTCAACAGTCGTTGGTTGTTCGAGGGTGTCGGGTGGGTGTATTCTGGTGAGACCGAGCGCAAGAATGTGATCATTGAAGAGGGCATCGACTTCGCCTCTCTGAATAAACTAATCAGGCTCAAGGTCGGCCATGATTCTTCATATGAAGATTGGCGGTTGTCTTACATGCCAAAGGCGGAAGAAGCGGGTCATCCGATAACAATAGGTGATGATGACAACCTTAAGGATTTTAAGTTTCTGAAATCGAAGTGTGGGGAACATCCATGGCCCATGGCGATATATGTTGGTCTAGTGGTGAAAGAGAGCCTTGAAGTACCGCAACCCGACGTCGGGGAAGAATGCTTGAGTGGGCCATGTAACTCCCAAAAGGTGGACGACCTGGAGGCATAAGGTAAGGCACAACCAAAACTTGTGTTTGTAGATGTTCGTTTATATGGGGGAGAAGGGGTTAGCGAATCAACAGGGAAGAGCAAGGATATAGGGGTGAAAGACAAGGTTGATACGGGGTTTCGAAGGGGTGACAAGGATATATGTGCAGGTGATAAGGTTAAGGGTCTAGAGATGATCCTCTTGGGTGAGGTGATAGGGAAGAGCCAGGAGCACGCTACTGACATGGGGTTTGGAACTGGTGACAAATATGTGTGAAGGTGACAAGGGTGAAGGTCCGGAGTTGATCCACTTGGGTAAGGTGATAGGGAAGAGCCAAGAGCACGCTACTGATAGGGGGTTTGGAACTGGTGATAAGCATATGTGTGAAGGTGACAATGGTGAAGGTCCGGAGTTGATCCACTTGGGTGAGGTGATAGGGAAGAGCCAGGAGCACGGTACTGACAGGGGGTTTGGAACTGGTGACAAGCGTTTGTGTGAAGGTAACAAGGGTGAAGGTCCGGAGTTGATCCACTTGGGTGAGGTTATAGGGAAGAGTCCGGAGCACACTACTGACAGGAGGTTTGGAACTGGTGACATGAACGTTTATGAAGGTGACAAGGGTGAGGGTCTGGATGTTATCCAATTGGGTGACACAGACTCCTCCTCCGATGACACGGTAAACTGTCAAGGTGACAGGTATCAGGGGTTGGAGGTCATATCCATAAGCAGTCATGAGGAGGATGAGGACTTCGACGTTGGAGTGAAGCGGGAAGAAGTTTGGGATGATTTTGACTGCGGGATTTGGAGGACGACCCGGGTATGAGGGTGTCGACGGAGGGGGACGAAGTTGAGGATGAGGTGAGGAGGGAACTTGAAGATTGGGTTCCGAGGTCTAGCATATCCCCACCTACGATGGAGAATGTTGAAGCTATGATGGACAGAGCCTATGATAGAGAGAGAGAGAGAGAGAGAGAGAGAGAGAGAGAGAGAGTGAGAGAGAGAGAGAGAGAGAGAGAGAGTGAGAGAGAGAGAGGGAGAGATGGGTTCACCGAGACTCGAAAGGACCTCGTTCCCAAGCAAGTACAGAAAATGATGAAGTCCCGGTATGGAGTCTCGTGTAGCTACTGGAAGGCACGAAGGGCATGACTGGGGGCGAGGGGAGGTGAAGCATGGGACCGACGAAGACAGCTACCGAGATATTATTCCATACTTGCACATGTTGGAGCAGACTAACCCCGGGACATATACTAGGTTAGAGCTAAACTCATCCCAAAGATTCAAGTACGCCTTTATTAGCTTCGGGGTATGGCGCAAGGCAATCCCCTACCTTCGAAAGGTAAAACTGCATGTCAGTACTATGATATTGCATGTCACCCTATATAAAGTACCATGTCACCTAACCAGCTGGTATCGATATCCATGTCCAAGTGATTTCAGTGGACGGGAGTTTCCTCAAAGGGAAGTTCAGGGGCACGCTTCTCTTTGCCATAACCCAAGATGCAGACCACAGTGTATAGCCAATCGCGTTTGCGATTGTCGATGGTGAGAATCACGGGTCATGGGGTTTCTTCTTCAAGAACATGCTACATGTCGTCGAGGATGCACCAGACGTAATGTTTGTCTCTGATCGGCATCTTAGTATCGTCAAAGGTTTGAGGGACCACTTTGTGTTTGCCAAGCAAGAAGCCTGCCAATGGCATCTATTTCAGAATGCGAGATGCAAGTAGAGGGGGGTCACGGGCCTACAAACGTTTTACTTCAAGGTGGCGAAGGCGTACACGAGGGTAGAGTTCGAGAAGCACTTCGCTGATTTCTGCGCACAGTCAGCCCCTGTGGGCCAATACCTAAAAGAGGATGGTTTTCAGAATTGGGCCCTGGCATACTATTTGGGGATGCGCTACAATATATTGACGACGAACAACTTTAAATGTTTGAACTCCGTGTTCAAGGAGCGTCGCGACCTACCCATCACAGCCCTGATTGATGCTATCATCGAAACAGTATCCAAGTGGTTTTACGAGCGACGGGAAAAAAGCACCAAATCGGGGTCGTCGGTGACTGATTACATTCAAGGTGAGCTCAAAACGAACTTTGCGTTGGCAATATGCATGGATGTCAGAGGGCTCAGCGCACACGAGTACACTGTCCGCAGAGGGTCCTCCTCCTGGGTTGTGAACCTGAGTGCTCGGACCTGCACATGCAAGCGGTTTGACATTGACCAGTTTTCATGCCCGCATGCCGTAGCCACTGCCAAGTTTTGAGGTACCAATTTCTTCTCTCTCGTGAATGACTTCTTCAAAATCGCAGCATGGAAGGCGTGTTACGAGAATGTGCTATATCCGCTTCCTCCAAGAGCAGATTGGCGAATACCCCCCCCCCCCCCAGCCATGTCCAGCGCGGTGTGTCTCCCCCCGGACGTGAAGCGGCGCCCTGGTCGCCCTAAGACTTGTCGATACCCATCTCGGGGAGAATTTCACCGTTTCAAGCGCCGTCATTCGTAGATGTGTTCCTCCATTGGTGGTCAAACGCCTTACCTCAGCAGCTGGGTCTTCTTTTGCATTTGCAGTTTGGAGTCAGTGGTTGGACCATTATCCGTCTAGGTTATTTTGTGAATGGGTTAAGTACTTGGTAGTCTAATTAGGTTGCATGCACATATGGCAAACTCTAGGTACGTGGTTGAGCACTTCGCTTTACTTTTGGAAATGAGTTACATACTACAGGTAAGTGGTAAAGAACTTTGTAGTACTTTTGGGGATGGCTTCAGGAAATAACCCCTGTCACCGCCTTTGTATTACCGTGTCAAGTTAAAGGGGTTATCATGTCACTGATTTGAATTTGATGTTTGACATTTCGGTGGTTAACACTTTGATAAGGAAATCACCCTTGCATTGGTACTTGTTTCAGCTGATATTTACATTTCTGAGTGTTTGTGCTAGTCGTGTAAGGAAATCACCCTTGTCACCATATTGAAATAAGGGACACGATAATTGTGTAATTTGACACGGGATTCCAACTTAGGTGACACGGATGATTTCCTTACAACATATAACCAAAGTTTCGAGCATGACAACATAGTCAACCACTTTCTAACAAATATCGTAAAAATATAATAACATTCTACAACACATAACCACCGACGAAAGATAAAGAAAGAAACAATTTTGTCCAGACAATTAGGTGGACATGAACATAATCAAATATCCAGACAAAATCACCCCCTAATTATTAAATCTGTGTGCGAGTGTTTCACGAGCAAGTGCTCATGTCACCTTAGAGGTAACCCTTGTCACCCAACAACATAACCCATGTCATGAATGTCAGTTGGCTTCTCCCAATACTCCTACAGTACCCGTTTATGACAGGGGTTATTCTCCACTCTGACATTCTGGGTTAAAGGACCCGCAACCCTCCCTCGCTCATCTTCAACCTCCCTCGCTCTTCTCTGTCAATTCCCCAGATCCCCATACCCCTTTTACCCCATATCTCTATTTCCCTTTATCCCCCAATTCCCCAGATCTCCGTTAACTCAAATCCCTAATTTCCGAATGTTCTCCATTCCCAAATTGAATGCCTTTGAACGAAACAATGGAAGATTGCAAATTAAGTGGGAAAGATTGCAAATTAAGTGAAGATTCAGAGTAGCTGAGAAGAGAGACGGATTTCAAGAATAATTTGTGTTGTACCTGTTTTCCGGCGCCTTCGTCTCCGGTACGGGCTTCTCCGGTGTCTTCCTCCCTTGTCCTATGTCGTATGTTCACAGCGGCCGGCGTGTTCCTCCCTTGTTTCCTTTCAATTCACAGCGGCCTCCCTTCTTGCCCTATATTAATATTCACTCTCTCTCTTTCCCTTGTGGTGGTGGTTTTATTCCCCAACTGCAATGAATGCAAATTGGTGAAAGTTACTTTGTTTTCTTTTCTTTTGTTTACCTTTTTTTTCGAGAGAGAATATTTGGTTTTCCTTTTTTTCTATTTTTTAAAGTAGGTATAACTAATTGTGCAACCAACTGCCACCTTGAAAGATTCCTTTTCGATTCTCGTTTTGTTGTTTTGTCTCAGTATCGGGTCACGTCTTTGCATGCACGTGTCACTTCCAGGTTTTTTCGTGTCAATATTCACTCTCTCAAATTCCTACGTATAGTCTAAATGACTCATGTCATCCCTTTTAATCCTCGTGTCATGTAACAAGATCTACCTTGTTACCAAATTGGATCGATTGTAGAACGTACCAAGTGCACCCATGTTCATACCTACACTACCAAGTTTAACAAAATACATGTCCACATACCTAAACTACCAAATTTGGATCGATTAGACACGAACATGTATGGCCAATATACGTTCATGTCCACATTCGACAACTACCATGTTTTGCAAAATATCCAAATGTCCTACTTCAACTATTACAGGAGGGTGTTCTCATTGGAATCAGCGGGAACACTGGCTACATTCTGAGCTTGCACTTTCTTGGCCAGGGGAGCCAGCTCCTCTCCAGCACCCTTCCTCGTCTTCTTCGCCCCCTTAGATGCATACACCTGGGCTACCCGGGGCTTCGCCGTATCGTCACCTTCAGTTTTCTTTCCCTCGTCATCAAGACCAGACCCCTAGACACCAGCCTCTCCCAACTACAAAGATATCAAACTTCAGGTAAGGCTAAAACTATCCCTTGTCACATAACAAACAAACCCATGTCACTACACCCCTGTCACTCAAGTCGAAACGCATGTCAACCCTTATGAATCGGAAGCCTATAACCAATACCTCAAACCTCCTTCAATCGCCCACCTACGACATCCACATATCCCAATTTCCACACCTCGTCATTTCCCCTTTTCCACCTACTACCACAACAAAATTTGGAACCCTTCTCTCCGAATTGGAAACCCCTGTCACCCAATTTCAAACCCCTGTCACCCAATTCGAAACTCAAACCACCGATTTCCCCTATCCATAGTTCCCCGACCATTGCCCTAACCCAATTCGAAAACCCCTATCAGCCAATTGGAAACCCTAACCACCGATTTTCCATTTCCATACCCGAAAACCACCCATGCCACCACGAGCCACCATTCTCCATACACGAAAATCACCACCATGACCCACCATTTAGGCCACCATTGCTGTAACCCCTTCACCAACTGCTTCACCGACCCACACCCGCGCACAGTACCAGCAAAGGGAGAAGAGGAAGACCGAGGGGCGTACCTGTGTGCTCTTTCGTCGGTGTTCGTGGGTGTTGTGTAACCTCCGGCGACGGTGGACCATCCCGCTCTCTCTCCTTTGTTGTTCGTCTCTCTCCCGGTGTCTCTACAACTGCAGGCTCAAGAAACCGCTCTCTCTCTCTCTCTCTCTCTTTGCTATTCGGATTTTTTGAAATGAGAGAGAAGAGTGTGGTGGGATTGTGTATTTAATAACCCTCCCTTATTTTCTCCTTCCCGCCCCCTCTCTCTATACTGCTAGCCCATGATAGGCCTATTTTATTTTTCTTTTTTTTGGTCAAAAATAGATTGGAATAGTCGGTTTGGGGGGGGGGCGTTTACTTGCACATTTGTGCAAATTTGGGGAAAAGTTGGTAGTTATGCAAATTTTCTTACACATGTGGTATTTTTGCAAACTTTTTTTTATGGCATTTACTACCATTTCCTCATAAAATTAACCGGGGTTACATCAAGGCAGTCTTGGAAAAGTTTGGCTTTCATCCTACTTGGATAAATTGGGTCATGAAGTGTATTACTTCTACTTCCTTCTCTTTTCTTGTTAACAACACTCCTGGGACCCAATTTAAGCCTAACAGAGGCATAAGACAAGGAGACCCCCTTGCCCCTTACATCTTTGTACTTGTCATGGAAGGCCTATCCAAAGAATTACATAAAGAAGCTTTATTTGAGGATGCTATGATTGGCATCAGATTAAAAAAGAATGGCTCTCCAATCCCTTTCTTAACCTTTGTTGATGGCACAATCATATTTGCAAGAGCGGCACATACCAGCTTAAACACAAATCAAAATGTAATAAACAACTTTTCAAACCTCTCAGGTCTAACGATTAATTACGACAAAAGCTCGCTTCAATGCTCAAAAAATGTGAATCCCAATCTAATTAAAGACCTATCCACCCATATGAGCATCCCCATAGCCAAAACCATTGAAAAATATCTAGGTATACCTCTAGTCAATGGCCGAGTTAAGAACTGTGTCTTTGATGATGTTGTAGACAATCTAAGAAAACAACTAGCTAAATGGAAAGCATCAAACCTGTCTCAAGCTGGGAGAGTGGTGCTCATCCAATCAAATTTGAGTTCGAAAACCAATTACCTTTTGCAAAATTTCTTACTCCCAAAAGGTATTTTAAATAAAATTGATCAAGTCAATAGAAACTTCTTCTGGAATAAATCCCAAATGGATAGATACACCCCTCTTATAAGTTGGGATCAAATCTGTAAACGAAAATCTTAAGGAGGTCTAGGCATTAGGAAAGCGGAAGATCTCAATACCTGTTTACAAATGAAACTCCTTTGGAAAATATACAATAATGAAGATAGTACCTGGGTCAAACTTATCAAAGAAATATACTTACAACAAGATAATATAAGAAACTTTACTGGCAAGGATACCTCCTGGCAATTTGGTAGACTACTGTCGCTAAGGCAAAATTTTGAAAGTGCACTTCATTGGATTGTTGGTGATGGTTCAAGTTTCCAACTATGGCATGATCAGTGGATTCCTACCGTAAATCTAAAATCCTATATGGGCTCTCATGACCCTTCTATGAAAGTCAGGAATCTCATCATGGATGGCAAGCCTTGGAATCAAAATCTTCTTAATCAAATGTTCCCCCGCGAGATTGTTCATAGCATTCTCGCTATCAAAATTCCCTCTTACTAGACCCGGGACAAGTTGATCTGGAAGCCAAACCCGCAAGGAGTTTTCTCAACAAGATCAGCACGGAAAATTACAACCCCAACTACGCATGAGGAGGATATGCACTCTTGGATTTGGAGACTAAAGTTGCCACCACGGATCAAGAATTTTCTCAAGAATATCAACATAGATGCCCTCTCGACAGCCGTCAGGCTAAACAGGTATGTTAATAGAGTTCCTATTCAATGCTCCCTTTGTAATCATGCAGATGAAGATGCAACTCACATGCTCACAAGATGCACCTTTGTTCGAGAAGTTATAGCCCAATACGAACAACAAACAGATATGTACTTTTATGGAATTAACAACCTGGGAGTTATCCATGAAAAACTAGATGATATTGCTAGAGCTAATAAAAAGTTCGAAGATCTTGCCTGGATATGACAAACTATTTGGGAAGCTAGAAATGAGTTAATTTTTAGGCAAAAGAAACCAAATGGGATTGCTATGGTGATCTAGAAAATAAAACAATCTATCCTCGACTGGTCTATTGGTAACGGCAATGTAGGTAAAGATCAAAAGAACGGGAATAGAAGAACTACTGCTAAGTGGAGCAGACCACTTAAAACTATCTACAAGCTTAATGTAGATGGTTCTGTTAACCTATCTGGCAAATGCTAGATTGGAGGAATCATCAGGGATTTTGAAGGTCAGATTGTTAATATATTTCATCATGAAATTACGGAAGGCTCAATTATTCATATAGAGGCCTCAGCGATGTTAACAGGACTCATACAAGCAAAGGACAAGGGACTTGGGAAGATCATCATTGAAAGCGATAACCAAATTCTTGTTAAATATGTTAACAGACAGCAACTGCCAAGGTGGGAAGTAATGCGTCATACAGAAGAACTCATCATGTTACTATCGGCATTTGAGCTTGCAGAAGTTCGCCATATTTATCGAGAGTCAAACATGGCAGCAGATTATATAGCTAGGAAAGAAATTATCTGTAATTTGTAGTCTATTCCCTACCATGGGGATTTTTGTAAAATCATCCTTCAGGATGATCCTTGAGCTAAGTTTATGTAAGGTAACAGCTCTGAATGTTTGCCTACTGTAAAAAAATATATCATACCTTGTAAACAATTGGGGAAAATTGTGATTAAATTCTTCCAAAATTATATCCATATATAAAATAATTGGGGAAAATATATTAACGAAAATTGAATTCCATGAGTTGATAACATTTACACGCGCGGCTAAATATTATTTCAATTTACTCAACATATTTTATCTTCTTCATAATGGTAAAGTTATTGATAAAGTTATTTAAATATTAGTATGACCCTAAGTATTATTTCAATTTCGACAAAACTTTTTATCTTCTAAAAATATGTTCATATTGATGAAGTTATTGATTAAGTTATTTAAACAGTATGACCATGTAATATGTTGATAAAGTTATTATCTTCTAAAAATATATTCATATATAGAGAAAATAGATAAAATCTTATCTTATATAATAGTCTTTAAAATTAGTTAATATCTTCTAAAAATATATCCATATCTAATCAAACTGGGTCAAATTTTATCTTATACATATATAGATATATTGATTAAATTGAGTTAGAATAAAAATTTATCTTATGTATATATTTTAAAATTAGTTAATATCTTCTAAAAATATATCCATATCTAATCAAGGGTCAAATTTTATCTTATGCATATATAGATACATTGCTTGAATACAGTTGGAATAAAATTTTATTTTATAATTTTTATAGAGTCAGGATAAAATTTTATCCTATGCATATATTGATTGTTTCAAAAATTCGTGATTGGTTCATACGACTATGATTAAAGAGAAGTTGTCATGTGTCTTAGACGACTTCTCGTTTATTATATATAATACATATTTATATCTAATGAAATTGAGTCAAATTTTATCTTATGCATACACTGCAAGAAAAACAGTGTATCGCAACGACTTTTGGCAACAACATTTTATTTTCATTGCAAAAGATATGCTTTTTGCAACAACTAAAAATTGTCGTTGCAAAAGGTTGTTGCAATAATAAAAATCTTCATTTGGCGCTCGTCCAAGCGTTGGCGGGTAAGTTCAAAATTTGAGTTATATCTTTAGCAACAACATTATTGTTGCAATAGAATTTACATAGATAAATGTTATCTTTTGCAACAATAATTTTTGTTGTTAAAAATCAAGTAACTGTATGGCAAGAAAAAGTTGTTGCCATAAATAAACCAAAAAATTTACAAGGAAACACAAAATTATTTTTCATGAAAAAAAGTCTTAAAAAATCATTAGAAAAGGGGAAAACAAGAGCTATTCCCCCAAAACTTGCATACTTGGGAAATTTCCCCCTCTCTTTCTCACGCTCTCCTGGTAGTCGTCACGACCACCACTACCGCCATCGCCGCCGCAGCCACCACCACCACTACCGCCACCGCCACCTTTCCTCTTTCTCCCGACTTCCATCCTCGGCTTCTCCTCCTCGGCTGACCTCTCTCTCTCTCTCTCTCTCACTCGAGATGAGATCTCTCTCGCCCCTCTTTCTCTACCTCCCTCTCTCGATCTTCCACTATTGCCTCTCTTACTTTCTCACTCGGTCTTTCTTCATCCTGACTTTGAAACTGTGCAGACGCCGCCTCCAGCAGCACTCTCCCTCTCCTCCTCCACCCGACTTCGGCGGCTAAACCCCGAATCGACGACTACTCAATCTAGTCCATGAAACCCACCAAGAGCCAACGATGGTTAGTTCTCCTCCTTTGTTGCTTCAGATCTAGTTTAGGGTTCTTTGGATAAGATCTAGGTTTTCAATTTTGGTAAAGAATTTTTTATCTAGAGTTTCAATTTTGGTAAAATCTGCTCTTGCACGGGTCGAAGAGGTTAGGGTTTTTGATTTTTGGATCTTGAGTTTCAATGTTTGGATCAGGCCTGGAGTTTTCAAGGTGCCCACAGTTATAGTGAATTTAATTCCGCTTCAGGTTCCCTCGTTTGTGTTGGTTTGATTGGAACTCTAGAATTTTAGTTCATGCATACATTTTAAATTGAATTCACGATTGCAGGGATGATATTAATGAACCTGGTAGTCTAAATTTTGTTTTAATCCATATGAACCAATTGTGAACATGTCATTGAGATGCTGAAAAGTTAATACTGTCCGAAAGCATATCAGTTGAAAAAGTCAATTTGTTGGCTTCTTTCTTATCTCTAGGATTCTTTTTTCCTGCATCAAGCTAATTACTTATAGATTATTTGTCTAAATGAGGCATAATTATGAATAAAATAGATGATTTGACAAACATCTTCTCTTTCGCTTGTGACTCTGTCACTTGGGTAATCTTTGAAAGGAGGAAGTGGAGTTCGAGCTACAATTGGCTACTCTCTTTTAAAGGATGGAAGATGAACGTCACTCCTCAATCTTGAGTCAGAAAATTAGGATTGTTCCTCAATGTTTAACGGGCAATTTAGTGATCTGATCTACTTCCGATCCCTCTCATATTAATATAGATTTTCCAATATTAACTTTTGTTTTAAATGTGTCACTCTTTTTTACTGCATGCTAAGTGACATCTGTGTAACCTTATGTTGGAGTGTTGTTTGTTTGGTTTGAGATAGGGATTTGTCATTCATCATTCATGTGATTATAATTGTTGCTTTGCAGGAGTTGAGAAGTCATGTCTTCTATTGCAATTTACTGATAAGAGGTTTCAGCATGTGCATGACTTAATCATTGGTGTGGAATTTGGGGCTAGGATGATCGCAATTGATAACAAGCCAATTAAGTTGCAAATATGAGACATTGTTTGTCTTATACCTCGTTTTATGATTTTATTGCTTAAATATAGACATTGGTTTGCTTATTGCCAACCTTGCAACTTGAGATGTTGAGGCTTGCCTTTTGTTTTCTAGGGTGGTCAAGAGTCATTTAGATCTATTACAAGGTTGTACGATCGAGGGGCAGCAGGTGCACTTTTGATATATGATATCACTAGTTAAGACTCTTGTTTTGTTGAAATTCCAACTCTTATTGCCCCTTCCCCCAGCTTGGAAAAAGGGAGAAGAAATTAGTTTTTGCTCAATGATATACACAAAAAGTCATAGTTGTCTCAATATTTAGCTTTGCTCACACATGATGATCATTGTTTCATATGAATCTCGTATGCAAGTGACAGTTATAACTTATGGCTAACTAGTCATGTCTTTGTGTACGAGAGAGACTTTCAATCACCTTGCCAGTTGGTTGGAGGATGCAAGACAACATGCAAATGACAATATGATAATTATGATTGTAGGCAATAAGTGTGATCTTGCTCACAGAAGAGCTGTGAGCACAGAGGAAGGAGAACAGTTTGCCAGGGAACATGGATTGATATTCATAGAGTATTCTGCAAAAACTGCTCAAAATGTTGAGGAGGTATTTTGACTTCTAGGTTTATTGTCAAAGGAGAATTTCTTATGTTAGTTGATGCTCTCTTCTTCTGTATTTTAGCTGGGTTTCAGATTGATAAACATGCATTTGAACCTAGTTATCCAACCTGATTGTTTTTTCTAATAGGCTTTTATAAAAACTGCAAGGGCAGTCTACAAGAAGATCCAGGATGGTGTGTTTGACGTTTCAAATGAGGTAAGCTCTCTTTACCTTGCTGCCTTGTGCTACATGATTTCTTTATCCGGTATTCTTGGAAAAATTAAATGACCATGACAATATGGTATATTAATGCGAAGCATAATGTTACTATGGTGTGTAAAACTTGAAGCAGTGGACTTATTGGACTGCCATTTTTCTTTATTTGCATGCACTTCCCGTGACAAGTGCCCATGTTAAAATTTTAATCTCCAATTCACTTTTGTGCCACTAAATCTGAGGTCAGACACACAAGAGCTCATCAAGGGGCCTGATAAATAGGGAAGAGATTTGATACAGAAGCAACCCAAAAAGGTGAATATTTATACTTTTCAAGTTTCTCCCATTCCATTTGCATGTTTCTTCATCCTTGTCTTTCAAGTTTCTACTTTTCTCCCATTCCATTTGCATATATCTTTCTAATTTGTAGGTAACCTCTACATAAAGTGGGGCTATTTAAATGAATATTTATATTATAAGGGTTGTCAAGTTATGATTGTGTGATGTATCATGTCTTTTTAAGCCTTGGTTACCTCTTTAGATTAAATTGAATCCTATTGGGTTTTCTTTCTTTGTGGTTATACCATACAAAGCTATAGATAAGTATGCTAGTCTTAAGACAAATCATGCTTCATGTGTTAACCATTTCTTAAATCCATGACATTTCAGGTGCATTTATTTTCATTACTATCTTCCCGGATCAGGAAGAACAACAGCTAAATATGGTTTCTTCAAATCTATCACTTGTGTTAACAATTTCTCAAATCTATAACATGTAAGGCTTTCACCTCTTGGCCAATGTAGACTCCCCCTCCCTCGTGGCTTGGTGGAAAGATTGGTTATAACATCTAGTTTTGCATATTTTTCATGTGCATTTAGTTTAGTTTCATGCATCATTTTAGAGTAGTTTAATTGGCTTTTTATGTGTTTTTTATATTATTTATGATTCAAATATCTACACAAGTGTTGTTCGTGTTTTGTAGGTATGGGTTGGTGATTCGAGCTGAATTTCATACATCTAATGGAAAGGGATTGAAAGACAAGCAAAAGAGATGGGCCATGAAGCAAGCATATCAAGTGAATCACTCTATGAAGCTCAAGTAACGTCCCATGACTCGTGGGAGACCTTCACGAGTCGTGAAAAGTGGATCTGGCTATTTTGTGAGTTGCTGAGAAGTCTCACGACTCGTGGGAGACCCTTCACGAGTCGTGGCAGAGCCATTTACCCGCCCAACCTTTCATATTTCTGGGTATTTATTTAATTTGTTTTTGGATTATTTTAAGGGGGGTTAAATACTGAGAAATAAGTCTGAACAAGGGGTTTCGTTGTGCACGAAGAGGCTGAAAACTCAGATTGGTTTTTTTTTTGGAAAAAAGGGCTTATCAGTTGAATGATAAGGGATTGCAATTAGAAGCTTTGAGACTATTTCCGCTATAGAAGATCAAGTATTTCTCTTACTCTTCTTAGCTATGTCATCTTATTTTGCTTTTGATTTATTTTCTTTCATCATGTTTAGCTAATTTGATCGTTCTATGGTTGGGGTAATCTCGCTATGTTGAGATGGACATTTACTTACTATAGCTTGAATGTGGTTTGATTCTTGTTTGATTTAATCTTATATATTGAGCGTATATGCATGATAGGTGTTTTTGAAGCCAGAACCAAGACATTATGTACTAATTTCTCCCTGATTTCCGAACTTGTACAACATCCTAAGTTAGTTGTATGTGTGCACATCTCATTATATAATATAATATAATGAGATGTCTTTTGGATTCATCCAAATTTCATAATTTAATTAGATAAGTTGATTGACCTATTCTTGTCCATTCTCTATAAAAAAAAGTTCATCGTTATAAGATCGATATATTGAATTTCCTTAGTTTATCTTCCTTAATTTATTTTACAACTCAGCAATAGTTATCTTTTAAGGAAGAAACACATTCACTCTACCATAGTACAACGTATATCTTCTCATCTAACTTCAATTACAGTTGTTGGTGTACCTTTTGGTAAATATCTCCATCTATATTATTACGGTATGACTGCTTGTGAAATTTGAATCAAAGAGTGTCGCAGAGTCCGGTAAGTTAATTCTTATCGCATCATTTAGCTTAACATTTTTTTTCAAACTATATGTCTTTAGACTAGAGATGGATATGTTAGTGAACAAAACCATGAACACTAATTAAAATCCACCATATATCACCTAGAATTCTCATATTTATGTCCCCATCCAATATCTTGTCCACCTATATCACCTAGAATTCTCATATTCATGGTGAAATACAAAATGAGATAAGTACCAAGAGCGAAAAGGTTTTATCGGCTTTTAAAAGAGTACCAAGAGCCATTGATGACAAATGGCACAAGAATGTCCTATCTCTTGTATCTTGTGAAATTACTACACTTCAAAGTTCTCATAAAAGGTGTTTTATATTGACTAGAGAAAAAAAGAGGATATGTTATGAGAAGATATTAATGGCATTTCTTTCTTGGTTGATAATCTAGCTTTTACTACATTGACTAATACAACTTTTTATTGTGCTAGACAAAACAAAACAACAATGTGAAGCCTTCTACGGATGTAGTATTGCTTGTGGAGAACAAAAATAAAAATTCTAATGGCGAACTTCAATGGGCCGATACTAGTTCCAAAGAAATCCATGTAATATTTCATACTATTTTAATCGTTGACACATTTCATACTTAGAGGTCATTTTTGTCCATGTCAATTTACTTGGCTTTTTTAATCTAGAGATAGAATTTTTCACTTTGATTATAAAATATATTTTTTTTGCTCTTTTGCAGGATTCGAAAAAATAAGCAAGGATAATGGATGCAAGTTTTTGTGGGTTAGTTTGCATACAAATAAATTTATGTATACATTTTGCCTTAAACATGATTTTTGATATATATATATCTTGTCTAGCTAGAAAAAGGATTTGGAAATATATTTTGCTAGTTAGTTTATCTATGGAAGTACATATTTATATTTTGTATATGGAAGAATTATGATATGATTATTAGGATTGGAATGAAAGGTTGATGTGATTAGTATGGATGAAGTTATGTGTTGTAAACACATACATTTTGTAAGGTCTTAGGAGAATCTATGTATATGGTTGATTTGAAGGATGGCATGTGTATTTGCTTACAATGTTATGAATGAATGTGTTTTGATGAAACTGCAAGACTACTTGTAAAACAGGGAATTGCGAAAAAAAGTGACAAAGTCGTCGTGAAATATCTTATTTATTGCAAAATAAACCTCTATTGCAACGACATATCGTTGCAAAAGATTTCATTTGATCATAATATAACCTTTCGCAACAACAAAAGTCATTGTCAAAGACAGGGTCTATAGCAATGACTTTTGTCGTTGCAAAAGGTTGCATATATAGCAACGACTATGATCATTGCAATATATACCTAGAAATTTTATAAACTTTTAGCAACAACATTTTCGTTGCAATAGGTTGTATATATTAAAACAACAAATGTCGTTGCAAAAGAATTATACCTATTGCAACGACATTTTTGTTGCTATAACATGTTATTGTTTTCCTAGATATGAGTGTTTAGCAACGACAGATGTATTGCAACCAAATTTGTCGTTGGAAAAGGTATATTTTTTGCAACGACCAATGTCGTTGCAATAGCTTTTCGCTACGTCCTGACCCGCAACGACCACGCAACGAAAAATGTTGTTGCAATAGCTTTTTATGGCAACGACAGTGGGCTTTTCGCAACGACTTTTACCATTGCCAAAACCTGTTTTTCTTGTAGTAATATATAGATATATTGATTAAATATAGTTAAAATAAAATTTTATATTATCCATATATTGAATATTTCAAAATTTTATGATTGGTTTATACAACTACGATTAAGGAGAAGCCGTCATGTGTCTCATGCGACTTATCCTTATAACGACCCGGATATAAATACCCGAGTTATGTTTCGAAGGTCGGATACCTTCGTTCGGATCTTGCAATCCAGGTACGGGTCGAGGTTTCAAACCTCTATAAAAATTAGTAATTAAAGTAGGGATTTCGAACCCCAAAATCACATCAACCTTTCCCGTGACAAGTGCCCATGTTAAAATTTTAATCTCCAATTCACTTTTGTGCCACTAAATCTGAGGTCAGACACACAAGAGCTCATCAAGGGGCCTGATAAATAGGGAAGAGATTTGATACAGAAGCAACCCAAAAAGGTGAATATTTATACTTTTCAAGTTTCTCCCATTCCATTTGCATGTTTCTTCATCCTTGTCTTTCAAGTTTCTACTTTTCTCCCATTCCATTTGCATATATCTTTCTAATTTGTAGGTAACCTCTACATAAAGTGGGGCTATTTAAATGAATATTTATATTATAAGGGTTGTCAAGTTATGATTGTGTGATGTATCATGTCTTTTTAAGCCTTGGTTACCTCTTTAGATTAAATTGAATCCTATTGGGTTTTCTTTCTTTGTGGTTATACCATACAAAGCTATAGATAAGTATGCTAGTCTTAAGACAAATCATGCTTCATGTGTTAACCATTTCTTAAATCCATGACATTTCAGGTGCATTTATTTTCATTACTATCTTCCCGGATCAGGAAGAACAACAGCTAAATATGGTTTCTTCAAATCTATCACTTGTGTTAACAATTTCTCAAATCTATAACATGTAAGGCTTTCACCTCTTGGCCAATGTAGACTCCCCCTCCCTCGTGGCTTGGTGGAAAGATTGGTTATAACATCTAGTTTTGCATATTTTTCATGTGCATTTAGTTTAGTTTCATGCATCATTTTAGAGTAGTTTAATTGGCTTTTTATGTGTTTTTTATATTATTTATGATTCAAATATCTACACAAGTGTTGTTCGTGTTTTGTAGGTATGGGTTGGTGATTCGAGCTGAATTTCATACATCTAATGGAAAGGGATTGAAAGACAAGCAAAAGAGATGGGCCATGAAGCAAGCATATCAAGTGAATCACTCTATGAAGCTCAAGTAACGTCCCATGACTCGTGGGAGACCTTCACGAGTCGTGAAAAGTGGATCTGGCTATTTTGTGAGTTGCTGAGAAGTCTCACGACTCGTGGGAGACCCTTCACGAGTCGTGGCAGAGCCATTTACCCGCCCAACCTTTCATATTTCTGGGTATTTATTTAATTTGTTTTTGGATTATTTTAAGGGGGGTTAAATACTGAGAAATAAGTCTGAACAAGGGGTTTCGTTGTGCACGAAGAGGCTGAAAACTCAGATTGGTTTTTTTTTTGGAAAAAAGGGCTTATCAGTTGAATGATAAGGGATTGCAATTAGAAGCTTTGAGACTATTTCCGCTATAGAAGATCAAGTATTTCTCTTACTCTTCTTAGCTATGTCATCTTATTTTGCTTTTGATTTATTTTCTTTCATCATGTTTAGCTAATTTGATCGTTCTATGGTTGGGGTAATCTCGCTATGTTGAGATGGACATTTACTTACTATAGCTTGAATGTGGTTTGATTCTTGTTTGATTTAATCTTATATATTGAGCGTATATGCATGATAGGTGTTTTGAAGCCAGAACCAAGACATTATGTACTAATTTCTCCCTGATTTCCGAACTTGTACAACATCCTAAGTTAGTTGTATGTGTGCACATCTCATTATATAATATAATATAATGAGATGTCTTTTGGATTCATCCAAATTTCATAATTTAATTAGATAAGTTGATTGACCTATTCTTGTCCATTCTCTATAAAAAAAAGTTCATCGTTATAAGATCGATATATTGAATTTCCTTAGTTTATCTTCCTTAATTTATTTTACAACTCAGCAATAATTATCTTTTAAGGAAGAAACACATTCACTCTACCATAGTACAACGTATATCTTCTCATCTAACTTCAATTACAGTTGTTGGTGTACCTTTTGGTAAATATCTCCATCTATATTATTACGGTATGACTGCTTGTGAAATTTGAATCAAAGAGTGTCGCAGAGTCCGGTAAGTTAATTCTTATCGCATCATTTAGCTTAACATTTTTTTTCAAACTATATGTCTTTAGACTAGAGATGGATATGTTAGTGAACAAAACCATGAACACTAATTAAAATCCACCATATATCACCTAGAATTCTCATATTTATGTCCCCATCCAATATCTTGTCCACCTATATCACCTAGAATTCTCATATTCATGGTGAAATACAAAATGAGATAAGTACCAAGAGCGAAAAGGTTTTATCGGCTTTTAGAAGAGTACCAAGAGCCATTGATGACAAATGGCACAAGAATGTCCTATCTCTTGTATCTTGTGAAATTACTACACTTCAAGGTTCTCATAAAAGGTGTTTTATATTGACTAGAGAAAAAAAGAGGATATGTTATGAGAAGATATTAATGGCATTTCTTTCTTGGTTGATAATCTAGCTTTTACTACATTGACTAATACAACTTTTTATTGTGCTAGACAAAACAAAACAACAATGTGAAGCCTTCTACGGATGTAGTATTGCTTGTGGAGAACAAAAATAAAAATTCTAATGGCGAACTTCAATGGGCCGATACTAGTTCCAAAGAAATCCATGTAATATTTCATACTATTTTAATCGTTGACACATTTCATACTTAGAGGTCATTTTTGTCCATGTCAATTTACTTGGCTTTTTTAATCTAGAGATAGAATTTTTCACTTTGATTATAAAATATATTTTTTTTGCTCTTTTGCAGGATTCGAAAAAATAAGCAAGGATAATGGATGCAAGTTTTTGTGGGTTAGTTTGCATACAAATAAATTTATGTATACATTTTGCCTTAAACATGATTTTTGATATATATATATCTTGTCTAGCTAGAAAAAGGATTTGGAAATATATTTTGCTAGTTAGTTTATCTATGGAAGTACATATTTATATTTTGTATATGGAAGAATTATGATATGATTATTAGGATTGGAATGAAAGGTTGATGTGATTAGTATGGATGAAGTTATGTGTTGTAAACACATACATTTTGTAAGGTCTTAGGAGAATCTATGTATATGGTTGATTTGAAGGATGGCATGTGTATTTGCTTACAATGTTATGAATGAATGTGTTTTGATGAAACTGCAAGACTACTTGTAAAACAGGGAATTGCGAAAAAAAGTGACAAAGTCGTCGTGAAATATCTTATTTATTGCAAAATAAACCTCTATTGCAACGACATATCGTTGCAAAAGATTTCATTTGATCATAATATAACCTTTCGCAACAACAAAAGTCATTGTCAAAGACAGGGTCTATAGCAATGACTTTTGTCGTTGCAAAAGGTTGCATATATAGCAACGACTATGATCATTGCAATATATACCTAGAAATTTTATAAACTTTTAGCAACAACATTTTCGTTGCAATAGGTTGTATATATTAAAACAACAAATGTCGTTGCAAAAGAATTATACCTATTGCAACGACATTTTTGTTGCTATAACATGTTATTGTTTTCCTAGATATGAGTGTTTAGCAACGACAGATGTATTGCAACCAAATTTGTCGTTGGAAAAGGTATATTTTTTGCAACGACCAATGTCGTTGCAATAGCTTTTCGCTACGTCCTGACCCGCAACGACCACGCAACGAAAAATGTCGTTGCAATAGCTTTTTATGGCAACGACAGTGGGCTTTTCGCAACGACTTTTACCATTGCCAAAACCTGTTTTTCTTGTAGTAATATATAGATATATTGATTAAATATAGTTAAAATAAAATTTTATATTATCCATATATTGAATATTTCAAAATTTTATGATTGGTTTATACAACTACGATTAAGGAGAAGCCGTCATGTGTCTCATGCGACTTATCCTTATAACGACCCGGATATAAATACCCGAGTTACGTTTCGAAGGTCGGATACCTTCGTTCGGATCTTGCAATCCAGGTACGGGTCGAGGTTTCAAACCTCTATAAAAATTAGTAATTAAAGTAGGGATTTCGAACCCCAAAACCATCGGAGGGCAATTGGGTACCCTTAACCTTTCCTAAGGACTAAGTCGCGGAAATTCGTTTAAGGAAAGCGGATCGGAAAATGAAAGTAAAGTACAACTTGCCACGACGGGGCCGGGTCAAAACCAAAACCATAGCACTATCTACGACGCCAGGCCCAAAGACGCCTATGGGTCCCCGTCATAGAAGCATGGAGCAAGCAAGGAGCAAGTACCTAGCACTGTCTACGACGCCAGGCCCAGAGACGCCTATGGGTCCTAAAGACCGCGCTGAGGCCATATAACATGCCTATACATAGAATAAAGGATGTTCTAATGCAGTACGGAATGTAAACACGCAAGTCATGCTTATTAGGATATATAAATATAAGTGTAGACATACAATAAAGGCGCTCAAAGAATGCCAAAGTGGCATATCCCCATATCTCTGTATTTCCCTTACCCACTCCGAGGTAGGGCGCTTGGCCTTTGCCGAACCGTAACAGATATAGTCCCGTACACACTCCGAGGTAGGGCGCTCGGTCTATGTCGAACCATACAGAGATATATACAAATCATGCTCATCGAATCGATCGGGGATCCAAACGGTATAAAACACGAATGCCCCCATGACCCTAGCAAAGACTCTAAGACTCACAGATAACGGTCGTTCTGTTTTCAAACACAACAAGTAATCAAATGCTCACTCACAAATGCAATCCTAGCATGATACTACATGGCATGCTTTCATCATATGCAACACATACACGTACACTATATGACACATCAGGCAGGAGGTCTGAGTTGCTGAGTAAGCTCCCGTAGGATACTTACATGGAGGCACGCAGAATCCAAGCAATCAACACCAATAGCAAGCAATGTCCAACATATCACAAATCACCTAACATATATATAAATATGCATAAGTCTATCTAAATCACACAAGGCGCCCCTAACTATCATACATAACTTCACATATCCCATTTCAGATCATTCCGTCTTATCTCACCATATATCACATATCATTTCATGCTCATCTCATCTCAACATATAATATCTCATCCATCATCTCATCTTGCATCATCGTATAACATTTCATATCTTATTTAAAATTCACATGATTCTCAAGCAGGATACATCAATAAATTCACCGAGTTAAATCAAATAAATCATTTTTCCAAAGTTATCCAAACTCTTAAATATAATCTCAAGTTAAGTCAACTGATATTCAAAACAATTTCTCAAATCATACTAGTCCAAAATGAGAGAAAGTATCAATTTTTCTAAGTCAATCCAAACTCTTGTTTTATCAAAATATTCCGGCATTTTGGTTTTTCAAACAATAAATCATTTAAGAGATATTTCTGAAACTTGAAAATCTCTTTTTAAACAATATTCCAAGTATTACATAACTAAATAAAATATCAAAGCCAATAAATCCAAGCCAATAAATCACTTTACAAATTCCTAATGTCACAAATTTAAACATCACTGATAAGACATATTTTGATAAGCATTATAGAGTAGTTTTAGTTGCGTTTCATAGGTGTTTGGTTATGTTTTAGAGTTAATTGCATATTATGCTCTTTTAGTGGTAAAGTTCAGAAACTATGCTATTTTATTGGATTTATGCAGTTTCGTAGACCCAACATAGTGAGAAGCTTCGGAGAGACCGAAGAGAATGTCCAAAGAATAGGGAACAAGTTGAGGAGGGATTATAAGGCGATTTGGAAAGCTAAGGAACACAAAAACATGAGCGGAAATGGAGCACATGGAGAAATCGTCTCTTTAAGGATCTAAGAAGTTTGATTCCGCTTCTGAGTTCTTCATAAGAGTTGTATTCCTCAAAAAGAGCATTCCAACGCATATTCATATGCATCAATCGGATGAACGACGACTCCAGAAAGTGCATTACAAGTTCAGTTTGTCGAAGCTGTCAACACTGCATAAGCGGCGCCTGCCGTGGTTTAGGCGGCGCCCGCCGTCCCTTCAGATCCGGATCTGCACAGGCGGCCCAATTCTATCTCAGTCATCACCCCCCTAACATACTCAGGTAACCCTCACATCCGAAACAATTCCCGAATGTAATTAGTTGGCCAACCCAAATTTCTCGTGGAAGACACGAAGCTTAGGTACAAGACTCGGTAGAAGCATAAATGGTGGGGTACCAAACAGGACTCGAAAAAATGAGAGCGGATGCTCTTCGACCCTTGCTAACATGCCTAAGTGTTTTGGTGGGACGGTTGACGGAGTCAGAATCATCAAGGATTTGAATTATGGAAGAGCTATTCCGACAAGACAGGAATTCCAATGACATAAGAACAAGGTATTCTCCCGCTATCCCGTTTGCACAGCTATTCAATACATGATTCAAGTCAAGACATACTGATCAGTTCTCTATCCTAAGCACAATAGCACTCAGCATGGAAGCAATCAACGGGATTAATATGACCCCTTTCGAGGAGGATCGCCCTCGGGCCCAATTGGATATAATGCATACAATTACAGAGACGATCTATGCCGTCCTTCGAGGGACGGCTAACCGGAGGGGCAATTACCTCATGGCCTCCTAACCCATACTACTCCAACCTTCGGGCTCCTTGGAGTCTTCAAACCCATATGTAAATAAAAGCTTGTATTTTACCTACCTTCCCCGAATTCTACATCCATAAGGGATGCCTATCGCATAGTCTATACCCCGCGAGATTGCCTTTCTAATTGCTCAGACTAAATCCAATTACATTCATTTTGCCCTTTTGAAAACATTTTGAAATCCATTTGAAAACCTTGGGCCATTTTCAAAACCACTTCAACCTATCATACTCAGTTTGCAAAACCTCGCTCTAATACCAACTTTGTAACGACCCGGGATTATGATTCTCGGGTTACGTTTCGAGGGATGAAACCCCTCGTTAGGATCTTGCGCCCCGGGCATAACGTATACCTAAATAAATTGGTAGTAGGCGGGATCAGTTACCTATTTAATAGAGATCCATGTTAACAACTTGGATTATAAACATAAAATTGGTAGATACAATTAGGGTTTCTTGAAAGAGTTGTCTAATTGTTGGAAAAGGCAAAAGCTTGTTCCTTCGATGAGATTGCATTATTATTCTTCTTTATCTTGCGTTATACATGTTTGGTTATCGTTGTTGCAAACCCCAAGCTTGGAAGTCTTTTTCATACATTGTTTAAAGTTCGAGATTTGCATTCGTTTAAGTTACTGTTTCTGCTCGACTTCTACTAGACCCTAGTCGACGTCGACTACTGACCTTCGATCGAGCAAGATCGATGTTGCTTGTGTCTCTGCAGTACTCGACCAGTTACTCGACTACGACCAACCTACTCGACGTCGAGTAGGGCTTGTCGACGTTGACCACCACTCAGCGTCTTCTGTTGCTCGAAATCGACTGTACTGACCCCTGTCGACTAACCTTAGTCGAGGTCGAGTACTTCTGAAGTCGACAACCACTTGTGAGATTCTTCTGCTGCCTAGAATCTGCTGACCAGCTTCCTCGAGGATCGATCCTGACTTCCAGCTGCTACATCAGGAGGATGTCTTGTAATTGTTTGCATGGGCAGAATCCGGTTTGATTTATTTTATTATATTTTGAACTCGATTTCCTCCTACAAAACTTAGCACAAGATACCAAGTGGTATATCCCTCTCCTACCTCCACCTCCTTCCAATAGGGCGGAGACTGGCCAGCTCGTGAATGCATTCCATAATATTCGGGCGACACTCATGCCCAACCCGCTCCACAAGAAAAATGAAGTCCGTAGGCAGCTCATAATATAAGTAAAGGAAGTTCCATGATTCGATTGACTCGGGATGGGACCCGATGGGACTGGGCCGTCCTATAACCCTAGCAAAGACTCTAGTTACTTCACAAATAACAGTCGTTCTGTTTACACACGCATAAAGAAGTAGAATGCTCAACGGTCAATGCAACCTAGCCTGATACTACATGACATGCTGATTATGAATGCAAGCACCTAGTATATCATGCACCTAAAGCAGAGAATTTCTCTATTTCAATCTGAGTAAGCCCCAAAGAGACTTACTTGGCTTTGCAGAACAACAGAATAAAGGGTCCAGCACACATAAATCATAGTCACAAGTATCACCTAAATACATATCAGAACACATATATAAATCTACATCTAATCATTCAAGCACTCAAAGCATACATCATTCAACAAGAATAACAACCATATCGTAATCGTCACTCCATCAGGTTCAACCATTCATCTCATTGCCACATTCCGTAAGTCCACATCATTCTCATCGTTCCATTCAGCCACATTCATATATTCATAGAATTCATATATTCATATATCTCAAGATCATCACATTCATCATATTCATAATCGTATATCAACATATCACATAACTCGAGTTCATCATATCATCACATATTAAAAGCATAAGTGAACTATACATAACTCTAACACTTCATCATGCCATTAGTCAATCAGTCATGTCATTAGTCCACACCAATCATGATATTAGTCAATCAATCATATCATCATGCTAGTTAGTCATCGATCACATAATTCCCAATTTAGTCCCGAAAACTGTTTAGAAACCTGAGTTTACTAGATAGAAATTCCGACCTTGGAAAAGGTTCGTAAATTTCCTTTTTCGTTTTAAATCCGATAATACCCTTTCAAATCTCCAAGTCTCATAAAATTATATTTTCTTTTAATCGCCATAATATTATATATTAAATCTCAAAAATAACATTTTATATTTTAAATCTCACATAATATTATATAATATTTTAAATACCATTTATTAAACACTTTCATAAAATATTTTTAAATCCCTCTTTAAAATCCAAGTCTCATAACATTTTTCTTAAATCTCAACAACAATATTATATTTTTAAATCTCATCAATAATATCTTATCATATTTTATATTCCAATAATACATTTTAAAACTCCATATTTTATAAGTTCGTAATATATATCTTCAAATACCCTTAATAATTATTTTATCAAAATAGACCCAACCATTTTATTTTATAAAATCCGACCTTATTTAAATTACCAAAAACCGCCCTTATATTTGCAAGATCTCAAATCCGAGTCCCCATTTTAAAAATAATCCCAAAAGTCTCCTTTCCTTTAAAACAACAAATCTAGCCCAATTCATTTTCTGAGAAATTAGGCCCAAACACCCAGCCCACAATCCCCTTCAAAATCTGATTTTATTTTGGATCAAACCGGACCGGTTTTGTCTTAAAAATAGAGTTCAACCGGACCCCTTTATAAAACAGAAAACCGGACCGCAAAATCACGTACTGTTCATCGTCTCCCTCGCCAAATTCATGCGTTCGAAAAATCAGAAGAGGAGGAGGGAACTCGGCCGGCTCCGACTACCCCGACCACCCAATCCCGACTACCTGACACTCATAGACACGGAACTCGGCCAGCTCCGACTACCCCGACCACCCAATCCCGACTACCTGACACTCATAGACACGGAATCAACAAGAAGGAAAAAGAAAGAGGTTCTCACTGAGGGCTCGATCTTCGTCGGAAGGTTTCGAGGTCGTCAGATTCGAATTTGGCTCGTTGGAGCTGGGTACTTGCCGGAGACGACCTAGGGAGAGTTGGAGGGGGTTAAGGTCTCGCCTTTATGCCAATTGAAGATGAAAGGAAGGGAAAAGAGGGAGATGAACTTCTCATCGAGCTCAAACGTGAAACAGAAAAGGAGAATGGCGGGGCTGCAGCTGCTGGCTCCGGCTCTCCGGGGGCCTTCTGGGCGGCTCGAGGACGTCGAGGTGAGCGTGAGGAGCTCCTGTGATATGGGGTTAGCCGTGAGATGGCTCGATCTTCGACAAACAAGCAAGAAACTAAAGAACGGAAGCAAGAACTGAACAAGACTCAACAAGAAAGCAAAGAAACGCAGCAAGACTATCAAGAATCGATCAAGAACTTCAAGATCGACCAAGAAAATAAACAAGACTCGATAAAGATTCCAAGAACAAGGCTGATCTCAAAATCGACTAAGACAAAAGAAATAAAGACTCGACAGAATTGTATAAAGACTCGAAATTGATGCAAAGACACGACCGATAAGGACTGAGTCGATCTATATAGAATAAGATAAAGACCCCAGGCCTCCTAAGAGGGTAGGAACCAATACCAATGACTATATAACCCGCCTCTACAACCCTACACAACCAAGCGGACAACTTGGAGGCACAAGGAGGGGGCTCGTGGATACTAGGATCACCAAGTCCTGCGAAGTTGATGAACACAAAGCAAACCAAGCTGAGACAAGATACCAATCGATGATCAACGAGCACAACTCTAGTTGGATCAACAAGCACTCACGTGTATAACGCTCTATATGAGAGATTTCTATTCATAAAAGTTCCAATTGATCTACAATGTATGATCGGCAATATATAGGCCTCAAGAGGCTGTTTTGGGCCGGAAATAATAAAGAAATAAATAACTAATTAAATGTAGGCTCGGAGAGTTGAACCTTGCTCGAGAACAAAGCATGACTCACAAAGTTGAATGAGTCTCTCTGAAGCTTCTTACACTACTAGAAATTTTTCATTTAACATCGGTTAATAACCGATGTCTTTCAAAAAAAAAATCGATGTCTATGTGGGTGTTGTAAAAAGTCAAAAGTTTTTCACATCGGCCATAGCCCGATGTCTTTGTATATTATAACATCGTTTATATTTTTGAATCTGATGTCTTTGTTATCCTATAACATTGATTATAAAATATAACTGATGTTATAACATAATAAAGACATCGGGCTTTGACCGATGTTATACAATTTTGAGTTTTAACATCCTCCACATAGACATCGATTTTTTATTTTGATTAACATCGGTTTGTAGCCGATGTTAAATGAAACATTTGTTTTTTTTTTGCCGTTGTAGCCTATACGGGATTTGAACCCGCACCTCTGTGCTTGAACACATCGCTCTACCAATTTGAGCTAATAGGCTTGAAATTAGCAATAATAAAACAAATTATCGCATCATTTACTAATCCAATACTAATGCCAAAAGAAAATACCAAACAAACTATTCTAGATTCACCCCAAACAAACTATTGGGTGAGCATGATATGATGATAATGCAGAGAAGAGTCTACATCTAATTGCTGAACAATCTAAAAAGGATGGATCCAAATTACACAAGAGGCCACCTTGCTCAATTTGCTTTCGAACCTTACCATACAGAGTCATGCTATCATCTAATCTAACTAAGTGGTAACTATTACATGAAAATCTGTGATTCTTAATCAAAAGGTTGTTAGAAGGGTCATTACTGGTCCATGGAGTCCCCGTGGCCAAGCTACCCACTTGAACTACTTTCTGCCATCATAACCAAGATACTCAATACATCATCATAGGTGTTATGAAGAAAATGTCATATATGGCTAATTAATTCACCCGTATTTAAACACCCATATAATTATATTGTGCCATAAGAAAGGATGAAATTTGCCTGCTCGTGTGGAATTAGAACTTTCTCTGGAGTGCAACAATCATCATTGTCGCCTACTCATGCTTGCCCAAATTGCATCTTCGAAGAGTTGAGGTTCAGTTTCTAGAAAGACACTATTAGGACTGCCAAACTTTTCTCTCCATTGGAAAAGGTAAACACCAAACGCAATTGAGAAAAAAGTTGCACAAAATAGGCTACAAAATGGAAAGAGGTCATCTTTCCTAAGACGAATACCGACTATCTAGCTCATCTTTTCAGAAAATAACAAATAAAGTGCCTAAGTCAAGATTCGGCAGCATTCTTGCTAACACGTAATAATTAAAAAAATCCATATCAAATATGGTGTGACTTTGGCTAATCAGCAGATTAAAATTATTTGAGCCTACATGACAATGCCCTACCTCCATATAGCTAAATAAGAGATTAATCACGGTAAGTCAAAGCTAGAAACAACAATGCTATAACAAAAACTAGCATATACCTTCTCCAGCTGCAATGAAAGACAATGTGTAACCAGGTAACATAACAACTTCCTCTTTTATACCCTCAACACAAGTGCCCTACAAAATTGCATCTTTCACAGTTAATAATTTCTCGAGTATATATTTAGTTTTTCATTACCAGGCACTAGCCACAGGAATGAGTGTAGTACAAAAACAGTGCCTAGCATGGGAAAGAGATTGCAGCTGATAACAAACCTGCCCATCTTCTCTTAACACGCAAATTCTGGACAATTGGATCAAGCAAGTCATTTATCACCTGCATACAAAGGTGAAAATCTCCATAAACTTTTATTGACATGCAATTAAACTGAGTAGCAAGCCTCTAGAATAGAAAGCTATATTCATTAGGTACAAAGAGCAGTGATCAAAACAGAGTTTGACGTAACAATATAAAGTAAGGAATCAAGATAATTAAAGATGACCGACCATGGAATACATATGTACATGTTCACTGATATATGAGAAAACTTTAAAATATTATTCCAAGTACAATTATAGGTGCCATAGCATATATGATAAATAAATAAATAAAGAAAAAAGAAGAGAAGAGATCGGACTCTATTTGTACTATATCTCAGATAAACCATGTTTTGAAACAAGAAGTAATCGAAGTAATCCAAGACAGACCTTATTCCATCCCCATACAAACTGAGCAGCTACATACAGCCTTTATGAACAAGGGAAAAAAGCATCTTTCATCATTTGCACTCTGATGGATACACATAAAGCTAATGAACATAAAATAAAAGTTTCCACATTAATAAATTCCAATCGAGAAAAAAATGGAATGTTAATCATTTGCACTCTGATGGATTATCAAGAGAGAGTAAGCCAAGCGAAAACTATGGCAAAGTTAGCAAGAAATTCATCCATGGTCGGGAACAGTCATAACACATAATCACCAAATGATCTGGCCATTGATTTTCTACCATGACTGCACAATCCATGCTTTTAGTAAATGGAAAATGACACATTAACAATATTAGTTGCAAAACACCAAAATTAATTACACCACACACCTATTTTAAAATCGAAATAGCCAAGCCTAAAACAATACTCACTCTTTTTTTCTTCTTTTCTATAACACATAAGTTGACGGCAATCATGGCACACAAAACATTCAATTTATACAAGGTGAGATGCAACTTGAGTAGTAAAAGCTACTAATTGCAATCTAGAAAGCGCACTATATATATATGATTTGGAGGGAAAAAAACCCTAAACATAAGAGGGACAAAAAGAAGAGTGCATACAAGAGGATCATATATTAAACCAGACAATTAAAAAAACTAAATCATGATAATCAGAATCGTAAGATCATAAGGATTAGATGTCATACATTCCGGCCTCCTCACCTGCTCTCTTTGAACAATAAGGTCTCAGATATTTTTCTTTGCAAAAGCTTTTGCCTGAAAGCAAGTACAACTATTTTGATGTTAAGAAACACACAAGGTAAAAACTAGTTAAGATCAAAATCAGATAAGAATGTACCACACGCTCTATCGAAGGGGAGGTCTTAAAACCCCAGGGGAATGAAATTAGACCATGAAACTAGCAGTGTTAAAGAATGAATGTATTCATCTTAATTATCATTTACATTCAGCATATGGATATTCAAAAGTATGATGTGTTCATGATTTTTTTCAAACTGCTAGAGTGTTTAAGCATAAGCACTTTTACCTGAAGAAGAAAGCCTTCATGTCACCTGAATATTTTGATGCAAAACTTACTCCAGTTGGTTGGCAACAAGTAATATGTTTTAAGTTCACTCATATCCTTCTAATGCCTTCTAAATGGATTGAAGTATAACTCTTCACTGCAATAAGCGTCTAACAATTCTACCATTTCAACAACATCTACTTATTTATACCCATCAAAAACTTAAATGTGAAGCTAAACAAAATCAAAATCAAGATAGAAACCTGGTGAGTCATTATATCTGTGAATATGTAGCAATCGAAATGCCATTTAACATATGGCAATATTTGCAAATATCTTTTCGATTGTCCCCTTGCATCCGTAGATTGATTAAGATATCAGGTTTCAAACCTGGTGATTTCCAGGCTCAATGTATTTGCAAAGATCTTTCTCATTTATTGAAAGAGTTGTCTCATTATTCCAATTTATCAACTTGAAGTTTCTTAAGAGAATAGTTACTTCAAAGAAAAACACAAGATGATGCTGATGATCCCTGCAACACACATACAGTAGGGGAGGGAGATGGAATCTAAACCGATTTGAACCCTAAATCAAGAACCCTAACCCAATTTCAACCAAAAGATGAGCAATATAGAACAGGGTTTTTACCTTCTCGGGGAGACGCGCTTGTGCACCTGGGTAAGCACGCTCATATGGTCGAGGTATGAGAAAACTCACATCGGTGGATCTAGGCACAAGCCGGAAATCTTAATGTCAATCTTCAACAACCCTGGAATTGCTGCTCCATTTAATCTCGAAGACGTGAACACTAGATCTAAAAATTAAAGAATGAAATTAAACAACAAAAACCCTAGATTTGAATTTGAGAGGAGTATTCGAAGTCTCAAAACTCAAGAGAAAGTTGAAGGGAGACGGAGGACGTAAACGCTTACCAGAGAAGGTTACAGGCAGTGGAGGGAGCAAGAGGGCTAAGCGATGAGGGAGCCAGTCGTTGTCGTGGTCAGGCCATCGCCTAGAGATAAGTCGAGAGAGATGAACCAGTGATGGAAGGAGGCCGGATTTGGAGGAAGGAGGCCAGATTTGGAGGAAGGAGGCCAGATTTGGAGCAGAGAGAAGGAGATGATGATGGGAGAAGGATTTGGAGGAAGGAGGCGGCCAGATTTCGCTCCAGCGAGAAAGGAGAGGGACTTCTGTAGACGGGAAAGTGGAACCTTAGGCTGAAATGGTGAGAGGGTTGGATATAGTCGGGAATCTCATGGGCGGGCGTTCAAATTGATTCATTATTCGGTTCCGCGCCTTTCATACAAAAAATCAAAATAAATATTTAACATCTGTCTAAAATATAGGGTGATGTCTATTTTATTTTTAACATCACACATTTTAAAAGCGATGTTAAAAAATTGTTTAACATGGCAGGTTTTTCTGGATGATGTTAATGGACCGATGTTAAATAACATAATTCTAGTAGTGTTAGCTCTAGCTCGAGTCATTGGTCCTTCTCCAAGAATGATAGGTGTGTCAGGTGGAGCTGTAGAAGATGGTCCCGCATCAACCTCCCCTTCTCGGAAAGGATTCGCCCACGAATCCATGTCTTCATCCACAGCGAAGTAAGGGATTAGATCGGCGACGTTGAATGTAGCGCTCACGCCCATGTCTCCAGGAAGATCTAATTGGTAGGCATTGTTGCCCACTCTCCTCTTCACCTTGAATGGTCCATCACCACGAGGTGCTAGCTTGCTCTTCCGGGCTTCTGGAAACCGCTCCTTCCGTAGGTGCACCCACACGAGATCCCAGGCTGAAATGTGACCAAGCGACGTCCCTTGTTGGCATTGTTAGCATTGTATTCAGCCTTTTGCTTAAGCTTCTCACGAGTTCGTCCATGCAGCTCCTTAATGAACTCGACATGCTTACCTGCCTCAAATGATTCTTTCTCTCTCATAGGATATGGAGTAAGATCAAAAGGGGTTAGTTGATTAACACCATACACACATTCAAATGGAGTGAGTTTAGTAGCCGAATGCATGGTCCTATTATATGCAAATTCCACATGAGGTAAGGCTTCTTCCCAAAGTTTCAAATTCTTCCTAATTATGGCTCTTAGGATAGTAGTAAGGGTTTTATTAGTCACCTCAGTTTGGCCATCAGTTTGGGGGTGGCTAGAAGTAGAGAAAAGTAGTCTAGTTCCCAATTTATTCCATAATGTTCTCCAAAAATGACTTAAGAATTTCACATCCCTATCACTAACAATGATTTTAGGCACGCCATGCAACCTAACTACTTCTCTAAAGAATAGATTAGCAACGTTGGTAGCATCATCAGTTTTATGACATACAATAAAATGAGCCATTTTAAAGAATCTATCCACTACTATAAATATAGAATCCCTCCCCTTCTTAGTTCTAGGCAACCCAACTATAAAATCCATGGATATGTCTTCCCAAGGGGCTGAGGGGGTCGGCAGTGGTGTATAAAGGCCATGGGGCATAAGCTTAGCTTTAGATTTGATGCAATCTATGCATCTTTTAAGGCAATGTTCTACATCCCTAAGCATATGTGGCCAATAAAAGTGTGATTTTAAGGTATGGTATGTTTTATCCCTTCCAAAATGTCCCATTAAACCATCACTATGTGCTTCACTAACAAGTAGCAATCGCAATGAGCATCTAGGAATACACACTTGATCTTTTCGAAATAGAAAGCCATCATGTATATAATAACCATCGAATGGGCCTGTTTCTAGACATTTTCGAAAAGCATTAGCAAAATCAAGATCATTTTCATACAATTCCTTAATGTAAACAAAGCCTAAGATTCTAGAATCCAAAGTGGTTAAAAGAACATGTCTTCTAGATAAAGCATCGGCAACCACATTGTCTTTGCCTTTCTTATACTTAATCACATAAGGAAATGTTTCAATGAACTCCATCCATCTACCATGTCTCCTATCAAGTTTATCTTGGCTTTTAAAATATTTCAAAGATTCATGATCAGTTCTAAGAATAAACTCTCTAGGCCATAGATAGTGAGACCAAGTCTTAAGCACTCTATATAAAGCATATAATTCCTTATTATAGGTAGAGTAATTAAGACAAGCACCTTTCAATTTCTCAGAAAAGAAAGCAATAGCCTTACCTTTCTGCATAAGAACTCCACCAATTCCAACTCCGCTAGCATCACACTCTACCTCAAATGGTCGAGAGAAGTCGGGGAGAGCTAGAAGTGGCGCATGGGTCAGCTTGTCCTTAAGCGTGTTGAAAGCTTTCTCTTGAGCTGGTCCCCATGTGAATTCACTCATCTTTTTCGTGAGCTCGGTAAGAGGTGTCGAGATGGTGCTGAAATCTCGTACAAAACGACGATAGAAGCTCGCCAATCCTTGGAAATTGCGCACATGGCCGATATTGGTTGGAGTTGGCCATTCTTGTATGGCTTTGATCTTAGCCTCATCGACACGCAGTCCATTAGAACTCACTACAAAACCAAGAAAAGACACTTTTTCATTACATAGCTCACATTTCTTTAAATTAGCATACAAGCGTTCAATTCTCAGCGTTTTAAGTACTTCTCTAAGGTGTGATTCATGTTCATTAGGAGACTTGCTATAAATCAGAATATCATCAAAATAAACAACAACAAATTTCCCAATGAAGTTTCGAAGCAGATGATTCATTAAGCGCATAAAAGTACTAGGTGCATTAGTTAAACCAAAAGGCATAACCAACCACTCATATAATCCTAGCTTAGTTTTAAAGGTTGTTTTCCATTCATCGCCTTCCTTCATCCTAATTTGATGATAGCCACTCCTAAGATCTATTTTCGAGAATATAAAAGCATCATGTAGTTCATCTAGCATATCATCTAAGTGTGGAACAAGATGATGATATTTGACAGTAATATTGTTAATAGCCCGACAATCTACGCACATTCTCCATGTACCATCTTTCTTAGGGACTAATAACATAGGTACAACACTAGGACTTAAGCTTTCTCTAATATAACCCTTATCCAACAGTTCCTGGACTTGGGTTGGGACCTCTTGGGTCTCAGTGGGATTCATACGATAAGCAGGCCGATTAGGCAAGGCAGCCCCTGGAATAAGATCAATTTGATGCTCAATTCCACGAATAGGGGGTAGACCTGCTGGTATGTCATCGGGAAACAGATCCTTAAATTCCTCAAGAAGGGCGAGAATGTTTGATGGAAGAGAAGACTTAAGCTCTTCACTCAACATATTCAAGCTCTTACAAAGGCGCATAAGTGTTGTATTCCCATCCACAAATTCGTCTATGAATGTGCTTTTGGAAGCCAAGAACACACCCTTAGGCCGAGTTTGGTGATCCACTTGGCTCGACTGAGCCTCCTTATCTAACTCACCTTTACTTACCTTGCGCTTCTCAATCTCGTCAGCCACTTGTGTAGGCGTCATAGGCTTGAGAATTACATTCTTTCCCTGAAAAGTAAAGGAGTATCTATTAGTAAACCCATCATGAATAACCTTACGGTCAGAATGCCAAGGACGACCTAATAGAATATGACAAGCTTGCATAGGTACAATATCACATAAAACATCATCTTCATGATGTCCTAGTTTAATATGCACTTTAACTTGCCTATTTACTTTCAAGTTTCCACAGTCATTTATCAAATGCAATTTGTAAGGTCTAGGGTGTTGGACATTAGATAGGTGTAATTTATCAATTATTTCTTGACTAGATAAATTACAACAACTACCTCCATCGATAATCACATTAACAACCTTTCCTTTAACTATGCAGCGAGTATGAAATAAGTTTTCTCTTTGATTATCATCACAAGGTGTAGGAACAACACTTAAAACTCTCCTAACAATCAAAGACTCTCCATGTTCATATTCGACCTCATCATCATCATTATCATAGCATACAAGGTTGAGATTCTGATCATTGTCATTAGTATGCTCGTCATGTTAATCACAAGAATTTTCAGATTCATATTCTCCTAAGTGATTAACCATGAGAATTTTCTTATTAGGGCAATCTTTCATATATTGACCTCTACCTTGGCATTTAAAGCATACAATATCTCTAGAACGAATGGTAGAAGGGTTAGGATTACTCCCTTTGGACCAGTAGATGTCTTAGACGACTCACGTCCATTCCATAGACCTTTACCCTTGTCGAGGGGCTGCTGGGGCTGCCGACCTTCACTTCTCCCTTGGGGCTGCTGAGCTCGCTCTCTAAAGCCCATATCCGAGCGCCCTTGGGGCTGTTGTGGCCGAGATTGGCGCCACCCTTGCTGCTGACCACTCGACATTCTATTACCATGGCTCTTGTAGCGTTGTCCCTTTTCTACTTTAATTGCTAAATGTAACAAATAAGTAGGAGTAGTATACGGAAAGTAATCGATTTCATGAGCTAAAGCGGGATGCAAGATCCTAAGATATCTAGCATTAGTTTTCTCATGTGATTCAACTACATTAGCTCGAGCCATGGTTTCTTGCATAAGATTAAATGTTTCCTCAACAGTTTTATTACCATGCTTAAGATTCTCTAATCTTTGCATAAGCTCTCTATCATAATGTTGAGGTACAAATCTACTTCTCATTAATGCCTTTAATTGTTCCCAAGAAGCAACAGGTGCATCAAGGGCTCTTCTTCTTTCCTTAACTAGATTATCCCACCATATTAATGCAAAACCTTGAAATTCTAGGGAAGCTAGTTGTACTTTCTTAGCATCTGAGAAGTTATGACAGTTCTAGATTTGATCCCTTTTTATTTCCCAATCAATATAAGCATCTGGATCAGTCTTACCATCAAAAGAAGGAATCTTTACCTTAACCTTACCTATACCATCGTCATCATTGTACCTAGGTGCTCGGTTAGGATTTCCTCTTTCTTTTCGTCTCGGTCGTCGCTCCCAATACTCTTCTTCTTGGAAGTCGTCATCTTGCTCCGAGTAATAGAATTGCTCTTGGTAGCCGCGTCCTCTTCCCCTTCCTTGTCCTTGACCCTGCACATGAACAAACTCATTATTCCTTTCATTTCTCCCACCTCGTGGAGAGTTGTTTTCATTAAATAAAGGATTATTCACAATAAGATTAGGGTTAGGGTTAGGGTTAGGATTAACGACTTCCCTTTTATCGCGAGGCGGTTCATCACGCCTTTGCTCTTGCTGACCGCCTATGATGTTGGAACCACTAGGCCTTGAACTCTCCAAAGCCGCCATCTTGGCTTGAAGTGCAGCCAAGGTTTCCGCAATTGTGGCCATATTGGTTGCCAAGGTGTTGAACTGCTCGGGTGTCACGGTAGCACTCGAGTTACCCTCATTGATGGGGTTGTTCTCAGTGTTAACCTGATTATTAGACATTGCAACAAAGAAAAAGAAACAAGGAACTATGTAAAAGGTTAGTAAAAATATAAACACGTCACAATTGTGTTTCGCTCACACTCCCTCTCTGATTGATATGTCACGCTTACTAGGGCAATCCGCTTTGGGCAAATTAACAATTAAGCAAAGAACTTAACAATCAAAGTATACAATTGAAGAGAATGAATGAAACAACAATCAATAAGTACTCGACAAAGGGGCTGAGTACTCGACAAAGGGGCTGAGTACTCGACAAAAACAACAAACAACTCGATTCAAGCAAAACAGATGGGTATTTGCAAGAAATCAACTCGAAATAGACCAAGGAGTACTCGACAGGGGTCAATGTACTCGACACAAGCAATTCAGCACTCGAAACAACAAAGGGAGAAATCGACAAAGGCTGAGATCTCCTCGACTTAACACAACAGCACTCGACAAAGGAGAGAAGTGCTCGACACAGCCACTATTCAACTCGACAGAAGCTATAATGAAAGAAAAATAAAAGAAAACTTAAGAAACAATGGAAATTTACCTCTTTTTTGATTGAAAACCTTTAAGTTAGGATGTTGTAGTTGCAAGGTAGGGTTTCAATTTTGTGATATGTGGGAGGTATGTGTTTGGGATGGGGCTGTCGACTAGGGCTTTGATAGATCACCAAAAGATGTCCTTGGGAGCTTTCTTGCACTAGTAGAACAAAAACTTTCTTTCTTTTTCTTTTTTTTGACTTACTTTTACCCCTAGTGAATTTTATCCTCCTAGGTCCAAGATAAATCTCTTTTTTTTTTTAATCTGATTTTTTTTATACTAATGCAAGAAAAGACTCAAAATAAAAGATTTAGACGATTGAGAAGTGTTAAAGATGAATTAGGACTTCACACCTTACCTTTCAGTGGATCGCCCTTCACTTGGAGGAAGAGCAGAACCTCTAAAAATAACACCTATATAAGACTAGATAGGATTCTGGCTCACCAACAGATCCTAAACTGGTTTCCTAACCTCTGCACAAAACATCAACCTTTCTCTAAATCGGATCATAGTCCAATCTCCTTAGCAATAGGCCTCCAAAATAAAAAGAAAGGCTCTCCATTCATATTCGAAATGGCTTGGTCCTCTAATGAAGTAATGAAATCCATGATCGAGAAAATTTGGAGCTATAAACTAAAAGGTTCTAATTGGTACACTCTTATGCAGAAACAGAAACTACTAAAAAGGAGAATCAAACTTTGGTGCAAATCTAACCCAAACAACATCACTCGCCAGCTCACTAAGGTTGAGGCACAAATCCAAACAATTCAAGATCAGTTACCTAGGGGGACTACCTCGGCCAAAGATGAACTAAAACTATCTAGGCTCGAGCTCAAAAAGCATAGACCAAGCATTTCTAACTAGGAGACAGGAATACCAGATATTTTCAAGTCACGGCCAAAATTAGGAATTTTAGAAAGGCTACTAGATCCTTTACCACGAGACATAATAACTGACAGGAGGAAACTGTCGTTGTTCCTATCAAAGTATAACTCAAACCTACAAACTAGTATAGTAAGCAAGTAAGAGGTCGATCCCACAGAGAATCAAGTATTCCTAAGCAATGTATATTTATCAATTATTAGAAAAGAGGGGTTTTGGTGATTGAAGATGATAAAATAAATTATAAACAAGTTAATAGAGGTAACAATTGAGAAAGTAGTTCCATCTAGAAAAATCCACTTTAGTTTGACTAGTTGATCCTTGATTCTTCTTCAAGTTCTCTTTTCATCCTATTATTGTTCCTGTCCTGATCTTGTGTAAATTACTAGTCCTACGAGTCCTAGTAACCCTTACTAATTAGATAACCCTAACACGGTCAAGATTTAACCTAATAGTAGCATTAATATTAAGGATTAACCAGGATACATGCAACACCAACCTACGAGTCAGCATTTAACATATAATTGATTCTCTACACACCAGTTTAGTCCTACGAGTCCTAAAAAGGCATGATTGCTACCATGGATTAAGGTTCGCTACGAGAAATCTACAAAATCCTAGCAATAATCTCTACTAGTTGCGCGGACTAGAAGAAATCAACAATATTCGCAAAAGAATCAATACGAATCAATAGGAATAGAACAAGAATAGAAATCTCACAACTTTATCAAACCAAAGCTTCAATCCATAGACGAAACGGGAGAGTTTAGCACTCCATGGCCATGGAGGCTCTTCTCTAGGATTCTCTCAATTGATAGTCTCCAAGTGCATAAACTAATGAATTCGATCCCTCAAATATAACCCTAAAACTTCCTTAAAAAACCTCAAAAGAGTCGGCCAAATAATAATTCTAAAAACTAATTAAAGAGACAAAAAGTCCTTTAACAGATTCGGCGCTTCTGCATAGGCCGCGGGGCAGCCAACCCAGGCCGCGGTGCGGCCAGGCGATTGCGAAATCCTTCGTCAGAAATATGGGCCGCGGGGCGGTTTCCTTGGCCGCGGGGCGGCCGTTACTGTTCACAGACACTTTTCCTCTTCGAATTTGGTCTCGATGTCAACACGAAAGTTGTAGATCTCGGAAAGAGCTTTCCAACGCATGGTTGTAATAGTCAATCGGACTACCGAGGCCTCCAGAAAGTGCGAAACAAGTTCAGCATGTCTGGCGACAACTTCTGCTTACTTGTTCTTCACTTAGGCTCTTTAACTTCGATTCCGCTCCCGGGCTCTTCACTTTTCCTCCTCCTCTTCACTCTTCCTTCATCCATGAGCCTCCTCATTCCTCGTCGGATCCACATATACCTGAAATAATCCATAAAAGCGTGTAGATTCCGACTCCACCAACAACACAAGTATAAATGCAAATCTAGCTTAACCTTATACGTTATGCACATCTAAATCATGCTAAATGCATCCTAATATGCCTACCTAAATGTGTGCTATCAAATTCCCCCACACTTAAGCCTTTGCTTGTCCTCAAGCAATTAAAACCAAATCTAATCAACACCCCACAGACAAGCAATCTATGTAATAAATTTGGTAAAATACTTAAATCTCAAAATAGGGAAACGAAGATTGACAGTTAACGTCATAACATGTATAGGTGCAATCCAAGGAATAAAGCAAGCATATTCATTCAACCTCACCAGGAAAATGTGTTTTCACTCTCGCTCATGTGTTTAGGGTTAAACATTCACGCTCAAACTCAATCCTTGAAAACTTAGCAACAACAAAATTGCGACAATGGTCTAAATGTCCACCGCTAGTGACTTCACATGCAACCAAAATCATGAGGTCTTTCTATGGGTTGTAATGGGGTCATGGTAGGAACATAGGGTATGGAAATTATTTAGGTTATGTGGTGCTAAAAATCCGGGAAAAAGGGTTAGTAAACAACCAGAAAAACACCAACACCAAAACACTTCATATACCATTCCAATAACATACACTCCTTCACAATACAATGCAAGCATACTTCTTAAATAACCACACAAACTCATTCATTTTTTTTTTCTTTTGATAATGATTTTTTTCTTTTCTTTCTTTTTATTTTCTTGACTTTTACCCCTAAGTGAATTTTATCCTCCTTAGGTCCCAAGTAATAAGCACATAAAAACCATCTCTATGAAGTACAGATGAATCACACAACATAATTTCTCAACTCAAAGCAACTCCATCAATACATCATGATATTCACCAACTCTTCTCCTAATTCCCGGATGGGTCAGGCTAATCATTGGCTAGGAAGATTTTGTGGAGCTAACAAAATAGGCTTATAAGGCTCAAATTGGCTTCAAGCAAAGGATAATCTGTACGGGTGGATAGTGTATATTATGGCTAAAAGAAAATCATGCCTCAATCACTTTAAGGTTACATGCAAAAATCATATAAATGCAGCCTCAATAGAGATATCTAAACGCAATTTAAAGAGGAAGTAATCAAGGAGAGTATTCACACACAAAGAAACTAGAGGACATATATGTGTAGTCCCAATAAGGCCAAAACAACTCACAAGGTCAATTTGTTAGAACTTCAATACCACTTAAATTCCAAAGACTATACATGCTCAATTTTCTCATCAATCATGTTCCCAAAAAGTCTATAAAACAATTCAAAGTTTCAAACACTTCAAGCAAGTCATGGGGCACATGATAAGATAAATATAGAGGACAAGTAGCCTAGATGGGAAAATAAGACCTAAAGTGTATGCAATGCATGATATTTTTGGATTTTTTTTTTTAACAAATGCAATATATGAGTAAAAATAAATATGAAAACATAAATAAACATGATATGCAAAATATATCTATATGCAATGCAATCCCTCCCCCACACTTAAATCTTTCATTGTCCTCAATGAATATAAATTAAAAACAACAAAAGATCAAAATCTGAAGGAAAGAGAGAAAACTGACACGCTAATTGTAGGGTTGGTAGGTCTGGGAGGGGAGGTGAGGAGAGGAAACTGTTAGTCCCGTCAGAGGCCGCGGGGCGGCCATGCTAGGCCGCGGGGCGGCCGGAGACAAGACCTAGCCGCGGGGCGGCCCGTACAAGCCGCGGGGCGGCCTCTTCCCTTTTCAGCTTTCAGACTACAGTGTTAGTGCCCCACGAAAAATGCCAAAACCAAACTAATTCAATGAAATTTAAGAAAAAGAAATCTAGAACTACATACCTTGGGTTGCCTCCCAAGCAGCGTCTTTGTTTTATGTCATCGGCATGACTTATTCTCAATCTTAATTCCTTACCTATCAGACATCGTCAAGGCCCTGAGTAGCCTATCATATTCCTGTGCACACATATTCCACAAGACATCATAGCACACTAAATTGAAATTATAAAATATAGAAGTTATAAACCTTTTCAATTTATCATGAATGTCTACAGAAGGAATATGATACCACCAGTTCAGTTCCACTGGTGGCTTTTCAAAATAACAATTAAAAGGATCAACATAATCACTATTACCTTCCAAATTGCAAAAGTTTACCTTTATTACCTCTTGAGCCTCAGCAGGTGGCTCTAGACATGGCTCATCAACGGGGGAGCTGAGAAGGAATGCATCAGATGGAGTAGGAGACACAACACATGAAACCTCATGCGTCGACTCATGAAATTCCATGTCAGGAAGCACTAGACCCTCTTCTCCATCGTCAAAGGAACTATCGTTGTCTATGAACAATTCCTCCTCGTTATGACACCAACTAGGAGGGAATGAATTAAGCACAATGACTTCGGCAGGATCTTCCATTCTTGCATCCTTCACTGTCTCAGGAGATGACGGAATGGGTTGGCTTTCTTTATCAACTTGAGGGGTGACCATCTGCTCTGCTATTATCTCGCTTGATGTTTGAATAAGTTGGCTTAATTGTCCCCCCAAGTTTTTGATCCTCTCATCATTTTCCTGTATCACTTGAGCATTCTCCTGTATCGCTTGAGTAAGGGCTTGGATTTCATCGTCCAAGTGTGTGACAGAGTCCCCCATTGGTAGTGATACCGAAGTGAAGGATTCTTCCTGCACAATATGGTAATCCATATAACAGAAAAAATCCCATAACCCCGACAAACCTAATCGTGCTAGGCCTCCGTTACTCATGTGCTCAGCAAGCGCTAGTGTCTCAACAGTCATCCCGTCAATCATGCAAACAATCATATCTCGGATGCTATCTTTATAGCCCCGTGACTTACGGATGTCAACACATCTCTGCAATCTAGTAAGATATTGGTGAAAGTTCTCACCTTGAAACTGCAACAACCTCAGCATCTCAAAAGTTAGTAGCAAGGGTGTTATGAACCGTAAGATAGGTTCACAACAAATTAGATGTATACAAAATTGATAAACACACAAAACAAAGAAATAAATTTTGATTACCCGGCAACGGCGCCAAAATTTGACAGGAGGAAACTGTCGTTGTTCCTATCAAAGTATAACTCAAACCTACAAACTAGTATAGTAAGCAAGTAAGAGGTCGAGCCCACAGAGAATCAAGTATTCCTAAGCAATGTATATTTATCAATTAGTAGAAAAGAGGGGTTTTGGTGATTGAAGATGATAAAATAAATTATAAACAAGTTAATAGAGGTAACAATTGAGAAAGTAGTTCCATCTAGAAATATCCACTTTAGTTTGACTAGTTGATCCTTGATTCTTCTTCAAGTTCTCTTTTCATCCTATTATTGTTCCTGTCCTGATCTTGTGTAAATTACTAGTCCTACGAGTCCTAGTAACCCTTACTAATTAGATAACCCTAACACGGTCAAGATTTAACCTAATAGTAGCATTAATATTAAGGATTAACCAGGATACATGCAACACCAAGCTAAGAGTCAGCATTTAACATATAATTGATTCTCTACACACCAGTTTAGTCCTACGAGTCCTAAAAAGGCATGATTGCTACCATCTGAATTGGTAAATAGATAGATCGGTGGCGTAAAGCCAGGTTGTTACAAAAGGCACGACCATACATAAAGTCATGCATAAAAAACTAACATCACCCATTTCCTACCACAAATCCTAACGCAGAAAAGTCAAACCTCACAAATCACTCGGCAACAAACAACTCGGCATGATTGCTACCATGGATTAAGGTTCGCTACGAGAAATCTACAAAATCCTAGCAATAATCTCTACTAGTTGCGCGGACTAGAAGAAATCAACAATATTCGCAAAAGAATCAATACGAATCAATAGGAATAGAACAAGAATAGAAATCTCACAACTTTATCAAACCAAAGCTTCAATCCATAGACGAAACGAAAGAGTTTAGCACTCCATGGCCATGGAGGCTCTTCTCTAGGGTTCTCTCAATTGATAGTCTCCAAGTGCATAAACTAATGAATTCGATCCCTCAAATAAAACCCTAAAACTTTCTTTAAAAGCCTCAAAAGAGTCGGCCAAATAATAATTCTAAAAACTAATTAAAGAGACAAAAAGTCCTTTAACAGATTCGGCACTTCTGCATAGGCCGCGGGGCAGCCAACCCAGGCCGCGGTGCGGCCAGGCGATTGCGAAATCCTTCGTCAGAAATATGGGCCGCGGGGCGGCCATTACTGTTCACAGACACTTTTCCTCTTCGAATTTGGTCTCGATGTCAACACGAAAGTTGTAGATCTCGGAAAGAGCTTTCCAACGCATGGTTATAATAGTCAATCGGACCACCGAGGCCTCCAGAAAGTGCGAAACAAGTTCAGCATGTCTGGCGACAACTTCTGCTTACTTGTTCTTCACTTAGGCTCTCTAACTTCGATTCCGCTCCCGGGCTCTTCACTTTTCCTCCTCCTCTTCACTCTTCCTTCATCCATGAGCCTCCTCATTCCTCGTCGGATCCACATATACCTGAAATAATCCATAAAAGCGTGTAGATTCCGACTCCACCAACAACACAAGTATAAATGCAAATCTAGCTTAACCTTATACGTTATGCACATCTAAATCATGCTAAATGCATCCTAATATGCCTACCTAAATGTGTGCTATCAATAACCTTATAACCCTACCATAAGAAAGGAGATGTCTGAGATATTCATAGGCAATAACCAAAAGAAAATTAATCAAAATGATGTGTGGAACATTCAGCACCAAATATCTCAGGTAGAAAATAATAACCTTATAACCCTACCATCAAGTACAGAAATAAAACAAACCTTGTTCAGTATGGCAGAAGACAAAACACCAGGTCCTGATGGATATGCCCCGGAATTCTATAAACAATATTGGAATATTATAGGCCCCTCTTGTTGCAGAGCTGTCAAATCCTTTTTCCATTCGGGTCAACTTCTGACTGAAATTAACCAAAGCTTCATAGCTCTTATCCCAAAGATTGATAATCCAACAACAATTAATCACTATAGACCTATTAGCCTTTGTAACACTATTTACAAAATAATATCCAAAATCATAGCAAATAGACTAAAACCAATCCTACCTAAATTCATCAACAATTTCCAATGAGCCTTTGTTGAAGGAAGATCAATTCAGGATAACGCTTTGATAGCTCATGAAATTTTTCATACCTCCCACAAACAAAAGGGTAAGAAAGGATGGATGGCTCTAAAATTAGATATGGAAAAATCCTATGATAAAATTAGGGATATTTGCATAACTATACACTTTTTTTTTACTTTGCAAAAATGACACTTTTTATTGGGATTTGCAAAAGTAGCATGTATGCTATTTGTGCAAATAAAAATGGGGAACGGCAAGGCCGATTGCAGGTCATCACAAGGGAGAGAGATGAGTGACCGGAGAGAGAGAGAGAGAGAGAGAGAGAGAGAGAGAGAGAGAGAGAGAGAGAGAGAGAGAGAGAGAGAGATGGGATGTTTTGGTGGGGGGAAATTGGCGCCAAAAATAGGAGAGAGATGAGTGTAATGATGGCCTATGGGAAAAGGTGATGGGAAAGGGGCTTTCCCTCCATTTGCAAAGTATAAAAATAGAGGAGGAGAGAGGACACTCTTTCTTTCTCCCATGGACAAAAGAGTTGGAGAAGAAGGCCACCATTGAAGAAAAATCCATCGGCATCAAGGTCTAGTTGCAGAGCATTTGTCGGGCTCATTCTTTGTTCGTGTCAGTGTTCTTTAACTTCCATGTCACCGAGGTTTCTTAGAAACTCTAATTCTTAGGCGTCACCGAGGTTTCTTCTCATGTTTTGTGACGGAGGGAAAACTTGTTGTTGATCCGTCAAAGTAAACTCAAACCTATAACTAGTATAGCAATAAGTAAGAGGTCGATCCACAGGGAAATTTGGTATACAAGTATGGTTTAAGTGCCAATTAAGTAACCAAAGAGGGGTTTTTTGAGTGTGTGAAAGATCCGTCTTTTCTCAAAGCGGATTAATGAAAGCAAAGTAAATGAATTTGATTTAAACAATTGTGAGAAGCAGTTCTACCTACAATTTTCCACTTTGTTTGGTTTGAAACGATCCTTGTAACTTCTTCTCGTCCTATTAAGTTTCCTATGAATTCCCTTGTCCCGACCTAATATAGTTACCAGTCCAACCAGTCCTAGCAACCTTTATCAATCGAACAATCCCTAAAGAAGGATTTAACCCAATTGATAGCTTTAAGTTCAGAGATTAGCCAAGGTATTTGCAGTCCCTAAAGAGGGATTTAACAACACATCCAACTTCCTACTTATTCAATTAGTTCAACCAGCCCTAAAGGAACAAGCTTGCTACTTAGGTTAAGGTTCACAACCAGGAATCTACAAAACCTTAGCAATTGAATTGATTCTAACTAGTCGGGCGGGCTAGATAGAATAAAACAATAGACATTCAAGCACAAAAAAGTTGAAGCATTCAAATATAGGAAACATGGAACGAGAATTAGAAACTCACAACCAATTCAAATAAAGCTTCAAATTGCAAGCAGAATAGATGAGTTTAGTTCCTCATAGAAGACATCGCTCAATCTCTAATTATCTGATAGAACGTAGAATAGAATAGAAGTTAATGAAAACTAATAATAATCGGCCTTAAAAGGTTCAAGTCGGCCAAAACAAAGCAAACAACTAGGTTCCATTTAACAATACGCGCCGTTTCGCTGACAAACAATGTGGCGGCCATGGCAAAGATGCGGCGGCCGCAGCATATGGCTGCTACTTAGACGTCTTTGGTTGCGGGAATGCGGCGGCCGCTGCATCGGCCTTTCACGGAAAATCTATCCCGAATTTGATCTTCTTGTCAATAGGAAAGTTGTAGTTATCTGAAAGAGTTTTCCAACGCATGGTCATAATAATCAATCGGAAAACCGAGGCCTCCAAAAAGTACAAAACAAGTTCAGCATGTTTGGCGACAACTTCTGCAGACTAGCTTGTTCTTCGTTTAGGTTCACTTCTTCTTCTCAGGACCTCTTGAGATCTTCATGTAAGCTTCTTCGATCAACTAGACATTTTCATCCAATGCGTTATCAACCCATGTCTCCTCCTCGGATCCACCATTACCTGAAATAATCAAAAAAAATTTGTAGATTCCGACTCCAACAACATAAAGAACAAATATGCAAATTATACTTAAACCATGCATGATATGCATCATAACTAAGCTAAATGCAACCTATTATGAACATCTAAATGCTTGCTATCCTTTAGCAAAAAGTAGATACCCATTAACAATGGTGCTGATCCCACTTTTCATTTGCAGGGGAAAACACCAAAGTATGTGTCACTCTCATCTTCAACGGTCGTTGGTTGTTCGAGGGTGTCGGGTGGGTGTATTCTGGTGAGACCGAGCGCAAGAATATGATCATTGAAGAGGGCATCGACTTCGCCTCTCTGAATAAACTAATCAGGCTCAAGGTCGGCCATGATTCTTCATATGAAGATTGGCGGTTGTCTTACATGCCAAAGGCGGAAGAAGCGGGTCATCCGATAACGATAGGTGATGATGACAACCTTGAGGATTTTAAGTTTCTGAACTCGAAGTGTGGGGAACATCCATGGCCCATGGCGATATATGTTGGTCTAGTGGTGAAAGAGAGCCTTGAAGTATCGCAACCCGGCGTCGGGGAAGAATGCTTGAGTGGGCCATGTAACTCCCAAAAGGTGGACAACCTGGAGGCATAAGGTAAGGCACAACCAAACCTTGTGTTTGTAGATGTTCGGTTATATGGGGGAGAAGGGGTTAGCAAATCAACAGGGAAGAGCAAGGATATAGGGGTGAAAGACAAGGTTGATACGGGATTTCGAAGGGGTGACAAGGATATATGTGCAGGTGACAAGGTTAAGGGTCTAGAGGTGATCCTCTTGGGTGAGGTGATAGGGAAGAGTCAGGAGCACGCTACTGACAGGGGGTTTGGAACTGGTGACAAGCGTTTGTGTGAAGGTGACAAGGGTGAAGGTCCGGAGTTGATCCACTTGGGTGAGGTTATAGGGAAGAGTCCGGAGCACACTACTGACAGGAGGTTTGGAACTGGTGACATGAACATTTATGAAGGTGACAAGGGTGAGGGTTTGGATGTTATCCAATTTGGTGACACAGACTCCTCCTCCGATGACACGGTAAACTGTCAAGGTGACAGGTATCAGGGGTTGTAGGTCATATACATAAGCAGTCATGAGGAGGATGAGGACTTCGACGTTGGAGTGAAGCGGGAAGAAGTTTGGGATGATTTTGACTGCGGGATTTGGAGGACGACCCGGGTATGAGGGTGTCGACGGAGGGGGACGAAGTTGAGGATGAGGTGAGGAGGGAACTTGAAGATTGGGTTCCGAGGTCCAGCATATCCCCACCTACGATGGAGAATGTTGAAGCTATGGTGGAAAGAGCCTATGAGAGAGAGAGAGAGAGAGAGAGAGAGAGAGAGATGGGTTCACCGAGACTCGAAAGGACCTCGTTCCCGAGCAAGTACAGAAAATGACGAAGTCCCGGTATGGAGTCTCGTGTAGCTACTGGAAGGCACGAAGGGCATGACTGGCGGCGAAGGGAGGTGAAGCATGGGACCGACGAAGACAGCTACCGAGATATTATTCCATACTTGCACATGTTGGAGCAGACTAACCCCGGGACATATACTAGGTTAGGGCTAGACTCATCCCAAAGATTCAAGTACGCATTTGTTAGCTTCGAGGTATGGCGCAAGGCGATCCCCTACCTTTGAAAGGTAAAACTGCATGTCAGTACTATGATATTGCATGTCACCCTATATAAAGTACCATGTCACCTAACCAGCTGGTATCGATATCCATGTCCAAGTGATTTTGGTGGACGGGAGTTTCCTCAAAGGGAAGTTCAGGGGCACGCTTCTCTTTGCCATAACCCAAGATGCAGACCACAGTGTATAGCCAATCGCGTTTGCGATTGTCGATGGTGAGAATCACGGGTCATGGGGTTTCTTCTTCAAGAACATGCTACATGTCGTCGAGGATGCACCGGACGTAATGTTTGTCTCTGATCGGCATCTTAGTATCGTCAAAGGTTTGAGGGACCACTATGTGTTTGCCAAGCAAGGAGCCTGCCAATGGCATCTATTTCAGAATGCGAGATGCAAGTAGAGGGGGGTCACGGGCCTACAAACGTTGTACTTCAAGGTGGCGAAGGCGAAGGCGCTACAATATATTAACGACGAACAACTTTAAGTGTTTGAACTCCGTGTTCAAGGAGCGTCGCGACCTACCCATCACAACCCTGATTGATGTTATCATCAAAACAGTATCCAAGTGGTTTTACGAGCGACGGGAAAAAAGCACCAAATCGGGTTCGTCGGTGACTGATTACATTCAAGGTGAGCTCAAAACGAACTTTGCGTTGGCAATATGAATGGATGTCAGAGGGCTCAGTGCACACGAGTACACTGTCCGCAGAGGGTCCTCCTCCTGGGTTGTGAACCTGAGTGCCCGGACCTGCACATGCAAGCGGTTTGACATTGACCAGTTTCCATGCCCGCATGCCATAGCCGCTGCCAAGTTTTGAGGTACCAATTTCTTCTCTCTCGTGAATGACTTCTACAAAGTCGCAGCATGGAAGGCGTGTTACGAGAATGTGCTATATCCGCTTCCTCCAAGAGCAGATTGGCGAATCCCCCCCCCCCCCCAGCCATGTCCAGCGCGGTGTGTCTCCCCCCGGACGTGAAGCGGCGCCCTGGTCACCCTAAGACTTGTCGATACCCATCTCGGGGAGAATTTCACCGTTTCAAGCGCCGTCGTTCGTAGATGTGTTCCTCCATTGGTGGTCCAACACCTTACCTCAGCAGCTGGGTCTTCTTTTGCATTTGTAGTTTGGAGTCAGTGGTTGGACCATTCTCCGTCTAGGTTATTTTGTGAATGGGTTAAGTACTTGGTAGTCTAATTAGGTTGCATGCACATATGGCAAACTCTAGGTACGTGGTTGAGCACTTCGCTTTACTTTTGGAAATGAGTTATATACTACAGGTAAGTGGTAAAGAACTTTGTAGTACTTTTGGGGATGGCTTCAGGAAATAACCCCTGTCACCGCCTTTGTATTACCGTGTCAAGTTAAAGGGGTTATCATGTCACTGATTTGAATTTGATGTTTGACATTTCGGTGGTTAACACTTTGATAAGGAAATCACCCTTGCATTGGTACTTGTTTCAGCTGATATTTACATTTCTGAGTGTTTGTGCTAGTCAACAACAACAACAACAACAACAACAACAACAACGTGCCCAGTATGTCCCGCTTGAAGCAGGGTCTGGGGGGTCGAGTTGTACGCACCCTTTTCCCGACTAGGTCGAGAGGGTGTTTCCTAGTGACCCAAGACAAGTCCTCGAAAACAGGACAAGACTCCACACCAGAGACAAGTCCTAGTGAGTGTTTGTGCTAGTCGTGTAAGGAAATCACCCTTGTCACCATATTGAAATAAGGGACACGAGAATTATGTAATTTGACATGGGATTCCAACTTAGGTGACACGGATGATTTCCTTACAACATATAACCAAAGTTTCGAGCATGACAACGTAGTCAACCACTTCCTAACAAATATCGTAAAAATATAATAACATTCTACAACACATAACCACCGACGAAAGATAAAGAAAGCAACAATTTTGTCAAGACAATTAGGTGGACATGAACATAATCAAATATCCAGACAAAATCACCCCCTAATTATTAAATCTGTCTGCGAGTGTTTCACGAGCAAGTGTTCATGTCACCTTAGAGGTAACTCTTGTCACCCAACAACATAACCCATGTCATGAATGTCAGTTGGCTTCTCCCAATACTCCTACAGTACCCGTTTATGACAGGGGTTATTCTCCACTCTGACATTCTGGGTTAAAGGACCCGCAACCCTCCCTCGCTCATCTTCAACCTCCCTCGCTCTTCTCTGTCAATTCCCCAGATCCCCATACCCCTTTTACCCCATATCTCTATTTCCCCTTATCCCCCAATTCCCCAGATCTCCGTTAACTCAAATCCCTAATTTCCGAATGTTCTCCATTCCCAAATTGCATTCCTTTGAACAAAACAATGGAAGATTTTAAATTAAGTGGGGAAGATTGCAAATTAAGTGAAGATTCAGAGTAGCTGAGAAGGGAGACGGATTTCAAGAATAATTTGTGTTGTACCTGTTTTCCGGCGCCTTCCTCTCTGGTACGGGCTTCTCCGGCGTCTTCCTCCCTTGTCCTATGTCGTATGTTCACAGCGGTCGGTGTGTTCCTCCCTTGTTTCCTTTCAATTCACAGCGGCCTCCCTTCTTGTCCTCTATTAATATTCACTCTCTCTCTTTCCCTTGTGGTGGTGGTTTCACTAGTACAGATTTAACGTATGTCGGGGGTTTTTTAATGAAACGGTCAGGTGTTTTTGGCCTCCTTTTATTCGCTCTCCTGACAGATATCTCTTAGGGGTTTTATAAAAACTCCCGAGAAAAAGCGTTCGGTCAGGTGTTTTTAAAAAAACTCCCGAGAGACCTTGTTTCCCAACCAGCCCCCAAGCACACATGTTGCGGGAGTTTTTAAAAACTCCTGAAAGAATATGTCGGCGGTTTTTTAAGAAAAACTCCTGAGAAAGTATAATAATATTACCCACCTAATTTTTAAACTTTCTCGGGAGTTTGTTTAAAAACCGCCGAGACATGTCTGTTTTTTATTTTAAAATACCGATTATAATTTTGCTGCTACCATAACCTGTCATGTCTGTTTTTATTTTAAAACCTGTCATGCGAAATTAAAAATAGCTGCTACCATAACCAGGAAAAATAAGACCCCTCAAAATCGTTCTTCATTTCAAAATCTAATCATCACAAAAGCAATCATCACAAAAGCAATGTTATCACGAACCGAAGTAGACCACTACTACTAGCTTTCAAATCTCTAGCTAGACATAAATTTCTAAAATTTCAACTATTGTCATAGTGGGAAACAAAAAATGTCTAGATAATATGCACTAATGTAAATCACTAATAAAAGATATTTCCTAAGTGTGTATCAGAGACTTGCGCAGTTCAGTATCAGGCACAGTCCACTGGGAGTGCCGCTGATGAAGCTCCTCAAACATCATGTTGAATCCTTTGAAACTGTTGGCGCAGTGTGAGAAGCATATCATGAATTCACAACCTTAAAACTAGTAGCAACAATGGAGTCTAAAACACAACCTTTCTTTGATTGATGATCTTGAGGCTCCACTGCTGTTTCCACCATCACCCGGAACTGAGCCAGCAAGACTTCCTCCACCTGTGCTAGAAGTGTCAAGCCCTGAGCAGGGAGACACTGCAGAATCTGCACCGACATACATACGAGAGACATTCTTCAGTTCAATCATAGCATAAAGCATTAGGTTGGCTTGCTTGCATACAAGAAACATCTTTTCGTCTAAGCTTTTGGTCTCTGTGTGCATTCACATGATGTGACAGACCAATTAGAGATCATTTTGAAATCCATATTCGTCAGCAAAGAAAAACAAATTTTTAGGAGTTGAGTTTCCGAAGGTACCTTAGCCCATGCAATTCTTTTATACTGATTTGCATGTTGTTGTACTACCCTTCTCTTTCTCTGGCACCCCATCATCACTAAAAAAACATTTGGCTTCAGACCTGAAAGTAAGAGCACATGGGAGTATAAGAACACATCCTAAAAGAAGAGAAATAGTCAGCGAAAGGGTAAGCGGCGAATTACCTACGAACAGATCTCACAATATAGTGGATATTGTTCATAAGGAATATTTGAGTCAAAGCAGGGTCTTTATACTGCTTGGACTTTGCATCGATATTGTTTTGGAGGGCCTGCATTCTCCGCATGGTCACGGACCCCGAATCTGGATTTGGCTTTTCTCCCCTTTCTAACTCCTTGAAAAGTTCTTCCAAGGTTATACGGTAACTATTAATCATAACACAATACATTGATTCCAGTTAAAAAGTTAATAGAAAAAATTGACAAGACTCCAAGACCAAGGAACATAGTTTGAACTAATAAAGGCTTCAGAGTAGGAAATAAACTTACTCAAGCAGCAACTTCAAGTAATTAATTACGTAGCTTGTTAGCGGATGAACAGTTCCATCAGCGTTTGAAGTTCTGCTTGCATCTTTCTCAATTACCTCTTCGAAACAGTCAAAAGTTTCTAAGGCAGTGTCAGCAAGACGTTTTGTGAAGCCAGAAGCCGCTTTCCGCATGCCAGTACAAGGGCCACCGCAAAAAACTGTTTGAATCTACCACGAGAAGAAAGATTAAATTCAGTCCACTTATTCGCTTTAAAACAGAAAGGAAAATCAAGTTGTTCACTAGTGATGAGATATTCCAACTATTTATAGAATAGAACAATATTATTGCATTCGATGATTTAACAAACAGAAAAATTGTCATCTTCTGATTCTAGAATGATATAACTAATATAGATAGACTAACTACATAATCCTGCGTGGCAATAACTCCTGTGGTATCAATTTAGTTGGCAGCACATGTATCCATATAGGGTAAACTACACTATTCTTTTGAAGAACAAGGTAGATAAACTCGAGAAGGGTATTAAGTTGATCATTTATCTAGACAAACTTTTACCTCTGAATGCAGCTCTCTCATTGTTTAATACATTTAAAGAAGACCAACAAGCTTTTCAGGGGATCTCTTGCTCCTGGTAATAGCATCACCAAAACTGAGCAGCAGTTGAAAACTGCTTTCACTGACTTCAACAAAGCATTGATCCCTCAATGAATCAATGCTTTCAAACACTTGATTACAGATTTTTCTTTCAGCAATAAAGAGAAGTTTGACCTGAAAAAAAAAGAAGCAAAATCATCAATTACAGAAGTTTATAATATATATTTATGTGAATATAAAAGTACGACTTTCGGTGTGATGCTTACGACAACTTGCATGAAGTTCATCCAATGCCCAAGCTGCACAATCGCACAGCAGCACACATGTTCAATCGAACAGCAGCAACATATTCAATCAGCACCACAACACGCGAACACCAATCAGAAGGATGGCAAACAAGCTGCAAACAGGAGGCGAATTGAAAAAAAAACAGCAGCACAGTAAACGAACAAGACAGGAGGCCTATTAGTGAAGTTATCCTCAGCTGTAAAAATCCTATCACTCCAGCCATGAGATGCTTTAAGATTATAAAGTTATAAAATAGAAGACAATTTCTTAAACTTTGAGCATGATGGATATAGCGGTTCTTTAGCATCACTACATTAGAACTTCACTAGAACTTAGCGTGTCAGAGGTTCAATTATCCCTTTTTAAGCTACTAGATGCATTTTGTTCTAAACTCATAAATCATGAAAGTATTCAATGAATTAAGGAAACAAACACATAAACAAAGAAATATTCAATGAAACCAAAAAACCAAACATAGCAAACAAAAGCAATCTACACAACGCAATAGTCATAGAAGCTCTCTCAAATGCCCAAATCAAGGTAAAGTAAATGAGTTCTCTCAAATCCATTGAAGAGTGGGCGCTGATATCAGCAAAAGAGGCGGCACAATGTTAAAAACACAAGTCTTAGTAGAAAAATCATAAAAAGAAAATGTATAAAAAAAAAGTTTTTGGTTAGAAAAAGAAAAGCGCCTCAATGCATGAATCTTACATTCATTGACGGAAAGAAAGCAAAGCCAATAAATGAGAGCATTCATTCAGATGTACCGAAAAAAAAACCATATAAAATAAGAAAAGTTACTTGTCTTGTTTAACATGAGTAAATGAAGAAAAGTAAAGAAGCGGACTTTAAATAATTTTCTTTAAAAGGCTTAATCAATTTAAACTAAATAAGTTTGCTCAAATCCAGTTATAACATCGCTATGAGCTAGAATATGTAACAACGAAAGAAGTTTCCGACACATTCTTACTAAAGCCGAGAAATAAGTTCATTCGTCAAATTATTAATCCAAAAAAGGAGACTATTTTTAACAAAATTTACCAATTAGACAAGCAAAAGCCAATAAATAGAGCTCAAAATTTTCAGCATTGGTAATAGCATATAGTTGCGTGAATGTTTCCCGGTTTCCTTCCTACTTGACATTAAAAGGCTACAAACAGATAAACACTAGTGATAATAATCAATAGTAAAAGAGGAAACGAAGAACACCTTAGTTTTGCCTTGGATTAGCACAACCTTCATTTGAAGCATGATCTCATCAAACATCCAATCAGCCACCTTAGCTGCACAAAATAACACCACCTCTTGAGGAGATAGAATATAAGTTACAAGTAAACTTTCAAAGATTAAAATATATAACCACCAAAAATTTTGGATGCATGAATACTGCCATTAAAAGTGTAAAATAAAGATAAAATTGACCGGAATGTGCCGTCAGTAGAGTGTATAATGCCTTTAAAAGTGTCAGATATCCAAAATCTTGGTGTGAATTCATTCAAAGAAAAAATACAGGTTGTATGAATTGTTGCCCCTTCAAAAATGTTTCTGGACATATGAATACATGAGGAATGGGGTTAAAATTAAACAATCAACTTTTCCTTACTGTTCAAAACTTTCCCAACTTGTCTCCATCGCCGTTCTTCCCTATTAAGTACCTTTTGCATGAATGGACAAGGAAATATTTAGAAAGAAACAAGCTAGGGTACATACACTCATACACGAGAAAAACTCACGAATCCAAGTGAGTTGAATGCATACGCATAGCGGCGTTGGAATAGGTTTACCCAACCATCACGTGCCCTCCATTTACACTCTCACCCATTGCCTACAGGTTAAGCAGGATCCGTTAGAAGAATATGACATAGAAATGAGAACAAAAGCAAAGGACAAAGAATGTGAAATGAGAAACCTACCGGAAATGCAAGGTCCAGCAACGCTGTCTGGTTGCTGCCCAATTCTGTAAACAGTAGACCACCAAGTTGTGACTAGTGGTTATGAAAAGAGTTTTGATAATAATAATTAAAAAAAAAAGTTAAAACATTATGTGCTTAAAGGTAGAAAATACACCACACTGAAAAAATAGGAAAAAAAGAAAATACAAAAAGTAGAAAACCTTTTCTTTCCTGTTATCCATCTAAGTGTGTGAGGCAATTACAACTAAGTTCTCTGGCAGATTATCAAACTTACTTTTCAGGGCACTATAGGCATCAGAATTCCCCGTCATGAGCTTCTCCATATGTTTTAGGAACAAAATTGATGGTACATTTTTACTTTCACTCTTTGCAACCTGTTATGAACCAATTTAGTCATCTGATGAAGAAAAACAATCATTCTGCCTCAGGAGAGCATCTCACCAAATAAAAAATCATCACTTGCATGTTTATCATTGTAATCACTAGTGGATGGGCTTTCCAAGGACAGTAGATTAGCTGCAAACCAAGTTTCACATAACTGCCAGGTTAGTATAACAGAAACAACAAAAGAAAAACAATCACAAACATATAATTCACAAGGACACAGCCTAACTTCAAACGTCTAGAAGCATCTATTCAAAACCGAACTACGAAAAGCACCTGAGCAAAAGAAACCACGATTCTCTTCACAATGACCAGCAAGCTTTCCAAGGACAGTAGATTAGCTGCAAACCAAGTTTCACATAACTGCCAGGTTAGTGTAACAGAAACAACAAAAGAAAAACAATCACAAACATATAATTCACAAGGACACAGCCTAACTTCAAACATCTAGAAGCATCTATTCAAATCCTTTGCCTGATGTGAAAAAGACAGGAGGCCGAAACAACAATCAGAATAAACGAATAAGACAGCAGCACACTAACAGCAGCAGGAGGACAAAACGAAGACAGGATCAGAGGTGAATTGAAAAAACCGAACAGCAGCACAATCGAACAAGACGAGTGCGAATCGAAGACAACGGGATGATGGAAAATACAATGAATGAAAATAGGGGTGAAGAGGAACACGTACCGCAACTGTTGTGGGTGAAGAGCTCGAACGACGAAACCTTTTGCGGCCAGAGAACTTGAAGTCGACGAACAGCAAAATCGCCGAGCCCTGGTGATGCGAACAGCAAAACCGTCGAGCCTCCTCCGCAATTGACGGTCCAATTTCGAGATTGTCACCACCGATCGTCCTCTTCAAGCATCGATTGACATTGATCAACCTCCAAGAGCTATCTCCAGTACACGATCAGTTTTAGGGTTTTCTTTCGGATTTTTCTAAGTCGAGAAAGAACCGGAAATTATTTTACAATATATATCGGGACATTATTAAAAACCTCCTGAGAGAAACTAACCTTTCTAGTGGGTTAAATATTGACTCCTAATAGAGTATATCCGATTTTTAATTAAAAAAAAGAAATACACTTCTATCAGGAGTTTTTTATAAAAACCCCTGTGCGAAAATCCTCTTTCAGGAGGTTTTTAAAACTCCCGATAATTTTGTCCTGATAAATGTTAAATCTGTACTAGTGTTTTATTCCCCAACTGCAATGAATGCAAGTTGGTGAAAGTTACATTGTTTTCTTTTCTTTTGTTTACCTTTTTTTTTCGAGAGAGAATATTTGGTTTTCCTTTTTTCTATTTTTTAAAGTAGGTATAACTAACTGTGCAACCAACTGCCACCTTGAAAGATTCCTTTTCGATTCTCGTTTTGTTGTTTTGTCTCAGTATCGGGTCACGTCTTTGCATGCACGTGTCACTTCCAGGTTTTTTCGTGTCAATATTCACTCTCTCAAATTCCTACGTATAGTCTAAATGAGTCATGTCATCCCTTTTAATCCTCGTGTCATGTAACAAGATCTACCTTGTTACCAAATTGGATTGATTGTAGAACGTACCAAGTGCACCCATGTTCATACCTACACTACCAAGTTTAACAAAATACATGTCCACATACCTAAACCACCAAATTTGGATCGATTAGACACGAACATGTATGGCCAATATACGTTCATGTCCACATTCGACAACTACCAAGTTTCGCAAAATATCCAAATGTCCTACTTCAACTATTACAGGAGGGTGTTCTCATTGGAATCAAGTGTTCACAACAAACATTCACGAGGCACTCCAAAGTCTAGCATCCGAGTCGACCATGGAAGACACCAACAGCTAGCATCTGCCGGTATGCCTCAATATATATGTCGTCCAATCCATCGAAGGTCGGGGCGGTCTCCAGCAGGAGCTGCATGAATCTAATGGTGTACGGGCCACAATCACCGCTGCAATGAGGAACAATCCGTCAGAACTAGGACACTAATTCCACATCCAATGAAACAATATTGAACCATGGGAACCAACTTACCTTAGCTTGTTCTGTGGAAGCCCCATGTCCCGGCGAATTGCAAATGGCGTGGGGACCTTATCCGCATACTTCACCTTCAGATCGGGGTGTGCCCACATGATGATAGGGATGAGGCTTTTCACCGGCATTAAGGTGGGCTGGAGCTGGCGTTCCGTCACGATGTGGACATCGCAGTCATACCGCTGTGCCCAACCAAGCTCGGGGTGTCTTCAGGGAGGTGAGGAACTCCTTCGTCACATCCGCACCGCATGCTGACTTGCGCACCTCCACGTCCCAACTGCACGGTAAGTTTATGTCAGGTATGGTGGACGTTCAACTATATACCTTCGTCGTCTATTTAAGAGTAAGACACAGAAGTTACGTACCTTGCGAGCCAACTTGTCAAGGCATCGTTGTCCGTCGCGGACACAATTCCTAGCGCAACCGCATCAGCGGGAACACTGGCTACCTTCTGAGCTTGCAGTTTCTTGGCCGGGGGAGCCACCTCCTCTCCAGCACCCTTCCTCATCTTCTTCGCCCCCTTAGATGCATACATCTGGGCTACCCGGGGCTTCGCCGTATCGTCACCTTCGGTTTTCTTTCCCTCGTCATCAAGACCAGACCCCTAGACACCAGCCTCTCCCAACTACAAAGATATCAAACTTCAGCTAAGGCTAAAACTATCCCTTGTCACATAACAGACAAACCCATGTCACTACACCCCTGTCACTCAAGTCGAAACGCATGTCAACCCTTATGAATCGGAAGCCTATAACCAATACCTCAAACCTCCTTCAATCGCCCACCTACGACATCCACATATCCCAATTTCCACACCTCGTCATTTCCCCTTTTCCACCTACTACCACAACAAAATTTGGAACCCTTCTCTCCGAATTGGAAACCCCTGTCACCCAATTCGAAACTCAAACTACCGATTTCCCCTATCCATAGTTCCCCGACCATTGCCCTAACCCAATTCGAAAACCCCTATCAGCCAATTGGAAACCCTAACCACCGATTTCCCATTTCCATACCCGAAAACCACCCATGCCACCACGAGCCACCATTCTCCATACACGAAAATCACCACCATGACCCACCATTTAGGCCACCATTGCTGTAACCCCTTCACCAACTGCTTCACCAACCCACACCCGTGCACAGTACCAGCAAAGGGAGAAGAGGAAGACCGAGGGGCGTACCTGTGTGCTCTTTCGTCGGCGTTCGTGGGTGTTGTGTAACCTCCGGCGACAGTGGACAATCCCGCTCTCTCTCCTTTGCTGTTCGTCTCTCTCTCGGTGTCTCTGCAACTGCAGGCTCAAGAAACCGCTCTCTCTCTCTCTCTCTCTCTCTCTCTCTCTCTCTCTCTCTCTCCCTCTCTTTGTTATTCGGATTTTTTGAAATGAGAGAGAAGAGTGTGATGGGATTGTGTATTTAATAACCCTCCCTTATTTTCTCCTTCCCACCCTCTCTCTCTCCTACTAGCCCATGATAGGCCTATTTTATTTTTCTTTTTTTTTGGTCAAAAATAGATTGGAATAGCCGGTTTGGGGGGGGGGGGGGGCGTTTACTTGCACATTTGTGCAAATTTGGGAAAAAGTTGGTAGTTATGCAAATTTTCCCACACATGTGGTATTTTTGCAAACTTTTTTTTATGGCATTTACTACCATTTCCTCATTAAATTAACTGGAGTTACATCAAGGCAGTCTGGGAAAAGTTTGGCTTTCATCCTACTTGGATAAATTGGGTCATGAAGTGTATTACTACTACTTCCTTCTCTTTTCTTGTTAACAACACTCTTGGGACCCAATTTAAGCCTAACAGAGACATAAGACAAGGAGACCCCCTTGCCCCTTACATCTTTGTACTTGTCACGGAAGGCCTATCCAAAGAATTACATAAAGAAGCTCTATTTGAGGATGCTATGATTGGCATCAGATTAAAAAAGAATGGCTCTCCAATCCCTTTCTTAACCTTTGCTAATGGCACAATCATATTTGCAAGAGCGGCACATACCAGCTTAAACACAAATCAAAATGTAATAAACAACTTTTCAAACCTCTCAGGTCTAACGATTAATTACAACAAAAGCTCGCTTCAATGCTCAAAAAATGTGAATCCCAATCTAATTAAAAACCTATCCACCCATATGAGCATCCCCATAGCCAAAACCATTGAAAAATATCTAGGTATACCTCTAGTCAATGGCCGAGTTAAGAACTGTGTCTTTGATGATGTTGTAGACAATCTAAGAAAACAACTAGCTAAATGGAAAGCATCAAACCTGTCTCAAGCTGGGAGAGTGGTGCTCATCCAATCAAATTTGAGTTCGAAAACCAATTACCTTTTGCAAAATTTCTTACTCCCAAAAGGTATTTTAAATAAAATTGATCAAGTCAATAGAAACTTCTTCTGGAATAAATCCCAAATGGATAGATACACCCCTCTTATAAGTTGGGATCAAATCTGTAAACGAAAATCTTAAGGAGGTCTAGGCATTAGGAAAGCGGGAGATCTCAATACCTGTTTACAAATGAAACTCCTTTGGAAAATATACAATAATGAAGATAGTACCTGGGTCAAACTTATCAAAGAAATATACTTACAACAAGATAATATAAGAAACTTTACTGGCAAAGATACCTCCTGGCAATTTGGTAGACTACTGTCGCTAAGGCAAAATTTTGAAAGTGGACTTCATTGGATTGTTGGTGATGGTTCAAGTATCCAACTATGGCATGATCAATGGATTCCTACCGTAAATCTAAAATCCTATATGGGCTCTCATGACCCTTCTATGAAAGTCAGGAATCTCATCATGGATGGCAAGCCTTGGAATCAAAATCTCCTTAATCAAATGTTCCCCCGCGAGATTTTTCATAGCATTCTCGCAATCGAAATTCCCTCTTACTAGACCCGGGACAAGTTGATCTGGAAGCCAAACCCGCAAGGAGTTTTCTCAACAAGATCAGCACGGAAAACCCCAACTAGGCATGAGCAGGATATGCACTCTTGGATTTGGAGACTAAAGTTGCCACCACGGATCAAGAATTTTCTCAAGAATATCAAAATAGATGCCCTCTCGACAGCTGTCAGGCTAAACAGGTATGTTAATAGAGTTCCCATTCAATGCTCCCTTTGTAATCAAGCAGATGAAGATGCAACTCACATGCTCACGAGATGCACCTTTGTTCGAGAAGTTATAGCCCAATACGAACAACAAACAGATATGTACTTTTATGGAATTAACAACCTGGGAGTTATCCAGGAAAACCTAGATGATATTGCTAGAGCTAATAACAAGTTCGAAGATCTTGCCTGGATATGACAAACTATTTGGGAAGCTAGAAATGAGTTAATTTTTAGGCAAAAGAAACCAAATGGGATTGCTATGGTGATCTAGAAAATAAAACAATCTATCCTTGACTGGTCTATTGGTAACGGCAATGTAGGTAAAGATCAAAAGAACGGGAATAGAAGAACTACTGCTAAGTGGAGCAGACCACTTAAAACTATCTACAAGCTTAATGTAGATGGTTCTGTTAACCAATCTGGCAAATGCTAGATTGGAGGAATCACCAGGGATTTTGAAGGTCAGATTGTTAATATATTTCATCATGAAATTATGGAAGGCTTAATTATTCAGACAGAGGCCTCAGCGATGTTAACAGGACTCAAACAAGCAAAGGACAAGGGACTTGGGAAGATCATCATTGAAAGCGATAACCAAATTCTTGTTAAATATGTTAACAGACAGCAACTGCCAAGGTGGGAAGTAATGCGTCATACAGAAGAACTCATCATGTTACTATCGGCATTTGAGCTTGCAGAAGTTCGCCATATTTATCGAGAGTCAAACATGGCAGCAGATTATATAGCTAGGAAAGAAATTATCTATAATTTGCAGTCTATTCCCTACCATAGGGATTTTTGTAAAATCATCCTTCAGGATGATCCAGGAGCTAAGTATATGTAAGGTAACAGCTCTGAATATTTGCCTACTGTAAAAAAATATATCATACCTTGTAAACAATTGGGGAAAATTGTGATTAAATTCTTCCAAAATTATATCCATATATAAAATAATTGGGGAAAATATATTAACGAAAATTTAATTCCATGAGTTGATAACATTTACACGCGCGGCTAAATATTATTTCAATTTACCCAACACATTTTATCTTCTTGATAATGGTAAAGTTATTGATAAAGTTATTTAAATATTAGTATGACCCTAAGTATTATTTCAATTTCGACAAAACTTTTTATCTTCTAAAAATATGTTCATATTGATGAAGTTATTGATTAAGTTATTTAAACAGTATGACCATGTAATATGTTGATAAAGTTATTATCTTCTAAAAATATATTCATATATAGAGAAAATAGATAAAATCTTATCTTATATAATAGTCTTTAAAATTAGTTAATATCTTCTAAAAATATATCCATATCTAATCAAACTGGGTCAAATTTTATCTTATACATATATAGATATATTGATTAAATTGAGTTAGAATAAAAATTTATCTTATGTATATATTTTAAAATTAGTTAACATCTTCTAAAAATATATCCATATCTAATCAAGGGCCAAATTTTATCTTATGCATATATAGATACATTGATTAAATACAGTTGGAATAAAATTTTATTTTATAATTTTTATAGAGTTAGGATAAAATTTTATCCTATGCATATATTGATTATTTCAAAAATTCGTGATTGGTTCATACGACTACGATTAAAGAGAAGCTGCCATGTGTCTTAGACGACTTCTCCTTTATTATATATAATACATATTTGTATCTAATGAAATTGAGTCAAATTTTATCTTATACATATAATATAGATATATTGATTAAATATAGTTAAAATAAAATTTTATCTTATCCATATATTGAATATTTCAAAATTTTATGATTGGTTTATACAACTACGATTAAGGAGAAGCCGTCATGTGTCTCATGCGACTTATCCTTATAACGACCCGGATATAAATACCCGAGTTACGTTTCGAAGGTCGGATACCTTCGTTCGGATCTTGCAATCCAGGTACACGGGTCGAGGTTTCAAACCTCTGTAAACATTAGTAATTAAAGCGGGGATTTCGAACCCCAAAACCATCGGAGGGCCATTGGGTACCCTTAACCTTTCCTAAGGACTAAGTCGCGGAAATTCGTTTAAGGAAAGCGGATCGGAAAATCAAAGTAAAGTACAACTTGCCACGACGGGGCCGGGTCAAAACCAAAACCATAGATCATAATCAAATATCACTTAGCCAAATTAGCGGGTTAGACCGGTTCTTCGCTTTCGCACAGGAGGATTCCCCGTCATAGAAGCATGGAGCAAGCAAGGAGCAAGTACCTAGCACTATCCACGACGCCTATGGGCCCTAAAGACCGCGCTGAGGCCATATAACATGCCTATACATAGAATAAAGGATGTTCTAATGCAGTACGGAATGTAAACACGCAAGTCATGCTTATTAGGATATATAAATATAAGTGTAGACATACAATAAAGGCGCTCAAAGAATGCCAAAGTGGCATATCCCCATATCTCTGTATTTCCCTTACCCACTCCGAGGTAGGGCGCTTGGCCTTAGCCGAACCGTAACAGATATATTCCCGTACACACTCCGAGGTAGGGCGCTCGGTCTATGCCGAACCATACAGAGATATATACAAATCATGCTCATCGAATCGATCGGGGATCGAAACGGTATCAAACACGAATGCCCCCATGACCCTAGCAAAGACTCTAAGACTCACAGATAACGGTCGTTCTATTTTCAAACACAACAAGTAATCAAATGCTCACTCACAAATGCAATCCTAGCATTATACTACATGGCATGCTTTCATCATATGCAACACATACACACTATATGACACATCAGGCAGGAGGTCTGAGTTGCTGAGTAAGCTCCCGTAGGATACTTACATGGAGGCACGCAGAATCCAAGCAATCAACACCAATAGCAATTAATGTCCAACATATCACAAATCACCTAACATATATATAAATATGCATAAGTCTATCTAAATCACACAAGGCGCCCTAACTATCATACATAACTTCACATATCCCATTTCAGATCATTCCGTCTTATCTCACCATATATCACATATCATTTCATGTTCATCTCATCTCAACATATAATATCTCATCCATCATCTCATCTTGCATCATCGTATAACATTTCATATCTTATTTAAAATTCACATGATTCTCAAGCAGGATACATCAATAAATTCACCGAGTTAAATCAAATAAATCATTTTCCCAAAGTTATCCAAACTTTTAAATATAATCTCAAGTTAAGTCAACTGATATTCAAAACAATTTCTCAAATCATACATGTCCAAAATGAGAGAAAGTATCAATTTTTCTAAGTCAATCCAAACTCTTGTTTTATCAAAATATTCCGGCATTTTGGTATTTCAAACAATAAATCATTTAAGAGATATTTCTAAAACTTGAAAATCTATTTTTAAATAATATTCCAAGTATTACATAACTAAATAAAATATCAAAGCCAATAAATCCAAGCCAATAAATCACTTTACAAATTCCTAATGTCACAAATTTAAACATCACTGATAAGACATATTTTGATAAGCATTATAGAGTAGTTTTAGTTGCGTTTCATAGGTGTTTGGTTATGTTTTAGAGTTAATTGCATATTATGCTCTTTTAGTGGTAAAGTTTAGAAACTATGCTATTTTATTGGATTTATGCAGTTTCGTAGACCCAACATAGTGAGAAGCTTCGGAGAGACCGAAGAGAATGTCCAAAGAACAAGGAACAAGTTAAGGAAGGATTATAAGGCGATTTGGAAAGCTAAGGAACACAAGAACATGAGCGGAAATGGAGCACATGGAGAAATCGTCTCTTTAAGGATCTGAGAAGTTGGATTCCGCTTCTGAGTTCTTCATAAGAGTTGTATTCCTCGAAAAGAGCATTCCAACGCATATTCATATGCGTCAATCTGATGAACGACGACTCCAGAAAGTGCGTTACAAGTTCAGTTTGTCGAAGATGTCAACACTGCATAAGCGGCGCCCGCCGTGGTTTAGGCGGCGCCCGCCGTCCCTTCAGATCCGGATCTGCGCAGGCGGCCCAATTCTATCTCAGTCATCACCCCCTAACATACTCAGGTAACCCTCACATCCGAAACGATTCCCGAAGGTAATTAGTTGGCCAACCCAAATTTCTCGTGGAAGACACGAAGCTTAGGTACAAGACTCGGTAGAAGCATAAATGGTGGGGTACCAAACAGGACTCGAAAAGATGAGAGCGGATGCTCTTCGACCCTTGCTAACATGCCTAAGTGTTTTGGTGGGACGGTTGACGGAGTCAGAATCATCAAGGGTTTGAATTATGGAAGAGCTATTCCGACAAGACAGGAATTCCAATGACATAAGAACAAGGTATTCTCCCGCTATCCCATTTGCACGATTATTCAATACATGATTCAAGTCAAGACATACTGATCAGTTCTCTATCCTATGCACAATAGCACTCAGCATGGAAGCAATCAACGGGATTAAAATGACCCCTTTCGAGGAGGATCTCCCTTGGGCCTAATTGGATATAATGCATACAATTATAGAGACGATCTATGTCGTCCTTCGAGGGACGGCTAACCGGAGGGGCAATTACCTCATGGCCTCCTAACCCATGCTACTCCAACCTTCGGGCTCCTTGGAGTCTTCAAACCCATATGTAAATAAAAGCTAGTATTTTGCCTACCTTCCCCGAATTCTACATCCATAAGGGATGCCTATCGCATAGTCTATACCCCGCGAGATTGCCTTTCTAATTGCTCAGACTAAATCCAATTACATTCATTTTGCCCTTTCGAAAACATTTTGAAAACCATTTGAAAACCTTGGGCCATTTTCAAAACCACTTCAACCTATCATACTCGGTTTACAAAACCTCGCTCTAATACCAACTTTGTAACGGCCCGGGATTATGATTCTCGGGTTACGTTTCGAGGGATGAAACCCCTCGTTAGGATCTTGCGCCCCCGGCATAACGTATACCTAAAAAAATTGGTAGTGGGCGGGATCAGTTACCTATTTAATAGAGATCCATGTTAACAACTTGGATTATAAACATGAAATTGGTAGATACAATTAGGGTTTCTTGAAAGAGTTGTCTAATTGTTGGAAAAGGCGAAAGCTTGTTCCTTCGATGAGATTGCATTATTATTCTTCTTTATCTTGCCTTATACATGTTTGGTTATCATTGTTGCAAACCCCAAGCTTGGAAGTCTTTTTCATACATTGTTTAAAGTTCGAGATTTGCATTCGTTTAAGTTACTGTTTCTCCTCGACTTCTGTCGACATCGACTACTGACCTTCGATCGAGCAAGATCGATGTTGCTTGTGTCTCTGCAGTACTCGACCAGTTACTCGACTACGACCAACCTACTCGATGTCAAGTAGGGCTTGTCGACGTTGACCACCACTCAGCGTCTTCTGTTGCTCGAAATCGACTGTACTGACCCCTGTCGACTAACCTTAGTCGAGGTCGAGTACTTCTTAAGTCGACAACCACTTGTGAGATTCTTCTGCTGCCTAGAATCTGCTGACCAGCTTCCTCGAGGATCGATCCTGACTTCCCGCTGCTACATCAGGAGGAGGTCTTGTAATTATTTGCGTGGGCAGAATCCGGTTTGATTTATTTTATTATATTTTGAACTCGATTTCCTCCTACAACACTTAGCTCAAGATACCAAGTGGTATATCCTTCTCCTACCTCCACCCCCTTCCAATAGGGCGGAGACTGGCCAGCTCGTGAATGCATTCCATAATATTCGGGCGGCACTCATGCCCAACCCGCTCCACAAGAAAAATAAAGCCCACAAGCAGCTCATAATATAAGTAATGGAAGTTCCATGATTCGATTGACTCGGGACGGGACCCGATGGGACTGGGCCATCCTATAACCCTAGCAAAGACTCTAGTTACTTCACAAATAACGGTCGTTCTGTTTACACACGCATAAAGAAGTAGAATGCTCAACGGTCAATGCAACCTAGCATGATACTACATGACATGCTGATTATGAATGCAAGCACCTAGTATATCATGCACCTAAAGCAGAGAATTTCTCTATTTCAATCTGAGTAAGCTCCAAAGAGACTTACTTGGCTTTGCAGAACAACAGAATAAAGGGTCCAACACACATAAATCATAGTCACAAGTATCACCTAAATGCATATCAGAACACATATATAAATCTACATCTAATCATTCAAGCACTCAAAGCATACATCATTCAACAAGAATAACAACCATATCGTAATCATCACTCCATCAGGTTCAACCATTCATCTCATTGCCACATTCCGTAAGTCCACATCATTCTCATCGTTCCATTCAGCCACATTCATATATTCATAGAATTCATATATTCATATATCTCAAGATCATCACATTCATCATATTCATAATCGTATATCAACATATCACATAACTCGAGTTCATCATATCATTACATATTAAAAGCATAAGTGAACTATACATAAGTCTAACACATCATCATGCCATTAGTCAATCAATCATGTCATTAGTCCACACCACTCATGATATTAGTCAATCAATCATATCATCATGCTAGTTAGTCATCGATCACATAATTCCCAAGTTAGTCCCGAAAACTGTTTAGAAACCTGAGTTTACTAGATAGAAATTCCGACCTTGGAAAAGGTTCGTAAATTTCCTTTTTCGTCTTAAATCCGATAATACCCTTTCAAATCTCCAAGTCTCATAAAATTATATTTTCTTTTAATCGCCATAATATTATATATTAAATCTCAAAAATAACATTTTATATTTTAAATCTCACATAATATTATATAATATTTTAAATACCATTTATTAAACACTTTCATAAAATATTTTCAAATCCCTCTTTAAAATCCAAGTCTCATAACATTTTTCTTAAATCTCAATAACAATATTATATTTTTAAATCTCATCAATAATATCTTATCATATTTTATATTCCAATAATACATTTTAAAACTCCATATTTTATAAGGTCGTAATATATATCTTCAAATACCCTTAATAATTATTTTATCAAAATAGACCCAACCATTTTATTTTATAAAATCCGACCTTATTTAAATTACCAAAAACCGCCTTTATATTTGCAAGATCTCAAAACCGAGTCCCCATTTTATAAATAACCCCAAAAGTCTCCTTTCTTTTAAAACAACAAATCTAGCCCAATTCATTTTCTGAGAAATTAGGCCCAAACACCCAGCCCACAATCCCCTTCAAAATCTGATTTTATTTTGGATCAAACCGGACCGGTTTTGTCTTAAAAAGAGAGTTCAACCGGACCCCTTTATAAAACAGAAAACCGGACCCCAAAATCACGTACTGTTCATCGTCTCCCTCGCCAAATTCCTGCGTTCGAAAAATCAGAAGAGGAGGAGGGAACTCGGCCGGCTCCGACTACCCCGACCACCCAATCCCGACTACCTGACACTCATAGACACGGAATCAACAAGAAGGAAAAAGAAAGAGGTTCTCACTGAGGGCTCGATCTTCGTCGGAAGGTTTCGAGGTCGTCAGATTCGAATTCGGCTCGTCGGAGCTGGGTACTTGCCGGAGACGACCTAGGGAGAGTTGGAGGGGGTCAAGGTCTCGCCTTAATGCCAATTGAAGGTGAAAGAAAGGGAAAAGAGGGAGATGAAGTTCTCACCGAGCTCAAACGTGAAACAGAAAAGGAGAATGGCGGGGCTGCAGCTGCTGGCTCCGGCTCTCCGGGGGCCTTCTAGGCAGCTCGAGGACGTCGATGTGAGCATGAGGAGCTCCTGTGATATGGGGTTAGCCATGAGATGGCTCGATCTTCGACAAACAAGCAAGAAACTAAAGAACGGAAGCAATAACAGAACAAGCCTCAACAAAAAAGCAAAGAAACGCAGCAAGACTCTCAAGAATCGATCAAGAACTTCAAGATCGACCAAGAAAATAAACAAGACTCGATAAAGATTCCAAGAACAAGGCTGATCTCAAAATCGACTAAGATAAAAGAAATAAAGACTCGACAGAATTGTATAAAGACTCGAAATTGATGCAAAGACACGACCGATAAGGACTGAGTCGATCTATATAGAACAAGATAAAGACCCCAGGCCTCCTAAGAGGGTAGGAACCAATACCAATGACTATATAACCCGCCTCTACAACCCTACACAACCAAGCGGACAACTTGGAGGCACAAGGAGGGGGCTCGTGGATACTAGGATCATCAAGTCTTGCGAAGTTGATGAACACAAAGCAAACCAAGCTGAGACAAGATACCAATCGATGATCAACGAGCACAACTCTAGTTGGATCAACAAGCACTCACGTGTATAACGCTCTATATGAGAGATTTCTATTCATAAAAGTTTCAATTGATCTACAATCTATGATCGGCAATATATAGGCCTCAAGAGGCTGTTTTGGGCCGGAAATAATAAAGAAATAAATAACTAATTAAAACTCCTAAAAACATAAGTAAATACTGTATTAAAATTAACACTTAAGAAAAGCCCAATTCGGCCCATACGGTTTCTAGGGAAACTGGTGTCGGCACCGAGGGCTGAGTGTAGGCGTCGAGGCCTTTAGGCTCCAACATGTGCTTCAGGTGTCGGCATCAAGGTCATCAGTAACTCCTATGCACATGTAAGTCTTCAATGTAGGCTCGGGGAGTTGAACCTTGCTCGAGAACAAAGCATGACTCACAAAGTTGAATGAGTCTCTCTGAAGCTTCTTAGCTCTAGCTCGAGTCATTGGTCCTTCTCCAAGAATGATAGGTGTGTCAGGTGGAGCTGTAGAAGATGGTCCCGTATCAACCTCCCCTTCTTGGAAAGGATTCACCCACGAATCCATGTCTTCATCCACAGCGAAGTAAGGGATTAGATCGGCGACGTTGAATGTAGCGCTCACACCCATGTCTCCAGGAAGCTCTAATTGGTAGGCATTGTCGCCCACTCTCCTCTTCACCTTGAATGGTCCATCACCACGAGGTGCTAGCTTGCTCTTCCGGGCTTCTGGAAACCGCTCCTTCCGTAGGTGCACCCACACGAGATCCCCAGGCTGAAATATGACCAAGCGACGTCCCTTGTTGGCCTTGTTAGCATTGTATTCAGCCTTTTGCTTAAGCTTCTCACGAGTCCGTCCATGCAGCTTCTTAATGAACTCGACATGCTTACCTGCCTCAAATGATTCTTTCTCTCTCATAGGATATGGAGTAAGATCAAAAGGGGTTAGTTGATTAACACCATACACACATTCAAATGGAGTGAGTTTAGTAGCCGAATGCATGGTCCTATTATATGCAAATTCCACATGAGGTAAGGCTTCTTCCCAAAGTTTCAAATTCTTCCTAATTATGGCTCTTAGGGCAGTAGTAAGGGTTTTATTAGTCACCTCAGTTTGGCCATCAGTTTGGGGGTGGCTAGAAGTAGAGAAAAACAGTCTAGTTCCCAATTTATTCCATAATGTTCGCTAAAAATGACTTAAGAATTTCACATCACTATCACTAACAATGGTTTTAGGCACGCCATGCAACCTAACTACTTCTCTAAAGAATAGATTAGCAACGTTGGTAGCATCATCAATTTTATGACATGCAATAAAATGAGCCATTTTAGAGAATCTATCCACTACTACAAATATAGAATCCCTCCCCTTCTTAGTTCTAGGCAACCCAACTATAAAATCCATGGATATGTCTTCCCAAGGGGCTGAGGGGGTCGGCAGTGGTGTATAAAGGCCATGGGGCATAAGCTTAGCTTTAGATTTTATGCAATCTATGCATCTTTTAAGGCAATGTTCTACATCCCTAAGCATATGTGGCCAATAAAAGTGTGATTTTAAGGTATGGTATGTTTTATCCCTTCCAAAATGTTCCATTAAACCACCACTATGTGCTTCACTAACAAGTAGCAATCGCAATGAGCATCTAGGAATACACACTTGATCTTTTCGAAATAGAAAGCCATCATGTATATAATAACCATCGAATGGGCCTGTTTCTAGACATTTTCGAAAAGCATTAGCAAAATCAAGATCATTTTCATACAATTCCTTAATGTAAACAAAGCCTAAGATTCTAGAATCCAAAGTGGTTAAAAGAACATGTCTTCTAGATAAAGCATCAGTAACCACATTGTCTTTGCTTTTCTTATACTTAATCACATAAGGAAATGTTTCAATGAACTCCATCCATCTACCATGTCTCCTATCAAGTTTATCTTGGCTTTTAAAATGTTTCAAAGATTCATGATCAGTTCTAAGAATAAACTCTCTAGGCCATAGATAGTGAGACCAAGTCTTAAGCACTCTATATAAAGCATATAATTCCTTATCATAGGTAGAGTAATTAAGACAAGCACCTTTCAATTTCTCAGAAAAGAAAGCAATAGGCTTACCTTCCTGCATAAGAACTCCACCAATTCCAACTCCGCTAGCATCGCACTCTACCTCAAATGGTCGAGAGAAGTCGGGGAGAGCTAGAAGTGGCGCATGGGTCAGCTTGTCCTTAAGCGTGTTGAAAGCTTCCTCTTGAGCTGGTCCCCATGTGAATTCACTCCTCTTTTTCGTGAGCTCGGTAAGAGATGCCGAGATGGTGCTGAAATCTCGTACAAAACGACGATAGAAGCTCGCCAATCCTTGGAAACTGCGCACATGGCCGATATTGGTTGGAGTTGGCCATTCTTGTATGGCTTTGATCTTAGCCTCATCGACACGCAGTCCATTAGAACTCACCACAAAACCAAGAAAAGACACTTGTTCATTACATAGCTCACATTTCTTTAAATTAGCATACAAGCGTTCAATTCTCAGCGTTTTAAGTACTTCTCTAAGGTGTGATTCATGTTCATTAGGAGACTTGCTATAAATCAGAATATCATCAAAATAAACAACAACAAATTTCCCAATGAGGTTTCGAAGCACATGATTCATTAAGCGCATAAAAGTACTAGGTGCATTAGTTAAACCAAAAGGCATAACCAACCACTCATATAATCCTAGCTTAGTTTTAAAGGCTGTTTTCCATTCATCGCCTTCCTTCATCCTAATTTGATGATAGCCACTCCTAAGATCTATTTTCGAGAATATAGAAGCATCATGTAGTTCATCTAGCATATCATCTAAGTGTGGAATAGAATGATGATATTTGACAGCAATATTGTTAATAGCCCGACAATCTACGCACATTCTCCATGTACCATCTTTCTTAGGGACTAATAACACAGGTACAACACTAGGACTTAAGCTTTCTCTAATATAACCCTTATCCAACAGTTCCTGGACTTGGGTTGGGACCTCTTGGGTCTCAGTGGGATTCATACGATAAGCAGGTCGATTAGGCAAGGCAGCCCCTGGAATAAGATCAATTTGATGCTCAATTCCACGAATAGGGGGTAGACCTGCTGGTATGTCATCGAGAAACACATCCTTAAATTCCTCAAGAAGGGCGAGAATGTTTGATGGAAGAGAAGACTTAAGCTCTTCACTCAACATATTCAAGCTCTTACAAAGGCGCATAAGTGTTGTATTCCCATCCACAAATTCGTCTATGAATGTGCTTTTGGAAGCCAAGAACACACCCTTAGGCCGAGTTTGGGGATCCACTTGGCTCGACTGAGCCTCCTTATCTAACTCACATTTACTTACCTTGCGCTTCTCAATCTCGTCAGCCACTTGTGTAGGCGTCATAGGCTTGAGAATGACATTCTTTCCCTGAAAAGTAAAGGAGTATCTATTAGTAAACCCATCATGAATAACCTTACGGTCAGATTGCCAAGGACGACCTAATAGAATATGACAAGCTTGCATAGGCACAATATCACATAAATCATCATCTTCATAATGTCCTAGTTTAATATGCACTTTAACTTGCCTATTTACTTTCAAGTTTCCACAGTCATTCATCCAATGCAATTTGTAAGGTCTAGGGTGTTGGACATTAGATAGGTGTAATTTCTCAACCATTTCTTGACTAGATAAATTATAACAACTACCTCCATCGATGATCACATTAACAGCCTTTCCTTTAACTATGCAGTGAGTATGAAACAAGTTTTCTCTTTGATTATCATCACAAGGTGTAGGAACAACACTTAAAACTCTCCTAACAATCAAAGACTCTCCATGTTCATATTCGACCTCATCATCATCATTATCATAGCATGCAAGGTTGAGATTCTGATCATTGTCATTAGCATGCTCGTCATGTTCATCATAAGAATTTTCAGATTCATATTCTCCTAAGTGATTAACCATGAGAGTTTTCTTATTAGGGCAATCCTTCATATAATGACCTCTACCTTGACATTTAAAGCATACAATATCTCTAGAACGAATGGTAGAAGGGTTAGGATTACTCCCTTTGGACCAGTAGATGTCCCAGACGACTCACGTCCATTCCATAGACCTTTACCCTTGTCGAGGGGTTCTGGGGCAGCCGACCTTCACTTCTCCCTTGGGGCTGCTGAGCTCGCTCTCTAAAGCCCATATCCGAGCGCCCTTGGGGCTGTTGTGGCCGAGATTGGCGCCAACCTTGCTGCTGACCACTCGACATTCTATTACCTTGGCTCTTGTAGCGTTGTCCCTTTTCTACTTTAATTGCTAAATGTAACAAATCAGTAGGAGTAGTATACGGAAAGTAATCAATTTCATGAGCTAAAGCGGGATGCAAGATCCTAAGATATCTAGCATTAGTTTTCTCATGTGATTCAACTACATTAGCTCGAGCCATGGTTTCTTGCATAAGATTAAATGTTTCCTCAACAGTTTTATTACCATGCTTAAGATTCTCTAATCTTTGCATAAGCTCCCTATCATAATGTTGAGGTACAAATCTACTTCTCATTAATGCCTTTAATTGTTCCCAAGAAGCAACAGGTGCATCAAGGGCTCTTCTTCTTTCCATAACTAGATTATCCCACCATATTAATGCAAAACCTTGAAATTCTAGGGAAGCTAGTTGTACTTTCTTAGCATCTGAGAAGTTATGACAGTTCCAGATTTGATCCATTTTTATTTCCCAATCAATATAAGCATCTGGATCAGTCTTACCATCAAAAGAAGGAATCTTTACCTTAACCTTACCTATACCATCGTCATCATTGTACCTAGGTGCTCGGTTAGGATTTCCTCTTTGATTTCATCTCGGGCGTCGCTCCCAATACTCCTCTTCTTGGAAGTCGTCATCTTGCTCCGAGTAATAGAGTTGCTCTTGGTAGCCGCGTCCTCTTCCCCTTCCTTGTCCTTGACCCTGCACATGAACAAACTCATTATTCCTTTCATTTCTCCCACCTCGTGGAGAGCTGTTTTCATTAAATAAAGGATTATTCACAATAAGATTAGGGTTAGGGTTAGGGTTAGGATTAACGACTTCCCTTTCATCGCGAGGCGGTTCATCACGCCTTTGCTCTTGCTGACCGCCTATGATGTTGGAACCACTAGGCCTTGAACTCTCCAAAGCCGCCATCTTGGCTTGAAGTGCAGCCAAGGTTTCCGCAATTGTGGCCATATTGGTTGACAAGGTGTTGAACTGCTCGGGTGTCACGGTAGCACTCGAGTTACCCTCATTGATGGGGTTGTTCTCATTGTTAACCTGATTATTAGACATTGCAACAAAGAAAAAGAAACAAGGAACTATGTAAAAGGTTAATAAAAATATAAACACCTCACAATTGTGTTTCGCTCACACTCCCTCTCTGATTGATATGTCACGCTTGCTAGGGCAATCCGCTTTGGGCAAATCAACAATCAAGCAAAGAACTTAACAATCAAAGTATAGAATTCAAGAGAATGAATGAAACAACAATCAATAAGTACTCGACAAAGGGGCTGGGTACTCGACAGAAACAACAAACAACTCGATTCAAGCAAAACAGATGGGTATTTGCGAGAAATCAACTCGAAATAGACCAAGGAGTACTCGACAGGGGTCAATGTACTCGACACAAGCAATTCAGCACTCGAAACAAGAAAGGGAGAACTCGACAAAGGCTGAGATCTCCTCGACTCAACACAACAGCACTCGACAAAGGAGAGAAGTGCTCGACACAGCCACTATTCAACTCAACGGAAGCTATAATGAAAGAAAAATAAAAGAAAACTTAAGAAAGAATGGAAATTTACCTCTTTTTGATTGAAAACCTTTAAGGTAGGATGTTGTAGTTGCAAGGTAGGGTTTCAATTTTGTGATATGTGGGAGGTATGTGTTTGGGATGGGGCTGTCGACTAGGGCTTTGATAGATCACTAAAAGATGTCCTTGGGAGCTTTCTTGCACTAGTAGAACAAAAACTTTCTTTCTTTTTCTTTTTTTGTACTTACTTTTACCCCTAGTGAATTTTATCCTCCTAGGTCCAAGATAAATCTCTTTTTTTTTAATCTGATTTTTTTTATACTAATGCAAGAAAAGACTCAACAAAATAAAGAGGACTCGAAAATCTGAAGAGAATGGTGATAAAAGATAAAAATTCAGCCCTAAGGATAAATATATAGACAACCTTTGGATAAATATGGTAAGTGGATCTATCTTATACCTTTAGATATACTTGATAGATATAATTGAATTATTCCACCAAATAAAATCTGATTTCTCAATAAGACAAGAAAATAGATAGAATTAAATATCCCAAAGATAAAATAAATAAACCAAAGATAGAAAAGGATAGGACAAATAACAAACTAGGGTTTGTCTTGTGTTTGGTGAGTGTCGGCCAAGCTTATGACTATGGGGACAAGAGATTGTCGCCGGCTTAGGTGCTGCACAAGGGGTTGTGCACCACTTTGGTCGACTCCACGGTCTCGGCTAGGCTTTGTGTTTAGGCTATGCAACCACAAACAATCACAAACTCAAGATTAGTGCAAGAATCAATAAAGAATGCAAGAAGTAAAAGACCAAACAAGAAAGACTCTATTTTTTTTGTGTTTTTGTGTTTAGGAAAAGAAAAAGACTCAATCTTGATGTCGGAAACCAAAGCTTTGATGCCAATTTCATACGGGATTAGCCGTGAGATGGCCCGATCTTTGACAAACAAGCAAGAAACTAAAGAACGAAAGCAAGAACTGAACAAGACTCAGCAAGAAAGCAAAGAAACGCAGCAAGACTCTCAAGAATCGATCAAGAACTTAAAGATCGACAAAGAAACTAAACAAGACTCAACAAAGATTCCAAGAAAAAGGCTGATCTCAAAATCGACTAAGACAAAAGAAATAAAGACTCGACAGAATTGTATAAAGACTCGAAATTGATGCAAAGACACGACCGATAAGGATTGAGTCGATCTATATAGAACAAGATAAAGACCCCGGGCCTTCTAAGAGGGAAGGAACCAATACCAATGACTATATAACCCGCCTGTACAACCCTACACAACCAAGCGGACAACTTGGAGGCACAAGGAGGGGGCTCGTGGATACTAGGATCACCAAGTCTTGCGAAGTTGATGAACACAAAGCAAACCAAGCTGAGACAAGATACCAATCGATGATCAACGAGCATAGCTCTAGTTGGATCAACAAACACTCACGTGTATAACGCTCTATATGAGAGATTTCTATTCATAAAAGTTCCAATTGATCTATAATGTATGATCGGCAATATATAGGCCTCAAGAGGCTGTTTTTGGCCGGAAATAATAAAGAAATAAATAACTAATTAAAACTCCTAAACATAAGTAAATAACGTATTAAAATTAACACTTAAGAAAAGCCCAATTCGGCCCATACGGTTTCTAGGCAAACTGGTGTCGGCGCCGAGGGCTGAGTGTAGGCGCCGAGGCCTTCAGGCTCCAACATGTGCTTCAGGTGTCGGCATCGATACCTCTGGTGTCGGCATCGAGGTCATCAGTAACTCCTATGCACATGTAAGTCTTCAATGTAGGCTCGGGGAGTTGAACCTTGCTCGAGAACAAAGCATGACTCACAAAGTTGAATGAGTCTCTCTGAAGCTTCTTAGCTCTAGCTCGAGTCATTGGTCCTTCTCCAAGAATGATAGCTGTGTCAGGTGGAGCTGTAGAAGATGGTCCCGCATCATCCTGGGAGCTGGCTCACAGAGGAAGGTCCAAGGACGAGGGTGCAACGTGCTTTCAAATGGAGAACAGGGCTCGGCTGGTGCTTCGCGGATCTCCGAGCTCCGGGGTGGCTCGTCGTTGCTCGGGGACACCAAGGGATCGAGGAGGAGGATGCTGGCGGCATTGTGCAGAGAAAGGAGGAGATTTGGAGGTGATGGTGAAGCGTGATGGAGATGGTGATGATGAAGGGTAATGGTGATGATAGAAATAGTTATGGTAAGTGAATGACGGGGAGAGGGAGGAGATTGATTTGAAGGAGGTATGGGGAGGTGAGGGAGTTGGTGAGGATTGTGTGCCGAATTGGTTAATCAATCCCCGGGAATAAATCCCGAAATTAGTTTCCGAAGGTTAGTTTCCCCGAATCTTGCTTTCTGAATCAATTAGATTTTTCTTAAAAAATCGAAAAGGATATCGACATCCGATAATTATTTTGAATTTTCGAGGTCAAAGGACGGAAATTACTCGTCAATTTTTATATTCCAATCGGAATCCGCTAAACAGGTTTTAAATCCGATTCAAATTCATTTTTAATTCTCTTTTTCCAAAAAAAAAATAGGATTTGAAAATCCGAGCCTTTACACTTGCATAAACAATCGCATGAGTAAATACTTTTCCCAGACCACCAGGCCACCACTGATAAGATTGTCAAAATATGAAATGAGAGTAAGCCGAACTTTGGAACAATACGATGACCAATTAATCATAATAATTTTTTAAGAAATCACACACACTACGTTACTCCAACACTAATTCCCACTTCCACCCAAATCCCTATTAAGGTATTAATAAGGAATGATACTAGGTATGACATAAGCTGAACACAATAACATTAATAGTTTGGTTTTTACCATTAAAAAAAACATCAATTGTTTGGTCATTCTATTAGGCCTAGCTAGCTATTTTGAAGTTATGCAATGCAACTTTGGGACACCAGCAATTCAAGTGCAAAGTGCCAAAAGCAATGCCATTTTAGCTTTCTCATTACATGTTCTGTTCAATCAGCATTGGGGACAAAAAACAACCAATGAAGAATAGTAGCAGTGTATGACTAATCTCAAAAACAGCTAGCCAACAACAATGTCAAAAATGACAGCAGTATCGTGAATGAAAATCAGAGGAATTGTAATTTCTAATTTTTTTCATTTGTATAAAATCAAAACCCCCCATTCGAAATTAAAATAAATACATAATCAATCCCCCAATTCCAATCCTAAAACACCCAATTGGAACAAACACAATCCCTAAAGCTGAACCTATATCAGCAAACCCTAAAGATAAGATTTTCGATTTGCACTTTGAGGCAAATTAGTGAACAAGTAGAATTCCTAAATCAAGTCACTGTAAATTATTACCTCTGGGAATTAGCCATTTAGCCGTCTCATGTGAATGAATTTGAGTACTTACGAGTTGCTTGTTTCCTAAGATCATCGTGCTATCCTCAAAGGCAGTCAAAAGCTCACAGTCGTCGTCGTCGTCCCTCCTCTAGTCTATCCCTCCGGCGCTAGCGGCGTCGAGTACCACGTGAAAATCACCGGCCTCTCTCTCGCTCTATTACGTTGCCTTCTCCTTCTCTTCTTTGTGTCGCCTTATTCGCTTCAATCGTCCTTTCCTCTTTCTTTTTTCTTTTTTCTTTTTTTAGTTAAAACAGACGGAGCAACAGTTAACTTTAACAGAAGAAGGGCGTGAGACGAAATATACACAAACGTCAGGGGTACCACGCGAAAAAGGTAAAAGTTTTGTACACCTCGCGAAAAACGACATACCTCAAGGGTACCTGGCGAAATTTCCGTTAAATAAAATAATAATATATTTACTTAAAATAATATAAAAATATATTCGGCTTTTACAATCCTTTATTATATATAATAGATATGTTGATAGCATTTGCATTTAGGCATGTAAAGTTAGTTGAATCATTATGATGTCGTGCAATTATCGATGACTCCTGGTGACATTGAGGACAACATGAAGGTTCCATTTGATGGTCCTGTCACTCGTGCAAGGGCCAAGAAGATTCAAGTAGCAACTAAAGCCTTTCTTGTCCGTCACCATGGAACTTTAGAGCAAGGGTTCAGGCCACCCTGGATCACTTGGCTCAAGATTACACCACCGGCACAAGAAGTGAGCTTGCGTCCACACACGGAGCTCATGAAGACTCGTCTACACCCGCCTTGATCGAGACATACATGACACTCGGCCAAAGGTCATGTCGAGTGGAGTTATGGGCTTGGCCGAGTGCTTCCTCTTGTGGGCCGAGTCTATTACATTAGTTATGTTATTATTTTATTTTATGCAATTAGATAAATAAGGTGGAATTAATTATATCTCTTCTAGATATAATCCTTGGCCACCAAGTTATGAAACATTTATCTTATTAGGAAATATTTATCTTAGGGTTATTTTATTTATCTTTAGATAGAATAAATCTATCCAAACCCCTTTCCTTTGCAAGGAAGGATTGGTTAGATCTCCCATAGTTTTCTATAAATTCATGTTATGCACCTTTGAATTAATTAGATTGAATTAGAATTGAGAACCCCTTTATGGATTAAAGGGTTCTTGGTTATCAATCCCAAAAGCTATCATTGTTCGTGTGTTCTTGAGAATTTTCGGCAATCACAATCAACCTCACCCTCTTGGTTCTTCGACATCGAGGAAACCGAGATTCCCCAACCGGACAGTGAAGCCAGCGCTCCCGAGAAGTCCAGCGCTTGGCGTCGCTCGCGAGCAGAGCCGCTCCCAACGAGCGAGGACGTCCCAGGCGCCTCGCTCTCGCTCCCGCTCCAGCGCTCCCGTCTTCGCTCCCGCGCACCCCTCTCGCCAACATGCTCGCGCCCAGCGAGAGAAGCCCTCGCGCATCCGGACACTCCCGCTCGCACACCCTGAGGCCTAGACGCCTGTGTGCCCGTGACCTCGCGCGCCCAGTCCCTCGCTTCTCTCTCTCGCTACCGTTGCTTTATTTCTGTCGCTAAATCTGAGTTCTTGATTGCTGGAATTTTACGAAGTATAGAACTGTCGCTATTTCAGAAATCTAATTACTTGTTTTAAATTGTTCCAATCAGGAGATATCAAAGAGCATTGCAAAGATCTAAGCAAATATACGGCATGGTTCTTGATCTTGAGCCCACATGCGAAAGATCGGGTATCCCAAACGTATCAAGTGGTATCGGATTTCAGGTTAATGCAAGTTCTTTACTCTCTTGATTTCTTATTTGAGTGATTTATTTTTCGTGCCTATTTTTCACCATAGCCGTTGCATAAAAGTTGAATCTTTATTATTCACCCATCAAAATTGGCAATTTATTTTTGTTATTCTTTGTTTGGATCTTTAATTTCGAAGATATTGAGTTCTTGACTGCAAGTTGTGATCTTTTATTCCTAGTTGCTACATATCATGCCTATGACTGTGATTCTTGGATTAAAAGCATTATATGAACTTGCACCACTAAAGAACCCTAATTTCTCCAGTTTCTAGCCTATTTCTCTTATTTCTTTAATTTTGCTTACTTTTAGATCATCGTAGCTTTGTTATTTTTAATTTTCTTTGCTCTTTATTTTGGCACTTTCCAGCATATTACAGCAGCTATTTCGTAGCCAAAAAAAAAACAGAAAAAGCCGAGAGCTTCAAAAAAAAAAGAGAAAGAAAGAAAAGTTTAGCATACGTTACCTTGTTTAGTTAGTAACTCTTCTCTTGTTATTTCTTTTCTTGCTACATGTTAGATGATCTGATCGGTTTTAAGCATTACAAAAGAACCCTACTTTGTGTGATTTTGTGCTGTGCCGACACTGGAGCCTTGGTCACACCCCTCTTTTTTCTGAACCGTGTTGCAACCGTCAGATAATAGTTGACGGAGTGTGTGCACTTGATTGCCCTTGTGATTGCTATTGACGATTATTCCACATTCTTATTATTCAAGCATCACATTGTAGATCTTATTCTTCCACATTAAGCCGCTTGTTTATACTTGCTATCCTTGATATCCGACTTGTGGTTGATTTAAATTGCAATTTTGATTATTACTTGCTGTCTTCAATATTGCAAAATTCTGTGTCCAGGGGAATTGCTTCAATATAGTGCCTTGTTTTCTCGCTCTTTGATTTCTAAAAACTTGAATCACTCTTAGGAATCACTAGAGCTTGCATTACTTGGTTTCTGGTCTTTGCTTCGTTTACTTGTTGCTCTTCTGATATTGTAAGAACATGACAAACGATAGCGACCCCAACCCTTCCCCTACCCCACCTACTACCATTTCGGCTTCTGACATGCAGTTTGTTATTGACTCTGTTGTTCAATCCTCTACCCTGGCTATGCGTAAGGAACTGGCAGAGGCTGCAAATCGTCGAGCTATTGAACGTACAGAGGACCCGCAGCCAGCCCTGCCGCGCCCGCGGCTCCCTCGGCATCACCTCCTTCCCCTTCGACGTCCACTCAGCCCTCTTCTGCATCACTAAAGGGCTATGTAGAACGTCGATCTTTGGTCTCTCAACCTCAAAAAGGGACCATCACATGGAATGCTCATCGACCTCATATTCTTCTGGTAATGAAACAGGTATTACTTAATGTTCAATTGAGTCATATTCCTGCACCTATTGCTGCACTTCTGCATGATTATCTAGATGTGCTTCCAGCTGAACTACCCCAAGGCTTGCCTCCTATTAGAGGTATTGAGCACCAGATTGACTTTGTGCCTGGGGCAGCCTTGCCTAATCGCGCCGCTTATAGAGCTAGTCCAGAGGAAACAAAGGAGCTGCAACGCCAAGTCACAAAATTAATGGATAAAGGCTTCGTGCGAGAAAGCCTGTCTCCCAGTGTCGTGCCTGTCATTTTGGTTCCAAAGAAGGATGGCTCCTGGCGCATGTGTGTTGATTGTTGCGCAATCAACCAAATAACGGTTAAGTATCGCCACCCTATTCCTCGTTTAGATGATATGCTTGATGAACTTCATGGTGCTTCTATTTTTTCTAAAATTGACCTTAGAAGTGGATATCATCAAATTAGGATGAAACAGGGTGATGAATGGAAAACGGCTTTTAAAACTAAGTATGGCTTATATGAATGGTTAGTAATGCCTTTTGGATTAACAAATGCACCTTCTACTTTTATGAGGCTTATGAACCATGTGCTTAGAAGACACTTAGGAAAATTTGTCGTTGTCTATTTTGACGATATCTTAATCTATAGCAAGAATATACATGATCACGTAAGTCACTTAAAATTGGTTTTTGATTGTCTTAGGAAAGAAAAATTATATGCCAATTTAAAGAAGTGTTCTTTTGCATCCGAGTCTACCATTTTTCTTGGTTTTGTAATGACTGCATCTGGATTGAAGGTGGATGAGGAGAAGATTCGTGCTATTCAGGAGTGGGCCAGGCCGAATACACCCACTCATGTCCGCTCATTCTTGGGCCTTGCTGGTTTCTATCGACGTTTTGTCAAGGACTTCAGCCTGATTGCCGCCCCCCTACATGAGCTAACAAAGAAAGATGTGACATTTCGCTGGACTGACTCACATCAAAAGGCTTTCGACACCCTCAAGGATCGCCTGACACACGCCCCAGTGCTGCAGTTACCTGACTTTGCTCAACCTTTTGAGCTCGAGTGTGACGCTTCTGGCACGGGCATTGGAGGGGTCCTGCTACAGAACAAGCGTCCCATCGCCTACTTCAGCGAAAAGTTGGGCTATGCTGAGCTCAACTATTCTACCTACGACAAGGAGCTATTTGCACTGGTTCGCTGCTTACAGACTTGGCAACATTATCTCTGGCCTAAGGAGTTTGTGATTCATTCGGATCATGAGGCTCTAAAGTACCTCAAAGGACAAGTAGTGCTCAGCAGGCGACTTGCTCGATGGGTGGAGTTTATAGAGACCTTTTCCTATGTGGTTCACCACAAGAAGGGAAAGGATAATGTGGTAGCTGACGCGCTATCACGCAGGTATGTCCTCCTAAACCATATGGATGCACATGTGTTGGGTTTTGCTTTGTTAAAGGAATTGTATGCTTCTGATGGTTTCTTGAAAACTATATATGCTCAATGTGTGTCTAAAGGTGAAGCTGATTCATATTTTCTTGATAATGGTTATTTATTTAAGATGGGCAAGCTTTGTATCCCATCTTCTTCTATTCGCTGATTGTTAACTCAAGAAATTCATGAATCTAGAGGACATGGTGGTTTCGAAAAAACCTTAGCAGGACTTAAGGAACATTACTTTTGGCCTAAAATGTCTAATTATGTGCTGAGATTTGTCAAAAGTTGTGTTACATGTGCTAAGGCCAAATCGAAATCTAATGCTAATGGTCTCTACCAACCTTTGCCTATTGCTAATGCACCCTGGGAAGATGTTTCTATGGATTTTATTGTAGGATTGCCTAGAACTTCTAAGGGTCATGATTCCATATTTGTTGTTGTAGACAGATTTTCCAAAATGGCTCATTTTATTCCATTTCATAAAACTGATGATGCTATTCATGTTGCTCATTTATTCTTCAAAGATGTTGTTCGCTTACATGGATTGCCATTATCTATAGTTTCTGACCGTGATCCTAAATTCTTAAGTTCTTTTTGGAAAACAGTATGGTCTAAATTGGGTACAAAATTGCTATTTTCTACTTCTTATCACCCACAAACTGATGGCCAAACTGAGGTCACAAATAGAACTCTTGGGGCTCTCCTTAGAGTCATGCTGCGAACTAACCTCCGGAGGTGGGAAGACTGCCTACCGTCTTCGCTCCCGCGCACCCCTCTCGCCAACACGCTCGCGCCCAGCGAGAGAAGCCCTCGCGCATCCGGACACTCCCGCTCGCACACCCTGAGGCCTAGACGCCTGTGTGCCCGTGACCTCGCGCGCCCAGTCCCTCGCTTCTCTCTCTCGCTACCCTTGCTTTATTTCTGTCGCTAAATCTGAGTTCTTGATTGCTGGAATTTTACTAAGTATAGAACTGTCGCTATTTCAGAAATCTAATTACTTGTTTTAAATTGTTCCAATCAGGAGATATCAAAGAGCATTGCAAAGATCTAAGCAAATATACGGCGTGGTTCTTGATCTTGAGCCCACAGGCGAAGGATCGGGTATCCCAAACGTATCACATTATGCATCCATTAGATTATTCTGCCTCCTATTGCTTGATAAAGACCGAGGATATGAAATTATCAAACTTGAGGTTTAATATGAGAAGTCTATTAGTGCTAAATCAAGCTTGCTTGCTTGCTTGCTGATTCTTAATCATTTCCCATTATCTGTGTTACATCAATGATTTTTAGTTCTTCAATGTTGACTTTTTAACTTGTATTTGCAGCTGAATTTGAATTGACATTTTGTGCAGCTGACTTTAACATCTAGTGTTTCAGTGTGAGTTCTCTGTAATATAGAACATCAATGTTGACTTTAACATCTAGTGTTTCAGTGTTTCGGTGTGACTTTAACTTCAATGCCAACTTTTAACTTGTATTTGCAACTGCTTTTTTCCAGTGTGAGTTCTTTGTAATATAGAACATCTAGTGTTTTCAACTTTCATTTAGAATCTAATTATGCTTAACCTCTTTTCATTCTTGTCTGTCTGTTTCATTTCTTGCATTTCGCCCAATGCTTTGGCATAACCCTTAAGCATACTGTCATTGCATTTGCAACACATCTAGATTTGCAGATGTTCTCTTCTTGTGTTTTTGCAGGAAAAATGGTTCTTTTTCTTCCTGTACATCCTGACATAACAGCTCTATCCTTGTACCATATTTGGTGTAAATGGTTGGTTGTCCTAACGTCTATGCTGGAGGTGTCCTAACGTTTATGTTAACATATGCTGGAGGTGCTTATGCTTTTGTTTTATTGTTGAATTGGAAAGCATCTTAAATGCATGCTGACATATTGTGAAAGGTGTGTTTGATCTGGAGTAGTGATTGGATATGTGGATGCACTACCATTTTTAAGGTGCATCTGTGACCGGCATTGCAACTGTTGGAGGCAACGAATCTCAGTCTGAGGCTGATAAGAATGAAGTTCTGCTCTAGGATTTGAAGGTATCTTTCTGATATGTCATTTGCTCAGGCATTACTTCATAACTTACTTTCTCTATAATTTATCATGGTATCATCTAGTATATGGTTTTGCTAGGCATGTATCCTAACTTCTGCATTCCAATTTGTTCTCTAGGAATCAACTGAATTCCATAGAAGGACACAATGCAACTTCTAGTTCTTCGTGCTGACTTGAATGCCCTTAAAGACTATTTCCTGTTAGCTAAGGTGATATAAAAAAATTTGGTGTCCTCTTCTATCTTAGATTCATCTATTTGTTTGTTGTTCTATGTCCATAAGACTTTTTTTATCCCTCGTTCATCATTCATTTTTTGATTAATCATTTTTTTTTTTTTTGCTTTTTATTTTATATCCTTACCCTTTTTCATAGGGGTGGGCACGGGACGGGACGGGATTGAGCCGGGACGGGACTAGTCCCGCGAAATTTTTACGGGACGGGATTGACACTTTTTTTTTCAGGACGGGATCGGGATGGGATGGTGTCTGGACGGGACGGGATCGGGACGGGACAGGCCTTGTCCCGCAAATAAAAATAATAAAATATTATATAAATTTTCAAAGTGAAAAATGTTTTCATAATTCATTATTTTGTATAATATGTTGAATACGGTATTCTTCTCAACTATATTATTCAATAATAATAATAATAATAATATTATTATTATTATTATTATAATACTATTATTAATTCATAAAATGATCATATAATTAATTATAATGTCCAACATATTTGGCTACATTATCTTACTAGATCGAGACGGAAAGGGATTGAAACGAGATTCACCAAATACTGTCTCATTATCGATTGATAGTTGGGAAAAATACCGTATTTAGCTATTTGCCTCTTGTAGCTCTAAATGGGTATAATAATAATAATAATAATAATAATAATAATAATAATAATAATAATAATAATAATAATGCCAAATTATAATTAAAAAAATATTAATATTATTAATTATTTTTATTGTTATTATTATAAAATAATTATACTTTACAAGAAAAAAATATAATATGATATAATAATAATATTATAATATAATAATAATAATAATTTATTATAAAGTAATATTATTATTAAATTATATTATAATATTATATAATAATAATATTATTATTATAATCAATTATTATTATAAATTGAAATTTATTATTATAATTATAAATAATATTTTCTCAAATAATAATAATATTATTATTATAAAAAAATATTATTATTATTATTATTATAAATGGAAGATTATGATTATAATTATAATTATAATATTTGCTCAAAATAATAATACTAATAATATATTATTATTATTCTATAATATTATAATAATAATATTATTATTATTATTATAAAAATTATTATTATTATTATTATTATCATTATAAAAGTAGGAGTTTACAAAGAATTAGTGGGGAGCCGAGAGACAATCTTGAGTAAATTTCTGGATCCTCTTTAGAAGAGATACAGAGTCTGCCTCAAGTTCCCCCAATGCAGAAAAAGAGAAGGGAAAGAATCCATAACCAATGGCTTTGCACTTATCTTGATACTTGACCCGCTTAAGACGAGCCGCCTCGGCTACCACATGCCCTGGAATAAAATCAACCATCCCAAATTGCGTCAAAGAGGAAGACCCTGTCAAGTCAACACAAACATCCAGCCCTTCAACCCACGCATAAAGAAGCATGCCCGCTGGACGGAGGGATTTCCCATCTCCCCCACACAGGCCAATATCAACCTCTTTCCCAGTTGAGATCACAGAACGATAGCAAACAATCACCAAAGTGTCACGAACAGCATTATGGCGATGTTTAATCCCCACAATACCAGCACATGACACTACATGATCTCCAAAAATGTCTCCTTCAAATACTCTAGAACAAGCAGAACAAGGCTTCGAAATGGAAAATAAAGGCCGAGATGCCTAACCGATAGCACAACACACAACGATACGTCTTACCATTCATAGTCTGACCCAACCCAGAGATCGGGACAACCCTAATCTAGTCAGTAGCATGGTCTCGACGGTGAGAACTCCACAACGTCATCTGACGCGGTGATAAGGAAAAGGTATTCTCTGCATCTTTCATAATCCGTGTGAAATATATATCTGCCAATTTCATCATGAGTTTGGGGGCAGCGATCTCACTTGGGTTACTCAGAATATCAGTTCCTACCGTAGTGTTGAAGACACGTACCGCGTCATCAAAAGCAGATCCAGACGCAGTGACATCAGCATGTTGGAGAAGCTTAATCTGCAGGCTAGCAGATTGTAAGTGTGAAGCCAGGAAAGCATAAGAGAGAGCATCACCTGCAGTATAAACACCGAGACCCCCAAACCTGTAGGGCAACGTGGCAAGCCTTCATTGCCAATTGCCAAAACCAGACCCAGAGGCAATGATAATACGTTTCAGGGAACGTCGAAGAGCTAGACGGGACGGGATTTGCGGGATCCCACCAGGATCGTCCCGCGTTTCGTCCCGCATAATTTTTGCGGGACATGATCGGGACGAGATTCATTATTTTGTCCTAAATCCCACCGGGATCAGGACGGGATCGGGACGGGACCGGGACGGGATCGGGATTTGCGGGATTTGTACCCACCCCTACTTTTTCATATGTAGCATTAGATTTGATATGTTGATCTATTCTTTCTATTGTTTATCAATCAAAATTCAGAATTTTATGCCTATATCATAGTTATTTTTCTAATTTTTATTATTATCGATCTTTTATTTTGCAGATTAATTAGGGAGAGCTATATATTTTCCCTCGATCATTTGATGAAACGTTCGTCCCGCACCATTAATCATATTTCAACAACTCATACCCTCCATTTCGTTAAACAAGATCCAATATCATTTTGGTTAAACAATTCCATAAAATACGGTTAAGAGAGTGCAAGGTCATTAGTAAATATTCAAATCCGGTCAAAGTTGGTCAAAGTTGTCGTTAGAGAATTTCCGGCATTTTGGTTTTCCAAACACAAATCCTTAAAAGACATTTCCGAAAGCTTGAAAACTCTTTTTAGATATTTTATCATCAATAAATATAATTATCATACACTTCAACTATTTTAGTAATAATTCTTTTCCAAAAATCCCAAAATCACATATTTAAATCATCACAAAATACATATCTCAAATAATATTATTTTTCAAATACTTTTATAATAGATGAAATTCCAGAAATATATTTATTTTCTTTTTTCAAAATAATAGCCATAATAAAAATGTTGATAACAGTTTAAAATTTTAATATTACATAATATATAAATTTTAAGGGTGAGGTTAAAGTGAAAAAGGGGCTTAAGATGAAAAATTTGCTTAAAGTGAAAATGGGGTCTAAAACACGCCCGTCCCGGTTTTTTTTTTAAAAAACAACTGAACCGGTGTGAACCGGGAAAAACACTGAACATCTTCCGACCTTCCTCCTTCCCTCCGTCGAAATGCTTCAGACGGAACCCTAGCCGAGATCTCCCAGAAGGTCGGTCGCATCTCCGCCTTCTCCGCTACATCCTCCGCGATTCCTCTCCCGCCTCCGATTCATGTGCTTAAACATCGAATTGAAGTTCAATACACCTGCCTAGAGGAGGAAATTCTTCAGAGACATCGAATCTCGTCGCAGATACGGCGGCGACAGCGTTGAGGTTGTTCTCGTGCTCTGAAATTTCTTCCAATCTTGTTCAATTTTTGAGGGATTTGCGGAATTGAAGATCCTATTTCGATTTATGGTTGGATTTTGATTCCACGCCCCTGCTTCTTCAATCTCTTCACCTTACTGGTGAGGAGCGAGGAGGACGAGAGCCATGGGAGCTCGGACTGAGCCATGGGAGCAACTCCTCAGCCAGGACTGGATGCTGATTGAGGTTTGCATTTTCTGAAACTGTACGCCTTTAGTTTCGATCTATAGCTTGATTTGGTGCTCCATCTTCTTGTTTATCAGGAAAATATTATGAATTTGAAGGGTGCTATATGCTCAGTAGTTGATGTGTTGCAAGGAATGGCCTCCTCAATATACTCTTTGATGTCTGAGGTAATATTATCTGCATGATTTTATCTGATGTGCCCTTGTGATAGATGCCCTTGTGCATTTTTTTCTTCTGAAAATTCCTTTGATGAACAGGTTGAGAATATAAATGCTTGGTTGGATGAGTTACTTAGCGTAGCCACCAGTGAACATGCGTTGTTCAATGAATGCAAGGACTTGCTCTCAGCTTTGGCCGCCTTTCAGGTAATGCAAGAAATAGATAATAATCATACCACATGAAGCTGCTTAAAGAATGGATACACTGCTGTGTTTTACTTCTTTCCATCATCAGTGAATTGATTGCATCCAGTCCTGGATAAGGAGATACCTGACTAAGTTTCAGGTTCGACCAATTAGGAATTATGGCGGTGAAACTGTGCAATTATGAAGATAGTATCTAGTATACATGGAGTGATTTTGTAGTTGTCGATCTGTCTTTACTGCATACAATACTTCGATTTCTCTATCGCAATATGCTTTTGCTCTGTGATAGTCCGTATCAATTTGGATGTGAGTTTGTTGTTAGGTGTTTACTGTGAATATGTGTTTTAGACTTGACACTATTATTCCTTTCCATTTCCAAAGGCAGGGAAACAGAGCAGGATCAGGAAAGGGAAGAAATGAGTAGAATTAGAGACCATGGAATCAGAAAAGAGTATACTCTATCGTAATCAACCATCTGTACCATTCAACAATGAATACTTGGGAGAGGAAAGAGTAGTATTTGTTGGTTTTTAGCTTTCAATGGTAGATGATTGAGAGGCCTTTGTGCTAATTTTAGAACTAAAATGTACAATTTTAATTTGAAAAAGTGCAAATATAAAACTGAAAAGTGCAATTTTATAACTCAAATGTTATTAGCTTGTACATATTTTCGGTTAGCTTGTTACTTGTGTTGAGATCCATAAGCTCAATGAGGAATGAGCGCATGAACGATTGTCGTTTAGGAGGTTGGTGGTTCGACTCCACCTGGATCTATCTATTATTTCAATGTTCAAAGTTTGAATGTTCAAAGTTTATTTATGTACTTTATAATCATATTCATGCACTTTATAACCTTATTTGTGCACTTAAAATATAATAAGATGATTAAGGCCACTAAAATTATACAAAGTTAACAGTTTGTATTTGGAATGACTTGTTTAATGAGTAATGTACACTGATTGGGAGAGTTTTCTTTTTTTTTTTCTTTTTTTTATATTCATAGAGATCCCATCTTATTTATGCACTTATATTTGAATTTTTTTAGAGCATTGTGCTTGCTGATTTTGTTTTGTTGCCTACTGAATTTTCATAACAGAACAAGAGGAGCTGGGTTTTTGTCGTCACATTATGCGTTTGTTGGGGTTGTTGGGTTCATTTGGCTGCGATCATTGGTGGATGAAGCTGCATAAATTTTTCACAACCTTAATTTCAACATTTTGCATCGATTCTTGTCACCGTTTGCTGCTTTCTAGCTGCTGTTTGGTGATTTGAGGAGATATTTTTCTGCTGTAAATATTAGGTATTTTTTTTATTCTTTTCAGCCATGGAAACTCAAAGATTGGGGCTGTTTGGTGGTGATGTCTTTAGGGACCATAAAATCAGCTTTTGGAGCTGTTTTTATGTGAATTTGCAACTACAGATAAAGTGGGTTTTTTTATGCAAATATGCACTTTGAATTATTAAATGTGCACTTTGTAATCTTATTTACGCACTTTAAAATTGT